>OY744538.1:38965391-39052891 GCA_963556195.1 Sepiola atlantica | reverse complement strand
TTACTGTCGAGCATCTTTTTCATCACTGTCGAGCATCTTTAACGTCTGCTGAACATCTTTTTTGTGTCAACCGGGCATCTTTTTCATGTAAGCTGTCATGTTCAAGTCTGCCGAGCTTCTTTTTCACATCAGCCTGAACTTTATTTTTTTATGTGAGTGGAGCATCTTTTCATGCCTACGCAGACATCTTTTTCCGGTCCGACAGGCTTCTTTTTCATGTTAATTATTTATTAATTTATTTTTTTATGGAAATCGCTCCAGGCAAGGCATGAAGCCACTTGATATAAGGAGCTAAAAATAAATACTATTAGCCAACGATAAGTGTTAGATAGATAGATTCCGATCCAGAAAACAGCAACTCTTCCCCCTTTGTCAGAAACATTGCTCATGGAATGTGAGGACTAAAGGACAAAATAAGAGAAACGACAGTCACTTTCTACTCTCCATATAAAAGCATGAAATTATGAAAAGATCTCTTAGGAAACAATTTACAAAAAAACAAACCTATTTTTTGATTATTTTTTTTTCAATTTTATAAATTATTAAATTCTAAGTTGATGTTTGTGTGTTGTAGAAATCAATATGTTTACAGTTAGAACATTCAAATAAGTTTTAATAAGAGTTAAATGGTTCTTCTACAAATAACACACTACCTGAGAGTCCAACGTTCAAACTCCTCGGCCTAACATTCACAGGTAACATGAATTGGAACAAATACATAGAAGACATTGCCAAGGCTGCTGCAAAGAAAGTGGGCTCCCTCTACCATGCTAGAAAGCTTCTCACACCCGACAGTATCCTATATCTCTACAAAGCCACCATCTGCCCATGCATGGGGTATTGTTGTCACACCTGGGCTGGTGCACAATCCACTAGTCTCTCCTTCTTAGACAAGGTCTAAAAAGGAGTTTCTAATCTAATAGGTCCCTCACTATCCACCAAGCTCCAGCCCCTGTCCCATCGACGCAATGTTGCATCCTTGTGCTTGTTTTACAAGTACTTCAATGGAATGTACTCTGATGAACTTGCTGCTCTGGTACCCCTTCAACATGAATACATTCGACCAACCTGACAATCAGCTAAATCCCATCCATTCGCTGTGGAGGTCCCCAGATGCCGGAAAGCCTTCTACTCCACTCCAATAGCTTCTTTCCTCGAGCTGCCGGCCTTTGGAACTCTCTCCCTGCTCTCCCGACTGCACCGACATACAGAAATTTAAAACTAATGTGAACAAGCATCTCGCTGCACAGCTCCCAATTTAGGATGACTCCCTAAACTTTCACCCTAATTCTCAGTAGGCCATTACGTCTACAGTGGCAACTTGCCTTGTTTGAGGTGAACGAAGTTAAAAATTTTTTTTTTAAGTTAACACCTCCCTCCCCATGTTAAGAATGGGTTTCTAAAAAATACCGTTATTTCAGCAGCGAAAAGTATTCTCATTATTTTTCAGCAGCATTTTTTTTTTGTACTTCTGCATTTTACAGACCGTGCTGAAATAATAACGTTATTATTTAGAAACCCATTCTTAACTATTTTGTAGATTTTCATCAATAGTTATCTCCCCTTTAATTAGCTCTTTTTAAAAAGAGTTCCTTTTTTACATATAGGGGTTTAACTCAAGAAGCATCAGTTACATTTTTCAAGGAATCTAAAGACACTATTGGAATTTTCCTTCGATTCCATCTGGGGTCACTAGGGGCAATTATCGGTTAGGTACATAAAATAACTGAAATATATTAGAATGTAAAGAAACGAAATTATTTTTTAAAAATAGATTTTTTTTTGAAAAATTTGTTTTGATTCGTTGAAGCCATTTACCATTTTACAGAAACACAGCATCAAGCCGTTTTTTTTTTTTACAAATACACCGCTACATTAACAGTTTTTTTTACTACTTGACCTCATATTGGAAATTTTATATTTTAAATTTTGTAAAGGGATATAAAATTGCTGCAAAACTGCTCTATTCATGGAATTAATTTTACTCGTCCTGGGACAGGTATTCTTGTTTATTACACGATTATTTTTTTTCAAAACTGTTACGCAAGGAAGTCAAAATTGAAGGATTTGAAGTAGCAGCTACTAGAAATCCGCCAATTAGAACCACCTGAACTAATTTCCGTCTACTTGTTTTTTTTTGTTGTTTTTTTTAAAAAAAGAAAACCAGAAAGAAAAGAAAAATGTCTGCTGTTCTTTTCATAATTCATTTCTATCTTGTTTCATTTACCATTGTTACGGGATAAGATAACCTTTTAGTGAAAGAGAAGAGTTTTTTTTTTTTTAAAACGAGTCTTCTAACCTTTTAACAGGAAAGTCTTTTTAAACTGAACACACCCTTTGAATTGGAGTCGCTTTGCTTTTTATCATTTGTCTACAATTTCATTTTTAGATATTGCTGCATATAATGGACACTTGCTGCTTAGTTGACTGGTACCCGGTCGTGGGTGGTGTGGGTGTGTCTATATATACACACACACACACACACATATATAATATTTATAAATGAATATTAATTATTATTACCTACAGACATCGATGTTTCATGCTAACGCAATCTTCAGTGCAGGAAGCTAATTCTCAACGGTCGACGGGCTCGAACTCCGATCACAAATCGCCACTGATTCGCAGTCAAGAGCGTTAACCCCTTGGCTATAGGGAATCAGCTAATAATTAATGAGGAATTTAACTTTGTAAATAGCGAGTCGGCGGCTAATTTACACGAGCAGTGAAAGTGATCAACAAACTGTGTTTGGATTTTTGCATGAAGCTATTTGTACGGCTTGTTATAAAACTCACTCAGAGTGCCCGGCCTTTAGTGAAGGGGGCTTATAATAATATTTATAAATAAATATATATATTAATTACCATAATATATATATATATATATTCTGGTTGGTTGCATTCTCAAACCAAAACGGTCTAATTATGACATGTTTCAAGATGGCAACACACACGATGCACTTCAGAGTACAGTGGATTCTAAAGGACTTCTTCATCTGGCGCTTGAGATCCACAGTTCTTGCTGCTGACGTGGCCTGATAGAGAGAAATTATTACTGACGCACACATTAATGATAATGCAATCTCCTTGGATGATTTTCAAACGTTACTCTGTAACGGAATAATATCATTAATATTGGTGGAGACGCCCTCTATAAGTTATGAGAGCCCACACATACGATTTTCCCAAATTTCAAATGACGGACTTAGACATAGTGACCTTTCTAATTCGGTAAGTAAGTTGAATGTTCATTGCAGAATTCAGATTTCAGGTCTGTACTCACTGTTAAATAGTAAGGGGGTACGTTTGCTAGTATGCATCTCGTGATTTAGATTCACAGGCCAACATTGACATGTACACGGGGGGGGGGGTCATCGAGTGTATTCAATGTTATCTTTACCCTGCCATGTACTGGAAACATACGTAATATCACATGGCTAGAAGAGAGGGGATACGAGGGGTAGGCAGTTCGTTGGGAGCTTGTGAGGAGAACACCACGTGTAGAGAATCTCTTAATATCGGTGATAAATTTAGGGGTTATGGGTCCCAAATGATCCATAGCTCAGAATGTGCCCCCCCACCACTCCACAGTGATTTAGAGCAGACAATCCCAAGCAAATAAATCTCTTCTTGTCTTTAACCATTGTCTCTTCTTGGTCCTTTTTCAGGGTATAAACAAACTTGTTTGCATGAGGCGTTTCCTTAATCGGGTAGGATCATACTAAAAGATACATGCCGGAACAACTAGCAAGCAAGATAGTTTATGAACGTTCATGCATTTTAATTGATTGTGACTTGTGAGACATTAGACCTCCTCTAAGAAGGGAGGTATATCTAACACTAACATCCCTACAAAAATGTTGTTACGGAAGACCCTAATCTGTTATTATCCTAACGTAGTAGAATAGTCATCACATGACGGGTATAAGCAATAAGTATAGCATTAGTTTTAAATTTTAATGTCTTTTCTTTCTTTGGGGGTATAGTAATGTTTACAAAAAAATTAATAATGTGCCCACGTTACTCACCCTGTTGCCTAGAATATATATTCTATAAATCATAATGATAAGATCAATAGTTTAAAATTTTACCAAGCACATACATATTATTGACGCTCACATGTACGCACCAATCTTTTAAAAAATGTATTACTTAATATAACTCAAAATTTGATGTAGAGCAATTCTTTTCTCTATTAACATTTTTGTATCTAGCTAATTTTAAAAGTATTTTTGGGGGCAGGTGCAAATTTGGATGGATGCACCCACTAAATGGTAAAGTTTACAAAAACATAATGTACTCGTGTTACTCACCGGGTTCTCTAGAACATATATTCCAAATTTTATAGTGATCCACAGATGTTGAAATAGGCGAAGACACCTTGGAGGTGAATGACTCTTTTTGCTACATAAGAGATATGCTGAGTGCTGGAGATGGCTGTGAACTAAGTTCGACCATTAGTCAAGACAGCTTGGGAAAAGTTCAGAAAACTTCTCTCAATCCTAACATCCCGAGCCATCCCAATTATTACCAGAGTAAGGTCTATGATATGCGTAAGAAGTTTGATGTTGTATGATAGTAAGTGTTGGGCTCTCACCCAGGCCTTACTTGTCCAACTCCAGAGAAATGATTAGATGGATATACGTAAAGCCAGACCAGATCCAGAACATTAGGTCAGACAAAATTGAGAAATTGGCGATCTCAAAACTTGATTTCATAATAAGGGTAAACCGTCTTCGCTGGTTCAGCTATTTTGAAAGAAGCAAGGGGTATATCAGCACTTGCAGGGACATAAGACAACAAAACTGGACAGCAAAAAGAAAGCCGGATGCCAGAAGACATGGAAAGATACTATCAGGCAAGACCGTAAACAGTGGCAAATGGACACTGTCAATCCTCACAATTGTGATCACTGGAGACTTAGCATAAGGGCAGCCAGACAGTGTCGAACCTCTTATCTAAGGGAACATAGATGACAAACCTGGATAATGAGTGAGTAAGTTATCCGTTTATTAGTTTAGAAGATTACACTGTACATATATATATATATATAGTGGAGAACTTGAATGCCTCCAAGACACTGTTCTTGAGTGTCTACAGTCTCTCTGTAAAGGGGTTTGTCAGGACAACCTACCATGAGGATACTTCAGCTTACAAGTAAACCATGACCAAATATTCAAAATAACATAATATTCGAAGCCCAAATAAGATCCCCTCAGTATGGCTACACTAGCTCATAAGGTGCACCTTCTCCAAGTGATGTTGCCTCTAGTAACAGCATTCAGCTGGATACTCCACCAGACCAGATGAATTCTTGTCCTGGAATTCGGTAAGACCAATAGACCACATGAAAGTTATACTATAAAATATTTAACTGGTCAATTGAGGAGAGGAGAATCGATGTTCTTCACTTCTTTATTAACTCAAATTTTGAGACATAAAGAAGGACTATAATGAAACACTTGGATATTTGTGTATCTCATATAGAGATCAAGTGTTAGCCCCGGGAAGGGGCTCTTGATTTCTGAGAACTTCCACCGAAGTAAAATGAGAAAAAAAGTTAAATATATATATATATATATATATATATATATATGGAAATTGAAAACATCTTTGAGGCACGCATGAAAATGTATTTAAGTGAAATATTTTTGAAAATCAACACATCGTGCAGTTTAAATGAAAAATCTTTTCTTTTTTTTTTTTTTTTGCAAGCTTTCGTTGTAGAACAACTTTGTCAGGCAAGACTGTCTTATAGTTTTTTTTTCTTCTTCTTCTTTCTCATTTTGGTGGTATTAATACCGAGGGGTCGAATCACGGTAAAGGCAGAAGAGCACGTCAAGTTCTAGTAGACGTTAAGATAAGTATAGTCCGGTCGATGTTATGCGCAGATTGACACTTTTTGAATAAGGAAATTGACATCTTTGAGGCAAAGTTATTTGCAAAGGTTATCAAAAGAGGTGGAGAGTACTGGAAATCTGGGGAGACTTGTTGTCACTCAGACTCCAGGGAACATCACCGGTTATTATTAGTGAGTAATTGCTAGTGAGTACAAATAATAATGATATAGAAGTAAAGAGACTTATTATTTTACTGTTTCTCTAACTCATTCACAGATGTCTGTCTTAGCGTCACTTTTTTTACTAATGAGTCACCACTTATCAAGGCTTAAAAGTACTTGAGTCTCAATGAAATTGACGGATTGACAATTGAATAATGATGAATATTATGGGAGGATTTGAAATTTCCACATATCATCCATTGAAAACAATAGCCGACTCAGAAAACAGCAATTCTTTCCCCTGCACCATGGTTAGCCCCATTTTTTTTTTTTTGCCTGAGAGCCATGTTATATAAGACGAAATAGGAAACACTTAGAGAATTTCCCTCACATTTTTTTAAGCATCTTTCCCACACAGGCTGGTTTACAACTGAAGGCTCGAAAAACACAAAAGGAATTTTTATCGCTCACTTTATTCGATGTTACAACGTTTCTCACACTCTTCCATGTACTGTGAGGGGGTCCGAGACCCTCCCCCTCCAATAAAAGCCAACGCCGAAGAAACGTCTTAGCTGTTTAGTCCAAAAATTGGCACTGACTTTCTCCCATTGCTACCTGTTAAATTGTTTTTGGTTTTGTATCCATTCAATCGTTTCTTTCTCTGCATACCTAATTAGCCTAGAAATCACTTTTGTTAATTTTTCAAATCTCACAATATTGTGTTCGAATTCTATCAATGCGTTCTTCCCCTAAATTCCAAAATTTAACCTGACCCACTTTTCGTCACAATTAGAATTAACACTGTGGTTTTAGTTTTCGCGGTTAAAATCGTCATGCCTCAGTACTGTACATACACACGCTATGTTCTACAAAACCAAAAACAAAAACAACAGCCCCTCTCCCTTTCTCCCTCCCCTTTTTTTATTTTATTTTTAGAACTTGAAGCATAAATCTTTTACTATAATGACCAGATTCGGCATTAAATAACCCAAAAAGGGTTGATATGCCGTCAAACCAAAAACGATGATTAAACATTTGAAGATATAAAGAACTTGAAGCATAAAAACTTTTACTATAATGACCAGATTCGGCATTAAATAACCCAAAAAGGGTTGATATGCCGTAAAACAAAACTACCAAACCAAAAACGATGATTAAACATTTGAAGATATAAAGAACTTGAAGCATAAAAACTTTTACTATAATGACCAGATTCGGCATTAAATAACCCAAAAAGGGTTGATATGCCGTAAAACAAAACTACCAAACCAAAAACGATGATTAAACATTTGAAGATATAAAGAACTTGAAGCATAAAAACTTTTACTATAATGACCAGATTCGGCATTAAATAACCCAAAAAGGGTTGATATGCCGTAAAACAAAACTACCAAACCAAAAACGATGATTAAACATTTGAAGATATAAAGAACTTGAAGCATAAAAACTTTTACTATAATGACCAGATTCGGCATTAAATAACCCAAAAAGGGTTGATATGCCGTAAAACAAAACTACCAAACTACCATACACACGCTGCAGTCCAAACTCATGACTCCAAATCACCCCCTTCTCTGAATACAGGCTTTTAATCCAAACAGGCACCATCTCATTTGTATATGTGTAACAAGATATCACGTTACTTCACGAGACCTTCCAGCATATAATCAGGCGCAACCACCATTTTACTTTTCGTTTTCACTCGTAACCAAACCTTACATGTTACACAAAGTCATCCAGAAATTTGTGGTTAGTCCCTTCCACACTCTTTTTACTTGCTATGAGTGACTACAAGATATTTTGTCACAAGCACTATATATCTCACTCCCACAGGGGCAATCTCGTTACAACTCTTCGTCAGAAACATCATTCATAGAATCTGAGGACTAAAGGACAAGATAGGGGGAAGCAAAAGTTACGAGGCTGCCAAAAATAAACCCACGGTCCACTTTCTACTCTCCATAAATTTTGCATGTCTAATATTATTAGACTAAGCTCATGTTCGAGAGAGAAATATAATAGCATACTTATTGTACCTACCCGGTATGACCTAGGAATTTTTAGTTTTTATTTGTGTGTACATTTTTTTAAACTTATATATGCTGTTTTTAGGGTGCGTCTGTTTCGGAGAAACATGTGTAAACGTTGAACAGCTAGCACAAGCTCTTTTAAACAATCAAGACTCTGAGGCATGGTATATTTTAGACACAAGTTTATTGATGAAAGTAGAGATGGGGAGTTTACTAAAATCTAAAGAGCCGTAAGCTTAATCAAATTACATAGAAAATATTTTGAGCCTAAAAATAATGCTAGAAAGGAAAAAATACAAATTATGCTAGGAAATAGGTGAGTTACAAGTGACGATATAGAAGGTAACACGTAGGGAAAAGGTAAACAAAGTTCGTTTAGGTAAAAAATAAAACTAGCACTATTTAATTCTATTTTTAGAGAGAAGAAGGGCAATAATTCTTGCTGACGATGCTTAAAATGTCGGGATATTTAAAGAGATAGAAAACTGCGCCATAAGGCTTTGTGAAGAAAGCAGATAAATAGATTGGGACAACACCCCGGAAGACAGGTGACAGGTTTGAAGGAATCCCCCACAGAAAAAAGGGCCGGCAAAGGTAGATGAATGCTATGCGATTTATTCTACTGACAGAACATTATACAAAAAAGAAATAAAATTTTAGACAGCCTCTATTATATTCTTCAATTTAAAATATGAGTTATCCCCTTGCTGATTTTTATTCTTATATGATTATTTAAAAAATGTTTCATATTACAGGTTGTCTGGGCCTAAGTAAGTAATTTTTAAAAATAAATTTATAAATACATAAATAAAATTGTAGCAAAGTATCTTATTATATTGCCAATAACATTGTACAACAATAACAAATGAAAAATGGCATGTCAACTGGATATCCAGTACCCACAAGAGACCATGTGATAACTATACTAATATGAGAGATGCATGTCTGTTTTTCCACAGACTATATTCGACCATTTGACCTATGAACTTGAAATTTGTTAAGAATGATATACTACCTATGCAGGTTGTTAATTTTTTTTTGCTTACAAAGGGGTTCTGGAGAGAGAGAGAAGACCTCTCTGCTACTGAAAATATTTAAATCATTGTATTAATAAAACTATCAGACAAGATCTCATGTGTATGTTTCTCACCTATATGTAACTTTAATAAATACAAATTGAATAATTTTTTTTATTTACAAATCAAATGTTTATTAAAATCAAAACTATAATAAAGGAAAACCAAAACGGATTTTTTAGAATCCTATTTCAAAAAAACAAAATTATCGATAACATAGTACAACAATAACAAATGAAAAATTACTAGTAAGAAGCAAAGTTTGATTTGTCAGCTTAAATGCTATTTGGGTCTGATTTTTTTAAATAAGATAACTTTATATATTAGATTTAGGCCATATCACTATCTTTATAAAGTTAGATATGTTTATATAGTTGTATGTACAGGATTCACTCCTAAACTAATTAACCGATCATTATGAATTTTGTAACACAACTGTTAGGCGTAAGAGGGTAAAATGTGGGCTATATTTGGTTTAATTTAGTTTTAATTTAGGACGCCCTTCGTGAAAATTCAGATACGTCTAATGTTTAATAATAATTATTAGACATCAATTAATAAATATTCTCCAAGTTTCAGTTTATTTGGGGTATTTTAAAGGATTTTTAGGGGGCATAAAATGGGCACAACCTCCCATTTGAAAATTTAGTATTAGATTTGCACTGGATTCGATCTATAATCATTAGACACCAATAAAACAAGATTTCAATTTCTTCTTAAGACCCCTTAAGCTTAAGCCTTAAATTTCAGGCATTTTTAAAAATTAAAATTATATAATAGATTTTGATCAAAATTCGAATAATGATTATAGACATAAGGTTTAGTATTATTATATCTTGATTTTCATCTTTGTAAGCTGACATAAAAGTGGTGCAAAACTGTTCATTTTACCCGTCCTGTGACGGGTATTCTTCTAGTGCAAGTATAAACGTCTGATTTTTATAAATAAATGGTTTTAGGGATTTTACCACCAAAGAGGATCAGCTTGGGTGATACTCGTCATGTGGACATGGTGGCATTTTTTTTTTTTTTTTTTTTTTTTTTACTTTCTTTTCGTTGGTACATGTACGCATGTGGGGCAGGACTTTAGACGCAACCTTGTGCCACTTAACTAAATATTAGCTGTTTGTTTGTTAGAATAAGGCAAACCCTGACATATGAATATGTCTTTTGTTTGCAGATATAATAAACAATATGTCTGCTATGTTGTAACCCTCGTCTCCTAATCAGGTGACCTTCTCTCAGGTTTGTTTTGAGATTTACAAACTTTGACCTTTGAACTTTCTTTCATGGCTTTGCCTCAATCATGGCACCAACTGTTTTTAGAGGATTTTGCAAAATGTTTTCGTTTTAGATTTTGTGTCGGAGGTCATGTTGCTTTTTTTCTTCTCTCTCTTGACTCCATGCTAATCTTTTGATAAGAAAAAGAAAAATATTATAAAAACATTTTACTTGATATCCAAATCGGGCTTCTAAAATACGATCTTTATTTTTAAACTACGTTTTTTTTTGTTTTTTTAAATGAGAGATAAATGACAGATATATTTTTCTTAGGATTTTTTTATTTTTTATTGATTTGCGAAAAAAAATTAAAGCAAATGTACAAGTGGAAGTTGTGTTTAATGGTTCTCAAAGCAACCAAGTTCATGTTCAGTCGAAGGCAGTCTCTTCGGAATATTGCTGAAGAGAGACGTTGGACTGGAATGGTACCAGTCAAAGATCCGTTGTCGACAGTCAACGCAGCAAAAACTGGACCATTTCGGTGGCCTTTTATCTGTCCGGCTGAGGTATTGGTCCTGGGTAGTCCTAGGAGGTCCACCTTACCAGACCTTGCCTCCCCTCTTTGGGGTGGAGTTAGTTTATTCCTAACTGCCTGAGGCGCCCAACTTGGGAATGCCGATGGGGCTACCCAGGCAATTTTAGATAAGCCAGAGTGCCGCTTCTTTAGGGGCGCTAGCTTGATTCTGCCAACCTATTTAAAATAAGGTACATTTTCTAACTTTTATGTAAAAAAATCCCTTTATAATTTTTGCACTCTTCACAATGGG
Organism: Sepiola atlantica; assembly: GCA_963556195.1. Classification (NCBI taxonomy): domain Eukaryota; kingdom Metazoa; phylum Mollusca; class Cephalopoda; order Sepiida; family Sepiolidae; genus Sepiola; species Sepiola atlantica. Next base: position 39,041,736 of record OY744538.1, on the reverse strand, counting down.
GTATAATTTTAAAACATCAGTTGTTATGGTATATATGATATTTATACCAAAACCAATCTATTTTAGATTGTTCGGATCGAGGGTCGTGTTCCCCCGATTATTTACGTGTTCAGTAAATCAAGCAATGTTGCATGCAAAGACAGAGTAATAATTAATAAACAAAAATGAAGTAGTTCAAATAAAGTTTATTGAACGTGTGTGTACGTGGAATGGTGAAGTGTGTGATGTATGCATGTGTGTCGATGGAAAAACAGTTCTTGAAAAAGGTATAAGAAATAAATCCGGCGTGTAGAAAGTTTTTAAAAGCCGTATACAAAGAAAACGAGTTGAGAACTCTTATCGTTGTTTGCCCACGTGTTGACAGAAGAAACGTGTGTTGGTAGTTGTTTTGCTGAGACCAGTTCAAGAGAAAAGCGTGAGACGAAGCGCTAGTGTATTAGCGTCGTTCTGCCGAGGCCAATCGACCTGAAGAGAAAAGTGAGATGGAACGCTAGTGTCAGCGTAATTCTGTCGAGGCTGGTGAAGAAGAGATGGATTTTCCGTTTGCAACGGTTTTTATAGTCGTAAGGGCAGATAACTCTGGTGTCGCTTTACAGTGCCACCTGTCGGTGAAAAAGCGCCACCTACCGGCAAACCGGTGTAGTTATGTTTTGAAAGGAGGAGGTAACTGCTACAAGGTCATTCCTTGTCAGATGCCGTTACCTACTAATAGGTACCGTTTAGGCATTAGATGAATATTTTCCAATAAAGCATATTTATTTTATTACTTTTAAAGACTCAAGTTATTTAGAACATCTAAGCTTTCCTTTTAAATTATTCTATAATCAATATTACGTGTAGATCAGTTTTTGTTTTCTGTATTCCTAATTAACGCCTCACATTACTTGTTCTTTATGTTGTAGTCTTATTTTTTATTTTATGGTTGATGATCTAAGTAAAAAACTTACACATGCCCATCACTGTAAGGTCAACAATTGTTGCATGTATCACTATTGGAGGAAATGATTTGAGCTATTTTCATAAGTTGGAAAAATAGTTTGGATTAAATATCCCCCCTTCCTCCATACACCACCGGACCTCAACCACTCTAAAATACTCTATTATTATGTATTCATAGATACTATTAAATTAGTATGTGATTTATCCCACAATATGTTTTAGGCCTAAAACCAAAAAACTGATGGAGAGTACTCCTCTCTCTGCTTTTAGGATAGTGAACCTCAGAAATATATTTTTGAAAGGGGTTACATATACATATATATATATATATATATATATATATATATATAAAATAATTTAGATTTTTTTTTTAAAGCATATTCCAAATAAAGATTACACACAATGATTTCAAAGTCCTTTACAGCTGCTTCCAGACGATGTTTATTCTCAGTGATGATACAAAATAACAAAATTTATTTGCAACAACGTCTTGGTTCAGAACGTGGTTTGAGAACAGTTTTATTTGTACCCAGAATAAAAAAAAAACAGTGACAATGTCTGAGGAAAGAATTATCACACAAAAACAAAACAAAAAGCTGCAAGTGTAGACCCAATGTTAAATACATCAGAAAAATATGAAATCATATCCACACATCATAGTGTATATTGTTGAGAATCGATAGTGTATATTTAGCAAGTCATCATGATGGCCAAGGGAGGTCACTCTATCTCACTAATGCTTTATCAAGGGAGATAATAAAGATTAAAACATCTTTTTTTAATTTGTTTCTCATCTTATTTTCACTCTTACTGGTACTGCTAATGGAAATATGCTGTTATATATATATATATACTAGAAGAATACCTGCCCCAGGATGGGTAATTTTATTAATTCCCCAAGCAAAATAGTTTTGCAGCACTTTTATGTATCCTTCTGAAGATTAAAATCAAGATATAATTATACTAAACCTCATATCTAGAATCCTTATTCTAATTTTTATCAAATTCCGTTACATGATTTTTATTCTTGAAAATGTCTCAAATTTAAGGCTTAAGCTTAAGGAGTCTTAAGAAGAAATTGAAATTTAGGGAATCTTGCTTAATTGGTGTGTAATTAGTATTGATTCAATGCAGATCTGATATGTTTGAATTTTCAAATAGGAGGTTATGCCCATATTATGTCCCCTAAATCCTTTTTAAAAACTCTGAAGAAACTAAAATTTAGGGAATATTTATTAATTGATGTATATTATTAAAATTTCACAAAACAGATGTATCTGAATTTTCACGAAGGGCTCCCACCTCCTTTTTACTCCCTTTGCATAAAATAAAATTAAACTAAATAGGGCCATATTTAGACATTTTACACCTAGCAGCTATGTTCCAAAATTCATAATGATCGGTTAATTAGTTCAGGAGTGAACATACAAATATATAAACATATCTAACTTTATGAAGATAGAGATATCAGAACATATCTCTACCATGTTTGATTTTGTTCCTTTCTATTCCTCTTGTAAATGTAAGGACAATGTGTGTGTTTGAATGACAACTCATTTCTGATATCAGCTCGTGGAAACTGCAAAATGTTTGTGTTAGATCCATAGCAAGAAGAATCCATAAAAGTATTCATCTCGCTCATTAAGAAGCGGACTATAAGCTCACAAAGCTCTGCTCTGCTTTGTCAAAAGACCCCATTACTACATCAAAATTACTACAGCCGTTTTTTCTTCTACTCATATAGTTATCTCTATCTTTATACAGTTTTATATGTAAAACTGAATGATGTTTGTGTTAGATCCAAATCTTAGATTTCTGTAAATTTGAAACATTTCTCATATTCTGAAGCTTTCTTGTTGCCGGTTAGGTAGGTTTGATATGTTTTGATGAAAAACGTTCAGTGAAGATAGTTTCTTCTCTCTTTTCAATACAAACATATAGGAAGAATGGTAGAGTTTTTTTTATAGAAATCGCTCCAGACAAGACATGAAGCCACTTGATGTAAGGAGCTAAAAACAAAAAAAATACCACGTCAAGATCAAACACTAGCCAACGATAAATGTTATATGGATAGATTCCAACCCAGAAAACATGAATTCTTCCCCGTTGATCAGAAACATCGCTCATGAAATGTGAGGACTAAAGGACGAAATAAAGGAAAGCAAGAGTTACGAGGCTGCTGAAAGTAAACCCAAGGTCCACTTTCTACTCTCCATGTCTATATCTCCTGCTCTATGTTTTTTGTAAAAAGATAAAGTGAAGCAACTGTGTCTCTCACCCCAAGTTTATGTAAAAAAAAAAGATAAAATGAAGCAACTGTGTCTCTCACCCCAAGTTTATGTAAAAAAGAAAAAGATAAAATGAAGCAACTGTGTCTCTCACCCCAAGTTTATGTAAAAAAGAAAAAGATAAAATGAAGCAACTGTGTCTCTCACCCCAAGTTTATGTAAAAAAAAAAGATAAAATGAAGCAACTGTGTCTCTCACCCCAAGTTTATGTAAAAAAGAAAAAGATAAAATGAAGCAACTGTGTCTCTCACCCCAAGTTTATGTAAAAATGAAAAAGATAAAATGAAGCAACTGTGTCTCTCACCCCAAGTTTATGTAAAAAAGAAAAAGATAAAATGAAGCAACTGTGTCTCTCACCCCAAGTTTATGTAAAAAAGAAAAAGATAAAATGAAGCAACTGTGTCTCTCACCCCAAGTTTATGTAAAAAAGAAAAAGATAAAATGAAGCAACTGTGTCTCTCACCCCAAGTTTATGTAAAAAAGAAAAAGATAAAATGAAGCAACTGTGTCTCTCACCCCAAGTTTATGTAAAAAAGAAAAAGATAAAATGAAGCAACTGTGTCTCTCACCCCAAGTTTATGTAAAAAAGAAAAAGATAAAATGAAGCAACTGTGTCTCTCACCCCAAGTTTATGTAAAAAAAAAGATAAAATGAAGCAACTGTCTCTCACCCCAAGTTTATGTAAAAAAGAAAAAGATAAAATGAAGCAACTGTGTCTCTCACCCCAAGTTTATGTAAAAAAGAAAAAGATAAAATGAAGCAACTGTGTCTCTCACCCCAAGTTTATGTAAAAAAGAAACAAATAAAATGAAGCAACTGTGTCTCTCACCCCAAATTTATGTAAAAAAAAAAGATAAAATGAAGCAACTATGTCTCCTGACACCTGAGTAAAAAGGAAATGTTATATCTAGATACTGAGGTATGCCATTCCGTTTTAACAATTGTGCCGCTATTCCTAAAAATAGTATTTTCTGATATTTTTTTTCATAGTTCTGTAAAGCACAATCTGACAGTAAGAATGAAAATAATTTAACAGGCTAAAAGTATATTTCTCTTTCTTTCTCTCTCTATTTCTTTCTGTCTTTCTCTCTCTCTATTTCTTTCTCTCTCTCTATTTCTTTCTCTCTCTATTTCTTTTTTTTTCTTTCTCTCACTTTCTCTTTCTCATTCTCTCTCTCTTTCACTATTTCTCCCTTTCTCTACATCTCTCTTTCTGTCTCACTTTTTCTCTCTCTCATATATTTTTATTTTTACTCATAAACTAATTAACTGATCATTATGAATTTGGGAACACAACTGCTACATGTAAAGAGTCTAAATAGTGGTTATATTTAATTTAATTTAGTTTTATGCCAAGGGGGTACAAAGAGGTTGGAAGGCCTTTGTGAAAATTCAGATATATCTGATTTTTTTGTGAAATCCTAACAGAAGAGATGTTGCTAGCCTCTCTTAAACCTGTTGTATAGAAATTTATCAGAAATAGTGTAAAAGTTAGTTAATGTTGCGTACCAAATATTATCAGCAGAGTTAATAAAATAAATACAATAAAGTAATAATAGCCGACGACACACATAATATTACAGATTTATCCTGCAATTGTATAAATAAGACTGACTGCCCTCTTAAAAGTAAATGCCACTGTAAAATTCCAAAGGTAGACACGCACGCACAATGTATATTGGCTCCACCGAATGTCTCTTAAAGAAAATGCTATGAATATCATAAGACGCTGTTCCATGTTGATAAATACAGGCAAAGCACTGCTTGTCAAAATACGTTTTTCAGAAGATTCATGATAAATATAGGATTGATCCAGTAATAAATTCTGGTAATACCAGATCAGGCTGCCCTGTGGCTCCCTGAGACGAAATTCACCTACATTGACGTTTTTTTTTTTTTTTTTTTTTTTTTTGTAAAACTTAATTATGTTCTACAAAACCAAAAACAAAAACAACAGCCCCTCTCCCTTTCTCCCTCCCCTTTTTAATTTTATTTTTAGAACTTGAAGCATAAATCTTTTACTATAATGACCAGATTCGGCATTAAATAACCCAAAAAGGGTTGATATGCCGTAAAACAAAACTACCAAACCAAACCAATCCAGTAATAAATTGAGAAATTATAAAACTAGCCCCTAATTATTAACTGGGCAGAAAATGTTTTCATTGTGTACATAGTCTGTACACATTCTCATGCCGAGTTTATATCGTATCATTTATATCTGTATTATTTCTCTCCCCAAAATATACTACATAGGATAGGCTAACTATTTCTACCTCCATTCCAGCCAATGAATTATTGAATTATAGGTTGTATTACATCTTGAATAGATGCTGCCATATTCTAAAGCACCGACTATACAACCATTTATTACATGTGCTCTGACTAAAACCTTCCGATTATATGAAAATGTACGCACATTATATTTATGTGCTCCATGCCTACATAAACTACACTTCTCTATTCTTCTTTTACAACAGAAGTAATCTTAACTTCTGCTTTTATTCGTTTTCATATTTAGCTCTACATACTTGTATATTGAGTTCTTTACTTCCTTTTTACTCAGGAGTCAGGAGACTCAGTTGCTTCATTTTATCTTCTTTTTTTTTGACATAAACTTTGGGGGAGAGACCCAGTTGCTTCATCTAATCTTTTCACAAAAACGTAGAGCAGAAGATCCATTTAATGTTTTCTATTTCTTATTTATTTTACTCAAACTCAGAGATGAAGTTGCTTCATTTTATCTTTTTTTTCGCCTTTTCTTCACACAAACCTAAAGCAGGCAACTCGGTTGCTACGTTTTATTTTTATTTATTTATTTATTGACAAAAACTCAAGGTAAGAGATGAAGTTGCTTCATTTTATCTTTTTTATATAAAAATATAGGCTAAGAGATAAAATTGCTTCATTTTTATCTTTTTTTATCTTGGCAAAAACTTAGTGTCAGAGATGAAGTTGCTTCATTTTATCTTTTTTTATATAAAATCTTAGGGTGAGAGATAAAGTTACTTTATTTTATCTTTTTTTGTATAAAAACTTTGGGTCAGAGATGAAGTTGCTTCATTTTATCTTTTTTTTATATAAAAACTTTGGGTCAGAGATGAAGTTGCTTCATTTTATCTTTTTTTTATATAAAAACTTTGGATCAGAGATGAAGTTGCTTCATTTTATCTATTTTTTTCTTGATAAAAACTTACGGTGAGAGATAAAGTTGCTTCATTTTATTTTAAAATAATTTCTTGATAAAAACTTAGGGTCAGAGATGAAGTTTCTTCATTTTATCTTTTGTATTTTTTGACACAATCCTGGCTGCAACACCCAATTGCTTCATTTTATCTTTTTTTTCCTTTTGTTTTTTGCCACCAACTTTGGATGGGAGACCCAGTCGCTTCATTTTATCTTTCTTATTTCTCTATCTTTTTTGTTTCATTTAATGTCTTTTACTTCGTTTTCTCTTACCACCCACACCTCCTACTCCCCATCCTTCTAAAGCATCTCAATGTTTTTAGTGCTCGTAGTCAAGAAAGCTCCGTGTTTCCCACGGAAAGTCGTCCAAGTTTGGCTCCCACCGTTTTTGACTTGACATTCATCAGTTGCTGATAGGGCCTGCCGTACATGTGAATCACATAAGGAAGTCTCTCGTTCTCATTCTCTCTCCCCCCCCCCCCTTTTCTCTCTCTCCCCCTTTTCTCTCTCCCCCCCTTTTTTCTCTCTCCCCCCCTTTTCTCTCTCTCCCCCCCTTTTCTCTCTCCCCCCCTTTTCTCTCTCTCCCCCTTTTCTCTCTCCCCCCTTTTCTCTCTCTCCCCTCTTTTTCTCTCTCATTCATATTTTTTCCTCTTTCCTTTTCTTTATTCTTCCTTTGAGTATGTCCATGCGTGGGCTGCTTCTTCGGCTCCCTGTCCCCATAGACTCTTAAATGTTATTTGCAAGTTTATGCCTATCTGGCAGCTTCCAATGTACCTGTGTGCGTGTGATGCCTTCGTTACTCACTCTTAATAGGACATGTCTAGATGTTTTGATTCCCTACAAGTTGGTGTCTATGTGAGAACGGATGTCTTGCTACATGTGGTTCCATTTTCAATAGTCTTCATGGATATGTCTTACTTTGTTACCTCGATTTTTTTTGTTTAAATTAAAATATACATATAGATGTGTGTGTGTGATTCCCTTGTTATTTAGTGTTTGTATATTATAGTATGTATATATATATATTGAAATACACCGGAGTTTTTTTATTTATTCTCTCTCTCTCTCTCTCTCTCTCTCTCTCTCTCTCTCTCTCTCTCTCTCTCTCTCTCTCTCTCTCTCTCTCTTATGCCCTACTTTGCATTGACTACCTTCTCCGTTCTCCTATCCTTTTTCTCCATTTCCACTTTTCTTCTTTCTCTCCTTCTCACCCTCTCTCCTTCCTTCTATTTTGCCCCTTCTATCTCCTCTATCTTCTCTATCTCTCTTTCTCCCTTTCCCTCTCTCTGCTTCTTTTTCCTTTCCTGTCCTTTTGCCCTTTTACTCTCTCTGCTTGTCTCTTCCCTTCTCTCTATATCTCTGCTTGTCACTCCCCTTCTCTATATATATCCGCTTGTCTCCCCTTTCGATCTCTCTGCTTGTCTCTCCTCTTCCCTATTTCTGCTTGTCTCTCCCTGTTCTCCCTCTCTCTGCTTGTCTCTCCCCTTCCATATTTCTGCTTGTCTTGTCTCTCCCCTTCCATATTTCTGCTTGTCTTGTCTCTCCCTTTCCCTCTCTCTCTCTCTGCTTGTCTCTCCCTTTCCCTCTCTCTCTCTCAGCTTGTCTCTCCCTTTCCCTCTCTCTCTCTCTGCTTGTCTCTCCCTTTTCCTCTCTCCCCTTCTCTGCTTGTCTCTCCCGTTCCCTATCGCCCCTTCCCTCTCTCCGTTTGTCTTTCCCCTTCCCTCTTTCCCTTCTTTCTCTCCACTCCCCTCTTTCAGCTTGTCTCTTCCTTTCCCTTTTCACACTATCCCTATCCCTTTATCACTCTCCGTTTCTCTTTCTCCGTTAGTATCTCCACTACTTTCTTTAGCTCTCCAAGCTTTTTCATTTTACCTCTTCTACTCTTTTCCCAGTCTTTTCTCTCCTACACATCCTCTTTCACTCTTTCTCGCCTGTTCTCACTCTCTTTCCTTTTCTCACTCTCTTTCCTGTTCTCACTCTCTCTTGTTCTCTGTCTCTCTCTCCTGTTTTCATTCACTCTCTCTCTCCTGTTTTCATTCACTCTCTCTCTCCTGTTTTCATTCACTCTCTCTCTTCTGTTTTCATTCACTCTCTCTCTTCTGTTTTCATTCACTCTCTCTCTCTTCTGTTTTCATTCACTCTCTCTCTCTTCTGTTTTCATTCACTCTCTCTCTTCTGTTTTCATTCACTCTCTCTCTTCTGTTTTCATTCACTCTCTCTCTCTTCTGTTTTCATTCACTCTCTCTCTCTCCTGTTTTCATTCTCTCTCTCCTGTTTTCATTCACTCTCTCTCTCCTGTTTTCATTCACTCTCTCTCTCCTGTTTTCATTCACTCTCTCTCTCCTGTTTTCATTCACTCTCTCTCTCCTGTTTTCATTCACTCTCTCTCTCTCCTGTTTTCATTCACTCTCTCTCTCTCCTGTTTTCATTCACTCTCTCTCTCCTGTTTTCATTCACTCTCTCTCTCCTGTTTTCATTCACTCTCTCTCTCCTGTTTTCATTCACTCTCTCTCTCCTGTTTTCATTCACTCTCTCTCTCCTGTTTTCATTCGCTCTCTCTCTCCTGTTTTCATTCGCTCTCTCTCTCCTGTTTTCATTCGCTCTCTCTCTCCTGTTTTCATTCGCTCTCTCTCTCCTGTTTTCATTCACTCTCTCTCTCCTGTTTTCATTCACTCTCTCTCCTGTTTTCATTCACTCTCTCTCTCCTGTTTTCATTCACTCTCTCTCTCCTGTTTTCATTCACTCTCTCTCTCCTGTTTTCATTCACTCTCTCTCTCCTGTTTTCATTCACTCTCTCTCTCCTGTTTTCATTCACTCTCTCTCTCCTGTTTTCATTCACTCTCTCTCTCCTGTTTTCATTCACTCTCTCTCTCCTGTTTTCATTCACTCTCTCTCTCCTGTTTTCATTCACTCTCTCTCTCCTGTTTTCATTCACTCTCTCTCCTGTTTTCATTCACTCTCTCTCCTGTTTTCATTCACTCTCTCTCCTGTTTTCATTCACTCTCTCTCCTGTTTTCATTCACTCTCTCTCCTGTTTTCATTCACTCTCTCTCCTGTTTTCATTCACTCTCTCTCCTGTTTTCATTCACTCTCTCTCCTGTTCTCATTCTCTCTCTCTCTCTCTTGTTCTCATTCTCTCTCTCTCCTGTTCTCATTCTCTCACTCCTCTTTTCATTCTCTCTCTCAAATTCTCTCTCTCCCTCTCACCACTTCCCCTTTCTCTCGGTTTTTCTCTTCTCTCTCTCTCTCTCTCTCTCTCTCTTCACACGCAAATACACTTATGTCTCTGGCAAATTATTACTAATATCTGCTTGCAAGTGGAAAAAGATGATGAGTGTACAAGTTCTCATGAATAAATGTTCAGAGAGCAGTAATAGTTTGTGTACAATTCTTTTACAAGTGTGAAGTATTTTCAGTTTGTTTTCTGGGTGTTTGCAGAAATTTTTAATGAAACAAAGCTTAGCAATATTGGTTCTTTCAGCAAATTTTAGATAAGAATTGATGATCTTGTCTGTATTTTTGACCTAGCGTTGGTGAAATGTATGGACGACAAAAGTTCAACTCTCAGGCTTTTGTGATGATCGCAACCTCGAAAGATAGAAAAGTATGTTTCTTTTTGTCTTTTCTCTTTGCAGCAAAGATAGAAAAGTTTGTTTCTTTTTTGTCTTTTCTTCTTGCAGCAAAGATAGAAAAGTATGTTTCTTTTTTGTCTTTTCTCCTTGCAGCAAAGATAGAAAAGTATGTTTCTTTTTTGTCTTTTCTCCTTGCAGCAAAGATAGAAAAGTATGTTTCTTTTTTGTCTTTTCTTCTTGCAGCAAAGATAGAAAAGTATGTTTCTATTTTGTCTTTTCTTCTTGCAGCAAAGATAGAAAAGTATATTTCTTTTTTGTCTTTTCTCCTTGCAGCAAAGATAGAAAAGTATGTTTCTTTTTTGTCTTTTCTCCTTGCAGCAAAGATAGAAAAGTATGTTTCTTTTTTGTCTTTTCTTCTTGCAGCAAAGATAGAAAAGTATGTTTCTTTTTTGTCTTTTCTCCTTGCAGCAAAGGTAGAAAAGTATGTTTCTTTTTTGTCTTTTCTCCTTGCAGCAAAGATAGAAAAGTATGTTTCTTTTTTGTCTTTTCTCCTTGCAGCAAAGATAGAAAAGTATGTTTCTTTTTTGTCTTTTCTCCTTGCAGCAAAGATAGAAAAGTATGTTTTTTTTTTGTCTTTTCTCCTTGCAGCAAAGATAGAAAAGTATGTTTCTTTTTTGTCTTTTCTCCTTGCAGCAAAGATAGAAAAGTATGTTTCTTTTTTGTCTTTTCTCCTTGCAGCAAAGATAGAAAAGTATATTTCTTTTTTGTCTTTTCTCCTTGCAGCAAAGATAAAGAAATGATGTCTTGCTCCATCTTGCAGGCAACAAAAACTGATTTCAGTTGGTTGTTGTCAGAAGTTCGATCATATTTTTGCAGACTGAAAAAAATGTTGATTGGTAGGGAGAATAGTTGTATTACCTTGTACCTAGACTAGTTTAGGTCACATTGTGTCAACAGAATTTCACACCTAAGGAATCGTATATGTTTCTCAACTTGACTTTGTCGAATAGATGGAATGGATGTAGAAGCCAGACATCACATGTGAGAAATCGGAACATTTTGCTTGACCATGATAGGGGAAAAAAAAAGAATTAACATCAGACATGTTTTTAAGATTTTAATTCTTGTTAATAAAATTCTAATGATAATTATGAGGGTCACGTCACAATTTTGAATTACCTACTAGACACCATCCTGGAGTGTCTTCGGTCTCTCTGTACAAGGGTTTGTCCGGAACGCACACCAGGGTTCCCAAACTCACATTGTTTGTGTGAACAATGTGAGTTTGGGAACCCTGGTGTGCGTTTCATTATGGCAACCGGGTGTCCACACTAAACCTTGCTACAATATGTTTTGTCGGTGAGAGCTTTGAGAGACCAGGTTGACTAAGAAGGGGTGACTCGGTCCAGGACGGAGACGCAGCATACAAATTCCTAACAGATTTGCGACGACTAGCACGACTGGTAGGTGAAATGCCACCAGAATATTTATCAATGGGCTACCGAGTCACATTAAAAGACTCCTCCGATCGTCCACCAGAATAGAAATGCTAACGTTAAGAGAGATACTTGAAAGAGCTCGCACCGTATGGGTGCACACCAGGCACGGACAATTAGCCGCTGCAGTAGTGTGACCTAAGCAAACCTCACATACGCCGAATCTTCATGAAACTAGTCGGAGTGATTTCAACTGTTTCAGATGTCGGGCCCGAACCATCTGGCTAGAGATTGCATGCAGCGGAGCAGTTTTATAAACAGGAGAGAAAGATCGACTATGTGTCATTATCTCTGCAACAAAATAGGGCACCTCGTGAAAAATTCTCCGGGAAAGGGAAACTGGGGCGAGATATCAGCACCACTCTCTCCCCATTCAAATTAAAAGAAGCGCTCCCTGTGAATAAAGCTGTTGTGAATAGCAAAAAGCACATAGCACTAGTGGAGTCTGGATGTTCTCGTGTCCTTGTAACTGGATCAGTGTGCGATCTTTGGAGTGTGCAGGCATCGGACATCTTAACAGTCGACGGTGAAATTCTTTGCAGTAGTGGCATTGGGACTATCACGCTGGAAGTAGATAATGTAAGCCCTGTAAAAGTTGATGTTCTGGTTGTGGACGGTCCGTTGTTAGTCTTTGACATGCTAATTGGAATGGATGTCATAAGATGCTGGGTGGAGTCCGCATAAATCAGTCCGGTGATGCTATCTTCTTAAGGACGGAGCCATGTGCGTACGCCGCGATCAGAATCGAGTAACCAGATTTCAACGCCGAGTTCGATGAGCAGACAAGAGCTTGAACAGCATCATGAAACCCAGTGGATTTCAGAATAAGGTGCCTGAGTATCCCATGTCCGCTCAAGTTCAGCAAGAGTATCGCTATGAGCTAGAAACGTGGCTAAATAATAGATGGCTGCTTCCCTATCATGAGGAGGAACTTGGTCCCCCCAAAAAGCCTGATTTCATTAATGGCTGTATTTCAACAGAATAAGTCTAAGGTGCGCCCAGTGTAAGACTTTCGTGAGTTGAATGGATACATCGACACTTACACGGTACATGCCGACATCTGTGTGCAAAAGTTAAGAGAGGGGAGAAAGAAAGGCTCCAATGTGTCATTGCTCGATCTTTCGAAGGGCCTATTTACAAGTACATGTGCAAAAATCCTTGTGACTGTATCAAACTATTATCTTCGAAGAAAAGAGGTACCGCTTATTGCGCATGGGTTTTCGACTCAATGTGGCACCATCCATCATGCGAGCTATTGTTGAGGCTACACTCTCGAAAGATGATGCTATCCGACAAGCAACTTCGACATACATTGACGATGTTTTCATCAACAAAGATATAGTTTCCACAACTAGGGTGAAACAACATTTGGCTAACTTTGGACTAGCGAGCAAAGAACGAGGCACGAGTGCTTGGTTTAACAGTTAGGGAAGAAGACAACATGCTGATATGGGAACAAGGTTCCTAAGCGTGTCACGTGTTCTTACCCATCGCAGTATGTTCTCATTTTTTGGCAACCTAGTCGGGTACTTCCCAGTGGTTAAATGGCTCAGGGTTGCTGCAGCATTCATTAAGAGGAAAGCGGCATACGTGACAAAAGTTTGGAATGACAAGGTGACCGATATTCTTCTAACAGCAATGATAAAAGAAGTCACCGCAAGAATGCTCCAAGAAGACCCCGTGTGAGGAAAGTAGTGTGTTAATGGTCCTGAGCTCGACATTTGGGTTAATGCAAGTTCTCTAGCCACCAGAGTATCATTGGAGCATGATGGAGCTACTGTGGAGGATGCGAGCTGGTTACGAAAGGAAAGGGATACACAGCACATAAACTTGGCGGAGCTTGATGCTGTACTAAAAGGTGTGAACATGGCATTAATGTCAAAAGCAACTATATTGAATCTTCACACTGACTCTGTCTGTGTGCACAAATGGGTCACAGATACCCTCCCAGAGAAGGCCATGATACACACTAAAGCGGCAAGTGAAGTTCTAATCAGGTGATTGGCTTGATGCACTCACAAGCCTGGTTGGAGAGTATGAACTGTCTGTAGATGTAGTCCTGGTGAGGTCAAAACATAACTGAATGGACAGTCTGACAAAAGTACCACAGCGATGGCTTGATCTTATCAAGAAGACGGTGGAACCTCCGTACTGTGAAAGTGAACGACTTTGACAAGATAAGGTCCATCCATCACCGAAACGGCCACACTGGCATATGGCAGACACTGTACTTTGTCAGGCAGGTTTATCCCACAGTTTCTAAAGCATCAGTGAGTGCTGTGGTAAGAAATTTTGAGAAGTGCCAGTCGATTGACCCACCACCCACACGTTGGCTGAGGGGGAAGATTAGACGTTAGCGACACTTGGTTTTGAGTGAGAATGGATGTAACCCACTACCAAAACAATCTATCGCTCATTGACTGCATGCCAATGCGGTTTTCAATTTGGTGTAATCTGAGATGACAAGATGCAACAAGCATCATCAGCCACTTGGAAGGTCTATTCTGCGAGCGTGGGGCACCGGTTGAAATACTCATTGACAATGACACAGCATTTCGCAGCAAGGTCCTTCGTGACTTTCTAGGTGAATGGGGAGTACGATTGCATTTTCGTTGTGCGCATGTTCCCTCCAGCAATGGCATTGTGGACCGATGTCATCAAAGTGTAAAGCGGATTGCAGTGAGGAAACAGTGCACCATAATGGAAGCAGTCTATTGGTACAATGTTACCCCTAAGGATGTGTCGTCGCTGACTACTCCTGCCGACCTGATTTATTGCTACCGTGTCTGACTGAAGGGTATCGATGCACTTTCTCCAGAAAACGTAAACAGCAACAAATTGGATACAACGTGGGCCTCTTATACACATGGATGCGTTAGATGTGTGATCAACCCACAGAATGTCCTTGTCAATGGGGTGCCCCGCCATGTAAGGGACATGTATCCCATCATAGGCCTTGATACTTTGGAGAGTGGGAGTGATAGCGAACTCTCAACCCAAAGTGCAAGGGTGATCACCATCAACGAAGCTAGCGGTGATCCCCTTGAGGTAAACAACGTGTATGCAACAGATGACACTTCTGCAGACGAATCCGCTGAGGAGAGAAGTATCATTACCAAGGAGGAGCGCTAGACGCAAGAGACCCGCCCCGGGTTGTCATCTATGTGATCATCAGATCACGGGGGAGTGTAACGAGGTTGAAAGGGGGAACCCCCCGACTGCTGACGTTGAGCCATTCGAAGAGGAAGCAAGTGGCGTGCTATGTTTACAAGCAAGACTGGACACTTAAGTAAAGTATGAATTTTGGGAGAATAGATTTAAGGCTCCCAAAATAACAATATCTATTAATTGAGAAATCAGAGAGGAGTGCAGGGTGGTTGAACGTTGGATTGCCTTATTTTTTTTCACTGACGAATATATTAGATTCCCTCTACAAGTAAACCCTGACCAAATATTCAAAATAACATTGTATTCGAAGCCCAAACGAGATCCCATCGACACGTTTATACACTGGCTTATACGAGGAATGGTGCACCTTCTCCAAGTGATGTTACCTCAAGTAACAGCACTTAGTTGGATACCCCACCAGACTAGATGAATTCTTGTCCTAGAATCCGGTAAGACCAAGAGACAACAAAAAATATACTATAACATTGTTAACTGGTCAATTAGGGAGAGGAAAATTAATGTTCTTAACTTCTTTACTAACTCAACGTTAGGAGAACTTTAATAGAATATTTGAATATCTATGTATCTTATATAGATATCAACTGTTAGCCCCAGAAAGGGGCCTCTTGATTTCTGAGAACTTCAACTGAAGTAAAATGAAACAAAAAAAGGAAAATTTTAACGAATTAGGCGGATTTATTATTTATACGTTGATATGTTTTATAGTTCAGTTGAACTATTTGTGTATTTGAATGAGTTGTTAGTTGTGATATTTGTTTCAGCTTATACACTTTATTTAACTGCCCAGAGTTAGGAGTGGATGGTGTAAGTTTAGTGGAATTACTGGTAGGTTGAGAGGATGACCAGTTTTTTTGTGCAAGAAATGTAAGACAATGGAGATGGATGAGAACTCAGATGTGGAGAAAGTATATCTGGATGGTAAAGCTATTGAGGTTGTTCATGAGTTTTTTTACCTTATTGATACCATTTGAGTACAGGGTGAAGCTAGTGCTAGTCTGATTACAAGAGTTAGGAGTGGGTGGATTAAGTTCAGGGAATTCTGCCATACATTGCATTACCACTGTTAACTAAGAGAAGAGTCTATCAGGCACATGTACACAGTGTGACGATGTATGGAAGTGAAACCTGCTGAGGACATGCGTTGAATGGAAGAAATGATACGATGCATGTGTAATGTGAGTCTTAAAGACAGGCTTTGTTCTAAAAAGAAGATTAAATCTAAACAGTATAGGGAGATGTGTGCAAGACAGTCTTAGTTCTTATCACTTCAGAAGAAGATTAAATCTAAACAGTATAGGGAGATGTGTGCAAGACAGTCTTAGTTCTTATCACTTCAGAAGAAGATTAAATCTAAACAGTATAGGAAGATGTGTGCAGAACAGGAGACTTCGATGGTATGGCCACATTGAAAGAATGGATGAAAGTTCTTGGGTTAGTAGATGTAGAACTGTTAAAGTTGCAGGTCCAATTCACAGGTGAAGGCCAAGGAAAACATGAGAGGAAGTGATAAAAATGGACTTGAGAGAAAATGGGGAAGGTTAGTTTGGAAATTAATTTTTTAAAGCCGAATATAAAACAGACGTTAAACCGAATATTATGATGAGCTTTTCCGGAGCACATGTCTAAATTCTCGCCAATTTATTCGATGTGTCCACATATCTCTATAAGAGGCTTTGTCCGTCAGTTTGTTTGTTCACTCTTCAGATTAAAATCGAATTTTCACTGCTAGATGTACAGATTGAATGGTTTTCAATGGTCTGTCACGCTTTAATTTAAAATAACGTTTTCAATGGTCTGTCACGCTAAAGTTTGAAATAAAATTTTTAGATAGATCCAAGCATATCTATAAAACGTTCCTGTCAGTCGGTCACGCATAAGTTTGAAATATCATTTTTTTTTATCGCTAAATGCGCAGATTCAATGGGCGTATTCTAAGAATGGATCCGTTTTCGGTTTAGTTTTTTTGCCAGGATATTTTTACTGCCTGTCACTGCGTCATCAACTAGTGCTTATTTTTCCAAGTGTTGAGATTTCCTTTCTTTTGTGCACAAATTTTCATCTTAGATACCTCCTTACCGCCCCACCCACACACACTCATGAATGAATTTCCTGTACAAATCCCTTACCTCATCTACACCCATCCACCCATCACTCGCTTTTTTGCTCATTGTGACGGTTTTGGAGAGGAGTCATAGAATTTCCGGTTTGGGTTGCGGCTACTCAAGCCGCTCTCATTAGATCTGATTAACATAAATTGTCGACCCGCCCTTCTT
This sequence comes from Sepiola atlantica, assembly GCA_963556195.1. Lineage (NCBI taxonomy): Eukaryota > Metazoa > Mollusca > Cephalopoda > Sepiida > Sepiolidae > Sepiola > Sepiola atlantica. Next base: position 39,024,793 of record OY744538.1, on the reverse strand, counting down.
TGGGATTCTTCCTCTCCGCATGCAAACCAACAAATCTCCTCTCCTTAACTCTGACCAATCCCTGTACTACTTTGTTGCCGATTCTTAGCTCGGCCATTTTCATGAATTAGAATTTGCTCGTACTATGACGTGTTTCTCTGTAAGTTTTTGTTGATCGTGATCAGGGGTTTTTTGAATTGTAGCTTAATTGTTGATTTGTATTTTGATCAAGCCTTGTTAGTGCCACTCGGTGAATAAAACGGCAATGGATATTTGATAAACGAGAAGAAAATACGCAAAAATGTCTTTTTTGTGGTCTGTCGTAGGTTAAGGAGGAGAAAAAAATAAATGTTGTTAACACTTTCGTTACGATTGTCAGCTTACTCCGTTTAAGGTATCTGCAAAATATAAGGGCTCTTTCATTTCAGTTTAGTATACAACTAGAAGTAAACCTGTCGCAAGATGCGTAAAATGAATTTCCCGAACATAAGTTTTGCACCACTCTTATGTCTCCTTACAAAGATTCTAGACATCAGGTTCAGTATCATTCTGAACCTTATGTCTAGAATCCTTATTCTAATTTTGATTAAAATCCATTACATGATTTTGATTCTAGAAAATGTCTCAAATTTAAGGCTTAAGTTTAAAGGGTCTTAAGAAATTGAAATTTAGGGAATCTTGCTTCATAAAATTTAATACAAATCTGAAAAAAATTGCGTTTAAAATGGGAGGCTGTCCCCATATTATCCTCCCTAAAAACCCTTTAAAATACCCCCAAAGAAACTGAAATTTGGGAGAAAGTTTATTACTTGATGTCTAATACCTATTGTTAAAATTTCTCGCAAATCGGAGGTATCTGAATTTTCACAAAGGGCTTCCACTCCCTTTTTACCCCTATTGAATAAAACTAGATTAAACTAAATATGACCCATATTACCCACCCTTAAGCCTAGCAGTTGGGTTCCAAAATTTGTAATGATCGGTTCAGTAGTTTAGGAGTTTATCCTGTACAATGAAATATATATATAAACATATACAAATACCTCACTTTATATATATGCATCTCCTAAATGTTAGAATAAAAAAAAAATAATGGTGTGCCCATGTTACTCACTGTGTTGCCTAGAATATATTAAGAGGGTTCTGTTCCCATGGGTCAGTTAGAAGTGGGAGCACGTAGATTTTCGGCACATAAGAGAATAACATAAAGATTCGAGTTCACTTCCATCTCATAATTTTATACGTATGATATAAATTTAATCAAAATAGGAAACACTTCCATTGTCTTCATCAGAAAAATTAATACATAGGATTTAAATTTCATAAAAATGAGACATATTTGAAGTTTTAAGGGCGTTATACCCTCATAGCCCCTTTAGTGGTGCACTTAGATATTCGGCTACACTTCCATTGTCTTTTCTGGTAAAGTTTACTTTGGAATACACTTTTAGATTTGTTATTGTTTATTATCTATGTACGTATACGTTTCGTCCTTAAACCGGGACTCATCAGCATAGAGATATGACTATTCACTACCGGTCATGCGATTCGAAACCCCGGATTATGAGTATTTTACAACTCAAATCCGACGCCTTAACCACACGGCCAATTTTAAATAGCGAATAAACTGTGATAATTTTAATACGTTATCGACGGCTATAACGTCCAGAGCATTCTACTTTTTTGAGGAAGGAACGATGCATTTAAAGCTAGTGACATCAAGCTGTGTTAATACTACACATACAGTGCTCTACTTTTTCGAGGAGCGACAAATAATAAGAAATATTTGTTATTGTTTATTATCTATGTACGTATACATTTCGTCCTTAAACCGGGACTCATCAGCATAGAGATATGACTATTCACTATCGGTCGTGCGATTCGAAACCCCAGATTACGAGTATTTTACAACTCAAATCCGACGCCGATAGATAGATAGATAGATATGCAACTCTTAATTTTTCTTTGTGGTCACAAAAATGTTAACATCTTACCAACGGGCGGATGGGAGGGGGGATTGATAACTTTGCGTCATATTCATGTCAAGTTCAATATTGCTAATACAGAAGTATGGAAGAGCAAGTGACGAATTTTAAATTCATTAAAAATTGTAAGTGGTTTCCATAGATTTTGTTATCTGAAAAGAAAAAAAACTGCCTTCAAATGCAATGTCAGCAGATTCTTGTTATAAACCGTTCCCCGTAAGTAATCAAACTTTGTTCATTCTGTTAACTATTTTCAATCCTCTCATAATATTCTTCGCCTTTCTAACTGACAATCATTTCATGAACCCTTATCCTAGGGTGGCTTTCGGCCTTCGTAAGTGGTGACGCATTAGTAAAAACAAGAAAAACGTTAGTCAAAGGTTCCTTAAGTACGCCTGCACTTAATAGTTTCGGGATAACATATTTACCCCCCCCCCCCAATTTTTTTGTGGCTTTATCTCTGTGCAATGATATTTACCTTTGATATTTCAATCTACATGGTTTTCTTTTATTAAAAAAATATATAGGGTGTCCCAAAAGAATGTATACACTCTTTGAATCGTTATAACTTGTTCAATTTACTGAGTTTGAATGAAAAACCAGATTGATAGAGTATTTATTTACCTCCTCTCCAGGAGGTTAGGCACAAGGCCAGTTTTATCTTACTCCCACAAGTAAGATGTGACCCAAGGTCGAGTCGGGAAAGTGGGGTTTGAAAAGCCAGCGCCCGAGAGGTGAGCACTCTGGCCATTAAAAATTGCCTGGGCAGCCCCGTCGGCATTCCCCGGTAGGGGCGCCTCAGACAGTAAGCAATAAACTTACTCCTCCCCAAAGAGAGGAGGCGAAGCCTGGGAGGGTGGACCTCCTAGAACTGCACAGGACAGACCCATAGACCGGCATAAATCAAACCCTGAAGGCCAAGACAATACCAGTCTATGGGGTGTAGTATCCATCGGAACAGATACTACACTTTGATCTTAGCCAAAAGGCCAAGAAGCAGAGTAGAAGAGTGAAAATACACATTAAAAATACTGACAGTAACATTAAGAAAAGTATAGACAATTAACTATTAATAAAGGTAAAGGTCATAATACTTAAAGCTTCTAATAAAGGTCAAGGTTATAATGTTTAAAGCCGGAAACCTGAAACAATTGCAGAAAAATGAGAGTAGCAATTGAAGCAGAATGTACCAAAGTAAATGTTGCATGATGTTTGTAGGTCCATTTCTTCACGATATGAAAGGGTTTGGATTAGGGTTCATTTTATGAACATTCTGAAATTACTCCAAGTAGCCTTTATCTTTATTAAAAGTTAATCTTCTATATGAAAATCAGATAGGTGTAGTGACAACGCTGGCACGTGTGTATGCATATTGAATGCAATGGAACTACGTGTTAGCATTTTCTCACTACACCTAGCTGGACTTTAACAAAAAACAATCTCTCCAGCAACATCAGGAGAAATCGGGTATCTCTGGCAGCAACGTTGTCACATCTCGACAATGAAAAAAAAAGAGAAAAAAAAATTAAAAAATTGTCTGTATACCAGTGAAGAAGGCTTGTTAAGTCGAAAATTTTGGATTTAAATAAATGTTTTTCCTCTATTGAAAAAATAAAAAATAAATAAATCTTTCGCATCGTGTTATCGGGTTTCTAACTGATTTTCATACTTTTCATTAACCGATGCTTATGATGTAGTCCTATAAAATTCAATATTCACACACACGTGCCAGCGTTCTCGCTACATTAATCTTTTCTGTTTTTGTTAATTTTACTGTAAGTATCTGTAAATGTGTACTCTTCTATCAATCTTTTCTGTATGTAAAAATCATTAAATTGAACGAGTTATAACGATTCAAAGAGTGTATACATTATTTTGGGACTCCCTGTATATAATATCATTTTCATTTACAACAATTTTAAATATGGGATATATGATCTTTCTATAGATACCCTCGTATATATTGGGTAGAAAGGTCTTGTATATTACTTTAGACTACATCTGGTGGTGAAGCCTTAATTTGGGAGCTTTGCGTGTGTGGTAATACCTGTCATGTTCCCATCTATTGTTTACAGACTATTTACAATGTGACCCCCTCCCCCCGAAAATGCCACCCATAGATTTGTTACTAAAATTGACAATCCTTTCTGCTATCCAACCATATTTGGTATGAATATACTACATTCTATTCCTGATTTGTCCACCAAGTTTCAGTCATGAACGTCCAACAGTCTTTGTTTGATTGCCATTCAATAATATACTCAAAATGTGCACCTTTGTGTTGCAAGTACACCTGGATACAATGTACAAAAATTATTAATAACTTTGACGCACTTGGTACTGCCCTGATCTTTGCTTTTCTGGCCCTCTTAAGTTCACAAATAGTCTGAAGATTATTTTGATAGACATTATCTTTGAGATAACCAAACTGATAAAATAATTTGGGAGCTTACAGTCGAGTGAGTGTGAAGCCCATTCAGGATCACACCTTATAGTGATGATATGATAACCAAATTATCCCTGCAGGCATTACGAGTCATTTGGAATGTGGGGAGTTGCCCCATCTTATTGAAACCGATGCCCATCTTTCACAGCACATCATTGTCTGACCAGGGCAGCCCAAAACTTTTTAACAACCACTGGGATTAATCAACGCACAGGTGGACATTTGGGGTATATCATTGAATGGTGATAAAAAAGACTGTTGAAAATTCATGACTGAAACTTGGTGGATTGTTTAGTTGTTTAGTTACATGGATGGCATTTTTTAAATTTTATTGAGGAAGGGGTGACTCTGTACTTACAAGATATCCTCATACAAAACAAATTAATCTATAAACCATTCATATACAAGACAAATTAATCCATAAACCATTCATATACAAGACGAATTAATCTATACACCATTCATATACAAGACAAATTAATCCATAAACCATTCATATACAAGACAAATTAATCCATAAACCATTCATATGCATAAAAATTAATCTATAAACCATTCATATCCAAGGCAAATTAATCCATAAACCATTCATATACAATACAAATTAATCTATAAACCATTCATATGCATAAAAATTAATCTATAAACCATTCATATACAAGACAAATTAATCCATAAACAATTCATATACAAGACAACTTAATCTATAAACCATTCATAAACAAGACAAATTAATCTATAAACCATTCATATACAAGACAAATTAATCTATAAACCATTCATATACAAGACAAATTAGTCCATAAACCATTCATATACAAGACAAATTAATCTATAAACCATTCATATACAAGACAACTTAATCTATAAACCATTCATATACAAGACAAATTAATCTATAAACCATTCATATACAAGACAAATTAATCTATAAACCATTCATATACAAGACGAATAAATTTATAAACTATTCATATACAAGACAAATTAATCTATCAACCATTCATATACAAGACAAATTAATCTATAAACCATTCATATAAAAGACAAATTAATCCATAAACCATTCATATACAAGACAAATTAATCTATAAACCATTCATATACCAAACAAATTAATCTATAAACCATTCATATACAAGATTAATTAATCTATAAACTTCATATACAAGACAAGTGAATCTATAAACCATTCATATACAAGACATTAATTTATTAACCATTCATATACAAGACAAATTAATCAATAAACTATTCATTTACAAGACAAATTAATCTATAAACCATTCATATACAAGACAAGTTAATCTATAAACCATTCATATACAAGACAAGTTAATCTATAAACTATTCATATACTAGACATTAATTTATTAACCATTCATATACAAGACAAATTAATCTATAAACCATTCATATAGAAGACAAATTAATCTATAGACCATTCACATGCAAGACTAATTAATCTATAAACAATTCATATACGAGACAGATTAATCTATAAACCATTCATATACAAGACAAATTAATCTATAAACCATTCATATACAAGACAAATTAATCTATAAACCATTCATATAGAAGACAAATTAATCTATAAACCATTCATATAGAAGACAAATTAATCTATAAACCATTCATATACAAGACAAATTAATCTATAATCCATTCATATACAAGACTAATTTATCTATAAACAATTCATATACAAGACAAATTAATCCATAAACCATTCATATACAAGACAAATTAATCCATAAACCATTCATATACAAGACAAATTAATCTATAATCCATTCATATACAAGACAAATTTATCTATAAACAATTCATATACAAGACAAATTAGTCCATAAACCATTCATATACAAGACAAATTAATCCATAAACCATTCATATACAAGACAAATTAATCTATAAACCATTCATATACAAGACAAATTAATCTATAAACCATTCATATACAAGATGAATTAATCTATAAACCATTCATATACAAGACAAATTAATCTATAAACCATTCATATACAAGACAAATTAATCTATAAACCATTCATATACAAGACAAATTAATCTATAAACCATTCATATACAAGACAAATTAATCAATAAACCATTCATATAACAGACATCTGTACGGTTTTGGCATAAACTTACCTTTCAAGGGTTGACATGACGTAAAACCAAACAGCTAACAAGCCTACCAAATCAGCATCATCATGTTCAGTTTAACGTCCATTTTACATGCTCACATGCGTTGGAAGTCAATTTCTTAAAGAAATTGACTTCTAAACAAACCTATCTCAAATCAGGTGTTTATTTATTCCTCTTTCTCTCAAGTCTATTTTTATCACTTCCTCCCATGAGCTGGGCCTATTCTACATCTATTAACCCAAGAACTCTCATCCATTCTTTTAACGTGGCCATACCATCGAAGTCTCCTTTTCTGCACACATCTCTCTATACTGTCCAGATTTAATTCTTCTCTGAAGTCATCAGAACTAAGCGCGTCTTTAATACTTACATTAATCATCCATTGTATCATTCTCATATCATTTCTCTATGCAACGCCATGCAAACACCAGGAATATATACAGGGTGGGCCAAAATAAGGGTCCTATCTTTAAATTTGAATAACTTGAATTTGAATAACTTCCACAAAATAAAAGTTAAACTCACCAAATTTTATGTGTGTGTAGACTGACCCTTCCGAGATTTTTTGAAATAAACAAAACAAATTTTAGCCGAAAAAACACTTCTTAAAACTTACAAAAACTAAAGTATTGTTTTTTACACTGTTTTGAGTTTTTTAAGCAAAAATAATGTTTTCTAAATGAGGGTACGTTCCTTAGGGCTAATACGGCTCATGCTTGCTTCGGAAGGGGTCCTTTACTTATTCTAAAAAAAAAAATTTTTTAAATCAATAAATAAAAAAGTTATGAATTTTTAAAAATAGGACCCTTATTTTTGCTCACCCTGTACTTGAAGATGCTAAGAACGTTAGGCATAAAACACTTGTACCAAAATTACTGGATTCGGCATTAAATAATCTGTAACGGGTTTATAAGCTATAAACAACCATTGTGTAAGTAAGGTATACGATTATACATTTCCCAAGTTTATATCGGTAAGTAACATCTTTGTGCCGCAACCATATCCTGTTACAATATTTGACAACCTCAGGATTGAACATAAGTTTTAATACTCTTGTGTTTATCTTAAAAATCATTCATAAATTAGTAAGTCAAATTGTTTTCGGTTTGTATTTGCTTCGTATAAAACAACCACATAAGAATAAGAACTGTATTATTAGTCATGGGTCCTTTGAGTATCCTTGTCTAGTTTATTGTTTGTGAAAAAAACTATATCAATCGACGAGGTACGATTATTTATTTTATTGTGTCTTGTTGGCATCAGTTCCCCTCGATAGAATCAGGTACGCACACGAGGGAACGACGTAAAGATTATCAACATCGCTAGTGTGGTTAATCTGTCTAATCGAATTCCTAGAAATTAAATTTACTTCATATGGAATGTAAGATGCTCTTTCTCTGCTCGCTACTTTAGAAGTGCACGCATTGAAGGCTTAAAAAAACAGCGATACATCAATAAAAAGAGTAAAATATTACAGTAACAGCGATACATTGGACATCATCATCATCATCATCATCATCATCATCATATTCAGTTTAACGTCCATTTTACATGCTCTCATGTGTTGGACGGCTTTAAGAAATTGACTTCCAAAGTAACCTATATCTGGCCAGGTCTTTATTTATCCCTCTTTTCTCCATCACATCCGAAATGGAAATTCTCATCAAGAGTTACTTGAAAACCTTGTTCAAAAGAGATTTGCTCATTCCACAAGCCCTTGATGAATCATCACATTTGGAATTAATTTCTTTTTATTTGTACTAATCATCATCATCATCTACTACTACTTCTACTAACCTATCTCTGACCAGGTCTTCATTTATCCCTCTTTCTCTCAAGTCAATTTTTATTACTTCCTCTCATGTTATCATTGGCCTTCCTATGTGAACTGCCTTAACTGTTTTGCATCTACTAACGGGCTTCTTGGCCTTTTGGCTAAGATCAAAGTGTAGTATCTGTTCTGATGGATACTGCACGCCTGTCCTGTGCAGTTCTAGGAGGTCCACCCTCCCAGGCTTTGCCTCCCTTCTTTGGGGAGGAGTAAGTTAATTGCTTACTGTCTGAGGCGCCCCTACCGGGGAATGCCGATGGGGCTGCCCAGGCAATTTTTAAATGGCCAGAGTGCTCACCTCTCGAGCGCTGGCTTTTCAAACCCCACTTTCTCGACCCGATCTTGGGTCACATCTTACTTGTGGGAGTAAGATAAAACTGGCCTTGTGCCTAACTCCTGGGGAGGAGTAAATAAAACCCAAAAACTCTCATCCATTCTTTCAACATGGTCATGCCATCAAAGTCTTCTGTTCGGCACACATCTTCCTATACTGTCCAGATTTAATCTTCCAGAACTAAGCCTGTCTTTAAGACTCATTACACATCCATCGCATGATTCTCATATCATTTCTCTCCATGCAACACATGTCCTCAACTCTCACTAGCCAGGTTTCATTTCCATACATCATCACACTGCGTACACATGCCTGATAGACTCTTCTCTTGGTCGACAGTGGTAACGCTCTGCTGGTTAGTAATGGCAGAAGTTACCTAAACTTACTCTGTCTGCTTCTAACTCTTACAATCACACTTGCATCTGCCTCACTCTGTGATCTTTAACTATTTTACTAGAGGGATGAATGAGAGATGATTTAATTAGAACTTTCAAAATAATTAATAGCATTTCTAACTATGGTGGAGATTTTGTAATAGTTCGCCTCTCTCAGGAAATTTATTGGCAAAAACGATTATAAAAACGAATCTCGTTTTGGGACAACTTTTAATGCCAACTGGCACGTTGATCGACTAAATATGGAAACGAAGCAATGAACGACGGAACCAAAATAGAAGAGAGTGCGGAACAGTAAACACCCCAGCACAGCATACAAAACCGAATTGCCCCATCGTTCATGACAAACTATTTTTGTGGCTTTTCATACTCACACAAGATTCCACTGATTGGCTGATTTGACCGACATATTCCAATGGGTTTGCACACAGCACAGGCAATCATAGACAAACTGCATTCATCACCCCTAGGGAAAGCATGCCAAGTCATCAGTCGGCACCATCACGACCTAGCTTTGTCTTGAGCAATTAGGATTGAATGGATGTAAGCAATTTCCTAACCAGATTATGTAGATTTCTCATTTATTCATCTCGCCGAGTCCAAGTCAGGGCTTAGGGGTGAGACAGAAATATGTCGCCTTGTCACTTTTACACTTAAACACTGACTGTTAAAAAGAGTGGGAGAATAGAAAAGTTTGCAAAAGTGTTCTGACCATACGATGTATCAATCACTCCGCGAGTGCAGATACACTAACGCAAAAGAAAATAGATTGTAATTATATAACTGCTACAAGTTAAAACAATTAGAAATCATTAATACTTGAGACTTATTTATTAAAATCAATGTCTCAATTAGCCGTAAGATTCTTTCTGTATATAAATTAAACTGGGAATGAGGTAAAGTGGAATGAGGTGAACAGTTTAATTAATATAAAACATCTCTTGATGATACAGCATTTGAAGAGTTTGAATGCAAAAGGCGATAAATTCAATCTCTTTAAATTGAGAAATAAAAAAATAATAGACATATAATAAGTTGAACTGGGAATGAAGTAAAGTAGATAGGTGATCAGTGTAAATAATGATTAAATATTTACAGATAAAATCGTCTGAGATATAAGGTAAAAAAAAAAATTGGGGGCAATTTTGATGTAGTTTTGTTTCATCATCTCCAGTATAAGATATAGATGATTAGTAGAAAAGTCGCCCTCTAAGATTGACTAAAAAGAAGAAAGCTCTGTTGTTCAAAGATATAATTTAATATTTTAAAACCAAATAGTGCTAATTAATTTAATTAATTGTTCAAAGATTCCAAAAAACTAATTAACAAAAAGAAGAGTAAAATAGGCAGAAACAATTGTCTGATAATAAAGCAGTTTTGGATGAAATTTTTAATGTTTTATAAATAATAATTATTATATTATATTCTATATATATATATATATATATATATATATATATATACCGAAAATACTGGTAATTTTGTTAACTTTAAATTTTAAATCAATACGTTTAGTTTTTTTTTAAATCTGCATTGTTTTGGATTCTAAACTTACAAAAGAAAAAAATTAATTTTGTTAACTTTAAATTTTAAATCAATACGTTTAGTTTTTTTTTTTAAATCTGCATTGTTTTGGATTCTAAACTTACAAAGGAAAAAATTAATTTTGTTAACTTTAAATTTTAAATCAATATGTTTAGTTTTTTTTTTAAATCTGCATTGTTTTGCATTCTAAACTTACAAAAGAAAAAAAATAATTTTGTTAACTTTAAATTTTAAATCAATACGTTTAGTTTTTTTTTAAATCTGCATTGTTTTGGATTCTTAACTTACAAAAGAAAAAAATTAATTTTGTTAACTTTAAATTTTAAATAAATACGTTTAGTTTTTTTTAAATCTGCATTGTTTTGGATTCTAAACTTACAAAAGAAAAAAATTAATTTTGTTAACTTTAAATTTTAAATAAATACGTTTAGTTTTTTTTTTAAATCTGCATTGTTTTGGATTCTAAACTTACAAAAGAAAAAAATTAATTTTGTTAACTTTAAATTTTAAATAAATACGTTTAGTTTTTTTTTAAATCTGCATTGTTTTGGATTTTAAACTTACAAAAGAAAAAAATTTATTTTGTTAACTTTAAATTTTAAATAAATACGTTTAGTTTTTTTTTAAATCTGCATTGTTTTGGATTCTAAACTTACAAAAGAAAAAATTTAATTTTGTTAACCAAAATAAACGAGATATTGCAAATTGAAGAGATTTTTACTGCTTACTCTTTTTGCACACTAACCTAGGTTTGTGATACCTCATACGAGACTAGTGTTATATGGAAAAGATTCAATCCATTATCAAGAACTACCATCGATAGTGGAGTTCCTTATTTACTTGCCTCCCCACGAGTACAAAGTTAAACACTAGGTTGTTTTTTATGTGGGGGAATACTTCTCAAAAAGGGGCACTCTGGATGGGACAAAAATAAAAAATTGCGCCAATCGAGAAAGATTTCTCCTTTTTTGACCGATGATGGTACAGATACTATACTTTTAATTATTTATTTGCAAAAATATATCCTACATTTGAACAAATTAGGAACAAGGTCATCGAAAATGTGGGGATGGTCATCCTCTGTCTATCCTACTCTTAACTAGACTCATTAGCAGTCATAACAATATCACATTTACTCTAGGGTCCGTGCTACTTAAAATATCCCCAGTTGTTGGAATTTAATGGATACTACACTTTGATCTTAGCCTGAAGGTTAATAAAGATTGGAGAATCTTTTTCATACATTCTTGTAATTAATATTGCTCTGTACTTTACACTAAGCACTCTACTCAAATGACTCTGTGTGGATCACCCTACACTCAATCCACTTGGATCTACCAATTATTTATGTGTATATATAAAGATATATATGTATGTATAATTATATGCTGACATTTTGCACACTTATTTCTGACACTTTACATATTTGCATATATTTCCCTCCATTCAAACCCTACCACTATATATATTCCCCAATTATATGACCTTCCCGTCTTTTATCATTTTTAGCACACTTTTCATCCGCTCTTGAAAAAGCCCACATCACATTGGTCGGGCGAAACGTTGAGCTTATGGGTCTTCCACTGTTCCATTTTTAATTTCATATATATATATATATATATATATATATATATATTTCCCCAACTTAAATAAGTGTTTCCACTCATTTCTCATCCAATTTTCTTAGTTTTGAATCTATCATTCTGCTGTTTCCTCTTAGAGGGTCAGACGATAAGGTCTTAAGAGAGATTTAAGTAATTTTCTTTTTTCTTTTTCCATCCGCACAGTTTCATTGATGAATGTTTCCTCTGAAATTTATCCTACCATTTTGTTGTACTAGAAATCTGCTTACACACACACACACACACACACACACACACACACACACACACATATATATATATTATTTATCGATAAAATAGGTATCCACGGACATGTGTTTCGCCGTTACTGCGGCTCATCAGCGTAGCTGACTTTGACAGGATTCGAACTCTGTGATCAAGGGTTTGAATCGTGGCATAATCAGACACGCGAACACGTGTCTGTAGATAACTATGTTATTGAGAAAAAAATATATATATAACCAAAAATAATGTATATATATATATATATATATACTCACGTCCTTAAAAAATGAGACAACATTGCGTATGTAAGGGAGGAAACTCCCAAATGCTCAGGGAGCAATAAGTACCAGCAGCTGTAGCACAGTCTTTTATCGCTAGCAGTAACGACAGAAATAATAACGACATATTAATTATCATATATAGATGTGCGTGTGTGTGTGTATATATATATATATTTATGATAATAATTATGGAAATAATTATCTGACCTAATGAAAAAGTAAAAAACGAAAAAGATTTTTCTATATATTCATGAACGTTTAGTCTTTATTTCAAACCGTCTGAAGATTAGCGATGACTTCTATGTTTTTTCTTCAAATCAGTCATCTTGAGAAAGTCTTGAAATAAAGATGAAACCGTAAAAAAAAAAAAATCCGGTTTTTCCTTTTTCATTTCCCATATGTGTCTGTGTGTGTGCGTGCGTGCGTGCGTTAATGTCTTATTTACTGCTCTCATTTCATAGTTGAATTTGCCATAGCAACAGCTGCACTGATTCGTACCAACGACTTGTTGCTGTCTGTGCACCCACCGCTCACACACGTGCATATATTCCACGAACCAACAGGTTCACTTCTGTACAAGTTGGTGTGCAGTTAGAGCTGCTAATGCACTTTATACTAGAGTGTGGATGTACGTGTATGTGTGTCAGTGAGTGGGCAGGGTTGTGGAGGAATGAGTCGGCGTAGACCAACATCCGTATCTCTGGGTGCAGCTGCCGATAACTAAAATAACAACTTTTCTGAACCCCGGACACCGATATGATGACTGCTATTTTCCAACATAATTTTCATGCTCGCTCGTATTTTTTTAATCTCACAATTATCCATCTCTCTCTCTCTCTCTCTCTCTCTCTCTCTCTCTCTCTCTCTCTCTTATTTATATATATATATATATATATATATATAAATAAAGGGCATTTGTCTGTGTCTTCTGCTAAAACTCTAAAACTTGTATTAAAACACACGCATATATATATATATTTATGTTTATATATATATTATTATATATATATATATATATATATATAAATAAAGGGCATTTGTCTGTGTCTTCTGCTAAAACTCTAAAACTTGTATTAAAACACACGCATATATATATATATTTATGTTTATATATATATTATTATATATATATATATATATATATATAAAGGGCATTTGTCTGTGTCTTCTGCTAAAACTCTAAAACTTGTATTAAAACACACGCATATATATATATATATTTATGTTTATATATATATTATTATATAAATATATATATATATATATATATATATATATATATATATGGCATATTAGTGGGCTCTCCCACGTGTGAGGTTTTTGCTCTCTCTTTTTATTTGTTTTTTGTTTGCTTTCACCCTAAAATGAACTACTGTATAGTGTAGGTTTTTTCAAGACACTTTAATCCAAGAACTTTTTACTCTTTGTGAATTTTTTCTGATGATTTTGTAGTGTTGCAGAGACGATATTGACATAAAAATGTTGTTTGGCACAAGACAAATGAAACGGACTGTAAAAAATATATCTCACAGAAATTTTATATTTTTTGGAAATGTAAAAAAATAAAAATAATAAAATAAAACCATGGTTATTGGAATATAATATGAACTGACTTATATATATATATATATATATATATATATATATATATATATGTTAGACGTACCCATAATCTGTTTGATCACTACCATTACCTAGTCTACTTGGATTTAATTTGAAATTCATAAAATGGGACATATTTTTCTTACATAACTAAAAATAAGTTTCCTTACATCGATATTATTATTATTATTATTATTATTAACTAGGAGTTCTCACACAGGTGATCATCAATGATTGCTTACTAATAGTAACCAGTGATGTTCCCTGGAGTCTGAGTGCAAACAAGTCTCCCCAGATTTCCACTACGCTCCTCCTCTTTCGATGACCATTATAAATGATTTTGTGTTATCGCAACAGCCGCTTACCATTGCTTTCTTGTTGACAACCATCGTTGGGCATCTGAAATTTTGGATGGCAATAAGCCTCCCCAAGTGCAGGTTCTATCTACACCCTTCCAATGGAAGTCTGGTTAGTGCTCTCTCTCTCTCTCCTCGGTATTTCCATCCTTCTTGATCTTTCACAATCATTTGTGTGGTATCAGCCGAGGCTGATGCCATCACAGTGTGTGTGTGTGTTTGTTTTTTGGAAGGGTGGGGGTAGTTTATGAAATTTTTTGCCGTTTCAGTTTCCTCGGGTTCATGTGGTATTCCTTCCATGTTTTTATTGCTGTTGCAACTTCCATCTGGCTGGTTAGTGTTCGTAGTTTGTGGCTTAGTTTCTGCATTCTAGGATTTCAGCTGTTTTCATCATTGCCGTCCGTTGCATAGTTGCAGTCTTCCCTTTGATTCCAGTTTCTCCTCGTCTTTTTTCCAAGTTTTTCGGGGCTGTGCCTAGTGCTCTTACGATTATCGGTATTATATTGACTTTCTTCATGTTACATATCCCTTTCAGTTCTCTGGCAAGTACCGTGTATTTGCTTATTTTTTTCTGTCTCCTTGACCTTTACCCTGTGATATGCTAGGACGTCAAAGTCTACGATTTGGCAGGTTTTTCCTTCTTATTAACTGTTATGACATCTGGTCTCCTCGTTTGGATGAGTAAATCTGTTTGTACTGCAATGTCCCAGAGGATTTTGTGATTTACATTTTCCACTACCGTCTCCAGTTTGTGTCTGTACTCTTTGTCTGCATGTTCAAAATGCAGTCGTTTGCATAGTTCCCAGTGTACTGCCTTCCCCACACAGTTGTGTCTGTTCTTGTATTGTTTTGGGGCTAGTTGGCTGCATTTGCTTATGTGATTTACCGTTTCGTCTTTGTCCAAAGAGTTTAAATTTTCTGTTTTCCTGGGTTTTGTCTATTTTAGTTTTGATATAGCTAGTTCTAATCGTATTACTACTTGTGCTGATATTTCCTTTTGTTTATAAGTGACTATTTCTATTTTGAGTTTTATAGTCAGTTTTATTACCTTTAACTGCTAATAAACAGTGAGAGAGAAAGAGAGGGTAACGGAAGCGAGAGTGATAGACAACATATAAAATAAGAGTGTGGGTTAAATAACATAGAGTGAGAGAGGGTGAGAGTGGTAGACAGAATATTAGTAAGAGATGAGTCACTTGGTGATTTAATTGCAAATTATGGCTAATTCGAACAATCAAAATGGAAACAAACGTTGATTAACTCAGTTTTAGTATAATAATAGATATATCTATTGCAATATTATTCTAAGAAATCCGAGCAAAACTTTGTGAGTGTACTGATGTTAAGTGCACAGCAAACCTGTTCAATAGAATTGGCCAGCAAGTCTTGTGAAAGGTGGAAGTGCTCTACCCCCACTTAAGTGGAAGAGTTGAAATCTTATCTGGAGTGATTAATAAATTACCACAGATAGCAAGAAGTAGACAGTGACAACAAGAAGTACTAAAGATCCAGTGAAACGTTAACAGAATCTCTTATTTTAAGAGTGATAAGCTACAATAATAGTGTGCAGAATATCAGTGGCAGGACTGATCTGGAGAATTTCTGCTGTGGATGATGTGGGTCAGGGTGGGGGTAGTAGTACAAGTAAAAGAACCCACCTAATTCCAAATTAAAATAAATCAACGTATCAGATAAAAAAAAAAGCCAGGTTTTTATATACGCAAAATCTATGTTACGTCCAGAGGTTGGAAGTTGGGGTCAGGAATTTTGCAGGGGTCAAAGCCAGTCAGGAATTTTTTAAAACAGATTTACAGAGTTGTGAATCGGATTTTTTTCAACCTACTTACCATTTCAGAGGTTAGAGTTAAGTGTTAATAAATAAATAAAAAGGAGGGAGGCAGGTAAAGCACTCATTAGCCTTGCTTAGAGATAGTGTCTTGATAAAAGTACTGATCACCATCACCACACTGGGTTGACGTCAGGAAGAGAATCTGGCTTATAAAAATTTAGCCTCAATTAATGAAATGTCTTTGAAAATAAATTTGTCGAACTTCATGCTGTCAACCTAAAAGATGGAGTGTCAAAGTTGGGAATTTTTGCAGGAATTGAAATGTAGCATCGCAGACGCAGTTCTTCCGATCATAAATAGATATGATCGGCATGCGTCTGGAACAGAAGTTTTTGACATGTTAATGGTAGCAGTGACGAGGTAACAAACTACACAGAGTTGCATATCTGCTATAAAGATGTTCTCTTTCTTTTCCAGTTGTTGTTATCAGCACTGTAGTAGTTGTGATAGTGACTGTAGAGTTTAGTAGCAGTTTGGTTGTTAAATCTGTTGGCCTGTCTCTCTTTTATAGCAGCAGTTGTTATAGTTGTTATCTCTTCTCTTCGCATACGAGTTGAGAGCTTGCATATAACAACAACAGCTTATATTTTTGGGTTTTAATAATTCTTTTAGAACACATGCCAACATATAAAATGGACGTTAAACCGAATATGATGATGATGGTTTTATTTGGCTTTACAGTATACATTAGTATTACATAATATCCAGTTGATTTTCCTTCTAGTACGGGAAGGGAAGAGATCTCCGAAACACGTCTGTTCTCTTTCAAACTAAGAACCCAAGAGGAGTTAATCTAGTCTTTTCTTCTGCCACATACTTCATATAATAACAACAGCTGATATTTCAGGTTTTAATAATTCTTTTAGAACACATGCAAACGGACGTTAAACCGAATATGATGATGATGATTTTATTTTGCTTAACGATTAGTATAAATGAATAAATGCTAAATGTGAGGTCAAGTTTACATAATAGTAGTACTTTGTTTTATATACTGCTTATGTGTATAAAATCTCAGTAGTAAAGTTAACTAATTTGCATATTGCTGTGCAAAAATATGCTTTATTAATTAACTATACTTTGTTATTGTTTTTATTTTAATATAACAAATAATTCTGTTTAGGAATAGCGTTTTATTTCGTGAACAAATGTTTAGCAAGTCAATAAAATTTAGAAATCTTAATGATGGTGGGTTCATCTTCTGGGTTATGATGGCAGGGTATTTGTTTATGTAGTACTATTGTGTTCCTTTCCGGCCGATTCTGAGTCTGCCATACACTCACCATCGCCCAGGCAAATTGATTTCTTCTTTTTTTCTTCTAAAAGATAAATATACTTGTATCAAAATTACCTAAATCTTAATGTTTATCCATATGAATAAATGTGAAAGTGTTTGTTTTGTGTTTACAACAATGAAATGTTTGTTTAAAAGTTTTCTTTCAAGTATTTTAAGTTGAGAACTCTGTGCAATGATAGTGAGCTGATGAAGTCATCTCGTATTATAAAGAGAGTAGAAAGTGAACCTTGGGTTTACTTTCGTCAGCCTCGTGACTCTTGCTTCCCTTATTTTGTCCTTTAGTCCTCACACTCCGTGAGCGATGTTTCTGACAAAGAGGGAAGAATTGCTGTTTTCTGAGTTGGAATCTATCCATATAACACTTATCGTTGGCTAGTTTTTGACCTTGAAATGGTATATTTTTTTTTAGCTCCTTACACCAAGTGGCTTGTCTGGAGCGGTTTCCATAAAAATACAATTTTAAAAATATAGTATCTAGTTAGTCCCCCCCCCCCCCCGTCCATCTCTTGCAGGGGAAGAGAGGAGATCTCCGAAACATGTCTGTTCTTTTCCAGACCAAAAGCCCAAGAGAAGTCAATATAAGCTTTCTTTTGCTATGTACTTTCTATTCAGTTTTCTGTGTTTATTTTGATGCGTTAACTTAATTTCGAAGGGAAAATTTCCTTCCTATGTTACCTACACATCCCATGTACAGTCTTTAAATCAACATGGAAGTCTGTGTTTTTTATCTGCATTACCAACTCCAATGTAGGAAGTTAGACCCATCAAGTTGGGCTGTTCTTAAACTGATCCTACTGTCATGAGTTGGATTTCAGCCTCTGATTCTCTAACATCAACAGATTTCCAATATTCGGTGTGCATTCTTTAAAAACTCATGACATAATTACTTCACTTTAGCGTTTAATAATATTTGATGAATAAAAGAAAAAGTGTCCACTCTAAAAGTTTTCTCAACCGGAATAAATATTTTCAGATAGAAACTGACACAAAATAAAATATATTCCTGCCTATAACATAG
Organism: Sepiola atlantica; assembly: GCA_963556195.1. Lineage (NCBI taxonomy): Eukaryota > Metazoa > Mollusca > Cephalopoda > Sepiida > Sepiolidae > Sepiola > Sepiola atlantica. Next base: position 39,005,874 of record OY744538.1, on the reverse strand, counting down.
TTGAAGGAAGAAACAGAACAAAATAGGCTAGTTCAAATCAAGTATCGATATGTCAGATGGATTGCTATTTTGTTTTTAACTAATGAGTTACGACTTATCAAGGCCAAAAGCCACTTGAAAATAAGAGATAATGAAATAGATAGATTGACAGTTGAATGATGATGAATACTATGAGAGGATTGAAAATCTCCGCATATACCACCCACTCAAACAACAGTCAACCCATAAAGTAGCAATTATTCCCCCTTTGTCAGAAACATCACTTTCTACTATTCAAATTAATTCTTTGACTCTTCATCATCATTATCATCATATTCAGTTTAACGTTCGTTTTACATGCTGGCATGTGTTCGACAGAGTTGGGCTCTGCAAATCAAGTCTGCGACTGTAAAGCCATTATTACGAAACCATGAAGACATGCAATCTCTTTTGGAATCTAAGAACCACCAAAAACTAGAATCACCTCCAGAAAGACAGAAACAAAAGCTTTTTAAAGGTTTCGCATGAGTGAAGATGACAAAATAATTGCTTGCCTCCTATTGCTATTAAGTTATCACATTCAGGTTGATGTGAAAGGGGGTACTAAACTCCATTTTCTCATACATGAAAGAAGTGTTATGTCACAGGTCAGTGAAGGTGTCTTGATATCCTTTTAAAACATAGCGAAAATAATTGTTTAACCAGTAAAAGTCATGATAGGCAGCAGGTAAGTGATTAAAAATAGCATCGTCGTATATCATATGAGATGGCAGATGGGAAGGATATTTGATAAGGTTCTTGTGAAACGACAGGATGTATTCAGGGAAACATGGAATTCTTGAAAATAAATGGGCGCAAACACCGATGATGGAATCTAATGAGCTCGATTCAAATGCTGTTGGATCCATGATGCTCGCTAATGTTCAGATGTAGAGTTTTATTTAGATGCTCCCTGAATGAAAGAGTTTATAGATAAGTAAGGTTTTGCAATATCCAACCACACTCCTGGGCCAACATTGTTTAAGACGAGTTGTAAAAATAAATCTAAGATGGTTCAAAACAATACTATTTGTAATTCTTGTCTGTTTGTCTGTCTGCAAACTCCTTTTAGGGTTTTGAAAATGGATCCTCATAACCATATATATATATATATATATATATATATATATATATATATATATATATATATATGTATATGTATTTATTTATTTATTTTGGTACAGAAAAATTCGTACAACGTCGGTTTCAAACACAGAAGGACTTAGCAATCATCTCTCTTCAGCTTCTGTTGTCATCTGTTTCGGAAATGTGAAGTCACGCGTCACTCTTGTTTGGACACGTTATTTGCTTAGAGTGTTATTTATGTTTGTTTAAATTTAGTGTAAGGAAGGTTTAATAAGGTTTGAGAAAAAGGGGGAAGGGTGAAAAGTAACAGTTGAGATTTAAACCGGAGAAGATTTAAAGAGATATAAAAAAAATATAAAAAATAAAATAAAGTAAAAAATTTTTTTTTAAAATATAAATCCCGTGAGTCAATCCCTTTTTCAAACCTTATTAAAGAATGTTGTAGTTTGCTTGAAGCATTGTGCGTAATATGTAATAAGTATTGTTAGAAGGTGGAGACAATGCGTTGGTAGGGTGACACCGGCGGTACGTGAAATGGTAAACAATCACAATAATGACAATATTGAAGAAATCAATAATTTTCAAATAATTTTATTATATTTACCAGTGTTAAGTTCTGACCGTGATGGTAGGGTGGTGTATCTTCCTTTTTTTTTTTTTTTTTTTTCTAACTTAAATTTTCGGGGGAATCCCTCATTCTCAGAAAAAATATATCCACTCGTCGGTGTGTGGCTGGGCTGGAAATTCAATTTGATTTTTTCAATATTGTCATTATTGTGATTGTTTACCATTTCACGTACCGCCCGTGTCACCTTACCAACACATTGTCTCCACCTTCTAACAATACTTATATATATATATATATATATATATATATATACTTAAACTACATTACTGGGAGTACTTGGATCAGTATACTTCATTTTGATCAGAGGGAGCACATAATAATAATAATGATAACTAATGCGACCTATGGAAATTCCACAGTTGTATTCTTCATCTGTTGTATATTGCTGCGAACGCAGACCCCACGATATTATTGTATCACCTTTGTTCAAACTGAAACATACTTATTTAATTACTTTGGTTAATGCAGTTTCAGAATATATCTGGTAATGTGAGTCCCTCCTAAACCCTTGCTGGAGTTTGTGACATATTTCCATTCTATGGACGTCCGGAGCAAAAAGAGACCCCACAATATTATTGTACAATCTTTGGTCAGAACAAATACATTTAGATCTGAGCGCGAAGCCCAAGACATATTATTCAACCAATCAGAGCTTTGTATCTTAGCCTTCCCTATCCCCATCACTCTCTAATATTAGTTTGAATGAGGAAGAAAGGAAAATTCTTGCCATGACTGAGTTCCAAAGAGATGGAAGCTCAGTCGGGCACTTTCTATGAAAATAACGATAATCTGAGATGCTTGCTCTTGTGACCTTTGAAAATGAAAATTAATAAATGCCATAACGGTTATTGCTGTAAACAATACTCAGGGTACAGTGATTTATAATTGGTATAATTATAAATGTGACTAACTTTACTTTACTGACGTTAACCAGGAGTAAAAGAAAAACATTGACTGATTTCTTTATAAAGAAATAGAAAAATTATTTTTGTGATATTAATTTTGTGCGCAAATTATTATTTTTTCCCGATATTTATCTTGTGCAAAACTCAAAAAAAATAACTCATCACATAATTACTTCCCTTTAATGTTTAATAATATTCTGTGAATAAGAGAAAAAGTATCCACTCTAAAAGTTTTCTTAGCTGCAATAAGTATTTTCAGAAAGAAACTGATGCGAAAAAAATATATTCCTGCCTATAACATAGTTGAAAGAACAAATGAAAAAATAGGCTAGGTCGAATTAAGTATCGATATGTCAGATGGAATGCTAGTCTTTTTTTTTAACTAATGAGTCACCACTTATAAAGGCCTATAAATCACTTGAAGATACATTTTAATGAGTCGGATAGGTTGACACTTGAATGATGATGAATATTATTAGAGGATTAAAAATGCCCACATACCACCCACTCAAAACTACAGCCAACCCAGAAAACAGCAATTCTCCCCCCTTTCTCAGAAACATCGTTCATAGAATGTGAAAACTAAGGGACAAAATATTGATAAAGCGAGAGTTAGGAGGCTGCTAAAAATAAACCCAAGGTCCTCTTTCTACTGTACATAAATTTTGGGTTTGACTTTGGAAATCCGGCAAGATAACTTTATATGTTAAATAACTACAGTACATGTCTTGATGGGCGAATGTAAAAAGCAGATTGACAGACATTTTCCTGTGTTCTTTTTGTATTCTTTGTCTAACTTAATATTTGTTTCTTTTTTCTTAATTTCCAGTGTCTCTCACCTTTGCAGAAAATCTTTCAATGAATTCCGACTGAATTGAAAATACAAGAAAGAAATGAAAAGAAAAAAACACTGGTGCATTAACAGGAATAGTTTTTTCAGCTGTTTCGAAAAGAATTTGTAGAATTGGTAAACTTTTGTTCACTTACTATTTTTTTCTTTTTTTTTCTAAGAAGTGCCTTATTTGAAACAAACCTTATCCATTTGCAGGAATCACATATTGTGGGAACACTCATATCAATTTGCATATTGGTTCACCAATTCACGGTCTTTCGTGATCTTTATTTAAACATCATTTTCATTCCATAGAATCAAAGCCATGTAAAAAAGAAATCAATAAAATTCTTTCATCATTGAAAACTTCAAAATTGTGTTCCGACTTTTATTCTATTTTTCGTTTTTTGGTTTTATTTGGAGACGGAGTGTTTCCTTCTGTCATTAATTTTTTGCAGGTGGTTCCAATAAATAATTGTCTTATTTTTGAGAATCCACCATATTTGTTTTTCTCGGACATATGGCCCGACTTACACCAACGATTATTTTATTTTTGACAATCAATGATGTTATGTTGTTTTCTATCCGGCCAGGTACGTGTCCATGCCAATTGCAACTACTTTTGTCAATATACTTTTCAGTACACTCGGCCTGGATATTTAACAGACATCCAATTATTGTTTTACATTAAATTTACAAAATAAGATTTTTCACTGACCGCTAGTATGACTGAGTAATCGCTTTTGGTCTCGACTGCAAGACTATTCCGAGTCGGCCATTTTGAGTCAACATTGGTTGTCCGTTTGTATGTTTAGTAACAAAACTTCATTAGTACCTCTTTATGTATTAGTATGTTAGCAGCAGTTTATTTACCTATATACGCAACTTTTACCTTTAATTACCCCTATGAAAATTGTAATTTTTATAGTCCAAACAATTCTTATATATCTTATCATTTCTCCATGTAAGGCATCGGTCAAGGTTGTTTAGTAAGTTATAGGTCACAACTTCCACCCTATAGGTGCAGAGAGCCTCTATAAGTTTCAATAATTAAAATAAAAATAAGTGAGATAATTTTAAGGAATATAGTAAAAACAGGAATTTACTGTGAAAAAATGAGATATACATGCGAGTTGGACGGCTTGTGAATTTAATATTCCCTAGAAACTTCCACTGGAGCTTTAATGCTTCTGCTTATTTGTTTATCAAGCTAATCACGCTTCAAAATAGAGCCCATAAAGATCGTTCCTCAGGATTGTTCGGTCTGCATGAAATCTTCCTCATTCGTTAACCTGCAGATTTACAGGTTTTTACCCCGATACTGAGAGCAGCAAGGCTCAGTGATTGCATGTGAAGTCAGGGAAGGTTTGGCCCAGAACAAAAGCAATGTTGCCATTTTCACTCCATTGATTTGCGGTCCCATCCCTGACACATTTTTGCTTGCCAAACCTGTCCAGGAACTGGAGTTTCAGACAGCATAGCTCTGCTACCTCCCCGTTGCCACCACGGTGAGCAAGGGTTGGACTTTAGGGGATTCTTCTGTCTAGTGGTGATTCATTATGGAGGTGTCTGTGCTTGATTATTGGTTCTCATCAATAATTAGACACAAAGATATTTGTACACAACTATATGTAGTTCTATATTTATTACAAAGATAAATATATTTTGGGAAGAAAGAGAGTGGCTATACTTTGCAGCTTTTAAGACTTCATATCTTTTTACTTCTGTCTTGTTCACTCTCTAATGAAACTTTTTTTTAAGTGACTTGCTAAAAAACCCAGTTCAAACAATCTTCCAGCATACTATGCAATCATGTATTATCTTCACCCCAACACCTAGTCGCAGTCTTTGTGGTCAACTGCAGAATATTTATGATCATTGTTTTCGTCTCGACAGAAAAAAGGCAACAATCTTTACATGTTTCTGCTCCCTGGTACAGACTGCCAAATGAGGTCGCGATGATGCTTACATGTTAGATGGAAGCAGATTCCCACCTCGGAATAATGATTAAAAGTTTTGTATTTAAAAGGGAAGTAACTCTTTGCCCTTTGTTGTCTTGCTTGAGATAATGTGCATTTTGGAGAGCAGAGTTATGTCCCTTGCATTTGGTCAGCCAACATTCGTATAACCGAATTCAGTGGACGTGCCACAGTGCAACTACAATTAATTACATCCTCATTACAAAGTAATTAATTTTCAGTTGTAATTATATAATAAATAATTAGATTTGTTGATCTAAAAATAAGCGTTTTCATCCAATTTATTCTTTATATTTGTGTCTTGCAATTTATTTGACTACCATATCCAGGTTTAAAGTCGCGTTGGACAAACATTCCGACGGTATATAGATGCAATATCTTCTAACCGTCTTTTTACATGGCTTGTTGCACTTTGATATTGCAAATAAAATTGATTCATTTATTAATTGAAAATCCTATTAGGTCTATTATTCGTACAGTAATAGTGTTCAGAAATGCGTGAACCCACAATTTTACTCTGCCTATTGGTAAAATAACTTTTTTTTAAATAATCGTATGCAATTTGGGATGGGTAATGAAGTTGTTTTTTTTTAGTTTTTAACCATAAAATGAATACTCTTGATTTTAAAAAATCCACCAAAAATCAGATAATTATCCGATCTAAATGAAATTTGCAGTATTTTTTGATTAGTAAATAAATGTTAATAGAAAATATTTATTTTATTAAAGAAACGTATATTTCTTTTTCCTTTTAGAACACTTAAATTACTTTACCCTCCTCCTTTATTTCAAGGACAAAATCGTCTTTTTATACCCATAGATAACATCCTGAAGGTGCTAATGAAGAAAACATTAAGGCAGTTAGTATTTAAAGCTCCGAAAACATTTAATATCTTTTATATTTAAATTTCCGATTTTTGAGTATCATTTTCTACTGAGAGGTGCCTTTAAAAATGCAGAAAAAATGACTTTACTATGATACTATAGAATGCCCACCATCCCCTACAACCAGGACCACAGAGAGAGATTAGCTAGAAAATGAATCAACGTCATTAAAGAAAATGAATCAACGTCATTAAAGAAAAACGTCATTAAAGAAAGACATTAAAAGTGACGGTTTTATTGTACTGCACAGACAAAGTGACGTCATGACAGTCAACCGTTAACAGCTGGAGAGGGTCAAGATAGAGAATTCTGAAAGAAGTTGAAAAAATACAGACGTCTCTAGTTTGCGGTGAGAGTAAGCTGTGGAAAACCGGATGTCTCCGATTTCCGGAGAAAAGTAGATATATTCGGGAGACGCTGGCTGTTATGAGAGAACGATCATGGCGAGGGACGGAGAAGAGTCGCAAACGATGGAGTTTTTTTTTGTTTTTTTTTAACGTAGTTCACCCCAAACAAGGCAGGCCACCACAGTAGACGTAAGGGGCTACTGAGAACAAAGAAAAGGGGAGAAGGTTGGGGGGGGTCAACCTAAACTGGGATCTGCACAGCGAGATATCTGCTTACATTAGTTTTAAATTTCTGCATGTCAGTACTGATGGGGAACAGGGGCCAGGGAGGGAGTTCCAGAGGCCAGCAGCACGAGAAAAGAAGCTATTTGAGTAGAAAGCTCTCCGGCATCTGGGGACCTCCACAGTGAATGGATGGGATTTAGTTGATTGTCGAGTTGGTCTAGTGAATTTATGTCGAGGGGGCACTAGAGTAGCCAATTCATCAGAGCATAATCCATTGAAGTATTTGTAAAACAAGCACAAGGATGCTACATTGCGGCGATGAGACAGGGACTGGAGCTTGGTTGACAGTGAGGGACCTATTAGGTTTGCGACTCTTTTTTAGTCTTAAATGAAAATTTGAAGGTGAGAGATGTAGAGACACTAGCGACAAGCCCCCTCCCCCAGACAACACACCCATGTTCAACACTTGTGCACAATGTCTGTATTTGTATGTTGTTGTTATTATGTATGTAAACTGTGGACTATTGCTTTGTGCCCGCACTAGAAATTTAGACACGGCCAATAAGAAGATGAAGAAAAAGATGAAGAAGAACACAGCACATGCATTTAGGGTACGGCGGTCAGTTGGAGGTGCAGGCATGGTTGCACATGATGACAACATTTTGTTTTTGATTGTTTTTTTCTTTGTGTTTTACTGTTGTTTTATATGTAATTGAAAAAAGAAAATATGTGATGATTTTGTATTGTGTATTTCCGTGATTGAATAAAGAGAGACAGTAGGTGTTTACCCATTAGAGCTCAATTTTTTTTTTTTAATTTATTAAAAAAAAATCTTTTGTAAATACAATATTGTATTGGTAATCATAAAAATCGGAGGCTTAAACAGAATACAATAAAAAAATTGTGTATAGGCGATAAAAATGGGTTTGTGTTTTTTAAATATTATTAAATGAAGAACAATTTCGAGTTAAAATCTATTTAGTATTACGTATGTAATCAGAAGAAAAATACGTTTGAAATGTGTAAATAGGCTACAAGAATCGTGATTTTCACAAAATGGAGTCTTACAGAATGCCACTATGTTGGTTTTTGGTATTGCTCAACACAAAAAAAGTATTAAAACGTCTTCTTTCCCATATTACTATGTAATAATACATTGATTTTAGCTCTAAAACATTCTTAATGTCATGATATTTAAAAAATATATGTATATATATTATCACCGAATATTCGAATTTTTTAAAGAAATTGTTTCCACCGTCGACCTTTACAATTACCATCATATTTGAATAAAATGACTTTTAAAGATTTACTTGACTTTATAGGATAGAGCATTCATTTATACTATATATAAAAAATATGGGTTGGTAAAACATTTTTGATTGAATAATAGATGAAACTGATTGTATCCTTCAACTAGTGTTTCACAGTAGACTGAAAACTGAGACATCAGTGTTGCCAATATACATCAGACTATAAGTGTAATATTTGAAAGACATTCCAAGCTTTATGACAAATTATAGATATCTCTGAAAAATACAGATGTTGCTGAAATAGGGTTAATTATTATTCTGGTCCTAAAAACGGACCATGAACAGAAGAAAACTGTTTAATTAAATCTTATAAACTACTGTGTAAAACAGGAAAGCAAGGGTTTCTTTTGGGGCCCAAAGAGTGTTATTCTAGTTGGATCTAACAGGAGCATTATGCCCCAAACGGTTGGTTGTACAGGGGTTAATGTCTAAATTAAATACCAATAGTATAAACGCCAGTGGATTTTACAATTGTAAAAAAGGTATTTTGATGGTTTAAAGAGACAATGCAAGACCTAGTACGTTGCCTGGAGATGACGCATAAATTGGATTAAAAAGTTATGTTTAACGGTGAAATAAAAGTGGGGATATATATTTTCTACGTTAATTCTATCAGGAAGAGAAGACCACATTTTCAAGATCCCAATAATGTTTTAAAACATTATTGGGATCTTGAAAATGTGGTCTTCTCTTTCTGATAGAATTAACGTAGAAAATATATTTTGAGTATATTTTGTAAACATAAAAAGGAGGTGTGTTGTATATATACGATACAGATGTTCACCAACGAATACTCAAAAAATAATAATAATCTTGCTGTGGAGACGAGTGAAGTGATAGGCCCCACCACGTGTGACGTCCTCGGTAGCATTGGCCTGTTAATGACGTGCCACACCAGGGACAATCATGAACTGATTTGGGTTTATGAGCGCCTCTACATCGTCATTATTCGTGGAAACGCCTTGAGCCTGCTCTCGGCCTGCCAAGTCAGCCGGATATTAGATGAAACGAAAAGGGACATTTTATTAATTAATTATTATTTGCCACCCCATTTTCCTTCTCAATATTTTATCGTACTATCATTGTTTGAATTTAACCAATTGTTTTTTGGTTTAATGTATTAATAAGAAATCAAATAATAATCTCTATTTATTTGACATCACTTTTCCCTTGTCCACGGGTCAGACATTTTTTCATAGTTTGAAATCTCACTCTCCAGTCCTCATGGTTCAGCGGGTCAACTCTCTCCAAACTCCACTCTGTACGGTCTTGTCCAATCACTTGCTTTCCTTTCTTCCTTGGCCCTTCAACCTTCCTGCAATTAAAGACATACATGCTTCTGCAACATTTTATCCAGGAAGTCGAACGCTCCACATTACTATGCCAGCATAACTGATTCGTTCTTAAAATCAGATCTATGCTGGGCAAATGTATTTTCAGCAAATCCTCCATCCTAATGTGTGGAGTTTGGTAATATTTCACATTGCAGATCCATTGTAATCATGGACCTTTTATTATGTTGCAGTCGGACGAGAGAAGACTGGGTGAGGAACAACACTCGCTACCATATAACATGACGATGATGACACAGCTGTTATACAACTTACCCTGGATTTACAACGAGACAGCTCGTATTTTAAACAGAGCCAACAGCTCATAAAATTTCGTCCATGCTGCCTTCACTCTTGTAGTTGTACCGAGTTCACATCCACCACCAGTGCTAAACATATCTCCTAGGTAGCAAGTAGAGTCTACTACCTCCAGAGTGGTGTCATCTAATAACATCTCTTTGTAAGGATGATAATCAATAAGTTGTATCTGTTCCAAACACTTCCTACACCTGATAATAACATTAATAATAATATTAATGATAATATTAATAATACTAATACTTTTAATAATAATAATAATAATAATAATAATAATATTGATAATAATAATGTTAATGATAATATTAATAATAATAATATTGATGACAAGCCGCACGTGCGTGGTTCCCCTCTGTATGTGACTTGATGTGGCGAGTGTAAAATGCTATAAATTTGGCCAATTTGGGGCATTTTTGACCCCCCCCCCTTTGACCCCTTGGGTGCGCGAACCAGAATTTTTCTGAGGTCAAGGATGCTGATTTTATATCCAGAACAATTGCCTCTACATTTTGGTCAAGTTTCAGAAAAATTGAATGGATGGATAAAACGTTATGGGAGAAAAGGGTCATTTTTTGCCATTTCGGGGCCTTTTGACCCCCTGGGGGGCTAACCAGATTTTTTTTCAAAAATCGGAGAATGTCACTTTCTAACCTGACCAAAGTTAAAATTTCAGAGAAATTGAATGGATGGATGAAAAGTTATGGGGCAAAAAATGTCATTATTTGCCATTTCGGGGCCTTTTGACCCCCTGGGGGGCTAACCATATTTTTTTTCAAAAATTGGAGAATGTCACTTTCTAACCTGACCAAAGTTACAACTTCATGCAAAATTTCAGAGAAATTAAATGGATGGTTGCGGAGAAAAATCCGGACGGACGGACATGCCTCAAAACATAAGTCCCCTGATTTTATAAATCGGGGGACCAATAATAACAAGCCGTGCATGCGTGGTCCCCCTCTGTATGTGACGAGTGTAAAATGCAATAAATTTGGGCAAATTGGAGCATTTTTGACCCCCCTTTGACCTCCTGGGGGCGCGAACCAGAATTTTTCTGAGGTAAAGAATGCTCATTTTATATCCAGAACAATTGCCTCTACATTTTGGCCAAGTTTCAGAAAAATTGAATGGATGGATCAAACGTTATGGGAGAAAAGTAATATTTTGCCATTTTGGGGCGTTTGAGCCCCTGGGGAAGAGAACCAGATTTTTTCCAAGGTCAGCGATACTTATTTTCTATTAGGAACAATTGCCTCCACATTTTGGCCAAGTTTCAGAGAAATTGAATGGATGGATGAAAAGTTATAAGGCAAAAAATGTTATTTTTTGCCATTTCGGGGTCTTTTGACCCTCTGGGGGGCTAACCAGATTTTTATTCAAAAATCGGAGAATGTCACTTTCTAACCTGACCAAAGTTACAACTTCATGCAAAATTTCAGAGAAATTCAATGGATGGTTACGGAGAAAAATCCGGACGGACGGACGGACGGACATGCCTCAAAACATAAGTCCCCCGATTTTATAAATCGGGGGACCAATAATAATAATAACTAGCAGGACCCTGTGGAAATTCCATGGTGCTTTCTACACTAATCTATATAATTTACTGTTAATAATAATATTACTTTTGAAATAATAAATGTCTGTCAATACTATTAAGAAATAAAAAAATAACTCTCCTGTAAAAATAATTGTCAGTGTCAGCTAAATATTCTTTAAATAAATAAAACGAATATGTCTATTTATTTATTTAAGATTGTAGCAATTTAATAATTTTTTAAAACAATAAATATTCTCTCTTCTTACCATAAAAATAATTGTCAGCTAAATATTCTTTAAATCAAATGAAACGAATGTCACTTTTTGAAATGTATCTATTTAAAATTGTACTGGTTTGGTTAATGGGACGATGACGACATAATTTGATCTTTGAACAATTCATTTAAAAATTGGTAAAGTCGGAATTGTTTACCATAGCGACATCAGATTAATCACCAATAACCATCAGATGATCTCATTTTTTAAATGAGTGTGAAAAGTGATAACATATGTACGAACATGAAATGCTCTAGTGTATTAGTATATAGATACTAATAATAATATAACGGATGGCTCGAACCATTTCCGTTACAGGACGCTAGTCTGTCGCTGGTCATATTCCTACCAGTTTATTCATACACCTGGATGAAGTGTTTTCTTACAGCCCCTAGTCTTCCAATATGGTCACCCGACTAAGTACTGACCAAGCTGAATGTCGCTTAACTTCAGTGATTTGACAGTAATCAATGGGGCAACATGATTCAACCATGATATGTATGTGTATATTTCTTTTTTTGTATGTGGATGGTGGTTAATGTGTCAATATTGATTAAAGTACAAGAAACCCAAACAAGCTTATAAAAACAAACAAATAAAGAAATAAAAAAATATAATTTTTTTTTTTCTTAAACGACCCCCCCCCCCCCCTCTTCTCTTTTAACGCAACCCGACCAGAAGAACATAGAATGGACAGATGCATTTCGTTCTGGAAAATAAATCTTTCACTTTCGTAGTCTGCGATTAAAAAATTGCAACTTAATGTCTTGACATTTTTCGATCAAACTGGTGCAGTCGTACGTACGTGCATAGTCCTTTTACCATTTTTGGCGGCAGCTTCATATTATGACAGACAACAATGGCGTGCTGGAGACAACCCATGCATCATTCTTGAGGGAATCATTTTATTTATGTATTTACATCTCCACAGACATTTTCGTAAATCACAATGCAAAAAACATGCACAATCCCATTTCAACACTAATATAAAAACAGTGCACATCACATTTCAACAGTATTCACAAAAATGCACGATACCATTTAAACGCAAAATGCACAATCACCTTTCAACACTATTTAAAAAATGCACAGTCCCATTTCAACACTAATAAAAAAGGAGCAATCCAATTTCGATACTAAATTATAAAATGCACAATCTAATTTCAACACTAATAAAAAAGGGCACAATCTCATTCCTACACTAATTTAAAAATGCACAATCCCATTTCAACACTAATAAAAAAGGGGCAATCCAATTTCGACACTAAATTATAAAATGCACAATCCGATTTCAACACTAATTAAAAGGGGACAATTCAATTTGGACTCTAATTAAAAAAGCACAGTCCCATTTCAACACTACTAAAAAAAATGCACAATACGATTTCAACACTAATAAAACAACGTATAATCCTATTTCAACGCTAATAGAAAAAATGCACAAACTCATTTCAACACTAAAAAAATCACAAATAAAAAAAGTGCATGCTCCCATTTCAACACTAATAAAAAAGTACATAATCCCATTTCAACACTATTAAAAAAGTGCATAATACCATTTCAACACTATTAAAAAAGTACATAATCCCATTTCAACACTAATAAAAAAATGTACAATGCCATTTCAACACTATTTAAAATGTTCAACCTATTTCAACACTTATTTAAAAGTGCACAGTCCAATTTCAACACTAATAATGAAAAAAAAAGTGCAGAATCTCATTTCAACATTTGAGATCTTGCAATACTGACCTTTGATGCAATCCATTCTTTATAGTATTATCAATTGGTCAATATCATAAAATAAACTATTTACATTAGGTATATTCTTGATGTAGTCTGCCAACTTGTTCTAGTACTTCATTACGGTGTCGGTAAATGCTGATGTTTATTCTGGTGAGTGATCAAATTTCTTGTCCTCTTTGAACAAATTATCTAAACTTTTATGCCTATTTAAAAATGTAAAGGCTTCATTTGATCATTCTTACGTAGTGTTTCCAATCCCTCTTTATAACTTTATCCGGGCAATTATTCTCATAACTTGTCTGCCTAGGAAAAATCTTGTTAAAACATGCAAAACTCATACCATCGGTAATCTGTTAATTTTCTCTGTACGCTTTGTATATACAGAATAATAAGTTTCCATGGCAAACTTTTGCTGCTCAGAATGTGCAAAAAAATGCATGTTTTTCTTTACAGATATTTAAAAATATTGCTATTTCTGTAGTTGAATAAGGATTAGAATTGATTAAAAAAAACAAGTGGTTGAATAATAAGATACATGTATTGCAGAAAAGAGTATAAAAACCTTTAGATTGAACTTACAACACACAAGAGTTATTAAAGGGGAGATCATTACAAGAGTTATCGAATTTTCTTAATACTTCTAACACTCTCACATGCTCTCATATTAATATTTAGTTTATGTGTATATAAAAGTATCCTTATTCTACTGCAGAATGAGATTTTAGCAGGTTATGGACCCAGGAGGGATAAGTGTAGCCGTTTGAACAAACTCCAATTCAAAAGGGAGATAATTGTACCTCTTCTAATAATCTCCCCATTATTACATCTTCTCTGTTGTAAGTTCAATACAAAGGTTTTTACTCTTTTTTTACATGTAAAAAAACATGCGTGTTTTCCTTTACTGATATTTCTGGGGTTCCATGCTGTTTTAATGATACAAAAGGCGAACTGAAATAATGTATTAATTTTCTCTACAAAAATACCAATTCAAATATTAGAAAAATGTCACTTTATTCATTATAGAATAGATTATGATAATATGATATGAAATTTCTATTCCCGAAAGAAAGTTCCGTTTTTGTACAACGCAAAATAGACATTCGATATGAAGGTAAGTGCAGAAACTTGAATCGGAGTGACAGGTTTTGAAGAAAAGGAATGATGACCGTGTATACTAATTGAACAATTTTACTTAAGCAAGTAGTAAAGAATGATATACAAAACAAAAAAGTTAATATACAAGAAGGGAGTTTGCTGCACACATACATCTGCAGAACTTACTTTATTTGAAGTAGCCCCCCACCCCCACAAAAAAAACAACATTGTTTGCTCTTTCAGTCGTAAGAGGTAGACTTTGCTTGTGACAGCCTTCTGGGCTTGTGTCATAATGCAGTCAATTGCTAACTGACATCAACCGTAATGGGGAATTTTTTTAAAAATAAGGTAGGAGTCCTAAGCGTTTGAATTAATATATGCTAGCTCACATGACCTCTAACAAACCAGTGATTAAGTTACCATTGAGCCAATCCATGCGACCCATAAAGGGACAAGGGATGACAACCACACTAAAATATCTCTAACTGCCCCATGAATTTCAGTGATATCACATTTTTTGTCTTATGTCTCTATTTAATGGCCTCCCCTCGAGAGGAAAATTAAACACAAATTTTTACACTTATCTTCGAGTAGAATTTCTATTTTGTCTTGGAGAAAAACTGAATATTCTTTCGGCAATAGAAATTTCATATTATAAAGCCACCATTCGCCCATGTATGGAGTATAATTGTCACATCTGGGCTGGTGCACCAACCGCTTATCTCTCCCTCTTAAATAAAAAGACCCACGTATCTAATAGGTCCCACACTGTCTACCAACAACCCCTGTCCCATCGCCACAATGTTGCATCTCCATGCTTGTTTTAAAAGTACTTCAATTGAATGTGCTCTGACGAATTTGCTGCACTTATGCCCATCGACATAAATACCCTCGTCAATAATCAGAAAATTCCCCCCTTCAGTGTAGAGGTCCCTGCAGATTCCACAAAGCTTTCTACTCTAATAGATTCTTTCCCCGAACCGCTTGCCTTTGGAATACCCTTCCTACTCCCTGTTTCCCCTACTGTACCAACATGCAAAAATTTAAATATAATGTTAACAAGCATCTCGCAGCACAACTCCCTACTTAGGATATACCCCTATGAGTCTGTCCCTTAATTCTCAGTAACCTCTTACGTCTCAGTGACAAAGTGTCTTGTTTGAAGTGAATGTAAGTAAAAAAAAAAGATGTAGGGAAAATCCCATTCCCTAAAAGATGATACTCTACATTGGGACAAAAATAAAACAATTGCTACAGTCTTGAAGAATTTCTCTTCCTCTGACCAAGGACATAATAGGTACTACGTTTTGATTTTTTTCTCAAAGGCATTAGTCTTGCATTTGTGTTTTTGTATTCGGTCATAATGTATGAAATGTCGTATTGCTGGTATGTCTATCAAAAATACAAGAGGGACCCATCCATCCGTCATACGTAAGTTTAAGTTATCATTTCCATTTTGCAGTAAAATAAGGATTGAAAGGGTTTTTTTACTCCACCTAATAAACCGGTATCGTCCGGGCCTTTGGGTCTGGATTTACACCGGTCTATTGGGGGTTGCCGGTCCTGTGCAGTTCTAGGAGGTGCACCCTTCCAGGCTTTGCCTCCCCTGTTTGGGGAGGAGTAAGTTTATTGTTTACTGTCTGAGGCGCCTCTACCGGGGAATGCCGACGGGGCTGCCCAGGCAATTTTTAAATGGCCATAGTGCTCACCTCTCGAGCGCCGGCTTATCTAATCCCACTTTTCCGACCTTGTGTCACATCTTACCTTGTGGGAGGTAGATAAATAAAAAAGGATTGAAAATGAGAAAAATCATGTAGGGGAATAACACAAAATGTGTGTTGCAGAAAAGAGTAAAAACCATTATGTTAAACTTACAACACGGAAGAGTTAACAAAAGAGAGATAATTATAAGAGTTATCGAACTTGCTAAATTTTATAAAACTCTCACATGCTCTCATATATATACAAGTAAACTAATTATTAATATGAGAACATGTGGAAGTGTTAGAAGTATTTAGTAAGTTCGATAATTCTTATAATAATCTGCCTTTGAATTGGAGTTTGTTCAAACGGCCATCGTTATACACCTGGGTCTATAAGCTGTTACAAATGTCATTCTGCAGTAGAATAAGGATTGGAAACCAGAAAAAAATCAAGTAGAGTAATAAGACAATGCGTGTGTTGCAGAAAATAGTAAAAACCTTTAGACTGTACTTACACCACGGAGGAGTTAATAAAGCGGATATAATTACAAGAGTTCTCAAACTTACTTAATACTTCTAACACTTCCACTGCTCTCATATATGCAAGTAAACTAAATATTAATATGAAATGGGGTTGGTTTGGTTTTTGGTTTTACGGCATATCAACCCTCTCTGGGTTATTTAATGCCGAATCCGGTCATTTTGGTAAAAGTTTTTATGCTTCAAGTTCTTTATATCTTCAAATATTAATTCATGGTGTTTGCTTTGGTTGTTTTGCAGAATATGATTGAGTTTTGCAAAGAGAAAGGAAAAAAAAACCAATAACATCAATGTTTGGTGCATTTTAGGTCAGGAAGCCGTTATCTGCAAACAGCCTGATCTGGTAGCATCAGGGAAAGCATGTAGGAGTGTTAGAAATATTTAGCAAGTTCGATAATATATCTTCTAAGTTATTAACCCATCAGTCTCTTCCTGCTTTTTTTGCTAAACTCCTTGAATTATTAATCATTCTAGTGATAGTTTGCCACCTCATTAATGCTAAACTTCTTTCGGACTAATAGTATGGATTTAGGCAAACCTGTTCTACTGCAGATATCCTAACGTCATCTCTGAACGCATATACCATACACTGGACACGGCTGGTGAAGCTAAGGCGGTAGCACTAGATAGTTCCAAAGCGTTTGACAAGGTCTGGCATGATGGTCTTATCAGGAAAATTAATTCATACTGTATTACTGGACGAATATTTAATATAATCAGATGCTTCTTATCCAAAAGAAAGGTATAGGTTGTCCTCAATGTCCGTACATCTAAACAACATGATATTAATGCAGGTGTGTCCCAAGGGACGATCCTTGGACCATTATTATTCCTGACTTTTATAAACGACCTCCCTGATGCAATTGTGTCTGAGATGGGTGTTGATGCCACCGCACTCTATTCTCTACATGTGGGCAAAACGAAAATGGCCTCCAGTCTGTAGTGGAATGGGAACATAAATGGATGGTAGCATTTAATGCTACTAAGATAAAGCTCATTTCCTTTAACAATTATAAGAAACCTTTTCAACCACCGATTGACCTACCTGAGAGTTCATAATTCAAACCCCTCGGCCTAAAATTCACAGGTAACATGAATTGAAACAAATACATAGAAGACATTGCCAAGGCTGCTGTAAGGAAAGTAGCCCCCCTCTATCGTGCTAGAAAACCTCTCACACCTACCAGTATCCTATATCTTTACAAAGTCACCAATCGCCCATGCATGGAGCATTGTTGTCACATCTGGGCTGGTGCACTAACTACTAGCCTCTCCCTCTTAGACAGGGTCCCAAAAAGAGCCTCTAATCTAATAAGTCCCACACTGTCTACCAAGCCCCAGCCCCAGCCCCTATCCCATCGCCGCAATGTTGCATCCTTGTGCTTGTTATACAAGTACTTTAATGGAATGCACTTCGACGAACTTCCTGCACTGATGCCCCCTCGACGTAAATACCCTCGGACCAACCTTACACTCCACAAAATCCAACCCCTTTCACTGTAGAGGTCTCCAGATGTCGCCGAGCTTTCTACTCCAATAGCTTCTTTCCTCAAACATCTGGCCTTTGGAATTCTCTCCTTGTGAACAAATATCTTGCTGCACAACTTCCCACTTAGGATGCTCCTGTAAGTATGGTTCCTAATTCCCGGTAGCTCTTTACGTATCAGTGGCAATTTGCCTTGTTTGTTGGGTGAATTAAAATTAAAAAGAAAACAAAAAAAAGACTCTTGTAACAATATCCCCTTTGAATTGGAGTCTGTTCAAACGGCTACGATTATCTTACCTGGGTCCATAACATGTTTAAGTTTTTATAGAGTTATTTAATAGTTATTTAATAGAGTTATTTAATAGAGTTATTTATAGAGTTATTTAATTGAGTTATTTATAGATGTTAAAGTTTTTATTCTTCAATGGAATAAGGATTGAAAACGAGAAGAATAAACTAAAGGAATAACCCAACAGGTTTGTCGCAGAAAAGAGTATTGTTTTACTCCTCTCCAGGAATTAGGCACAAGGACAGTTTTTATCTTACTCCCACAAGTAAGATGTGACCCAAGGTCGGGTCGGGAAAGTGGGGTTTAAAAATTGCCTGGGCAGCCCCGTCGGCATTCCTCGGTAGGGGCGCCTCAGGCAGTAAGCAATAAACTTACTCCTCTCCAAAGAGGGGAGGCGAAGCCTGGGAGGGTGGACCTTCTAGAACTGCACAGGACAGACCCATAGACCGGCGTAAATCAAGCCCCGAAGGCCAAGACAATACCAGTCTATGGGGTGCAGTATCCATCGGAACAGATACTACACTTTGATCTTAGCCAAAAGGCCAAGAAATCAGGCAGAAAAGAGTAAAAACCTTTAGATTTAACTGACATTACAGGAGAGTTTTAAAAAAAGAAGATAATTATAAGAATTATAAAACGTGCTAAATATTTCTAACAGTTTGAAATTTTGACTCAAATGCCTATTTCCGCTTGTCGGTCCGTCACGCTTACGTTTCAAATAGAATTTGCATCACAAAATGTTCAGATTGAATGAATGCACATTCAGAATATTGCTTCATATTCCTATCTTCATTTTTTTTTATTCTTGTACTTATTGATTTACTTTTTTAAACCTGTTTTTATTAATCCCTTCCTTTCCCATTAAACAAATAAAAACCAAGAACAAATTCTTAAGATGCGTCCGCTAAATCAGCAATGAAAATGCTATGTCAAACTAAAGTGTGACAGACCAACGAAAACGTTATTTTAAACTTAAGTCTGACAGACAAACAGAAAATTCGATGACAGGCGAACGCAAATGATATCTCAAACTAAAATGTGACAAACCAACGAAAATGTTATTTTAAAACTTAAGTGTGACATACCAACAAAAATGCTAAAATGTGACAGACCAA
Source organism: Sepiola atlantica (assembly GCA_963556195.1). Lineage (NCBI taxonomy): Eukaryota > Metazoa > Mollusca > Cephalopoda > Sepiida > Sepiolidae > Sepiola > Sepiola atlantica. The sequence continues at coordinate 38,986,221 of OY744538.1, read as the reverse complement.
CGAAAATGCTATATAAAATTTAAGTATAACAGACGATCGAAAATGATTATTTCAAACATAAATGTGACAGACCAACGAACATGCTATTTCAAATTTACGTGTGACAGACAAACGAAAATGCTATACAAAACTTTAGTGTAGCAATCGAACGAAGATGTTATTTCAAACTTATGCGTGACGCTATTTCAAATTTAAATATGACCGACGAACAATGATGTTATGTCAAACTTATATGTGGCAAGCCTAAGAAACTGCTATTTCAAACTTAAATGTGACAGACCAACGTAAATTCTATTTCAGACTGACAGACTCAACGACAGACAGTATGCAAATTTGTGCGTTTAGCGATGAAAATATTGCACCAAAAACTTAATCGTGACAGACAAACCGACGGACAAAAACTTTCATAGAAAAAAAATGTCCTTCTTCAAATTTTCGTTCTTTTCATATTTGCAATCTACATTTCTGCTTCATTCATTTTTTAATGTAACTTTCTTCATTTCCATACTGCCCATTTTATTTTGTCGAAGACCCACCCGAATCCTCCTCCTCCTCCTCCTCCTCCTCATCTATTTCCTCCTCCTCCTCCTCCTCCTCATCTTTCCCTCCTCCTCCTCCTCCTCCTCCTCCCTCTCCACGTCCTCCTCCTTCTCTTCCCCTTCTCATCAACCCCTTCCCATACTTATCTTTTTCTCTTTTGACTTGTTTTATTTTCTCCTTTCACTTTCTTCCTTTCCTCTCGTCTTTCGTCCTTTCTCTTTTCTATTCTTCTTAAATCTTCCTTATCTTCTTCCTTTCTCTTTATTTTCTTTCTCCCCTATCTGTATCTGTCTTCGTCTCCCTCTCCTCCCCCTTCTCCCTCGCCATTTCTCGCTCTCTCTCTCGCTCTCTATGTTTCCGTTTGTCTCTCTGTTTCTGTCTGTCTGTCTGTCTGTCTGTCTGTCTGTCTGTCTGTCTGTCTCTGTCTGTCTGTCGGTTTCTCTCTCTCTCTATTTCACACACACACACACTCTCTCTCTCTCTCTCTCTCTCTCTCTCTCTCTCTCTCTCTATATATATATATATATATATATATATATATATATATATTATATATATAACTTGTCTCGTTTCTCTGTCTGCCTCCGGCCCTGTTTCCGTCTGTCTCACTATTTCTCTCTCTCTCCCTCTCGCTCCCCGTTTCCGTCTGTCTCTCTCTTTCTCTCTGTCTCTCATCATCTTCCTCTCCCTCTCTTTCTGTCTCTGTCTCTGTCTGCCCCCTCTCTCTTTCTCTTTCTCTCTGTGTCACTGGCTCGGTTTGTCTCCTTTTGTTTCTCTCTTTCTCTGTTTTTGCCTATCTCGCTTTCTCTCCCCCGCTCTCTCTCTCTCTTTCTGAATCCGTTTCTCTGCTCCCCCCTTGCATCCGCCAGTCTCGGCACCGCCCCCACCCCCACACACACTAGAAAAGCAAAAGCATTGTCACCAGGTCAAGGACACTGTGGGTAAATACGTAATATTTCCTCCAGTCTTGTGACTAACTAACTAGAACGTCAATTTGGACATGAACCATTTAAATAGAGATTTCGTTCTTTTATTTATTTCTATTTTTCTTTTTCTTTTCTGTTCTTAGTCTTTGCATTATATGAAAGTAGATTTTATTATGTAATTTAGCAGTTTGTTTTATTAGTGTATATTGGGGCAGGCCGTTAAGGCTGCGGCGATCTCAGACTAATTGTATGGAGAGAGAGAGACCAATAGCACGATCAATGGAGTTATGACCTTAAAGCCATGATTTATACGACACATACGTGCGTACACATAGATATAGACACACACAGACGCACACACGTCATCAATTGTGGTTTGATGATTTGTTACTCATCGTGCTTGGCTTAACTAGCAACGGTTTGGAATCCGGACGACTTGCGTCTTGAAAGATTCTTTGGAGGGTATCGACATGACACCACTGCCAGTGACTACTGTGTTTTTTTTAATACTAATAAGTCATCACTTACCAAGACCAAAAGCCACTTGAGGATAAGGGTTAATGAGAATAAGTTGAATTAACTTATTTCTGTTCGTACCAGTCGGGGATTCGTCCTCGACAATCTGTCCGACAGTGACTTTGTTGCTATCGGGCTAAGGTATGGTCCTGTTCAGTCTCAGGAGGTCCATCCTTCCAGGCTTTACCTTCTCTTTGAGAAGGAGTTTATCGCTAATCGCCTGAGGTGCCCCTATCAGGGAATGCCGACAAGGCTGCTCAGGCATTTTTTGTAGGTCAGAGTGCGCTAATGCTAGTGCACTGGCTTTTAAAATTAACCCCTGACCTTTTGTATTGGAAAGGTAAATAAAATTAGAGTTAATGAGATTGTTGGTCAGATAATGAACACTACTATGAGAGGATTGAAAACGATGGGTTGGATAAGAGGACGCCATGACAAGTATTTGTTGACATTTAACTTGAAAACGACCATGTTGTAGTCAACTGGGAAGCAGCTACGCGGTATTGTGTTCTATAGACGGGAAGCTCTTGGAAAGAAAGTGTTCATGAAAGTTCCATTTGGCTTTAGCTGCACAGAGGATCAAAGGAAAGTTCCTTGCAGTTGTTGTAGTTAGACGAGTTCTTGATGTGAACGTTTTACAGGATGACCAGAGATTTTAGCTCAGTCGAGCATGAAAATACCGATAGAGTAGAATATAATGTAGCGACGTCTGTTCTGTGAGAAAGGGGCTGCAAGGCAGAGAAGACATCAACCCCCACTAGATTGCAAGTTGATTTTGTACTCTACTAAAACCAGAAAGAGTACTTTGAGCAGCACCTCCCCAAATGTGGCAGCAGTACTCCATCTTAGGACGTCTCTGACTCTTATACAGGTGAAGGATTGCATCAGGGGTCAGGTACTTTCCGGAGCGGTAGAATGGTCCAACCATTATTTCTGAGTGTTCCTTATCCGAGACTAGTTAACCCACCAATGCTTGAGAATCTATTTTACCTTACGATTTCACGCATAGCTGGAGAGAGGATAGATATGGTTCACACATTTTCCCCAATGGAATAACCTCTCAATAGGTCCAGAACACGGCATGCCTATACTGGACGTTGTTTACAACTACACCACTTCCACACAAATAGAAGCACACACCAGGGAGGGTTTTCAATGTGGTAGGGACACTTCCAAAGAAGACCCTGATTCGTCTTATATATGTTTCCATCTTGCATTTGCTCGCAGCACCGCTTTCATCTTTGCCCTCTATTGTCCCCTCTATTGTCCCCTCTATTGTCCCCTCACTGACGGTGTTACTAATATTGAGCAAATTTCTAACAAAATCGACAAGATCCTGACTGATCACCCTTCTGCTTGCATTCGTGTCTGTGGCGTCTTCAATGTTCACCATTTTGAGCGGCTAGTCCACTCTAACAAGACCGATGATGAAAAGTTATGTTACGACTTTCCCGTTGCATGTGAGCTTACCCAAATTGTTGACAAGCCCACACGCGTACCCGATGCTGATGGACATTTTGCAAGCCTTCTTGATATCTTTCTGGGAACTTGCCCTGAACAGTTCACATCTACTGTCCTGCGTCTACTGGAATCCTCGATCACTCAGTTGTCTCAATTAAGATTAAAACGAAGCTCAGCAATTCTTTTGGTGTCTCTAGCCATCGCATGACAAAGATCTTTCTCTCTTTCTCTTTCTCTTTCTCTCTTCAGACTTGAAGCATGTGGTGCAATGGGGGAAAAGTGGCTTGTTACTTTTAACGCCCCCAAAACCAAGTTGATCTCTTTTTACTACGATGCTTGGATCCTCATTTCTCCTCAGTCGAAATGAATTGCTCTCTCATTAAGGAATAACATGCTCCCAGGGCTGACTTTTACTCCAGACCTGAAATGGAAGACTTACTTCAAATCTATTGCTAAGGTCTATGTGTTGAATAATGGCCCTATGAGAATGGACGCATCTGTCGGAGATCGAATTTGACTTGCGCGATTTGTGACGAAGTCATCTCGTGCAAGTTCGGTTCGATGTGTTTCCCCGATTGCGGTGACGTTGACGGGACTTTAAGTTCATAGGGGTCAAGAGTTGAGATCACACCTGCGTGATCACGAGGTTTCGTGACGTTAGAGTTTTCCGCTGTGGGAAAGTTAAATTGAGATTTGATCAGTTTCTCTTTTGGAAGCGAAGAGTCAACAACGATAGTCATGTAGCTGTTACAAGCTGAGGGATATCGAATTTTCGAATCCCAAAATTAAGAGCCAGAATGAGTGTCGATATCTTCCTCCCTTGCAAATGATTACGGATTAACGTAGGAATTTTAACTAGTGTAGTCTCTCTCTATCTCTCTCTTTCCAACGAACTCCTCAATTGTTGGCTAATTAATTAATAGTAAATAAATGGCTCGAATTTAAACAGCAAAAGACTTTGTTAATTTATTGAAGCAAAGGTTTGATTTCAGAGCGAAGATAGCAGCCCGAAAATGTTAACGCGCGACAAAGCAGGCGACCACAGTGATGGCAGTCGACGACAAAAAGCTGCGACAACGAAATAAGGTTTGTACAGGCAGTACGAACAGTAGCGACGACAGCAACTGAGAAGCGCGCACGAGTAGCGCTAATAGTTCCCTGCAATTCGACGACAGAGACAGAGAACGCGGATCGAGCAGAGACGACACATCGCCTCATTTGAATCAACAGCGAAGGTAAATCTACGACGACCAAAAAGTTACAGGTGATGCCAATAACGTGTAAATGTAACATATGGGAAAATGGTTTGATCATTCTATTGCTCCAGAAGGTATTTCACTCCTGACGCAATCTACTACCTGTATAAGAGCCAGATACGCCCTAAGATGAAGTACTGCTGTCATATATGGGGAGGTTCCGCTCAGAGCACTCTTTCCTGTCTTGACAGAATAAAAAACCGACTTCGCAATCTAGTGAGGGATGACCTTTTACGCTGTATCGTTTATGTTTCAAGGGAGATAATTACATGAAAACTTTCATGTATTAATTTGGAAAACTGCAGACCCATTCTTCCGGAAATGACGTCATTGTGAGAGAGAAGCGGGTGGAGACATCGCCATTTTTTATTTTTATTTCGGTTTACGCTTATTTAATTGTGTAGGTACATTTTCGATTATTTTGTACACCAGAGGCGCGTCCGGAAACTTTCGATAAACTACGATTCTTTCGTACAACAGAGGCGCGATCGTAAACTTTCGATTCTTTTGTACACCAGAGGCGCGGTCGTAACCTTTCGATTCTTTTGTATACCAGAGGCGCGTCCGTAAACTTTCGATTCTTTTGTACAACAGAGGCGCGTCAGTAAACTTCGATTCTTTTGTATAACAGAGGCGCGTGAGTAAACTTCGATTCTTTTGTACAACAGAGGCGCGTCAGTAAACTTCGATTCTTTTGTAGACCAGAGGCGCGTCCGTAAACTTTAGATTCTTTTGTACACCAGAGGCGCGGTCGTAAACTTTCGATTTTTGTGTAACAGGTGGACATTAGGTGACGCGGTAGCCTAGCAAAAAATGCGACCGATAGGGAGCATTTATTTGCAGTATCTTTTGTGAGACATAATGTGACGTTTGGAAATGAAAATAATTAGTTGTCATAATGAGTGAAACAATCAAAGTATGATCAAGTCGAATAAATTATCATTTTCTATATACTTATAATATAACGAAGACTTTCTCTGTCTGTCTGTCTGTCTGTCTGCCCGTCAGCGGAAATTTTTCTAAACGTAAGAAACTTATTTTACATAAATAAAACATAAAGAAACTTGACGCCAACGCTGAGAATCGAAGTGTTAGTCGTTACTGACTGAGCTAACTGACTGAACTTATGAAAGTCTTTTAAATTAACTCACTTAAACAATTCACTGAACCTGCTCGGTATACTGTGGAACTCTTCAGTCACAGGAGGAAGAAACGCGGCAGCCTAGCTAAAATATACGACCGTAGGGATGATATTTTGACTAGTCTCATATATAATGCACATTAGCACAAAACACATATGCACACAAACACAAAGAACATAAACACCCACTTATACGCATATGAGCATACGCACACATTTACACACTCAAGTAAAGACACACTTATACGTAATCACACACAGAAGCATATGTTTTGTTTGGCATTCAACTTTTACGGCATATCGACCTTTGTGTGTTTTTACTGTTGTGAACACTTGATTTTAAGAAATATTGTTATTTTATTCATAGTTAGAAGGGCAAGTCTGGGTTAATAACTTTCTCATCGATATTATTGCGTAAAACGACTCAATAAAGCCGACGGGTCGTCACTTTAGGAAAAACATGGCACTCGTGCAGATTGGATTGGATTTCTGAGATTCATTTCTTTGTTATTTTGTTGATATGCCTATTGTGCCCTGCGCCACTAAAGCATAACCTTATGCACCACCGGTTGTGATCACGCTCCGAGAGGGAAATTGGATTAAGAACAACCTGTAACAATCCCCATTGTGCCAATCTCGTTAAAATAAAAACAATCTTGTTAACCCCTTCTTGCATACTGTTGATCCACAACAACAAATAGAATAGTTGTCATAAATTATTATAACTATAGATTTTACCAATTATATTTGTTTCTGTGAACGTTAGAGACATCGAAGAATACGTTTTGCCTCCATTATTAGAAATTACGGGCTTTTCGGAAGTCAGCTTAATTTGGAGTTACGTGGTTAGGTACCCAAGGGACGTTTCTGTTCTCTAAACGGAAAGAATGTTTGCTTGTTTTTTGTTTTTTTGTGAAAGGGGATTTACCTTGAAATATGAAAGTATGTTCCACCATCTCGGATTTTATGAACAGTAAATGAATAAAGATTGACTAAAAAATAACTAGAAAAGTTTTTGATAAAAAAATATTGCCTATATTGTCTTCAATTCTTTGTTTTTGTTTATCTTCTTTTCCACCTTTCTGCTTTTATTTAGCATTGCTTACGGCCTTATTAAATACATATATACTTATTTACCAGCATTGCTTCAAGCAGACTACCATACTCTTTATATATATATATATATATATATATATATATATATATATATATATATATATATATATATATATATATATATATATATATATATTGGGTATTTAGATCTGTATGGCTAGGTTTCCTTCCTCTTATCTACTTACCTTTCTGGTACCAAAGGTACTTAGGCTTTATTTTTTAATTTTTATTAATTTATTTATTTTTTAATGCAATTTTGATTCCTATATAATTTTATTGCTAGCTACCATATTGCAGAATGGTTCTTGGGTTTAGTGTTTAGATAGTATTATTATTATTATTATTTTTAGTTTTATCTTTTTTTTGTTTATTTTATTTATTTATTTTTTTAATAATTAATGTTATTTGATATGCAAATTACCATATCATACGGTAGTCTTAATATTATTATTTTATTATTATTATTATTGTTATTTATTTATGTATATATTAGTGAAATTTTAAGCTGAATTATTTCGACACTTGATTATAGGGGAAATGGTAGTATTATCAGTACCATTGGAGAGCCATGGATATTATAACTGTCCTGTTTTTAAATCTCCGAAACAGTTACATGGTAAACAGCTGATGATCCCCGTGTTAATATTAGACGCTTAAGGTCTCCTGTTTTTGTTTCACTGTTAGATACTTAACCCCCCCCTTTTTTATCATTTTTATTTATTTTTATTTTATTTATTTATATTTTTTTTTATCTGTCTATGAATTTTCCAACGAATGTTAAGTCTGCAATATCTTGGATTTAGTTAGTTTCTCTGGGAATTTAAACTGCATTTTACCTTTTTTTGTTGTTAAAATGACTTAAAGCTTCTTTAGACTATATATATATATATATATATATATATATATATATATATATATATATATATAAAGGGCATTTGTCTGTGTCTTCTGCTAAAACTCTAAAACTTGTATAAAAACACACGCATATATTTATGTTTTATATATATATATATTAGACGTACCCATAATATGTTGGGTCACTAACATTACCTATTCTACTTGGATTTAATTTGAAATTCATTAAATGGGACATATTTTTCAAGCCATTCTTCTTACATAACTAAAAATAATAAGTTTCTTTACATCGATATTATTATTATTATTATTATTATTATTATTATTATTGTTGTTGTTGTTGTTGTTGTTGTTATTATTATTATTATTATCATCATCATTATTATTATTATTATTATTATTATTATTATTATTATTATTATTATTATTATTATTATTATTATTATTAACTATGAGTTCTGACACAGGTGATCATCAATGATTACTTACTGATAGTAACAAGTGATGTTTCAGCCTTATTAAATACATATATACACATTTACCAGCATTGCTTCATGCAAACTACCATACTCTTTATATATATATATATATATATATATATATATATATATATATATATATATATATATATATATATAATCCATGTAAAACATTCACAGGGTAGTAATCCAAAGAATTTAAACCGGGTTTATAAAAAGTGCTCAATATCAAATAGAGCTTTTATATATGACTATTTTTATTTCCACAGACATATACAAAATCTGCGACACTGGCATGACGATGTTATCGATCAACAGTTATTATAAACTGAGATCTTATCAGGCAGAGTTAAAATCCGATCTTAACATTAGATCATATTTCCAAATATGATCTAATGTTAAGATCGGATTCTAACTCTGCCTGATGAGATCTCAGTTCATAATAACTGTTGATCGATAATATCGACATGCCAGTGTCTCAGATTTTGTACATATCTGTGTAAATAAAAATAATTATATATATATATATATATATATATATATATATATATATATATATATATATATATATATATATATATATATATATGATAAATGTTCCATAGGTATCAGGAACGTTTTCGATTCTTCGTCGAATCATCCTCAGGTGTCGAAATCAAATGAACATAAAAGCTGGAGAAAGAAAAGATTTTTATAAGATAGTGGAAGAACCTGCGCGTATGGAACGTTTTCACATTGTTCCTTGAAAAGCGTTGACTATTTAATTCTTTTTTTTAATCTATTAATCAATTTATTTTTTTAAGTAGAGTCGAATAAAATATTGAAAAGGAAAATGAGGAGGCAAACAATAATTAATTAATAAAATGCCCCGAAATTAAACAGAGCGACGCCGGAGTGGCATCACAGAATAAAATCCTACTATGCTAAGCATTTAAAAAAATTCTACTGGTTTCATGCAGATAGCTTCCAGTATATATATATATATATATATATATATATATATATATATATATATATATATATAGTAAGTTATGAAAATATATTTATGGCAATTAAGCTACACAGAGGCTTCCGTGTTTCATCCCCGGGGGAATCTTCATGATGAAATGCGGGAGCCTCTGTGTAGCTTAATTGCCATAAATATATTTTCATAGCTTACTACCTAGCTCTACTTGCGTATCGAGCACTGTTGAAGTAAATACTGAAAATTGATACAGAAAAAATTATATCTCCTCATAAAATTTTATGTGGATACATGAAATACTATATATATATATATATATATATATATATATATATATATATATATATATATATATATATATATATATATATATATATTTAATTTGTCTCGAAATGTATCATTTTAGTGTTATTAACTAACGTTTATGTAAAAAATCAGAGGAAGTGCAGTTATGTTAGGATTGTAGTTTTTTACCCACGAAACCGAGAGCAGTAAGGCTCAGCAGTTGCATGCAAAGTTGGGAAATCTTTGACCCAGAACACACCAAAGAGTTGCGCAAAACGCAACGTTACCACCATCAATCCGTAGATTTACTGATCTATTTTGGTTCTATATGTTTCCTCTCCCACACGTTTTCATTGGATAATTCAAATTTTTTATTCATTTAACCAATCGCTGCGTTTGTCAGTCTCGATTACCGGAATACCAGATTTACAGAGTGACAGATAAAAATAACTGACGCTCTTTTTGGCTTTTTTATCCGCAAACAATTAAAACTTAACCTAACAAAGTTCCTTTACTTAAGTTTTCTTAAAATGAACATTTTACCCTCAACTAAATAAAATATTTGTTTTAGTACAATCGTCCGATTCAGTTTGTGTTTCTCGATTACCAGTCATTCTGTTAATCTGTTATTCCATGATTTAATTTTTTTACTATACTGATATTCATTAGATACGTCAGAATATACTGTTTTATTTGTTATCGTATTCTTTACGACAGAATAACGAATAGGCATGCAATCTTACGTTAGATCCTGAAAATTCCATCAGTACTGACTACTACTAATAAAAATAAACTGCATTGAACGAAGAAATCTGAAATTTTATATTTTATTTCATTCGTTTGTTATGTAACATAGCAATTCTAAATCTACACGTAAAGCACCTATATAACAAATGTACGCTTTCGGCGTCCCAAATTGTCCTTTTAAAATATTAAAATTTGGACCGCTTTAATTACGACCAATCGCCCTTCAATATACTAATAAAGATTTCAAAAATACATCAATGAGAGAGAAAGAAAAAAAAATCCTAAAACAACTTTCCCCAAACGAATTTAGTTATTGTTTAATAACTATTTAGCTCATTTTTTAAAAATCCTATTTAAAAATTGAACCAAAATGTTAGTAAATATGTATGTATGATTTGTTGAATAAATGCTTAACGTTTCATTAAAATTGGATTATTCTCTGATATTTAGTGATTAAAGAAATTAACGCATTTGTTTCTTTGCAAATTATAGTGTCTTATCGTTTTTTTTTATTATACTAATGGATAACCACTTACCAAGGCCAAAAGCCATTCGAGAATAAGGGTCAATGAGATTGTCAGTTGGATGATGAACAAGACTATGAGATGATTGAGGATTGGAAACGATGGATGGAATGAACAAAATTTTATTATTTAAGAGGACGACTCGACAAGTATTTGTTGACATTGGACTTGAAGACAACCATGTTGTAGTCTACATGAAAGCAGTCCCGTGGTAATTGGTTCCACGGATGGTAAGTTCTTTGAAAGAAACTCTGTTCATGGTAATTCTGTGTGATTCTAGGTATGTCATAATCACGTTGACACACCGTTCTCGCCAGATCACCGAATTTAAGCGATGTTGATCCTAGCCATTTATAGATGGGTGACCATTTGGAAATATCAGGTGCTCTATGTGGAAGGACGGTGAAGATGTCTTTAGCAAGTGCTTCAACATAACCTGCTAATCTACACATGTGTTAACAAAACTCATCCCCTAGGCGGAAGTTATGTTCTCAATCATGTGGCGAATGTTTCTGGATAGAGTATGCTTAATTAATTAATTAATTATTACTATTTCTGCTCACTACGAGTTATCACACAAGTAATCGTCAGTGATTGCTCGTCGACAACAACCAGTGGTGTTCTCTGGGGTCTGAGTGACAACAAGCCTACCCATATTTCCAGTACTCTCCACCTCTTTTCGATAACCACCGCAAATGAACTTGCGGTATCGCAACAGCCGATTACCATTGATTGCTTGCTGGTAAGATCCATTGGTCTTCTCTGGGATTTGGATTGCAATAAGCCTCCTCGGCACTCTTCCAACGGAGGTCTGGTTTGTGTTATCTCTCCTCGGCCTTCTCATCCTCCTTGATCCTCTACAAATATTTTGTGTGGTGTCAGCCTAGGCCGGTGCTATTTTTTTTTGGGGGGGGGGCGGCTTATGATGTTTCTTGGCGTTTCTGTTCATGTAGTGGTGTTTTTCCTGTGGTTTTATTTTCTTCTTGTACTTCCATGTGACTGGTTACTATTCGTAGCTTATGTGGGTTGGTTTCCGCATTCAAGAATTTTCCTTAAGATTGCAGCTGTTTTGATCATTACGGTCCTTTGTATGGTCTCAGTGATCCCTTTGATTCCAATTTCTTCCAGTCTTTTCTCCAGGTGTTTTTAGACTGCTCCTAGTGCTCCTACAATTATTGGTATTATATTGACTTTCTTCATGCTCTATATTCCTATCAGTTCTCTGGCGAGTTCTGGGTATTTACTTCGTTTTTCCGTCTCTTTGGTCTTCACTGTGGTTTGCTGGAACGGCGAAGTCTACGATTTTGCAATATTTTTCTTTCTTGTTGATTATTATAACATCCGGTCTCTTGTATGAGTTTGTCTGTTTGTACATCCATAACCAAGATGATTTTGTGTTTTTCGTTTTCCAGTACTGTTTCTGGTTCATGTTTATACGATTTGTCTGCGTATTTGAAATTCAATTTTTTGCACATTTCTCAGTGTACTGGCTTTCCCCACGCAGTCATGTCTGTTCTTGTATTCTTTTTGGGCTAGTTTGCTGCATTCACTTATTATATGATATACTGTTTCGTCTTTTTGTCAACACAGTCTGCATTTACTGTTCTCCTGTGTTTTATTTATTTTAGCTTTAATGTAGTATGTTCTAATCGCATTGTTCTGTGTAGCCATCAGTAAAGATTCCGTTTCTCTGTTCAGGTGTCATTTTTTAGCCAAGCGCAGCTATTTTCATTGGTTTCTTATCTTGTCAGTCTTATGAAGAGTCCATGTAGTTGTTTTTCTTCCCACTTTTCTTTTCTTGTCGTTCTGTTTCTGGTTTCGGTGCTTCCCGATGTGCTCGTTGGAACGGTGTCTCTTGCTGCGGTGATTAGTCTTTCTGTGTTCTGAGTTATGTATTTCTCCAGCTCTTTTTTGGTGTCTTCCACACGCTCTTCTATACTTACCAGTCCTCTTCCCCCTTCGTTGCTTTTCACGTAGAGTCTGTCCGTAGTAGTAGTAGTAGTAATAATAATAATAATAATAATAATAATAACAATAACAATAATAACAACAACAACAACAATAATGATAATGATAATGATAATCATCATCACCACCATGCTCATCATCATGATGATGATCATCATCATCATTATTATTATTATTATTATTATTATTATTATTATTATTATTATTATTATTATTATTATTAGAGGGAACCCTGGAATATCCACAGTTGTATCCTTTATCTGCTGTATATTTCTAAAGGTAAAGGTAAAGGTCGCATAGCCTGGACGCGCACGAGTGTCGTTGCCGACATCGCACACTGCCCATGGCCGTAGCGGCGGTGATTTGTTAAGAATCACCGTGTCTAGGGCACAGCATATGGAAGGCGGAGCCCATCCCTCTCCTTCCGCTGCCTTGAACCTTCCCTGAGTTTTAGTCAGGTACCCATTTACTGCTGGGTGGACAGAGGGAGTTTTCAGACCCGAAAATTCGCATGCCGTGAGTGGGATCGAACCCGGGTCGTCCACAGGCCCTCCCTTGTATATTTCTGCTGTGCTGTAAATATATTTCTAGCTTATGTACGTACGACGCGAACGCAGACCCCACGATATTATTGTTAAAACTGAAACATACTTATCTAAGTACTCTAGTTTCTCAGAATATATCTAGTAATGGGTTAATCTCCAAAACCTTGATGAACGTCTGGCGCAAACGCAGACCCCATGATATTATCGTACCATCTTTGGGCAGAACAGATAATACACTTTTATCCTTGCCTGAATGCCAAGAAAGTGTATTTTAGTTCGAGTTTCACGTTCGACATTAAAGCGACAGCAGATGAAATTTAAAAAAATTCTGTTTTGCATTACATCTTCAACGATTGAGCGATCCCATCTTTAAAAAAAGGTGGAGGGTGATAACGTACGTACGGACAAAAAATTGCCTTAGCGTATTATTATATAGATTAATTAGGTACACAGGGTGATAGGGAGACGAGTTCCTTCTGTTAATGTGTTACAGGGGTGGGGGAACCTGAGATTGGAGCTCATTCGCATGGTCCCATATCATAGATTTAGGGCGGGTCCATGCGTATGTACATTTCTTTTTAAATCTACTTGGCTTATTTCGTAATGATTGTTTCTTTGCGTGCAATGCGTAAGCCAGAAGTATTTGTCAGTAAGTAAGTTGTTTTTGTTAGTAAGTATTGGTAAGTAAAAAAATATATGTATGTATTTAAAAAAAAAAGGAAAAAAGGGAAAGACCTGAGCAGTACATAAATTGCATGACCGAATTTCTTGCATTCTTCCACTTTGCCTGGTCGCCATTACGTTACCGCAGACCACAGTCACATCCGGCCACGGGACCGGCGAGTCACGTGATTGCCGGATAGTCCGACCATTCATTGCTCACGTGGTCGAAAACGGAAGAAGCATAAAAGACAGTCAAGTGTTTTGTGGGAAGGGGGAAAAGGGGGTGAAGGAGGGCCCGAGGAGGTAAATGCTAAGGGGCGGCAGGGAGGGGGTGATAGAGAAAAGGACGCTCAGGATTCCGCAAGGGTTGGGCGGTGTGCGTTGTGACGAAGAGCAAGGTTGGGGAGCAGAGAGGGATGGAAGAAGGGGGTTATACTAGCCAAGTTAGTCATCAGTTCTGAGAAAACTGACACCCTGCTTTTTTCTTCTTTCTGGTGGTACTGGACTGGCGACGACACGTTGAGATAGATAGATAGATAGATAGATAGATAGAGAGAGAGAGAGAGAACAAAGAGTATGAATGTGGGAGATAGAAAGAAAAAAGGTAACGAGAGAGAAAGAAAGAAGGAGAGAGAGAGGGGTTACAGAGAGAGAAAGAAGGGTGAGAAAACACACACATATATATATATATAATATTTATAAATAAATATGAAATTGTTTATACCTATAGACGCTAGCGTTTCAAGCTTACTGCTCTCACTAGTTTAGTAAAGTAACACTTTCAGACGGTTGGGAGGCGCGAACCCGGTTCACAGAGTCAGCTTTAAATATGCAAGCAGTCGCCATATCAACTTGACCACCGGAAACTGACTCGTGATTGAGGGAAATTAGGATCTATATGTACCTAGAATCGGGCACAGACAGAAGACTTGTCGAGAGATATATATATATATATATATATAGAGAGAGAGAGAGCGAGAGAGAGAGAGAGGGAGAGAGAGAGAGAGAGAGTGAGAGAGATATTTAAAAATACCAAGAAAATGAGAAAGAATATTTCTTTTTGTCATTTTACTAAGTGTGAGTTCTCCGAAATATGTTTTCCATTAAAGTTCACCTCTATCTCTACTACATTAAGTTAGAAAAGACGCGAAGAACATTAATTTTCCTCTCTCCAATTGACCAGTAAACTATGTATAGTATATTTTTATTTTGGTCTCTTAGTCTTACAGAATTCCAGAACAAGAATTCACCTAGTCTGGTGGAGTATCCAGATTAGTGCTTTTACTATAGGAAACGTCACTTGAAGAAGGTGCACCATATCTCGTATAAGCCAGATATATATATATATATATATATATATATATATATATATATATATATAGAGAGAGAGAGAGAGAGAGAGAGAGAGAGATAGATAAATAGATAATAAACATAGATAATAAACATAGATAATATAGATACATAGATAATAAACAAAACAAAACAGATGGGTTGACTTTTTACATGTAAAAAAATTCTGTGCCCAGTGGAATCGTCAGCGTTCTGAATGAGGTCAAATCACGATGAGAAATGTTGTTATATCGATAAAAACCGGTGCACACCTGTAAAGTCTCCCTGGAAAAAAATATTGGTTGGGAATTAATTGAGTTTTATTTTATTTATTATTTATATATTTTTTTGTTTTAAGAAGGTTTTTATTTTATTCTACGAAGTATTTTATTTATTTATTCTCTTGTAACTCTTGTAGTTATTTTTATTTAATGTGTTGATTGTAGATCGTAGGAGATTACCGGTGTCATGAAAAATGAAAATACAAAGGGGGTGTGAATACGTCGTTTAAAAGTTGTAATATTGAAGCCTCTTTTCTATGGTGATACCGTGTTAAATTTGTGTATCGGATTTATTATATATTTTATTTTTAGTTTTGTGTTTTAAAGGTTCTATTTTGTTTGGTATTTTATTCACATGTTTCGTATTTTAAAAAATTGTCTTGAAAAAACACGAAAATAAAGGAAGCTGGCGTCTGAATATACCGTTAAAAACGGTGCGTTGTTGACGTGTCCCTTTTAAAATAAGTACTGGGTCAGGGTTGAAATAATATATGGGTCTTAATCGTGATTGAGTAATATTAAATTGATTTAATTATTTATGATAGGGGCTGTCTGTTTTACTGCTTCAAAAGTGTGTTTATATTTAGAGATAACTGAGTGGCATAATTTATTGATTAGGTTCTGATTGGGATTCGTTAATTTAAAAAATTATTTATGTATTATTGTGTTTATTTTTTGTTTGTTTATTATTTATAGTGTAGTATTTTCCCGAAATTTATTTTTATAAATTTTATATATATGAATATATATATATAGAGAGAGAGATAGAAGAAAAAAAGAGTGATAAATATGCGACGATTGTCCAAATTTATTTCAAATTTCAATTGTTCAATGCAAGGTGTATTCAGTAATAAACTAGTGTTTATTATTCTAAAGAGTTTTCTTCACATTTTACAATTCATTTGACTTCTTTTCAACGGAAATTTACCACCCGGACAATCTGCATATATTCTTCACGGAATTTTTCTTTTCATTCACTGCGTTTTTTAACAAAAATTCCTTTAATAATAATTTTCATATTTTTCAAATATTTGAACTTTGGTTTTTTCGAAAGCCAACTTATCCATCTGTATTTCTCCTCTGATGATAAGATTTCGATCTTTGAAAAGCCGGCTTAAGGATAGAATAATAAACACTAGTTTATTACTGAATACACCTTGCATTGAACAATTGAAATTTGAAATAAATTTGGACAATCGTCGCATATTTATCACTCTTTTTTTCTTCTATCTCTACAATTGCTCTATCTCGTATATTGAGCTAATCCTCTTCACAATAGGTTTCATCTACTAAAAGTTTTTACTTTGGTTTATATTTGATCATATATATATATATATATATATATATATATATATATATAGAGAGAGAGAGAGAGAGAGAGAGATAGATAGATAGATAGATAGATAGATAGATATATAGATAGATAGATAGGAGTGGATTAATTGTTATGTAATGGCTGGACTTTGATGGAGGATATATTTTGTCAGTGAAAGGAGTCATCATGGGATATCTAATGTTTTAACTATCATTATCATAGATACCCCATCTCTTTTGAACTTTTCTAACATGGTAAATACATGAACTCCCCTTAATTAAACACCTAGAAATATAACTATCAAATCCCACAGAATTAAAGGAATTATAGATGTTTAAGACCTTAGCCCCCACCTCGCCTCAGACGGATCCTATAATAGATTCATAAACCTTATTAGATAAAGCCAACAATATTAACAAAATACATAAACACAACACGAATGCATATGATAATGGTAGTTAAAACATTATATATTGGCTCACACTATCAAAACATCGAGTGAAGAATAGGTTACGCTCGATAGCTTTTACCCTGCGAGCTGAGTCACTAGTGTTTCCGTGAAACCTAAAGTATCGATGGAAGATCGTACTAATGTATAGTCTGAATTGAAATATATATATATATATATATATATATATATATATATATATATATATATATAATATGACGAGGAGATATAATATATTATATATTGATTACAGTATTTACTTCAACAGTGCGTAGGGCTAGATAGTAAGTTATGAAAGTACATTTATGGCATTTAAGCTTGACGATTCCTTACAAGGATGAAACGACGACGCGTCTGTGTAGCTTAATTTCCATAAATATATTTTCATAACTTAGTATATATATATATATATATATATATATATATATATATATATATATATATATACAGCGTTTCCAATCGGCGTTTATAAGCTAACTGTCGATTTTTTTCTTTCTTCTTTTTCTTTTTCTTCTTCTTCTTCTTCTTCTTCTTCTTCTTCTTCTTCTTCTTCTTCTTCTTCTTCTTCTTCTTCTTCTTCTTCTTCTTCTTTGTTTTTTAACATTTCGTTCTTTCTTTCTCCCTTTCTACTGTTTATTATACTGACTATTTTTTATATCCAAATCGCGTTCTTTGTATAAATTTGAAAACTTTTCTGTTTTTAATTAAAGTTCTCCTACCGATTGATGATGATTGTATTTTAACAATCGGAATATTTCGGTAGAACTTTTCAATATGTGTTTTTGAGTTTATTTTTGCTAGTTGTTAATTTGTTTATCCTTTATTCCATTTTAATTTTCACACACACACACACACACACACACATATATATATATATATATATATATATATATATATAATTCGAATCGCATAACCGGTAGTGAATAGTTATATCTCTATGATGATGAGTCCCGGTTTAAGGACGAAACGTATACGTACATAGATAATAAACAATAACAAATATTTATTATTATTTGTCGCCCCTCAAAAAAGTAGAGCACTGTATGTGTAGTATTAACACAGCATGACGTCACTAGCTTTAAATGCATCGTTCCTTCCTCAAAAAAGGTAGAACGCTCTAGACGTTATAGCCACCGATAACGTGTTAAAATTATTACAGTTTATTCGCTATTTAAAATTAAGGCGTCGGATTTGAGTTGTAAAATACTCGTAATCCGGGGTTTCGAACGCATGACCGGTAGTGAATAGTCATATCTCCATGCTGATAAGTCCCGGTTTAAAGACGAAACGTAACGTACATAGATAATAAACAATAACAAATATTTATTATATATATATATATATATATATATATATATATATATATATATATATATATATATATATATATAGCCAAACCTGTACATACGAATTTAATTCGTTCCGAGACCAAAGCGGAACTGTAAACTGAACTCTCCATCCCGTCGTGAGTGCTCCCGCATAGCGCGCTAACTGCAAAACTACGACTTCGTATGTTGGATTTTCCATCGGGTCGATAAGTTGATCGAATTTCCATTGAATGTTGGAACAATTCGCATGTATGTAGAAGTTCAACTGTATATATATATATATATATATATATATATATATATATATGATGGGGATTTGGTATCTGTCTGTCTAAAGACGAAACTATACTAGTATTATATTTTATTGCTCAATTCAGTGTACCATATTATTTCAGACTAATCTATTATCTTTCAATGCTTAATTCAGGGTGGGTGAGTAGTGTAATATCTGTTATGTTGTCATGATACCATCCTCCCAGGAATTACCCCCTATTTTGCCAGTTATTATTATTCTTTAGAATAGGATTTTCAAGATTAAATTTAATTATTACCGTATTGTTTAGGTATTAAATTATTAATTGAACATACTTGTTATAAAACTACAACTAACCTTTTTTAGGTAATGTGTTTTTAAACTTTATTTATTAGATGTAAAATAGCTAAAGCAACTTAATTTATTGGATGTAAAATAGCTAAAAAAACTTTATTTATTGGATGTAAAATAGCTATGGAAACTTAATTTATTGGATGTAAAATAGCTAAGAAAACTTTATTTATTGGATGTAAAATAGCTAAAAAAAACTTTATTTATTGGATGTAAAATAGCTAACAAAACTTTATTTATTGGATGTAAAATAGCTAAAAAAAACTTTATTTATTGGATGTAAAATAGCTAACAAACTTTATTTATTGGATGTAAAATAGCTAAAAAAAACTTTATTTATTGGATGTAAAATGGCTAACCAAAACTTTATTTATTGGATGTAAAATAGCTAACAAAACTTTATTTATTGGATGTAAAATAGCTAACAAAACTTTATTTATTGGATGTAAAATAGCTAAAAAAACTTTATTTATTGGATGTAAAATAACTAAAAAAACTTTATTTATTGGATGTAAAATAGCTAACATAACTTTTTTTATTGGATGTAAAATAGCTAACAAAACTTTATTAATTGGATGTAAAATAGATAACAAAACTTTATTTATTGGATGTAAAATAGCTTACAAAACTTTATTTATTGGATGAAAAATAGTTAACAAAACTTTATTTATTGGATGTAAAATAGCTAACAAAGCTTTATTTATTGGATGTAAAATAGCTAACAAAACTTTATTTATTGGATGTAAAATAGCTCAAAAAACTTTATTTATTAGATGTAAAATAGCTATGAAAACTTAACGTATTGGATGTAAAATAGCTTACAAAACTTTATTTATTGGATGTAAAATAGCTAACCAAAACTTTATTTATTGGATGTAAAATAGCTAACAAAACGGCGTAAATCAAGCCCCGAAGGCCAAGACAATACCAGTTTATGGGGTGTAGTATTCATCGGAACAGATACTACACTTTGATCTTAGCCAAAACAGTGCCTGAGTAGCCCTGTCAATATTCCCTGATAGGGGTACCTTAGGCGTTTAGCAATTAACTAGCCCCTTCTCATAGGGCGAGAAGGTAAAGCCCGAGAAGGTGGACCCCCTAGGACTACTCAGAACCATACCTATCAGACTGACAGAGAACAAAGCCATACCAGAATGACCCTGACGCTGCCAGACCTGATATTCGAGGACGAATCCTCAATTTGTATGAAAACAACTGGTTGGTTGTGCTTCAAGTTTTTTTTCTCCTTTGCAAATAGTTTAAGATCATCTATATATATACATAAGGTGGTTTATTTCTTCTTTGTGCTTGTAAATTTATATCCAGCATTACACCTACCGATTATGTTATTAAGTGACATCGTTGCTATAATAAAAAAAAATAGTTGAGATAAAGAGTCTTCTTATAAAATATCTCTGTATTTTCTTTATCTATCAGGCGTTGTACCCCGACTAGCAGTTTCACTCGTCATAGTTTTATTGCTTTCTTCATAAATTTGATAATTTTGTCAGATATGTTGTACATCCTTAAGTATTCAAT
>OY744538.1:38950391-38960391 GCA_963556195.1 Sepiola atlantica | reverse complement strand
ATGTGGATATAGTTTGTTTAAATGGATTAGTAGAGTAATCTAGTGATTGATAATTAAATTAAATATTTTTGTATTTTTGTGAAGGTCGGAGTTTTTGCTCTTGAAGTTTAAGTGGATATAGGTTGATGAGGTGTTTGTTCGTTTTTATTGTGTTTATATTAGTAGAGGGGGGGTAGTTAGACATTATGTGAATCGGTCAGACCAGTTTATAAGCAATGCTTGTCTCTTGTGTACACATCCCTTGAATATTTCATCGCGGACATTTAAACAGGCTGTATTCGGATCGATGATGGCTTTTGAAATGTGGTATTTTTCAGCGTCACATAGAGGACATCTGTTTATGGCTGGAGAGAAGGATGGTTTTCTCTCAATTATTTTCCATTTGATGGTGAAGGGTGTGTTTTCTTCTTTAAGCTGCCATATTCGGGTCGCGAGTGCCGTATTAGCCTTGTTTTTGTATCTGAAGGAGTTTCTGTGTGCATATAGCCTTTGTTTGAAATTTCCCTTCGTCATCCCAATATATTTTTCTGCATTACTGGTATTCTGGTCTGTGACGGTTGCTTCATAAATGATTGAATTGATTTTGCAATTTCCCTCCAGGGGGCAGTTGTTTTTGTCTTGGCATGAGCAGCCTGCGTTTGTAATTGTTTTGGGTTCTGCAGAGATAATTTTTCTTATTGAAGGGGCAGTGGAATAGCTGATCTTAACAGAATTTCTGTTAAAAAGTTTGTGTAATTCATTTGTGGGTGGGAAGTGTTTGTCGAGCAACTTGAGGAAAAGTTGGCCTACCTTTGTTTTGGTATTGGTCGAATAGGGTGGGGAAAACCAGATCACCGATCTCCTTCTATTGCGGGTCCCCCGTGGTTGGTCTCGGTTGGGGGTGTATGAGATTTCTTCTCTGAACCCGCTGTCGCGGAGCGCTTTGTTGTAATATGGTGCTGCTTGGTTGAAAATTTCGGGACTGGATGAAAGGTTTGAGATTCTTTGGCTAATATTATTGATTAAATTTTTAAAGATGGTGGGGGGGTGGCAGGATCCCTTGTGTATGTATTGGAGTGTTTCATTGGGTTTGTGGAAAGGTTTGTGTGTATTGTTTTTAAGGTTCAGTGTGGTATCTAGGAAGTTTACTACGTCTAAATTTGTTTTAATGGTAATTTTGAAGCCGAGATTATGGAAGGTGTTTGTTAATTCTTTTCTAAATCTATCTAATGTGTTTCCGTTGTGGTTGCGTGACAGACAAAGTCCGTCATCTCTATAGAGACCAAAGAAATGGTCTGGAAATTTATTTTGGAGTGTATTTAATATAAGCAAGCCGACTAAGTCACAGATGTCTGCACTGTCGTAGGCCCCCATTGCAACATCAAATGGGTCCTCTGGGTTTGATTTTTTAACCCAAGCCCTTCCCTCGAAGAAGAGAAGGGTTTGTCTTGCTTGCAGTATTGTGTCTCTTTCTAGTTGACTGATGTTTGTGTGTGAAAGTGCAAATGTTAAGGCCTTATCTAGGGTGTCTTTTGTAATGGATGGGTAGAAGTCTACTATATCTAATTGTGAGAATTTGCATCTGTGTTTATCTTGTATGTTATGGAACCAATTTAGGACTGAGTTAGTATTGCCCCACAGACTTAGGTTTATTTTTTCCTTAATTTTATTAACTATATTTTTAACAATGGATTTGCTTGCTAGTCCTAGTTCGCTTTTAGCTGGGTTGATAAGTCTGCATGAGGGTTTATTTGTGAAGTTTTCTTTGTGGTCTTTTAAAGTAACAAAGGCCTTCCTCTTATCTAAATAATTAATTCTATATTCGACGCCTAGTCTAGTAGCTATTTCAGTAGTATCATTATTAATATATATATATATATATAAATATATATATATATATAAATATATATATATATATATATATATATATATATATATATATATATATATATATGTATGCCCTCTTTGAGTTGTTATAACGCGTTCAATTTACTGATTTTTACTTGCAAACAAGATTGATAGAAGAGTAAGAATACACATTTAAAATTAACAAAAAACATTTCAAATTATCTTTTAATATTAATTCATTAATGTCAAGGCTATTTGGGGTAATTTTAGAATGTTGATAAATAACCCCTATCCTTAACCCGGACCCGGGTATAGGTTCGGGTTAATTTATGAACATTGTAGAGGAAATGTTGCAATACGTTTGTAGATCCAATGTATCATGTATTGAGCAGAACAAAATAGGGTTAGGATTCATTTTATGAACATTCTTAAATTACCCTAAGTAGACTTTATTAAAAGTTAATTTTCTACGTTTTTGTCAATTTTATTGTCAGTATTTTTACATGTGTATTCTTACTATTGTATATAAGTAAGTTAAAATCATTAAATTGAACAAATTATAACGATTTAAAGGGTGTATACATTTTGAACACCCTACTCAACTCTATGTACGTAAATTAATTAATAAATATATACCTAACTATATATATATATATGCTCGATCATTACTCTCACTTTCTCTCTACCTCTCTCCATAGTAATTAAAAGGAATAGCTGTAAGTCTTTAAATCTGCAGGGACTGCAAGGTGCGCACTGAATATGTTATTTTACTATTTTTATGTTTTGAAAAAAAGGCAATAAGAGAAAGAAATGATTTAAAACTGATGTTTCAATTAAAAAGCCAAAACCAATTTGCTAATTTTATGAGATCATGAAGACTTAAAGGATCTGTATGAATTATGTAGCCTTAGACCGCACTGGTATAGTATATATATATATATATATATATATATATATATATATATATATATATATATATATATTTATATTTATTTATTTATTATTATTATTATTATTATTATTATTATTATTATTATTATTATTATCTATATATTAATACGCTAAGGTGTACGTACGTGTGTCACGCTTCCGGCAAACGCTCTGCGCATGCGTGCCGCACCTAGATTATTAATAACATTTAATTAGCCTAATTTCTGCATCATATTTTAATTATTTCTCTTTAGCGCAACGGTAAGCGACGTAGTATTTTTGTCTTTGGCCCGCCGAACTATAGTTCGATCCCAACCAACCGCTAAGATTGTTTTTTCTACATTTCGAGCGGAAGGGGAAGAAATAATACATATTTTTTAATCACCCGGTCAAAAAGTACTTTTTTGTGTTGCTTAAAACTTAAAACTATTTTTTGTTTTTTATTTTGGCGTTTTTGGGCATGTCTATTATTTTTTGTTGTTGTTGTTGTTTTTGAACGGACGTTAAGCAATGTTTTTTTTTTCAATGATAGTTTGAACTAAGTATTTATTTTTTATTTGCACCACTTCTTAAAGTGTTAAAACATTTATTTATTATTTTTGGATGGTAAGGGACCAGTATTTATTTTTTAAATGTTTTGAACGGACAATAAGCAATGTTTGTTTTTTTGTTGTTTTTTTTCTCAGTGAAACACCGAGAGCGTGGTCGAAAGAAAGAGAGAGTGTGTGTTCGTAAGAGAGGGAGGGGGGAATAGAGAAAGAGTGAAAACGCAATAAAAACAAATAAATAAATCGCAAAAAGTAAACTTACTAACAAATAGGTGCTTTGTTACATTAGGACCCGCGCTAACTTTGACCCCGTCGTTAGGGTTAGGGTCAGTGAGGGGTTAGGGTTAGCTATAAAGTTCAGGGTCATTGGGGGTTAGGGTTAAAGTTAGGGTCAGGGCCAAAGTTAGCCCAGGTCCCAATGTAACAAACTACCAAATAGAGACGTAAAAAATAAGACAATGACAATGATATTGTATAGTTAACATCTGAGAAGTGAAGTTTCTTATTTTGTGTCACGATCTGACACTCCCATTTAATAAGATTTGGTATTTACTTTTGCCCCTGACAACGGGGGAGGGGAGTCGCGACCGATAGTGATTGCTGAAGAGACAGCTTTTACCCCGACAACCGAGTAATATAATAAATATATATACTTCCATCCCGTCACGCAAAATTTTGGTGAGTAAGATATGTGCATATTTCTAGCCACCGGATAATATTATTAACAGTAAATTATACAGATTGATGTAGAAAACACTGTGGAATTTCTACAGGGTCCCGCTAGTTATTATTATTATTATTATTATTATTATTATTATTTCTTTTCATGTATCCACATAACATTTTATGAGGAGATATAATCTTTTATGTATTAATTTTCAGTATTTACTTCAACATTGCTCAATACGAAAGTAGAGCTAGGTAGTAAGTAATGAAAATATATTTATGGCAATTAAGCTACACAGAGGCTTCCGCGTTTCATCCCCTTAATCGTCAGGCTAAAATGACAATTTCATAACGGGATAATGACGATTTCCTAAGGGGATTAAACGCGGAGGACTCTGTGTAGCTTAATTGCCATAAATATATTTTCATAATTATTCTCTCCCTCTCTCTCTCTCTCTCTCTCTCTCTCTATATATATATATATATATATATATATATATATATATATACAGGGTGAGCCAAAAGTAGGTGGGCAGTAAAAAACATTAATAATAATAATTAATAATTGCATTAATATAACTGATACATAAACCATATTCCAAATGCTGTCCACCTACTTTTGGCTCACCCTGTATATATGTATCCTAAATTAGTTTATTTCAGCTCGCTATATCTTCCGCATATTCGATCTTTTACTCTACAGCTAGGGGTTAAATAATATCACTGCTGGTGGTGATATTCCCTTTTGTTTATAATAGACTATTTCAATCTTTTTATTATTTCTTATCTTTATAATTTTCGATTGCTAATAAACAGAGAGGGATTGGAAGTGGTAGATAGCGTATAAGAGTGATAGATAGAAGATTAATAAGAAAGGCGTCACTTGGTGAGTTAATTGGCGGCTAATTAGAACAAGGCAATAATAGGAAACACGAAAAATCAATGAATCGGAACAGAGTCAAACCAAGACAGCAGATCTTGCACACAAAAAAGGTCGCTATACATCTATAGAGAGCTTTATAACAATCTAGCGGAACCCGTCGCCCAGCGTTGCACGGGAGAATGTACTACCTATTGCATTACGTCGAATAAAAAAGAAACGGCCTATTGTTCCCCCCCCTCTACTATGTTGGCGAATGTTATAAAATTAAAAAAAAAAAAAGTTGTAGAGTAGAATGGGATCGAACGCTGAAACGGGCGATCATGAAACCTGCCTTCCTAACCACTGCGCCATAGTTTCGAGTTAAAAATACATGTGAAAATAGGTGAATTAAGCTAAGCTTGATTATCGGAGTAAACGGGAGCGGTAATTAAGTCTTTGCGTATTGCTTTATATTATGTAGTAAATTAATACCAGGCAAATAATAAATAAGAACCGGTGTTTTGTGAAAATTAAACTGTGTGTATTAGTTCCCGGTGTCGTGTGAGTAGAGTGACAGTACAGAATTGTTAGGGAGAAAAGTTTTTGCTACCACTTATACAGAGTTGTTTTTTCGGTGAGACGTTGATGGTGGGCCAAATGTAATATTTAGTGTTAGGTAGAAAAAATAATAATAAATTTACTAAAACACGCTCGAGTGAATAAGTGTAGTATAGTGCTGAGTTTAGTAGCCTGTGATGTATGTAGTTATTTTCCTATACTCCGATAAGGCACAGGGGAAAAATCGTCTCTACTTTATATATTAGATAATAAATATTTAATTTAATTTTACTACAAGTAGAAGCATCGATATAATGAGAAATCTGAAAATCAGTTAAGAAATCAGATAACACGATACGAGATTTTCTTTTTCAAATAAATAATATATTCATAATTTTTAATTATAAATGATAATATATAATTAAAAAGTGTTTATCTACATATTTTCCTGCTATTTCACGATAGGCTCGCCTGTCGAAGGGGTAATCGTATCCAATACTTCTGTGTATACTTAAATGCTAGTTTTAACTAGTTGGGAATTTAATTTTAGCGTTATGCTTTAACTTTATTAAGCATGTAGTCAGTACACGACAATTTTTCGTATTACATCGTGAGGTTATTCTTAAACATGTGATTTGCTTTTCTATCTAAATAATTCGTAGTATTATTTTATTTTGTTTGAAATGTGAAAAGTTACGGATAAACAGTTGTACTTATTCGTGTTTCGGAATTTTTTTGAGATGAGGGTTGACAATTTGTAGAACTTGGAATATTCGGACTACTGTTCTCATCTTGGGTGTTTTTATTACAACATTTCGGCCTATGAAACCTCCGACCTTCTTTAGGTTTACTTTGTCGAACTTGGGAATCTTTCTGTCGAACTCGGGAATCTGGACGGAATTTCGAACGGAACCCTTTATTAAATCCACAAGGGTAGCATGCTCTCGTTCCATCTGCCATGACTGGGAAGAAGTCTTCAGTAATTTCCAATTCTTCGTATCGCCCGCACTGAGGATTGAACTTTCAACCTTCAGATGACTGTCACTTAGAACTAAATTGTACTTAGTACTAAATCCACTGCGACCGAAACGTTGTGATAATTACACTCAAGATGAGAACAGTAGTCCGAATATACCAAATTCTACAAATTTATTTTTTTGTTCTTATTTCTATTCTATACATATTAATTATAGGACGGGTCTTGTAATTAACACTAAGATTCTTGGTTATAAAATGGTGACTCCGACGTGATGTTATCATCGTGTTGTTTTTATATGGTAAGATTAAATCACGTTTTCTAGCTGAGGGATAACCCTTCTAAGTGTATATATCTGTGAGACGGAAATAAAAATGAAACATTTTCTTTGATAATTAGTTTTCTTCACTTTTTTGTTCCTGTAAAAAAAAAACCCAACAAAGTACGAGAATCAAAATAAACTTTAAAAGCAGCAAAAAAAAAAGAAGGAAAATAAATAGAAGCAAAGTCGAATTGAAAAGGTCGAATTAAAAGTTTGGATTTTACCCAGTAAAACAACAACAACAAAAATTAAAATCTCGTTCGCATGAAACGAAATCTCGCACGTCGGTGGCCATTTTCTTTTTTGTTTTATTATTGTTTAACAGGCGAACATTATCCAACGTCGAGAACGAAAATAAATCGGACCCGCCCATTAAATACTTACAAATGGAAAGGATACAGATAGAGGGAGAGAAAGAAAGAAAGATAGATAGATAGATAGATAGAGAGGAAGAGAGAGAGAGACAGAGAGAGAGAGAGAGAGAGAGAGAGGGAGAGGGAGAGAGAGGGGGGTATGTACACGAAAGAGAAAAAAGACAGATAGTGAAGGAAAGTGAGGTTAGAATGAGAGAAAAGAAAGAGAGAGTGTGAGAAACAGCGATTAAAAGTGATAGACATATGTGAATTGAGAAAAAGGGCAAATCAGAGAGAGAGGGAGAGAGAGAGGGTGGGAGAGAAAGATAAGGGGATGGGGAGGACAGATGTAAACAGGGAGAACATAAAAGCATATATATATATATATATATATATATATATATATATATATATATATAGAGAGAGAGAGAGAGAGAGAGAGAGAGGGGGGAGAGAGAGAAAGATATGTTTAAATAGGGTTGTAAAAGTCTGTTTAAAAATGCCTATTTCTTCACACGCACGCACATGTGTACACACACTCACTAACTTACATATGTATATTTTATTTTCATAAAAAATCCGTATATATTTTTAATATCATCACATGTATGTTTTAAAAATACACAAAAGATAACTAAAAGCCCAATCCTCCATCATAGTGGTAACGTGTCATAGCTACAGGCTAAAAGGGCTCTGGTCAAAATGCAAGAGAGGTCAACATTAGGATCCGTCGTCTGATGGCCGTGCCAAGCAAGGGCATGTCAGGCGAGAAACCGCAAACGCACGCGCATGTACAGCCCCTATTCCTTTGCGTGTTCTGGGCCAAACCTTCCCCGACTTCGTATTCCGCTGCTGAGTCTTGCTGCTCTAGGTGCCGGAGGTTAAAATATGCAATCTTGCAGATATAGCTAGTAGCTACGTCTAACAAGGAGGTCTTCGTGCAGACTAGACAATCCTGAGGCGCGATGTTTGTAGGCTCTATGTCCGATTCGAACAACAACAACAACAACAACAACAACAACACCATTAACAAAAACAACAACAACACCATTAACAAAAACAACAACAACAAAAACAACAACAACACCATTAACAAAAACAAAAACAACAACAACAACACCATTAACAAAAAAACAACAACAAAAACAACAACAACACCATTAACAAAAACAACAACAACAACTCAAAAACAGCTAGTAGCTACGACAGCTGATATTTTCAAAAAAACTTTCACGTCCACAGATTTTTATTATCATATAGATTAGCAGCAACCAGCAGTTACACTATGAACTGAACAAATACATAGAAGATACTGCCAAATCTGCTGCAAAGAAAGTAGGATCTTTCTACCGGACGAGTAAACTTCTCACACCTGTCAATATCCTATATCTCTATAAAGCCACCACCCACTCGTGCATGGAGTATTGTTGCCACATCTCGGCTGGTGCACTAACCACAAGTCTCTCCCTTTTGGACAGGATACAGAAAAGAGTCTCTAACCTAATAGGTCCTGCACTGTCTACCAGGCTCCCCCCGTCTCATCCCCACAATATTCCACAGAATGTGTTCCGACGAACTTATGTATTTGTACCCCCTAAACGTAAATACCCCCGACAACCAGACTAGCAGCAAGATCCCGCCCCTTCACTCTGCTAGTTCCCAGTTTTTGGAAGACTTTTTACTTTAATAGCTTCTTTTCCCCGACTGCTTGACTTTGCAATTTCCTATCTGGCCCCTGTTTTCGTCAACTGACCAATATGCAGAAATTTAAATGTAATGTGAACAAATATATAGGATACCCCTATAAATCTGACCCTTAATTACAGTAGCTCTCAGTGGCAATGTGCCTTGTTTGGAGTGAATAAATGTTAAAAATAAATAAAGACAAACATATCTTCCAACCGAACACAAACAGTCCATCAGCTTAAAACCCATCTGTTTCGGAGACCCATAGACACCAATCTGATTACCCCTCTGTTCGTCTTTCTGGAATATATATATATTATTTAATACATATATAACATTATTTTTAATGTTTTACCTGATTACGACATCGTTTCAAGCTTATGGCTCACATCAGCGTACTCTCAGGCGGTTATAGGGCGCGAACTCGGTTCACAGATACACCTTGAATCTGCAGGTGTTCGCTTTGTCCCATTAGGCCACGAGAGATTCTCACGTAATAACGTAGAGATTAAGTGATGTTTACACTGAAAGCGGCGAGCATAGACATCTAAACATTCGATAGCACTCAACGACAGAGTTGGAGCATTGCACTGAAGCTTTTAGGTAAATGTTTATTTTTAATCTTTCGACAGTGCTCAACTTTTTTATTTTACTTGGAATGGGCTTATAATAATATTAAATTATTTTTTTTACCTACGTACGACATACGAAAAACAAAACAAAATTTAAATACAGGAAAAAATCATCAAGTATTCTCTTCTAGATCTGATTACGTTCCTTGATCTGAACGAAACTGGTAAAATCTCTCGTTTCTTGATGATTTTTTCCTGTATTTAAATTCTGTTTTTTCCGTTTGTCTTTTTCACACATATCGTCTTTCACGGCATTTCATTTTTATGATATATCGTGCATTTTATCCTCACACACACACACACACACACACACACACACACACACACACACACACACACATATATATATATATATATATATATATATATATATTAATACAGGCCTCGTTGAAGACTATGGAACTTTCTCTCTTTGTAATTTTTCTTGTTAATTTCTCGACGCGGCGAGCGAGTTTTCTGTTTTCGGATGTTAATTTAAATATTGTGACTCCGAGTGTTGTTTCATCAGCCATCTCTTAAGCGTTTTCGATTTCTCGATCCTCATCAGGAGGTTGTGTCTTATCGTTAGTCTTGGGCTTTCAGCCTTTTATAGTTTTTTTTTTAAATATTGAATACGGATCGTGCCTTAGTGTCAGTATTA
>OY744538.1:38935391-38947891 GCA_963556195.1 Sepiola atlantica | reverse complement strand
GGTGTAAATCAAGCGCCGAAGGCCAAGACAATACCAGTCTATGGGGTGCAGTATCCATCGGAATAGATACTACACTTGTGAGTAGATATTAGTATGATGTTTCATCAGCACATCCGCTAAATAAGTAATCAGTATTATCGATGATACACAGTTTTCAAACCAATATAACAAATAAAACATTTATCCCTGATGGCTATGACGTTTTTTCTTTACAAAAGGTATATGTACAAAATTCATCGTTTGGGGGTGAGGTGTGCTAAAAAAAACCCACAAAAACAAACAAAAAGTTATAGAAAAATGAGATGTAACCAAATAGAGCGATAAGTATGTTGGTTAGTAGGAGGCTGAGAAGTAGTACCTATTTACTTGCCTTCCCATGAGGGCAAAATTAAACACAAGGTCGGCTTTTAATGTGGGGATATCCAGCACCCCTAAAAAGGGCACCCTTGATGTAACAAAACTAAAAATTACTCCAGTCAAAAAAGTATCGCTCTTCCTCCTACCAAGGACCGAACAAATACTACACTCCGATCCCCACCACTTTTATTTTGGTGTACATTTTTTACCCCTAACCCTAACCCTAACCCTAACCAACGAGTTACCGTTTACCAAGGCCCAAGGGCCACTCGAGGATAAAGGTTAATTGAGTTTGATAGGTGGGCGGTGGAACATCGATGGTTGAAAACTGGTCAGAATTGATTATTTAAGAGAACGGCCAAACAAGAATTTGTTTACATTGGACTTGAAAACGGAATGTTGTAGTTAGCTGGGAAGCAGCCCCGTGATATTGTATTGCATAGACGGGATGTTCTTGGAGGTTTCGTTTAGTTTTAGGTACACAGAAAAAGAGAGGGAAATTATTGACAGTGGTTGTAGCTCGACGAGTTTTTGTTGAAGCTTAGTAATTTAACAAAAGGATTAGTCTTGGTGCTGCTATTCATACTGACTGTTGTTGCCGAGTACTGTTGTTGCTACTGCTGTTGGCACACACGCGTCCTATTTGTGGATCACCATGTCGCCTGATAGCGATGGCGGGACGCACCTCAAAGTGCTCCTGGGTAACAAAACGGCACCCCTTTTATACAGATTGTCAGTTTCTACTTATAGCGGTGGCTTGTTGATTAGTCGGCGTTTGGTCACCGCAAAGAGACGACATTGTACGCAGAGAGACGAATCTATGTTTATCTCGTCCACACGGACCGAAGCTATCGAATGGTCAAGATCCGGTTATTTTACGGGTGCCTAGTTTAATCGGGGCACGACACAGTTTCAAAACATACATGGCAACAGGGACAATCAGTGCATTATGTAAGCGTATCTTGATGCCATTTGGAATGTCTTTCTGTTTCTGTCTGTCTGTCTGTCTGTATGTATGTATAAATGTATGTTTGTCTGTCTGTCTGTCTGTCTCCCCCCACCCTCTCTCTCTCTCTCTCTCTCTCTCTCTCTATATATATATATATATATATATATATATATATATAGCATGGTAGATCCGAGTTAGATGTATTGCCTAGTCACGAAACCATCTATAAAAGAACTCAATAGTTCTTGTTGTTAAACAGTCTGTTTCTCGTCTGAGGATCCTACCGTGTAGGTAGAATAAGTTATTACGCCTGACTGACATGGTGTTTTGAGTCAATTCAATTCTTTTCTTCTATCTCTACAATTGCTCTATCTCGTATATTGAGCTAAACCTCTTCACAATAGGTTCCATCTACTAAAAGTTTTACTTTTGGTTTATATTTGATCCTATATATATATATATATATATATATATATATATATATATATATATATATATATATATATATATATATATATATATATATATATATATATATATATTAGTGTTGGAACGATGAATCGGAAATCGTAAAATCGGACCTTTCTGGGGTATCTGAATGGGGAAAAATTGTTCCTATTTTCCGATGACAAAACCGATTATTTTCAAAAAAATTGTTTATTTTTGCTTAAAACTTAATTTTCCATTGCTGGTACTAATGATAAAATGATAAATATTTATTGATTTCAAGCTATCGGAAAAACTAAATGTTATAGGTCACGCCACAAGTTTATTTTGGCGTTTTCTAAAATATATGCACATATTACATGGGCTTTTAAAAGTAATATGACCCCCCCCCCAAAAAAAAATCAAACAACTCTGTATTTTTAATAGAACTGTATCATTATTTAAAAGAGTTTTGAATTCAATAAAACCTTTCGCAATTTTGAAATGTAAAACCGTTTACATACGATATGTTTTTTCGTTAATAAAACCGATTACTTATATTTCAATTTCAAAATGTATGTTTGATATGAATTTAAGCGCCAATATATATATATATATATATATATATATATATATATATATATATATATTATTTCATGTATCCACATAAAATGTTATAAGGAGATATAATCTTTTATGTATCAATTTTCAATATTTACTTTAACAGTGCTCAATATGTGAGTAGAGCTAGGTAGTAAGTTATGACAATATATTTATGGCAATTAAGCTACACAGTGACCTCCGCGTTGTCAGGCTGACGATTCCCTTAGGAGATGAAACGCGGAAACCTCTGTGTAGCTTAATTGCCATAAATATATTTTCATAACTTACTATATATATATATATATACATATATATATATATATATATATATATATATATATATATATATATATATATATATATATATATATATATACGACGTCGTCTGTAGGTAAATACACTTTAATATTTAATAAAAAATATTTATAGTGATGGATCCCTTTAAGATAAATACATCTTAATTGTTGAGCACTGTCTGAAATGATAACAGTCTGATGTCGTTAAGCTATGGAAGCAAAGCCTCCACGTCCGCGTGTTTAAACACTCTTTGATCTGTGAACGTTTGCACCCCGCCGCAGGCTTAAAATGTATCTTAATTTCAGTAATGTCTGTGGTGATTTCCGTTGGCCGAATGAATTATGGTGCAGGATCGGGATTCTCTTTTAAATCTACGAACTGCGTTCGAACCCGTCTGACCGCCTGAAACAACCACTACTTGCATTGATGATTGCGTAAGTCCAAAACGACGTTGTTTGTAGGTAAATACACTTCAATATTTAATCAAAATATTCATAGTATATATATATATATATATTCGGGGTTTCAAATCCTGCGACCGACTTGAGTAATTATCTCTACACTGACGAATCTGGAAGGATGAAACGTATGCGTACGTAGATAAACACATACTTATAATTATTTGTCGCCCTCAATCCAGACTGGGAACTGTAGGGAGTAGTATTAATACAGCAGTCAAAATCATAACTTTAATGCATATTTTTTCATAAGTTGAACACTGTTTACGTCGGCTGCCTACAATAGGTTTAAAACTCTCACCGTTTATGTAGTTGTTCATGATGGCCGTGAGGATTAAGACGTCGGAATTTGTGTTATAAACATGATTTGTTCCGGGGTTTCGTATCCTGTGACCGACTTCAATAATTATGTCTTCACTGACGATTCCGGAAGGATGAAACGTATACGTATGTAGATAAACAAATATTTTTAATTATATATATATATATATATGTATATATATATATATATATATTTAGAGAGAGAAAAAGGGAGAGAGGAGAATAAAATTAAATCTATCCGCTTTTAAAATGCTGATGTGGTTTTCTGATGCTTGTACAGAAATAGGAACCTACAGCTATTTCCGGCCATTTCCGGAAAATCACTAAGCGAAAGTAATTTCTCGTTAAATTCCGTACGGTAGAATTCCTAGAATGCAGGCGATAACCCAGACGGAAACTTTTTATATTTTCTTAATGAAGAATGAGAAGAATAGGAATGAGAAGAATACGATGGGCAGATATAAGTTTACATGTCTATGAATAGACGCTTTTACTATTGCAGGTCGTGTCAAATATTGCCAAAATGGTTTTAGCTTTTGGCAGAAGAACATGATTAATGGGGCACTTTGATGCAAATTGTATTTGGATTAGCCGACCCGAAAAGACAGACAATGCAAATATTATTGGCGTTACGTAAGTTGCCATAAATACATTCGTGCAAGGAATGGCAATTTTTCCGAGAAATCCAAATTAGATACGTTCTTTGTAGACTTTCGGAACTCTTCTTTGGCTAATCAGGATTATATTTTAGTAACCACTGAACGTAATCCTAAGAGCATTAATTAATGTTATAAATGTACGCCAGTCGGTTTGCTAGTCCAAAACCACTCGACAGAATTGCACCAACAATTTTCTTTGCCATTTTGGCTAGGAGCAAAGTGTAGTATCTGTTATGATACTACACGCCATCTTTTCTGTCCTCGGCCAGTGAAGGAGAACTCCTTCTAGATTAAGGCAATTTTAATTTTTGTCCCAATCCAGACTGCCACTCTTGGGGGATCTCGATTTTCTCCACATTTAAAACAGATCTTGCATCTAACTCTTCCCTCGCGGAGAGGCTAGTAAATAGGGTCCATTAAGGGCTAATCGGTCCAGTCAGTGGCGTTTACTGAACATCACACAGCCCTGAGCGCCGTTGTGGGCTTGAATCATGGGCACGTCCCACATTAGTCTGGGCCTTATATTACATCCAGCACTCATGGAGAGGCAGGTAACTAGGAACATTCTTTCAGATGTCAGGTTTATCAATGCGCGGGTTTAAATTACTACTACTACTACTACTACTACTACTTTTTATCACAGACATGATGCCACCTAGAAGCGTACTCATGAGGTACAATTCCGGTTAAAAATTCACACACAAAAGAAAAAATAATCCACCACTTGTATATAGACAGTCAAAAATAATTTGCAAAATAAAATGAAAGGAGATAGAAAATCTAATAAATACAAGCATAATTTTTAGCCATGAATTTCAAATGGAATTCGGAATGGAAACATTTGAACTACTAGAGATGAAGAGGGGAAAATTTGAAACAGCAGAGGAGATATAACTGTCCAACCAAGAGGTGATAGTGGCGCTTGATGAATACGAGACCGATAAATATTTTGGAGGTCTCGAAGTAGACACTATCAAGTCAAAAGAGAAACTAAATTATGTAGTAAACCCATAATAAGAGTGATAAACACCTGGGCAGTATCTATAGTAATACACTCTGCACCCTTTATCGACTGGACAAAAGAACTCAGGCACCTAAACAAAAGAACAAGGAAACTAAATAACATGCACAATGTAGTGCACGCGAAGGGTAACACCGACTGTATGTAAAAGAGAAAGAAGGGGGAAGAGAGCTAGTAAGTATAGAAGACTGCGTGTATGATGCGATAAAAGAAAACTTGATTTATGTAAGAACACTATCAAAATGAGCAATACAGAAAGAGGTGATACAGAATGGCGATGAAAGAAAAATGGAAACAGAAACAGTTACATGGAGACTGACCAAAGAAAAGCATCACGAAATCACATGGACATGGCTACAAAAAGGACATTTAAACAGAGAAACAAAATCGCTACTGATAGCCACACAAAACAACACAATCAGGGTGCACTGTATAAAAGCAATATAGAGAAAACCCAGGAAAACTGCATATGTAGACTCTGTTAACAAAGAGATGAAACAGCAAATCACATAATAAGTGAATGCACTAAACTAGCCGAAAAGGAATACAGAAAACGGACACGACCCCGTGAGAAAGAAAGTCCACGCGAAACTAAACAAAGGTCTGTATATTGAGCATACAAACAAACGGTAGAAGCACAAACCGATGACATTATAGGAAAATGAAAACCATAAAATTATCTTGAAGTACCAACTTACAAATCTATCCAAGCAAGGAGACTAAATAATAATTAACAAGACAGAAAAGAAAGGCAACATCATAGATGTCGCCTTTCAACAGATCACAGCGTGAAAATCAAGGAAACAGAAAAACTAAGCAGATTCATAGAATTGCCAGAAAGTCGAAGTTAATATAGGACATGAAGAAAATCACTGTAATACCGATAATAGTAGGAGCACAAGGAACATTTCCGAAAAACCCTGAAATCAAAGTGTGGATTGACACCATAGAGCGCACGACACTTATGAAAACAGCCAAAATATTAAGAAAAATCCTCGAATGGAGAAACCAACCTACATAACCAAAGAACACTACAAATAGAACACACAAAATTTAAAGAACATTACACAATCCAAGGTAACTGAAACCGCCAGAAATCCTATAATCAGACATTCATCCCCCAATAAAAACAAACACACACACGTGTAATGGAAATAGCCTCGTACCACACAGAATAGCCGTGAAGGGTTAAGGAGGATGGAAAGGCCGAGGAGAGAAAGCACTAACAATGCGGGTGCGGGGAGTTATTGCCACTCTAATCTAAAAAAATGTACAACGGTTGTTATCAGCGAAACATCTATGGGAAACGGTTGTTGCGATAACGCGAAATGATTTGCAACGATTATCGAAATAAGGATAGTGCTGGAAATCTGGGGAGACCTGTTGTCACTCAGCATCCAGAGAACACCACTTGTTATTGCCAGTGAGCAATGGCTGATAATAACTCGTGTGTCGTAATAAACATATTTCCAAAAATATGTTTATACATTTAATAGGGCTTACATGTGTATGGATATAGCTTACAAGAATAATACCACACCATCAATGGGTATATGCGATGTTAACCCTTAAATGCTTCATTTTTCATATTGGTTTAAGAAAAATAATCATCAGAGATACTGATTACCTGTTTAGCGGGTGTGTTGATACAACATCATACTAATACCTACTCGCAAACAGGCTCGTTGCAGATGTGAAACAAGATGCAGTTTAACACATTTTCGTTGAATATTATATTAAATAGGCATTTTGTTGGAATGTGTTATATTTGAAACAAAAAGCATTTAAGGGTTAACATACATGTTTATTTGATGTACTTTGTCCGATGAATCTTTTTGTATAATTTGGATTATTCTGACTTCTCATTTTGAGTGTTATTCTCACAACGTTCCGGCCGCTGTAACCCCCGGCCTTCTTTAGGTGTATATTTCCGAACTCGGGAATATTTCTGCCGAACTCGGGAATCTGGACGAAATTTCGAACGGAACTCTTTATTTAATCCACGGGGGTTGCATGCTCTCGTTATGTCAGCCATGGCTTGGAGAAGTCGTCAGTAATTCGCAATTCTTCGTATCGCCCGTACCGAGGATTGAACCTTCAAATGACTATCACTTAGAACTAAATTTTGCTTAGTACTATATCGACTGCGCCGCGAGTCCTTGAGAACAATACTGGTATGATTTTTTGGCTGGTTACAGCTGCCGAAACGTTGTGAGAATAACACTCAAGATGAGAACAGTAGTCCGAATAATCCAAATTTAATTCAAAAAAAGAAAAGGAGCATCATTGTAACCTCCTAAAGAATAGTTTTTTTTCCGTTGGGGCACTGACTGAGATCACCCAATTGACACTACGACCAGTGTCGGAGACGCAAGGCCACTTTGGACCGGCGCAGCGAACGAACTGTCACGGTACGGTTAGTGAGCGCACACATGAAGCAATAAAAACAAAACAAAACAAAATAGCACACAAAAAAACGCGTTTATACACACAGTAACTGGTTGGCAGAAACAGTGAAATATAGTAACAATATTTGCTAAAGAAATTGGCTTTAGCGCTTTTATGTCAAGGTAAAATGGAATAGACAAATGTTTGCCAAAGTCTTAGATGCTGTATAGTGTACTTATTTGTGTATTGGTTCTAGGCAATACCCCCCTCCTGTAAAACATTCACAGTAAAAGCTTGTCTGGCTAGAACCACAGCAAAGAATGTTCCTTTTTATCTCTCTTTACCAAAAACCAAACGAAACTTCTATGGACAAAGTTTCTTTCATAGAACATCGAATCTGTGGAACAAGATACCACGAGTCTGCTTCCCAAACGACTACAACATGGTTGTCTTCAAGTCTAATGCAAACAAATACTTGTTGAGCCGTCCTCCTGGGTAATCAATTCCTCTTACGTAATCTTCTGCCCATCCCAGCCATTGTTTCCGGTCCTCTCGTGGAGGTAATCATCGTCCAATTGACGATCTTTTTAACCATTATCATCGAGTGGCCACCAGACCTAGATAAGTAGTGATCAATTAGTAAAAAAAAAAAATAATAAATTAAAAAATCCTTTTTCTTGGAGACGACTGGACGCCTTGTCGTTACAGGTACCATTTGCCTCTTTCAATGTCCAACGTGCTGTTGGTCCTTTTTCAAAGTTTGCGCTTTAATCTTGCTCTGAGTCGCCCTCTTCCGGATGGCTACTTAAGCAAGGGGAGATAACCTATATATTTTCTGAAAAGGGTGATCGGTGTCTGTCCACTTAGTCTAACTCTAAGCTAAGTACTCTCACCAAAATACCACATTCGCTCTATGCCATTTTCAAGTAAACAAATTCTTGTTGAGCCGTCTTCTTAAATAGTCACTTTACCCGTCAAACTCAGTAACTAATATCCTTGAGTGGCCTGTGGGACTTGATAAGTGTTGATTCGTTTGTAAATAAAAAATGAACTTAACTACTTAGAATATCCTTAATGTTTTCAAAATGAATTTTATTTACAAAATATTTGCGGAAATAGAACGAAAGTTGATGGGGATTGGACACTTACATACACCAAAAAAAAAAGAAGAAAACTAATAAAATAACAAGAGGGCGAGGTTAGTAAGTCTCTGTCAACCTATTCTAAGCATAGACTTCCACTATTTTCAGAATTGTATCGAACCCGGGTAATCACGTAGTTTCCCGACATAGTAATTTTATCGGAAAGAGGATATGCAGTAGCGCAAACATTGTATTTAAAAAAAAAGATTATGACATGCATTTTTAAATCATGACATTTTTTAAGATGCTGAACGTATTGACGTTAACATCAATTTAGTATTCCGTATTAAATAGGAAAAACGCGTTTTAAATTAGCTCACACTCAGTTCTTCCTGGCAAAATGAAAGATGGCCGTCCCCCAGTTAGTTGATCTAAAAAGTTGGAACGAAGAATGGTTATGACGAAGCGAAAAGAAGTAAAGTCTTTTAATGAGTTATCTAAAAATAATTCATTAAAAATAATTAAGATATATGTTAACGGGGGTGACGGTGGTTAAGTGGATAACGACACGGACTGAAGACCAGGGTGTTTCAAGTTCGAATCCAATCGGTTCCACAGTATTACTTTCACTTATGGATGTTGGCAACCTGCTCGTGGTCCTTCCCGTAAGTACCCGATGTCTTCCCAGAAAGTTTTCTAACTAGAAAAACATCGAGGAAACTAATGCCAACACCAGAATCATCTGATTCACACGAAAGAAGAAGCAGAATTGTTTTGTAACTTTTAAAAAAAGTAAAAAAGAAACTAAAAAAAAGTTAAAAAAGACTCAGTACAGCTAGTATTATTTCAATAAAAATGGATAGAAGCTTGCATATATAATTTATTTATTTAAAACGATATTTACATAGGTGACGGTGGTTAAGTGGATAATGACACGGATTGAAGACCTGGGTGTTCCAAGTTCGAATCCAGTCGATTCCACAGTACCACTTTCACTTAGGGATGTTGGCAACCTGCTCGTGGTCCTTCCCGTAAGTACCCGATGTCTTTCCAGAAAGTTTTCTAACTAGAAAAACATCGGGAAAACTAATCCCAACACCAGAATCATCTGATTCGCACGAAAGAAGAAGAAGAAGAACTATGTGTCGGACAATTTAAACGTGTTTTTTTTCCTATTTCATTCGTAATACTGAATTGATTTTTATCAGCAATACATTCAACATGTCATAATCTAAAAAAATACTATTTTTGAGCTAATACATACCGTTTTTCTAATAAAATTACGTGGGTCGGGAAACTACGTGATTACTGAAACTCGAAAACAAGCAAGTCTATCCCTAAGAGGGAGATATATTTAAGCAAGGGATAGAACAAATAGGGGAAGTGATAAAGAAAAGGATGGCGTTCTCCAAAATCCATCCCCTGAGTAATATTTTCCCGCCAAGAACAAAAACCAGTGTTTACAGACGGGGAAGGGTTTGCATGTTGTTCTCTTTAAAAAAATACAAAACCTCGTGGACTTCAGAAGAAAGTTTGAGAAGAAATGAATTACTAAACATTTTGTCTAAATCCAACCGAGATAAACCCAGGGAAATGCCGCGTGCTTTAGGCGATTCTGATCCACCTCAGATGGAAATAGATTTATTTGATTTGATGCGTTTAATTAGCATTTTTAAATTAAGTATATTTAACTTATTGAGTTATTTTAAATAAAACTGTATCATTATTTAAAAAAAGTTTTGAATTCAATAAAACCTTTCGCAATTTTGAAATGTAAAACCGTTTACGTACGATATGTTTTTTCGTTAATAAAACCGATTACTTATATTTCAATTTCAAAATGTATGTTTGATATGAACATAAGCGCCATATATATATATATATATATATATATATATATATATATATATATGTATATATATATATATATATATAAATATATATATATATATATGTATATATATATTATTTCATGTATCCACATAAAATGTTATAAGGAGATATACTCTTTAATGTATCGATTTTCACTATTTACTTCAACAGTGCTCAATACGTGAGTAGAGCTAAGTAGTAAGTTATGAAAATATATTAATGGCAATTAAGTTACACATACCCATCCGCGTTTCA
The DNA here is from genome assembly GCA_963556195.1 of Sepiola atlantica. Taxonomy (NCBI): domain Eukaryota; kingdom Metazoa; phylum Mollusca; class Cephalopoda; order Sepiida; family Sepiolidae; genus Sepiola; species Sepiola atlantica. The sequence goes on along the minus strand of OY744538.1, from coordinate 38,937,203 downwards.
TCCACGTAGAGAATCGTCAGGCTAACATATATGGAGTTTGTGTTGCCGGGTGTTTATATATACTCACGTGGTCTTTAGTCTAGCTAGTTACCCAATCAGATTCTTTGTTATTCTCTCTCACGGGTTAATGTTTCCATTAGCCAATCGTTGGGCTTCTCACTAACAAAGGTTCAGTTAATTTTTCTTCCTATTCTATTGTTCTGTTTTTTTTTAAATACACACACACACACACACACACACACACACATATATATATATATATATATATATATATATATATATATATATATATATATATATGTGTGTGTGTGGGGGGGGGTAATGAAAAATCAAAATTATTTATTTATCTATCAACGTTTCGTCTTTATTTCAAATTTAAAAAAAAACAGACACACCAAAGTTTCATTGGATCAACATCTAGGAAACAAAAATAATACATGTATTATATATATATATATATATATATATATATATATATATATATATATATATATATATATAATAATAACTATTTTATAAATAAATATTAATTATTTATTACCTACAGACATCGATGTTTTATGCTTACGCAATCCTCAGTGCAGGAAGCTAATTGGTTTTCCTTTTAATATATATATATATATATATATATATATATATATATATATATATATATATATATATATATATATTCATGGAAAGTAATCTATACAGAAACGTTTATGTTTCATTTATGAAAGAAAAGCATAAGGCTAAATGCGTGTATGTATGGTTTGCAAATGCTTTTATATAGTTTTTACTCTTGATAAATAAGCAATCGGAGTCGTTTGTTTTCGTACTTTTTTTTCTCTCTCTCTAAATATATATATATATATATATATATATATATATATATATATATATTTATCAGTGTAGGGAAGTGATAATTTCAGACGGTCGTAAGACGCGAACCCGGTTCGCATAACCACCTTTGACTCAGCACGCTTTCATTCTATCGTCGCGGTCACAGGGAATTATTATGTGATATGGAGAAATTAAGTTATATTTGTGCCTATTACATCGTAAACATCAAGATGGACTAGAGAACTCAACGAACTTACTCGGAGATATAAATATATATATGTTGGGCTATCATTTCCATCGACCAATGACCTTTGTTTGAAAGGAGGTTTAACGTTGCTTACTCTTTACTGGGTCAAATTAAAAATGGTGACCTTACTTAAGACGAGAGAACTAAACTAATTTATCGGTTCTATTTATTTTGTTACCTGTCGCCATTTTAGATTTATTATTTTAATTACGGTGTTCCTATTCATTCAGTCAATATTTTTAATGTAGTTATTTATTTGTTTATTCTTTTTTATTTAGTTTTATAATATTAAAGTAAAGTTTATTCTGTGTCCACAGTTAGTATATATATATATATATATATATATATATATATATATATATATATATATATATATATATATATATATATGAAATGAAATAATAAAATAAGGTGTCAATCAAATTTTATTATAATTCAAAGTTCAAGCAAAGTATCTTAACGTCCTTAGCTCATGAGTTTTCAAAGATAATTCTTCTCCTCAGAGGACCATTACCGCAGTGGTATTACTACCGGTAATACAATTACACTTTGAAAATATATAAAAATATATACAAAAATACATAAAGATATATAACATCAAATTTATCAACCCAAAAACATACTTTTTTGTTGAATCTATACAATCCATCCAAGTCATACAATTTAAAAAACGTAATCAGGAAAGATATCCAGAAGGTTGACTGAAGATTGATCCAGGTAATGAGTGACAGTCCAAATACGAG
>OY744538.1:38845391-38930391 GCA_963556195.1 Sepiola atlantica | reverse complement strand
GTTCAACATACATATAGAACATTCGAAACTAGACACTTTCTCTTTCTGGCGCGACTCTCAAAGCGCACAGACATCTGTCTGTTTCTCTGCCCGCGAAAATGCTTTTCAAACCCTAGCAGGCCTCTACAGGCTTGATAAGAACCACACGACATAACCGTACCTGCTTCCCCACGCCGTGTGCTGCCACTGGTTTCCGTGCTATCGTACATATACTCAATTTTCCTGCCTCTCAACACGTGTTTTCTTATTGTAATGAAAACGATTGTAGTCTTTAATTATTACTCATTTCTAAGTCATATCTGTGTGTACTGTTTACGTATTATATCTTTTTTTAGCCTCCTTTGATGCTTGTTTTCGATGAAATGTTATTTTATCCACCTGTTTTTTTTCTCTGTAACCCTTTTCACTACATTTGTTGACAAAACGATTAACACACACGTGTGAAAAGAATGAGCCATTCCCTCCACGTGGTCAGCTAAAATGATGAAGTTATAATATCAAATATTTCATCTTTACATCAGCTTCTCGTTTTCTGGTGACTTATATAAACCTTGTTCTCTCTATTTTTATTACACTTTCAAATCTTTAGTCCTTCCGAAATTCCAGCCGGCATCAAAGGGTAGAAGGAAAGAGCGTCTATGATGCATCTTGGACATAAAAATACATCGCAGCAGCGACGACAATTTGAAGTGGACATATGAAGAATCCTGTCTCTTCTCCTGAGGTGGTCGCCTCTGAGTGGCGTTTTTCAAGTGATCTCAAAAGCCGTGTTTATATCATTGCTCACAACTCCAGTTTTAAAATATGCAGGTGAGTATAATCTAAGGTGAACAGTTAAATCATCATATTATATTCAGTTTAAGGTCCGTTTTATATGCTGGAATGTGTTGGACGGCTTTTAAAAATTGAATTCCAATATAATCTATCTCTTGATAGCTTTTAATAGCCTGTAATGTGATAAATTTTCTTTGGGAGTCATTTCCTTGGTTGAGGCAACATTTTTATAGGCCGAGTGCCCTTCCCGATTTCAACCTTGTGAAGTGATTGCTATCGAAACACCATCTATAAGTGATGGCCTATCAAGGCTAAAGAGCTCTTCACCTGCTCTTGTATCCAAATGTTTTAAATATATATGTTTATAATGTTGTGTAAATGCATTTGCTTCTGAACAGGCCATAAGGTCGAAACCGTGGTAGCGTCGATTTAAGTAATATATGTGTAGTTGATAACTCGACAGACAGGCAGACAAACAAACAGAAAGACAGACAGAAAGAAAGCAAAGGAAAAAGTGTGAGAAGTGGACACACACGCGTAGAGATGGTGAAAGAGAATAATAGGTCGATAGAGACGAAGAGGGTTAAGAGACTATGGAAATCAGCAGCGGTGAATGCTGTTTTTAAGCATCGACTTTCAATTGGACAATAGCTTAAGTCAGCAGTTTCTTTCAACCAATTACAGCGCAAGAAATATTAACTTCTGAATATTCGCGCATAATATACAATATACAATATACAATATAATCAAATATTGAATAATTATTTTTAATCGAATATTTATTGAAATCAAGGGTGAAATAGCATAAAATCAAACAAATAAAAAGAAATCATAGTTAAAGAAATAATTTAATTACGAAATTAAATCCACCACAATGCATTTCGGTTTCTTCGTAAACAAGTCAGTCATTTTGATCTTTTGTTGATACCTGAAAAAAAAAGAGTGAAGGAATTATGTTGTGTCATAGAATTATGATACAAATCAGTCCGATAGTGGCTTCGTTGCTGTCGGATTGCTGTTCTGTTCAGTGCTAGGAGGTCCACCCTCCCAGGCTTTACCGTCTTGCTGAGAAGGGGTTAGTTAATTTCTAATCGCCTGGGGTGCCACTATCGGGGAATGCCGACGAGGCTGCGCAGGCCTTTCTTTTGGAGTGCGCTTATTATGATCTGCTGGCTTCTCCAAACCACACATGACCTTGTGTCTAACCTCCTTGCAAGGAGGTAAATAATATGAATTACTTCGTGACCCATCAAAATTTGAAAGGAATTAGCAAGTTAAACTATAGAATAGAAATATATTTCTGGCTTTAGAGTTCTTAGCATATCCTCATGTATTAAAAGATTGACAAATTTACAAGTTATTTACATCCAATCTTTTTTATGAGTGGATATCAACATGAACAAAATTAGTGTAGTTATAATTACTCGTAAGGTATTATTCGCTTATGCATGGTGATGGTGCACTAATCACTAGTCCCTTCCTCTTAGACAGGGTCCAAAAAGAGGCTCTAATCTAACAGGTACCACACTCTGTTTACCAGGATCCAGTCCCTGCCCTATCGCAATAATGTTACTTCCCTGTGCTTGTTCTACAAGTACTTCAATCGAATGTGTTTCGACGAACTGCCCGCCTGTTTCGATAACCGTTGACAAATGATTTTGCGTCATCGCAACAACCGTTTACCATTGATTTTTCGCTCGCACCGACCGTTGGTCCTCCCGTGAATTTGAGTGGCAATAAGCCTCCTCATGGTCTCGTCTTCTTCTTCTTCTTCTTCTTCTTCTTCTTCTTCTAATTATTATAATTATTATAATTATTATAATTGTTATAATTATTAATGTTTGTGCTTAGTAAGAGTTCTCACACAGGTCGTCATCATCAGTGATTGCACACTGATAATAACCGCTGTTGCTCGCTGGAGATTATGGATTATTTCTTACATATCTACCCTGGCAGTTTCAGTTTTCTTGGATTCTAGTAATGTTCTTACGGTATTTCTAGTTATGTTTATACTATTTCAGCCTACCTGCATTTTTTCGGTGATACCTGTTATGTGGGTTGGCTTCCGTACTGAAGGATTTTTCTTAATATTCTAGCTGTTTTCAACTGTATCGTACTCTTTATAGTGTTCCAATTTCTACTAAGCTTTACCCAACCCTAACACTTACCCTAAGTCTGACCTAACTCAAACTCGACAAATGTCTAGACAGACCTTTAAAAAATAGGCAATAAGTGCGTGCGCACACTGCGCATGACTGGTGGGGATATATATTTTCAAACTCTTTTTCCATTAGTGGCGGGGCTCTTCTACACAGGATCCGACCTCTGTTTCGGCAGTTCCTTCGGCCTTTTCCCAGGAACTTGCATCTTGAATCCCATTGTCGCGACGTAAATGTACTGTTTTAAACTAAGACGGCAACGAAAAGTGCATCTCACATGTTTAATGTTTCCAGCCCAAAGACTTAACTACAGAGCCAACCGATTCTGATGTAATATACCTTCCATCTGTTCTGAATTACGACTGAGGTTTGTTAAAAAAAGATGTCTGACTGAGGGCGAAAAAAAAGAAAAAAGAGCAATGTAGGCCAAAGCGAATCAAACAGCCGATGTTAACAGCATTTATGGTGGTCTTTCCTCATCTGCGATTTGGCGCAGCCCAGCACCCCCTCCCCCCCCCGCGTTAACCGCAACCAACCAAGATGAGAAATCAGTACTTGATGGGTACAGGCTTTAAAATAGCTAATATATATATATTAATAAAACTAGTAATAATCTGTTCCACCCCGGTCGCATTTTTTTGCTAGTCATTCATTCATTTCGCATGAATCAGATGATTCTAGTGTTGGCATTGGTTTCACCGATATATTTCTAGTTAGAATTCGTTCTAGAAAGACATCGGGTACTTACAGGAGGGACCACGTGAAGATTACGAACATCCTAAATGAAAGTGTTTCTGTGGAACGAACTGGATTCGAACTTGGCACACCCAGGTTGCCAGTCCGTGTCGTTAACCACTTAGCCACTGTCACCTGCTTTTCGCTAGCATATATTGTGTAAGTGCTGAGTTTGCTAATGAACAACCGATTATGACAATTTCTTGTTGACGTACGCTATCCCCCTCCCCAAATAGTAAATAATGCCTGGAATCATGATCTCATGACACCAAATGGTCAAAGTCATGCTTGGGAGGATGATCTCATGACAACAGAACATATACTACATTACCCCCTACCCCTGAATTAAGCATTGACATATCGTACAATTAATATAAGTAATAGTATAGTTTTCTTGGATTCTAGTAATTTTCTTACAGTATTTCCAGTTGTGTTTATGCTATTTCAACCTACCTGTGTTTTTTCGGTGTCACCTGTTATGTAGGTTGGCTTCCGTACTGAAGGATTTTTCTTAATATTCTAGCTGTTTTCAACTATATCGTACTCTTTATAGTGTTCCAATTTCTACTAAGCCGTACCCAACCCTAACACTTACCCTTCAGACATCTCCGTTATTAATAGAAATGTAAGTACAATTTCGGCTTCAGACACATACCTAATTAAAGTTATTAATAAATAAGTTAAGAAGAGTAGTACCGAAGTGGGAGAAGAGTTTCGGCTTCAGACAGACTGATACATGTCTTAATTATTGATAGATTGTGTGACCACTTCTACTATTTCAATTAAACTGTCATCCGTGAAGTCCGATAATACTTTAAGGGTGGGGGTATGTACAGATAAATGTATATGTGCGGCATTTCGCACTTATACAGGGTGGGCCAAAATAAGGGTCCTATCTTTAAATTTGAATAACTTGAATTTGAATAACTTCCACAAAATAAAAGTTAAACTCACCAAACTTTATGTGTGTGTAGACTGACCCTTCCGAGATTTTTTGAAATAAACAAAACAAATTTTAGCCGAAAAACACTTCTTAAAACTTACAAAAACTAAAGTATTGTTTTTTACACTGTTTTGAGTTTTTTAAGCAAAAATAATGTTTTATAAATGAGGGTACGTTCCTTAGGGCTAATATGGCTCATGCTTGCTTCGGAAGGGGTCCTTTACTTATTCTAAAAAAAAAAATTTTTTTAAATCAATAAATAAAAAAGTTATGAATTTTTAAAAATAGGACCCTTATTTTTGCCCACCCTGTATGTCTTCAAACAGAACAAAATACACCCCCGTCGTCGTACGAAGCTGACACCTTCCTTTTTCGTTGATACGTTTTTAGATACACACGCACATTCCTTTCTCCAGCACCTGGAACATTTCTTTGAACTGCTTAACTCTCCCGTGTCTTTTAATTCTTACTCGGGAATCCCCTGATTTTTATAATTTATCCGCACAACCCTTTTCTTTACTTAGTAATTTCATTACGGAAGTTACAAGCCCTAATTCACAATAAAAATCCTTATCTTTCGACTCAAAACATTGTATAAAAATACGGTATCAAACTAATTAGGCCCACTTTTACGCATTGCACCGTGCGTTAGATAACTTCACATTAATTATTACGCCGATTAGCGCTTGAGTGCATGGCTGATAAAACCAATTAAAAAAATTTTGCTTCCTGATCGAAAATTATATGAAGAACCCCTAAAGGTTTTCTTCCCGGAAAAATTATTATAATATACATAACAAAACGAACCCTACATTTCTTTCTATTAAACTAAAGCTTTCCTAAAGAGTTTGCTCTATTTTTCCATTTTGTTATTTACAAATGCAGTGATTGACCGCTCGAATTACTGACTCTACTTGTCAGAGGAGTAGAACTAAGTTAGCTAACATCAACAAAGATTGGAAGGTGTTTATCTCCCTTGATTTAGAGACCTTGTGAGTGTTTGCGTTGCTGTCAGCGTTTTCCAACGGTCGTATTTGTATGGCTTCTGGGAATAAGTAATACTTTTACAGACTATGAATCAGAGTTTCTTCTACTATTTCTGTATTCATAAGTGTTTTTATTAATAAAACTATTTAATATTCAGCTTCTAAATTTTTCTGAATAACTTAAATTTCGTTTGATTGGTGTAAATTATAATATTAATAATTTAAAAGCTTACTTTTGACCCATATATATATATATATATATATATATATATATATATATATATATATATATATATATATATATATATACATATATATATATAAATGCACACACACACACACACACACACACACACATACATATATATATATATATATATATATAGTCATCCACATACAGACTGTTTTGCTGTTTCACAGCTCATCAGTGCGGCTAGACCAGTTAGTGTCTCAAGATCGAAACGCAACCGTCGAGCTGACAGTCGGAGCTGCTAACCCCTATACCATCATCCGACATTGACTGAATGTAAGAAGTATCTCAATATATATATATATATATATATATATATATATATATATATATATATATATATATATATATATATATATATATATATATATATTCTGATACAACTATATATGTTTTTGAACTTTTTTTAACATTATTGTCTCCATTTATTTGGCCTGTTTTGGGGGTAAAAAGCAGGGTTCCTGGACGTTAGTTTGTTCTATTTTGTGTTTATAATTATTGAAAAATTCAAGTATATAATCCTTGTATCGTATTAATAAAGAAAGATTGTTCTGATAAAGATATTCATATAATTGTCAATTTTCTACCCTGCTGTGTATGTTAATAAAATTTAAATTTCAGAAACATATGTACGCAAGGACAAATATTGTTCATGTAGTAATTTTTCGAAGCATGGTCATTGGTAGATAATAAATGTATCATATATATATATATATATATATATATATATATATATATATATATTATAAAATGATATAATAATACTTTTGAAAAATAAAGCTAGAGTGCTATATTATTTTTACGAAGATCTAGGCATTTACGCGAAGTTGGAGACAGTTATTTCCCCTACGAGATAAACTAAATCCACGACTGATTGGGAGCAAATGTATTTGTTCACCCACTGACAGCTGTTTTGCTGTATAATGGTTCTTCGGCGTGGCTAGAAATAGGCTGGTGCTTCTATCTATCATAATTTTAAACAGCAATAAACAATTAGTCACAAAACATGACAGTTTACTCATCAAGTTCCCGTCTACCCTGACAATGGGAGTTCATACCAGCCCAGTATCTGTCATCGTCAATCAATCCGACAGACCAAGGGTAAACTTGACAGCACCAGACCTTTTTTGTCGTGATTAAATATTCTCAGGTTCGGCCCTAGGAGGTGAGCCTTCTCAGGCATTACGTCTTCTTTTTGAAGTAGAGAGAGTTAGTTTATTGTCGGGGAATTCTGACGAGGACGTTCACGGCTATTTTTGTACCAGCCATAGTATCACACGGGAGGGGGCTGGTTTTTCCCATCCTCCGGCCATTTTGCAGTGGCTAGCAAGTAAATATCAGCTAAGATCAAAGTGTAGTATCTGTTCCGATGGATACTGCACCCATAGACTGGTATTGTCTTGGCCTTCGGGGCTTGATTTACGCCGGTCTATGGGTATGTCCTGTGCAGTTCTAGGAGGTCCACCCTCCCAGGCTTCGCCTCCCCTCTTTGGGGAGGAGTAAGTTTATTGCTTACTGCCTGAGTCGCCCCTACCAGGGAATGCCGACGGAGCTGCCCAGGCAATTTTTAATGACCAGAGTGCTCACCTCTCGGGCGCTGGCTTTTCAAACCCCACTTTCCCGACCCGACCTTGAGTCACATCTTACTTGTGGGAGTAAGATAAAAACTGTCCTTGTGCCTAACTCCTGGAGAGGAGTAAATCAATATTCACGATGAGATGTACTATTGAGCCTTACCGGAGGTCTGTTTTCTCCGAGTGCTATTGTATTCTCTGTTATAACATCCACATATCTGGGCAGATTGATGTTTCTTTGTAAGCACGAAGAATCCCACTCCCTGACCCAAATTCAAGTCATCAAAGAACAATTCGACAAGAAATCCGGCGTCATCATCTCGGAACAGACAGGCCAATCTAATGGTTGATAAAGCGACAAGTGCCCTTGATGTCAATGCAGCCGCTTCGCTGTCCTTTTTCTTTTCTTTTTGAGGCCACTGATTCTTGTCAAGAGGGCGCCAAAACGCGGATTAAAAAAAGAGGAAAAAATCTCTTATTTTTATTACGAAATAAAGATTATTCACTAGCTACATCTGGCGTTGCCCGGGATGCAGTGAATTCATTTTTATTTTAATTTTAATTTTTATTTGTTTGCACAGTTTTAAATTTAAGGTAGACGACTCCTATTATATCATTCAATTAACAATTGGTTATCTCCCTTGCTGATTTTTATTTTTAGGTGATTATAAAAAAAAGGTTTTCTATATTAGCAGTCGTCAGGGCTGGACTAAGTCATTTTTAAATACTTGTTGATAAAAACGTTATTATATTGCAAAAAAAAAAAACACGGTACAACAATAGCAAATAAAAATTGGCTAGTCAGAAGCAGAGTTTGATTGTCATCTTAAATGCTATTTGGGTCTGATTTTGAAAATCCGACGAGATAACTTTATATGCTAGATTTAATGACTAGTGTTTTGTTACCGTAAAATAAAATGCACACGTTTTACATTATTTCCTAACTTACTGTACAACTTTTAAAATGAAACTATCTCAGAAATAATTAAAACAATTGAAACCAATACTTTAAGTTAGCTGCTGCTGATGCTTGGTATGTTGTTGGGTAACAAATAGATAAAATTTTACGATTGGAAGACATCAACAAGAAGTGTTTGACAATGTTTATCATCGATAAAAAGACAAGAACATTTTACCCGTTTCTCTAAGGAGAAACGTTTGAAGCTTATTTGACCACAGGATGCAGACCTATTTCGAAAGGAAAACGAATGCAACAAATGACTTACTCTATTCCACTCAAAAGTATGACTAGTCAAGTTGGTTAAAACAAGAAACGACTGGTCTTTCCACACTGCTCAAATTTAATGGCCGTGTGCTTAATATTGTTATATTTTCACTTACCGATAGGTGTATAAACAATTATACGTTCGTGTTGTCGTTGTGGCCCCAGGTTGTTGATCGTCTGTGGAATACAAACACTCGGACGCCGGTGTTTTTATAAAAGGTTTATTTTAAAAAGACAGCCTTAGAAAAAACATCAGAGCGACAGTCCACTTTTGCAGGCGCGTGTGTGTGTGAGCGAGAGAAAGAAAGAGAGGGAGAGGGAGAGAGATATAGAGATATAGAGATAGATAGATAGATAGAGAGAGAGAGAGAAAGAGAGAAAGAGAGAAAGAGAGAGAGAGACATCCATCCAGCCAACCAGCCAGACAAACAGACAGCCAGCCAGCGTGACACGCAGACAGACAGACCGTTTCGCTACACCCGGCCACACTATTCCTAGTGGGGACCGTAGTCAGACGCACCTTTCCTCGTAGAAATCTCGCCAGTAAACAAGCAGGAATTTCCCGGCAGAAAGTCACGTAGTTTCTACCAACTTCCGCTTTCAAGTCACCTCTGACTGTTGAAGTGTCACCCAAACCCTTCCATCCAAACAGGATCCTCGCTTTTTGACATATATTAAACATGTGAATTTGACTTGCCAGATTTTAAAGTCAGACCCAGATACGTATCTGTGTAACATATTGATACTCTATTTGTTTCTTTCCGCTATATTATTCGCACGAATATATTTTATTTCGCGTTAGTTTCTTTCTAAAAATACTTATACCGGAAAAGAAAACTTTTAAAATTGCGAATTTGTTCCTTATTCAATGAATATTTTATAGATTGAAAGGAAGTGATCATGTCATACGTTATTTAACTTTCATTACCCATTATTTGTTTTTTACTAATATCCCATTAACATCATGTACTAAAACGAAGTTTGTAAACATTCAAAGTAGTCTCCTAAATTAATTTACATTTCTTCATGAACAAACCAGCCATTTTTTCTTTTTACTCGTGAGCAACCTCGGGTAGGTAAAGTTAGTTGTATATATTTACAATAAATACATTACACATTGAAACATTAACATAGTTTGCTCCTACAAATTGCACATATATAATTTAAATAGATAATTTACTCTACTTACATAAGAACATATTTGTAAATATTAAAAAAAATTAAAACATAACGCAACCCCAATTTCTACAACAAATATTGGTTCCCAAAAACTTATATAAATAAATTACTTTCAGAAGATTAACGTACAGTATCCATTACTAATGTAGATTTGGTATCTGTCTATCTGAATCCGAAACTACTATTACTATTAATATTGCACTATCGTACTTCTATTAATAATGGATATATATATAGATATATATATATATATATATATATATATATATATATATATATATACACACATATATATATATATATATATATATACATATATATATACATATATATATTTATATATACACACACACATATATATATATACATATATATATTTATACACACACACACACACACACACACCCACACATATATATATATATATATATATATATATATATATATATATATATATATATATATATATTACCAATGAGATAAAAAGTTCATAAACAAAAAGCTAAAATAGTTCATGAACAAAAGCTACTTAAAAAGGTCCATAAACAAAAACTACATACAAACGTTCATAAAAAGTTACATAAAAAACGTTCATACACAAAAGTAACATAAACGAATTAATAAAGAAAAGCTGCATAAAAAAGTTAATAAAAAAACTACATGAACAGTTAAAAAACAACAGCTACATAACATAGTTCATCAACATCACCTACTAAAATATTTACAAACAAAAGCTTCATAAATGTTGTGGCCCTGTAAAGGGTCCGGAAGGAAAGCATAAACTCGGAGTTTAGAGAAAACAAGTATATTGAACAAAAGCATAATACAACAGAGAACAAGAGTGGTTGACTGCCAGGTTACACTGGTGTGTATCCAGGAATTTACTTCCTTCCTAGCGCAGGAAGATGTGACACAGGCCGGAAAGTGGGAGAATCAAACCAGCACCCCTAAAGAAGGAGCACTCTGGCCTTTAAAAAATGCCTGGGCAGCCCTGTCGGCATTTCCCGGTCAGGGCGCTTCAGGCAATAAGCAATAAACTTACTCGACCCAAAAGAGGGGAGGCAAGGCATGGGAGGGTGCACCTCCTAGGACAACCCAGGCCCGTATACCTCAGCCCGACAGATAAAAAGCCACCGAAATGACCCAATTCCTGCCGGACTGATTGTCGAGAACGAAACCTTGACTTGTAATTCCCCATCCCGAAGTCCTAAATCAACCGAAGTTACTGAAAGACTGAACGAGCTGGGGTGGGCCCAGCTATGTAATTCCTTCCCACCGCAGGAATATCTGACAGAAAGTCGGAAGGTGGGGGAAGAGTCAAGCTAGCCCCTCTAAAGTAGGAGCACTTTGGCCTAGCAAAAATAACCAGGGCAGCCCCGTCGGTATTCCCGGTCAGGGCACCTCAGTCAGTAAGCAATGAACTTACTCTACCCCAAAGAGGGGAGGCAAGACCTGGAAGGGTGCACTTCCTAGGACAACCCAGGACATTATACCTCAGCTCGACAGATAAAAGGCCACCGGAATTGTCCAGTTCCTGTCGGACTGATGGTCGAAAACGAATCCTCGACTGGTATTACTTACCCCATCCCAAAGTCCTGAATCAACCGAAGTTTATGAAAGACTGAACGGGCTGGGGTCGGCCCTGGTATTCAAATGCTTCCCACAGCAGCAATATGTGACACAAGGTCGGAAAGTGGGGAAAGATTCAAGCCAGCGCCTTTAAAGAAGGAGCACTCTGGCCTAGCAAAAATAGCTTGGAAAGCTCCGTCGGCATTCCTCGGTCAGGGCGTCTCAATACAAAAATAATACTATCATTTGGTTCCTCGAGAAAAATATGTTTGTTAGTCTTGTTTCATTAATATAGTGTGTATTTTATTAATCTCTTCTCCAGGAGGTTCGGCACAAGGCCAGGTGTAGTTTTGAAAACCCAGCGGACTAGGATTAGCGCACTCTGGCGTAAAACAAATGCCTAAGCAGTTCCGTCGGCAGGCCCCGGTAGACGCGATTCAGACGATTCGCAACAAACTAACCCCTCTCAAAGATAAGGTAAAAGCCTGAGAGGGTGGACCTCCTAGAACTGAACAGAACCATATATCAGACCGACAGCAACAAAGCTACGGTCGGACTGATTGCCAAGGACGTATCCCCGACTTGTACGAACGCCTACTCAAGCTGTGCCAAGGCATGCTTTTCTATGCGGCCGAGATTTGAAGCCCTTTTCAGACAGAACCCTATCGGTGGTTTATATACACATTAAGATTTTCCTTCCTCGTGGCTGGTTCTGATGGCGTAGCGGTTCGAATCTCTGACTGTCGAAAAATTGGCCAGTTTCGATCTCAGCTTAGATCACTTGCTTGTCTAACTACACTCAAGAGCTGTGATACAGCGAAGCAGTTTCTCAGTGTATGACTACATAGGCTTCCTTCCTACTACTTCGTGAGTTGAACACTTTGGTAAACCGTTAGCGGTAATAAAGAGCTCTTCGTAAACGAATAGAGCACGCTCGGCGACTTATGTTGGTTATATATATATGATTTTCCTTTCTCGTATCTTGTGATGATGGCGTAGCGGTTAGAATCTCGAAATCTAAAAAAAAAAAGGTCGAGTTTCGATTTCGGCTTGGAGTACTCACCTCTCTAGCTACACTAAAGAGCCATGATACAGCAAGACAGTCTGTCCGTGAATGACTATGTACATTTTCTTGTTAATTATATAGATCAGCATTGAAAATATATTTGCTACTGCGTTACGTTTTGGCTTATCAATGCGTGTGTAAAAGATCCTGTTTTTAGGGAGGAATGAAGGAAATGGTTGCTGTATTGATATCCATTCTCTGGCCTTGCCGGGTATAAAGAAGAATGGGTTACCATAGTTTGGATATAAGGAAAAATTCCTTCTACAATTTAAATCAATTTTATACACACAGTTTCATCAACACAACAGACATCGCCGGGAAAGTGTTACGTAGCCAAGAATACAAAAATGTGTTGAGTCAGTAGACTTTGGGTCTCTCATCTTGCCTAGCCTGGCTGTGGTTAAGGATGAGAAAAGAAAATATTACGTCTTGGCACGTTAAAGTTGTTTGGTTTTTTTTTACTCATTGTTTGAAAAAGAGTGAGAAAAGTTTTGAGCGGAAGTGCAACCCACGCAAAAAAGTGTTCTGACCGGACAACGTATCAATCACTCCGCGAGTGAGAACAAGAAAAATATCGTAATAATGTAACTGCTACACGTGTATCAAGTTACACACCCGTCGTCGTCGTCGTCGTCGTCGTCGTCGTCGTCGTCGGGAACCCAGGTTCTTGCTCGTCTGTAGACAAAACCACACGAACGCCGATGCTAGTTTGTAAGAACGGTCATCGGCATGTAGCGCACACATGACGAGAGACACACAGGAATTACTAAATGTAGCAACAGCATATACACACCGCTAAACGAACGCATGTACGTAGTTCATACATAGATCATACACACACTCTCTCACTAACAGGACAGAGGCACGCTTATATATACAGACATCTACAATGCCTATCCCATTTACACACACTATCACACGTAAACGCACACGACGTCAGCCGAAATGAACATGTCTACTCAAATTCTCCTTACAGACAAAACAACTTCTCTTCACCGGAAACGTTCTAAGACTATCTGAACTTTTGTATTCTACCAACTCTTTATCTTTCGTTGTCTTAACAAGTTGTCAATAAAATTAATTATTTTGTATGGATAGACTTTGTGATTCTTTCTTTCGATCATGTCCTATCTTCAACACTGCCATTGACCAAATATCCCTCCTCGCAAACCATTACCGGCAAAAATGTGTTTTTGTTACTAATGAGTAAGGCGAAAAGCCACTCGTAGATACGGGTTGATGAGGGATGAATTGTCAGTTTAATGATGGTGAATATTATAAGAGGATGGAAAATGATGAATCGGATAAATAAAATTTGATAACTTATGCGGATGTTTTATGTCAAGTATTTTTTACATCGATTTGAAGACGGCCATGTTGTAGTCTACAGGGAAGCAATTCAGTGGCAATGTGTTCAATTATCATTAATAACTCTACAACTCACGAAGTATAGACTATGAAAGTTGCCAATCGTTGATAATATTCTATTCAATATTTATCTAATACATAAACAAAACAAAATAGGTTCTCTGGTTTTCTCACCAGAATCTAATGCACCTGGTAGAGGTCAACATGTTGACCCTCACGAGTGACAGCGTTGCTAAAACAATAACAAATCCCAACACAATTGGGTTTTCGACTTCCTTTCTCCAAAATATGAATAACAAAATAAAACAATTTATGTCTCCTCTTTTTAAAATTTTTTCTTATCTTTCTGTTTTTGCTGGAGATGGGGCATCCTACCGGATGCCAGACATTCACCGGCTATTTCAGACACTCTATCCTAGAGATCGTTTTAAGATTCTAACCGTCCCTTTAAGTGCAGTTGTTTGTATTTCTCTTGCACTCGGTTCACCGGGTATACTCGCCAGATAGCTCTTGAAATTCTTCTTCATAAGTCCTGTTGCTCCTATAATTACTAGTATGATGGAGATTTTCCTAAGATTCCAGTTTCTTTTCATGTCGTACATAAGACCTTGGTATTTCGTAATATTTTTCCTTTCTGCTCTGTTCAATCCTGCATCATTAGGGACACTCACTTCAGCTAGGGTTGCTACTTTCTCCCTTTTGTCCCATATTACGATGTCAGTTTTTCTCCCAGTAATACATGCTTGTGAGAAAACTCAATTCTGAACTACATTCCTTTAAAATCAGAAGTACTAATTAGCATCCTTTTAAAATGGCATCGCACCACTTCTGTCACAAACCAAACTTCTTCTTTTCATTCTCCTTCTCTTTCTTCGTTTCATTCTTCTTCTTCTTCTTCTTCTTCTTCTTCTTCTTCTTCTTCTTCCACGTATGCTCTCAGTGTTTCTTTTATCTGCTCACCATGTATTACAGCGTGCCATCTAGGAATTCATTTTTTGTCGCTTTGAGATGTTCTTGAAAAATAGCGACGAAGACGTATTAAACTTTCAGTCATTTCACCGGCCGGGTTATTGTCACAGAATGGTCTCCTATGAACATTCCATTAATATTCAAGATTGGAGTCGAGGACAGAGAACCACTACGGAACATTAACATATATTTAAGTATGACGCCATCAAACATGCCCTTTCTTCCAACACGTGACCGACCTCAACCAACCAGAGCCTTTTTACAAAATCCCTTTGTTAGATGATAATTAAGATGGTAATAAATTACTCATATTTTTATGATTCACCCAAATTCGCCGCAATTTCTGATCCGATTCCAATCCCACTTTCAGGATATTTAAACATCATCCACGAGAAGGTTTCAAACTATACTAGACGACCCGTGACCCGTTGGATTAACATTGGTATATTGCACATTAACGGCTCAACCGATTGTAAAGATGAATAGGTATTTTTTATCTAATTAGCCAAACACACACTTTTCTGCTGCTACGCTTTCGTTGCTCTTTTTTTATTTGTGTTATTCTCTTACTACTCTTCAGTTCTCTACTACTACTACTACTACTACTACTACTACTACTACTACTACAACCACTACTACTACTACTGAGGATTAAACCTTCAATCAGGGCGAAGGTTCAATCCTCAGTTCGGCCGACACTAACAATACAATTACGAATTACTTCAGACTTCTACTCGGTTATGGCTGGCAGTACGAAAGCAAACTACCCCCATGGATGAAATAAAAGGTTTCGTTCGAAATTCTGTATGGATTCTCGAGTTCGACAAGATACACTTGAAGCAGGTCAGAGGTTACATCGGCGCATAAGTTGTGAGTATAACATCCAAGATTAAAACAGTAGTTCGAATAATCCAAATAATACAAATTGTCAATCCTACAAAAAATCCGAAATATAAGGACATAAAAAATTAGAAGACAAAATCCCCAATTAGTCACTTTCAACTCGCTATATACCCCCTCTCTATGTTTGTCTTTCTCTTTTCCCCCTTTTACCTCTCAGCTACCGATTACATAGTTTTAGTAACCGTGCTGTTATTCCCTTTTGTTTATAATGGACTACTCCAATCTTATAGCCTCCTTTTTTTATGAGCTTGAACTGAGAGAGAAAGAGAGATAGATAGATAGATAGATAGATGGATAGAGAGAGAGAGAGAGAGAGAGAGAGAGAGAGAGAGAGAGAGAGAGAGAGAGAGATAGATAGAGAGAGAGAGAGACTGAATAAAATAAGAATCAGGGGTCAAGCAAGATACAGTGAGAGAGGAAGAGAGCGATAGACAGAAACTTAGTAAGAAATCGGTCACTTGGTGAGTTAATTGCCAATTAAAGCTAATTAGAATAATTAAAATGGAATTGTTTTAAAAAACATAATTAAATCCAGAAACTGAGGAATATTTTAGCATGCATTTTGTGTTTAATTGTCAACCGACGAGTTTACTATATAACACCGTCGATTTTATAGTAGAGTGTGAGCAGAGCATCTCGTGTACACGCATGAAAATGACTTCAGTCCTCTCGCTATTCCATCACAAATGAGAGCGTCTAAGGCGACACTCAATTCACCTTCCTCACCCCCTTTGTGCAATGTAGAACGTACTACTCGGGAGGAACACATTTTTCATGTAGTAACAAGTCACTGCTTATCAAGGCTTAAAGGCCACTCGAGGATAAGGGTTAATGAGTTTGTCAGGTGGACAGCGAGACAACACAGTGAGGACTGGTAACGATGGTTGAAACTGAGCAGAATAGTAGTCAGCTAGGGAAGCAGCCCCGTGGTATTGTGTTCCAAAGACAAGTTGTTCTTGGAAAGAAACTTTGATTATGGAAGTTCTGTTTAGTTTTAGGTATACAGAGGAAGAAAGGAAAATTATTTACAGTGGTTTTAGCTAGACGGATTTTTGTCGTGAATGTGTTACAGGGGTGGATCAGAGATTTGAGCTCAGTCGAGCATCTGCCATGAAAATAACGATAGAGTATAGAAATACTAGCAAAATCCTCAGATTATATCATCTGGCCTTCTTTCCACAAAGACTGGATGTGACACGAGGTATGTTTAATATGGGGGAGCCATTTCCTCCATCTCCCAAATGGAGGCACTTTGATGGTTGCAAAAGTTTCCTTGATTGGACCCATTTGCATTCTTTAGGAGATCGGCAATAACATACCCCCTTTTCCGAAGGAATGAGTAATGTCTGGGAATATGGCATGAGACCAAACATGTAGCAGTGGTACAACAAAAGAAACAGCAGTAGTAACAGCAAAAAGTGCCATTGACGATGGTTGCACTATCTGCTCGAGTTCTAGGCTGGGCGCTGATTGGAACAAACATTTAATTTCGAACGTTATTAAAGGAAGTGCTCGCGACTGTTCTCTCTCTTTAGCCAAAAGCAAATCTATACTGTGTAATCAACCCACGCCGCTGAGTTTAACCACTAAACCACTCACTTGGGACACAAACCCAAACCCGCCGAGCTCTCGGTGTCGACAGAGATGACTGATTTGTTGCACATGGATTTATTTCAAATACTATTTCAACACACACTTACAAACAACATATATGAACTGAGCCTGCTTTTAAATTACACCTACATACAGGCTTATTAAGAACATTATTTCAATATTGACTCTTCTTTGTTCCCTACAAACAGGACATTTATTCTGCATATTATGGACTCACAAACCCTTTTCTTCGTCCAGGCTCATAGGCTTATTTTCTATAAGTAACACCTTCTCAATTATCATATGTTTAACGAAGATAGTAAATAAAGTTGATATAAATTTTAGAATTGGACTTCGTCATTTTTCTTCAAACATCACAATGCTACTCTTTGATATAAGCCTGAGAACATTATTATCGTTTATTTGCACGATATTTCAATGGCGGCCGACGCATTTATTTGAACGCAACCATCTGGTGCGTGCATTTGTCTACAAGGCGAGAATCGGCGTTATTGTTGTCGTTAGGACACGGCGTTGTTTGTGTCAAGGTTTCACAATGGCGACCAGAAGCAGGACAATGTCTTGAGTGCGCTTGCACTTCGTTTTTCTACACTCTTTACTCTGTCTTTTTCTTTCCCTCCACTATCTCTTTCTTTCTTTCATTATTTTATCTTTTATTCCTTATTCTCACTCTCGATCTCTCTCTCCCTCTCCCTTTATACTTCCACACCCTCTTTCTTGTTTCCTCTCTACATCTACTTTGAATATTTTCTTGTAGATAGTGTTATCTCCCCCCCCCCTCTCTCTCTCTCGCTCTTATATATATATATATATATATATATATATATATATATATATATGTACTAGAAGAAGACCTGTCCAAGCACGGATAAAAGTAATACCTCCCTCTCCCGAACAGAACAGTTTTGCACCACTTTTATGCCCACTTACGAAGATTAGAACGAAGATATTATGCTACTAAATCTTATGTCTAGAATACGTATTCCAATTTTGATAAACATCCATTACCAGATTTAGAGTTTAGAAAATGGCTAAAATTTAAGGCTTCAGAAATTGAAATTCAGGGAATCTTGCTTAATTGGTGTCTTATAACTATGGCTCAAATTCAATGCAAATCTGAAATATTTTAAATTTTAAATTAGACGTTGTGTCCATATTAAGCCCCCTAAAACCTAATAAAATACCCCCAAAAAAATGAAATTTGAGGAATATTTATTAATAGATGTTTAATACCTATCGTTTAAAGTTCACAAAAATCAGAACTATCTGAATTTTCACAAAGGGCCTGCATACCATTCCCCCTTCGCATAAAATTAAATTAAACTTAATATAGTTCATATTTTTACCGCTTTAGCCTGATAATTGTGTTAAAAAATTCATAATGATCGGTTAATTAGTTTTGATGTGAATCATGTATATGCGAATATATAAAAATATGAACATACATAACTTTATATATGTACTAGGGGAATGCCCGTCCCAAAATGGGAACATTAATTCCACCCATTTTTGCTCTATTTTGCATAAAACTAAATTAAACTAAATGTAACCAGCATTATGACCCATAACGCATAGCATTTCTGTTCCGAACTTCATAATGATCGGTTGATTAGTTTAGAAGTGAATCCTGTACATAAAAATATATAATCATATGCACATACCTAACTTCATATATATATATATATATATATATATATATATATATACATAATATTGATAAAAAACTCATTCCATTTCATAAACCCATCACACATTTTGAATTCTACCGACTAGGGTTCGTTCGAAAAATGAACAAACATTTTTTCATGTCAAAATCGCAGCACATATTTTGAATTCTAACGACTATGTGTCGTTTGAGAAAAACAAAACAAAAAAGAAAACACTCATTCAATGTCATAAACCTATTGCTTCATTTTGAATTCTAACGGCGATGGTGGGTTCCAAAAAAAAGAAAAAACAGCATTATTTTCACATCACAAATGCACCCAATATATCAAATATTGTAATTGTGTTTTATTTCTTCAAATCAATAATTCTGAGGAAATCTTTAAATAAAGATGAAACGTGGATGACTGTATAAATAATTTTGGTTTGTCATTCGCCATCACGTTAGAATATTTTTTTCTATTATTTTCATCATACACTGCGCGCCAGAATTATATGCAAACCGATTTTTTGTGCTAACTCCGAAAGTTTTTAATAAAAATTAGTGAAACTTGGCACGTTTAATGGCAGCACTAACACATGCGCAGATCTAAAATTCTAAGCTAATCTACACAATAGTAAACAAACGACAGCTATTTTGGTGACTTGCAGCCTGTTTCAGAGTGCTAACTTTATATGCAAATCATTGCTAAAGTGTCAAATATGATGAAGTGGTGACGGAAAATTTAAACATTGATTATTTTAGGAATATGTAATTTGAGAACAACAATAATACAGAGCAAACATCTTTAATATTGTTTCATCGTACAATCAATATTGTATATAATTGCAATTTTTATTAACAAGAGTTTTTTCTCTTTGATCCATTGAAGATGTCAAACTTTCGATTCCATCTGATGAAATTTCTTTGGCAGCAGTCAGAACAGTATTCGAGATGTTATGCTTGGAGGTGTACTGCTGTCCTCCGGAGTAAATCTTCCTTTTAAAGATGCTCCACAGATTTTCGATGGGATTTAAATCTGGAGAACAAGCTGGCCATTGCATTATTTTCCCATGTCTGGCAAAAACACTCTCCAAATATTCAGTGGTCATCCTTGCAGCATGAGACAGTGCATTACCATGCATGAATACCATCTTTTTCCGGAATGACAAATTCTTCTTCTTGTGCAAGGGTAGGCGTTCCTTAATGAAGTCAATGTAGAGTATGGTGATCATTTTCACTCCATCTGCGACTCTGAATATTCCTACCAGCTCATTACCAATGATTGCAGTCCAAAACATCATACCACCACCTCCTTTTTGACGCCTGATCCGGTGGGGACGTGGACCCTCATTACGGTACGATCCTCTCATCCACCCATCGGGCCCATCAAGGGTCGCTCGACACTCATCAGTGAACAAAATAGTTTGAAATTTTACCTTCATGTTATTTCTTGCCCACTCCATCCTCTTTTTCTTGTGGATATCCTTTAATGGAGGGCGAACCTCTGGCTTTCCACATTTTGCAACCGTCCTCAGGATGTGGCATCGAGTTGATTTGGGCACATCAGGAATACCAGCGTTTTCAAAAACTTTTTTTGCTGGTTTCAAGAGAGTTACGGCGGACTTCTCTCTTGATCTTATTCATGGCTCGATGTAACATAGGTGCTTTCTTACAAATTTTCCCTTTGTCAGAACGTCCGTTGCAATGTTCAGGGTTAGTAACAAATTGTTTAATTGTACGATGATCACGGTCCAATTCTTTTCTATTTCTAATGTAGATGTCTTATTATGAATCTTTTGGACAATGTTAAATTTTCAGCTTGACTCAAAGCACCTTTACGCCCCATGTTGCATATAAAGTTGGCACGCTGAAACAGACTGCAAGTCACCAAAATGGCTGCGGTTTACTTACTATTGCGCAGATTAGCTTAGAATGGTAGATCTCTGCATATGTTAGTGTTGCCATATAACGTGCCAAGTTTCACTAATTTTTATTAAAAACTATCGGAGTTAGAACAAAACATCGATTTGCATATAATTCTGGCAGGCAGTATATATATATATATATATATATATATATATATATATATATATATATATATATATATATATATATTACTATTTCATGTATCCACATAAAATTTTATAAGGACACATAATTTTTTATGTATCAATTTTCAGTATTTACTTCAACTGTGCTCGATACGTAAGTAGAGCTAGGTAGTAAGCTATGAATATATATTTATAGCAATTAAGCTACACAGAGAACGTAGAATTAAAACAGCACTAGCAAACTACTATTGGGAGCTCAACGAAAATGAACGCTTACCAATAATTGAATGGAAAATAATACGACAGGCCAGTACATGTAGAAATTTAGATGACTCGTGTAGATTATGTCTGAAGGAAAAATTTGAAATCCTAAACTTTAAAGACCCCCCAAATCTATTAAACTGTAGAAGTGAGATAGCAAAAAGTTGCCTGCACAGAATTAAATTTACCTTTGGCTAACAATACATAAATAAATAAATAAACAAACAAATAAGTAAACAAACTAAACTAAACTAAACTAAAACCTAACAACTTAAAGACTAAAACCTAAAATAGAAATACAAAGAACAACGTGTTAAAATAAATTCACCCATTATATTGACACCACAAAGAAACAGGATATAGACCACTCTATAGAAAACAGAACAATAGAACAGGATATAGGAAGTAAAACTAACCGGTTCTTTGCTCGCGGGAAGCCCAACGATTGGCTAAGAGAACAACAAAGAATCTTATTGGTTAGCTAGCTAGCCGTGTATATGAAAACACCCGGCAAATCTAACTCCATGCATTTTAGCCTGAAGATCCCCCGGGGATGAAACGCGGGAGCCTCTGTGTAGCTTAATTGCCATAAATATATTTTCATAGCTTACTATATATATATATATATATATATATATATATATATATATATATATATATATATATATATATATATATATATATAAAGACAAATAAATTGCAGATCACTGTAGCTCACCGACTTGTTGATTAAATCCGTCTGGTATTTTTTTACGTTTTTAGAAGTATTGTTATCATATTTTTAAATATATACTTTTTTTTTCAATCATTTTTAAATATTACGTTGCATTCGTTTAAACATGGGTCTCAACTGGATTGTGTTTTGTTTTTTTTTCCGTTGCGTAGATTACTTTCGTTCATAAAAAAGTATTCGTGGAGATGCATTATGAAATGTATTTCAACTTTTTGTCGTTTTTTTTTTCTACTTGAGTTGTATCGAATTGTGATTCCCTCTTTGATTGAACGACAAGTGATCAACTGCAACAATTTAAATTTGTGAAAAAAAAGAACGGAGTAGTGTAC
Organism: Sepiola atlantica; assembly: GCA_963556195.1. Lineage (NCBI taxonomy): Eukaryota > Metazoa > Mollusca > Cephalopoda > Sepiida > Sepiolidae > Sepiola > Sepiola atlantica. The sequence continues at coordinate 38,908,055 of OY744538.1, read as the reverse complement.
CACAATGGTACTGATATTCGAACGAGTACACACGCGCATACCCACACACATATAGGTATTATATGGACATTTTTAGTACGTATTTTTAGAGGAGGTAGATAGGAAATAGGGGGTTTGTTTTCATCTCGTAAAAATAAATATGGCGTTAGTTTTAGAATAAATAAACGTGTGATTAAGAAATAAAACGATCTAAAAGAATTATTTTGAAAGGAAGTGGATGGTCCTGTCACCATTCCGGTTGCCAATTGTTGAACACGTTCCAGGTGTACGATACTATTTTGTAGATAAGTAGTTGTTGCTTGGATGGCATATTCAAGAACGGGTCGTACCAGAGATATGTATAAAAGAACGGAAAGTGTATGCCGTTTCGTCTTACATCACATACGTCAGTTTACATAGAAGTATACGTGGAAACTTCAAAATAAGAATTGTAGTTAAACCTGCTCGAAAATACCACAAATGCACCCTAACTAACGTTTACAATTCGGATTGAATTTTAACCAGATTTTGCATTTCTATTGACTGAAGAAGTGCGGAGGCTTTCCGAAAATTATCCCCAAAATGAAAAGGCATTAAAACACCACCACCACCACCACCAACAACAACAACAACAACAACAACAACAACAAAACCACCACCACCACCACCACCACCACCACCACCACCAACAACAACAACAACAACAAAAACTACCACCACCACCACCACCACCACCACCACCACCACCAACAACAACAACAACAACAACACCAACAACAACAACAAAATCAACATATTAAAATGCCTCTTAGATATCCAACCATGAGCTGTAGAAACTAAAAAATCAAGGTCGTAGTGTACAGGTTGTGACACGTTTCATTACCGGGTCGCATATATTTTTCACCAGTGACCCAGCTTCCTGTGTTTCTATTTGTCGATTTTGGTAGAAAGTACAAAACCTCTGGCTGGATCAAACAAGCAAAAAATAATGATGAAAACATTTCCATAATCGAATTAAAATCAAAGACTTATTTTACTTTTATATCGGTTAGATAACCTTTCAATGCAGACGTGTGGCACTAACAAAGCGGACAGGCCTAACAATACGAATTCGACGAAATTAAGGATTCGACCCCATGACCAACGCTAAGTCTCTAACTTTCCTCTGCGCGAGTCCAAATCAGCTGTCTTTGCTAAAAGAAAACTATTCGAATTTCTGTATTCTCCGGCGAATACCCAAAGTTGTATTTTTCTGCCAAATACCCCATGCATTAAAAATACATAACAACATACAAAATCTGCCATGAGTAACTATGTATGTCTGATACAGCATTTGCCGCTATTACAACAGTATGATAGTGCCGAAGCTTTATACTTCTACCCACCTATTATGCTGCGTTTTTGAGAGATTGGCTGGATGACAATCTGCCCGGTCGATGGATTGGCAGGCCGACCAGTTCGCTAAATTTGACCCTTTCGACTTTTTCTCGCGGGGCGTTCTCAAAGAGAAAGTATACTCAGTAAAGTCCCGTAGGATCGTTGAACTTAAAGGATTAATCTGAGCTGCAATTGCTCAAGTGCCGTTGGTGCTGTGCGCCAAAGTATGCCGCTCAATCACTGAAAGATTAGCAAAGTGCATTGAGCTCCACACAGAGCACATGGAACTTTAATAAACATCAAATTTTATGTTGCAAAAATCTCAAGTGTTTCTATATTGCAGTTGCATATTTCTTCCATGTTACCATTATTATGTTGAAATAAAATGATGTAGTTACTTATGGCGAACCCTGTGCATCACAACCTATCCAGAAAAAAAATGATACTAAATGTTTATTTTCACTGATGAGATTAATTTAAAAAACTTTTTATAGAAAATCGCTTCAGACAATATATGAACACACTTGATGTAAGGAGCTAAAAATACTACTTCAAGGTCAAAAAAATTGCCAACGATAAGTACTAGATGGATAGATTCCGACTCAGAAGACAGCAATTCTTCCCCCTTTGTCAGAAACAGCGATCATGAAATGTGAGGACTAAAGGACACAATAAGGGAAGCGAGAGTTACGAGCCTACCGAAAGTTAACCCAAAGTCCACTTTCTACCCTCCTAGAATGGCCAGGCATCATTTGGGGATATACTTCATGACACTATAAATGTACACGAAGGATTAAAAGTGATATCTACCGCCTTTTGCAGTATTCTGAAAGAATCTTTTATTTTTACCCCAACTTATCAAGGTCAAGAAGCACTCGATGATGAATGTTATTGAGACAGTATGACTGTCAGCCGAGATGTGGAGAATTCGATGCGAGTGCTAACATTGATCAAAGAGAGGCAAAAAAAATTCATATATTTTGGCAGAATAGGAATGGAAAAAGTGTTAGCTTAACATTACGATAACATGTAGCCATTTTGTGGGTCTTCCACTTTGCCAGGCGTTTTGGATGACAGTATAAGATAGTCACAGAGATAAGGGACAGATTTTATAAGAAAATGAGTATTAAAAATTAAACACTTTTAGCTTCAGTTCGGACTTACATCGATTTAAATTCTTATTCCAAAGGGAATTAGATCGATTGCAAATCAAGGGAGGCGCGAGAGCGCTCTATCCCTTAATAGACTTCACGAATAACCTATGCTGGAAATCTCATTTCTTTGATCAATCATAACTCAAAGACCAATAAACCAAATTAGTTAAAACTTTGCACAACATTTTTATTTGATAGGTTCTATAAGTGTGTAGAATTTCAGCATCATTAGTCAAGACAACCCAGAGATCCAGAAAGTTCAATCATGAAATCATGTTATCTGTGTGTACGTACGTACGTACGCATGTGCCACCCTGTATCTCATCAACTATTTGATGGATTCAGCTGATTTTTGGCAGAGATAGAGGTTCTAGGGTCTAGTTGATGGCATTTTAATTTCAGTTTACCATATACCTTAGTTTTCCAGAAAATTTCTAAAAAACCTTATGAGAAGGCATTGTATTGAGGCATAGCCTTTACAAAAGTAGTGACATTCCATGAAAAATGCCAGTATACTGAAATCATATACCCTTAATAGGGTTCAGATGAAAATTCATATACACTAAATGTACAAAAGCAAGGAAATTCCCAAATTTTTACACTTTTATTGTCATTAAGGGTATGCGAACACAACAGGGCTATGTATTATTACTGGTAGGAATTTTTCTTCAGCGCACCTCACACACTTCATCCACTCATGCATAGAGATTTATACTGTAGTGATGTGATAATGAAATGGTTTGGTTGATATGTATATGAATTTTCATCTTAACCCTATTAAGGGCATATTATTTCAGTATACTGGCATTTTTCATGGAATAGACATAGAAATACAAATCATAATTTAGGCAAAACTTTCATATATTTTGGCAAAATAAGAATGGAAAATGTTTCAGCTTACCCTTATGCTTATGCACGATAGAGACTTCCTCTCCCCTCATACTCTGCTCTTTCTATCCAATAATTCTTAGGCGGTGTGGGGATCCAAGGTGAAAAGTGAATGATCTGGCCGCCATATTTACTCCGATTAAAATCAGATTGCAAACCTTTTTGGCTATCAACAAACGTGACGTCTATGCCTATCGACGTCAAGTTTAATTAAAAACAACCTTATGAGAAGTCATCAATATTGCAGCAAATACACTTCCATGTGGAATCAGTCAGTAATCAACGTCACTTGTTCAGGTCGTTGCAGGAAGAACAGTAACTTTGAAACGGTTATGTTATTATAATGCAAATAGAGATACGATACGAACGAATGTAAAATAATTACTAGCTTGTATAAGCTACCCTTTCCATCTCCGTACGTTCAGCTTACACTTTCTACTTTTCTTTTAACTTTTTCCTTTGCCTGTATCGAAAGGAAGGGGAGTGCACTCAAATAAATGACTTACTTTTACGTCCGGACAAACGTACCAGGCGTTCATGAAAAAACAAACATTATTTCACATAAAGGTGTGAACTCCACAATTATGAACCAATAAGAATGGTTTCTGCTCGTTTGAAATAGATTCTCTTTGCAAGCCTATGCGAACTAGCTGATTCCGATATAAACAGTCACTCGATAACCAAAAGATGACAGAGAGGCACAGAGACAGGGTTCTTCTGGCTGGCACATTCCGCATCGATACTCCGTGAAGATGTCAACAACAACCACCTAACGAAAAGGTAAAGCCACACACACAAAAGTGAACTCTGGACGAATACATATATATTTTTCTAATGTCATGCCTTCTTCTCCATATGTTCTTTGAACACATTATAAGGAGATATATTATCTGATTCGTGCTCAACCCTTCCTTTGTATCCGTTCTGCTAAATACACACACGCACACGTAAATCTTCTCACGCAAAAACGCAACAAGCTACAACCAAATACAAGGAGAAACCCTCACCTTCAATTCTTTTTGATACACGTGTGTTTTTCTTCTGTGCACCTCATTCTAAATAAATATGAGTTTATTAATGTTAAATATGTTTCTATTTCTCTTTTGCAATACACATTTTATTTCTTTCGTGTTTCAAAATATGGCGATTGTGCAGTATAGATAATAAGAGAGAAAGGCGTGAAAAAACAACAAATAGACAACACATAACAGTTACCAAACGCAATAAAATTTACTTTTCTATTCAGCTATATAAGTTTCAGGTGTGTTTACTGATTGTAATATTTATTATCTATGTTATCGTCACTTTTACTTATTGAAGCTCGCATGATTTCCAACATGGCCGCTAATTTTGGGGAACTTTTCCTTGAATTTCAGGCTAAAAAGATAGACCACATTTTTTAAAGGGGTGTTAGTGGAACTGTAAGCTTAAGCTTAAGGTGGTTAACAATCGGATTAGGATAATATTTTATTATTATTATTATTATTATTATTATTATTATTATTATTATTATTATTATTATTATTATTAGCTTTTAAGCCTGAAATTCGCGACCGAACTCCCTCCAAATTGGCGGCCATGCTGGAAACCACGCGAGCTTTGCCAAGTAAAAGTGACGATAAAAAAATACATCGATCAATTTTTTTTAAAACTAGTAAACACGTGAAAATGATACAGGTAAGTAGAAAGTAAATTTTCTTGCGTTTGGTAACAGTTATTTGTTTTGTTTTTTACCACTTTTTTTTATTATTAACTATACTACAAAATTCCATAAAATATTATTTCCTTTGCAGTGTTTCTCTCTACCAACCCCTAAAAGGTATTACCTGTCGCATTTCCTCAAATTGAGCAGAGAGTTGCCTTTTCCCTCCACGTCACGTGGACGGATGATGATCAACTGTATTATAGCTCGTTATACTCAAGTCGAAGGAGTCTGGCCAGGTCTGCTTGTCTCATATTGTTTCCAGCAAGCACCAGCGAGCTTCAAGAAGGCGTGAACAACTTCCTTCCTTCCTGGTTGTCCGTTAACGAAGCTAAACAGTGATGGCATGTACAAACGAGATACATAAACGCAATCTTTTGTATGATGTGGTTTACGCATACATAATAAGCATATCTATGTTTGTGTTTATCTATTCGTTCGTACCGGAAATTAAGAAAGATAACAAGTCGTCTCTTCTTTGGGGGCCGTACAATGATGGATTGTTCAGATCGCCACTCCATTTAAACGTTGCATCGGAAGTCGTTAAAGATTAAGTTTAAAGTCGACCTTATAGTGCGTTATTGCCCAAAATTACAGTTTCCTTTTCTTTTTCGTCTAAAGAGCCAAACGCGATTGTATTCAACATTGTTATCTTTTTGTTTTAAGTATATATTTTCAAAAGGATTTAATGTAAAACAAAAAAATCAGCAGCGTACATTTATTGATGAGCGAATAAACTTCGTTAACGAATAGATATTATAAATTTCCCGAACAATTAAAAAGCTATTTTTGGGGCTCATTCTCGGCCTTTCAAATCTCGGGATCAAAGTGTAGTATTTGTTCCGATGGATACTGCACCCCATAGACTGCTATTGTCTTGGCCTTCGGGGCTTGATTTACGCCAGTCTATGGGACAGTCCTGTGCAGTTCTAGGAGGTCCACCCTCCCAGGCTTTGTCTCCCCTCTTTGGGGAGGAGTAAGTTTATTGCTTACTGCCTGAGGCGCCCCTACCGGGGAATGCCGACGGGGCTGCCCAGGCAATTTTTAAATGGCCAGAGTGCTCACCTTCTCGGGCGCTGGCTTTTCAAGTCCCACTCTCCCGACCTTGTGTCACATCTTACCGCTGTGGGGGGGGGGGGAAGATAAATAACTAAAGCAAATACATTTGGCGTGCGTGTGTGTGTGTGTGTGAGTGTGTGTGTGTAGGTGTGTGTGTGTGTAGCATGCTTCAGTTGCCATCTAGCAATAGAGTGAAAAAAATGATACAGAAGAGGATACAGTGGCCCAGCACATGTCCGAATTCGCCTTGAATTGCTGCGTCGTTGGCGCATTTACTACATCTCCTGAAAATCTATTCTAAGGTCCAGTTCAATCGAAATACGCGGCGAAACAGTTTCTGGTAATGCCCGTGCAGGCCTCTTTTCTGGTGCAGGAGTAAATGAAGAGAGTTTCTTTAAACCTCTTCTAACCTATGCAACACAATACCGCGGGGCAGCTTTCAAGCTGACAACAAAAATCATCGTATGCCCCGAGCGAGATCATAATGGTCGTTGAAGAGATTGTAGGCCAAAATGAGATCACCGCGTGAACGTCGGCGCTTAAGGGGGGGAAGGTTAAGCTCCTTGAGGCGGATTCTGTAGTCTTTGCACCATTCTTGTAACCAGTCGTAAAACTCTTTCCAAGTGCCGGATATCACGTATTAGATATGAAGCCGAGGCCTGGATACCATAATCTAACAGCGATCTGACAAAGGGGAAATAAAGTGGGAGAGATATTTCATGAGTGGTGTTACGTATTATTTAGTATAGAGTAATACTGCCACACATGAAAAACTTACTCCATCATCATAAGTGAAGAAAATATTATATGCGTCATTTATGCCAACGCATGAGATTCACTTACTACTTCCCCTTTTCTCTGTCTTCTCTCTCAATTTTTGTGGATATTCTTCTTCCGTGACACCTTGTCAATTTGAAAAATACGTGAACGCCATCTCCTATTGTCTTCACCTTTTATCTGTGTCTTCTACTCTTTTTCGCCTTCATATCTTTTTATATCGACGGCATTTTATGTAAAATTTCAAAATGACACGTTCTTCACTCAATTCTGAGAAAAAGTCTTTTGATAATATGAAATATAAAAAAATCTCAACCTCTGAGTTAAGTTTATTTATTGTTTTGGTATACCCGCTTTTTTCTATCCACCCTCTCTCTCTCTCTCTCTCTCTCTCTCTCTCTCTCTCTCTCTCTCTCTATATATATATATATATATATATATATATATATATATGTATATATATATATATTATACTAAAGGTGAGTTAACGTCAACATCTCTTACTAAATGTCTATATATCACTCTCACCCTCTTTCACAGTCCGTTGTTTGAACCCCCACTCGTATACGGCATCTATCACTCGCCAGCTCTTATTCTATATATCGAATATTAAGAATAATCTATTATGGACAAAAGGGAATGCCACCACAAGTAATAATATCATTTAACCCGTTGAGAGAGAGACTAATATTTTAGATTTTGTCTTTGTATTTTCTTTATATTTAACTGGTTTTGCAAAGATTTCCTGATCCAAACAATCTAACCCAAGTTCAACGAGTGACTCAACGTGTCACATTTATTTATTTATTCATTTATTTATTTCTTCAATTTCTTTATTCTTATATTTCGACGAATACTTGTATTTTTTTTTTCGTCTCACAATCAAAATTTATATTTACTTTTTCCAAATTTTATACTTTTTTCATAACTTACGCGCGTTTTTTTTTTAATTTTTATATTTTTATATTTTTTAATTTATTTTTTTCAAATTTAACACCTTTTCTGCATCTTACGCACGTTTCACGGCAAAATCAAGAGAAATGTAAAGTTAGTTTAACATTGCTGATCATCAGAGTAGTAGTTCATTTAATGGTAATAGGAAAACATATTATTCCAAAATCAGGAGAAAGGAAGACGGGAAAAGTTTAAGAAGTCTTGATAAAAATAACGGCAAGATAAAATACATGAAAAGATTCACATGAACTCACAAAAACAGATCTCCATCATTCCAGTAATTATATGAGCAACCGGACTAATGAAAAAGAATTTCAAAAACTACCTGGCGGATATACCCGGGGAACAAAGTGCAAGAGAGATACAAACACTGGCATGTCGATGTTATCGATCAACAGTTACTATAAACTGAGATCTCATCAGGCAGAGTTAGAATCCGATCTTAACCTCAGATCATATTTGTTCTCTCCAAATATGATCTGAGGTTAAGATCGGATTCTAACTCTGCCTGATGAGATCTCAGTTTATAGTAACTGTTGATCGATAACATCGACATGCCAGTGTCGCAGATTTTGTACATGTCTGTGTAAATAAAATTATCATATATATATATATATATATATATATATATATATATATATATATATATATATATATATATATATAGAGAGAGAGAGAGAGAGAGAGAGAGAGAGAGAGAGAGAAAGAGAGGGAGAGGGAGTAGAAAGAGAGAGATAATGCTAGCGTTTATAGCAGATGATCACTTATTCGTCCCAAAATAATAGCAGTTAAAAAACAGTGCTCGATACTAAGGCAGGGAATAACAAAAAAACAAAAAACAAAACGTGATGCATATTCATAAAGTTAATCAAGTTTCACCCCTAAGGACTCCCCAGGCTGCGAAAAACGGATAACAGCAAATGGAAACTTCATCCAGTTGCTCAACGTTTTTAGTTTTGATGTTTACCATTTTTCGTATCTTGAGGAAGACTTCGGGGTGAAACTTGAGTAGCTGAGCTGTTACGCGGTTTACACATATATAAAAGACATATCTATGTTTGTGTGTTATCTATGCGTTCGAACCGGAAATGAATATAAAAAAAATGAAGATAACAAGCTGTCTCTTCTTTTGCGGCAATACAATGTGGGATTGTTCGATCGGCACCTCATTTATCTCGGCAAATGGCCGCCGCGTCGGAAGTCGTTGAAGATTAAGTTTCCAGTTTACAGTCGATTTTAAAGTGCGCGCTATTGCTTCAGGTCGTCGCAATTTTAAGATTCCTCCAAGCATCTATATAGAAAGTCTGTTCGTCGGTCACGCTAAAATTCAAAATAGCATCTTCATCTCTAAACGTGCACATTGAATGGACGCATCTTAAGACGAAACGTTCCTGTTTTTTTGTTTTTTTAAGAGACAAGTGGTGTTTTGGCTATGAGGTAAGCGTAGTATCTGTTCTAAGACTCCACTTCATTTTTCTGTCCTCGGTCAGTGAAAGAGAACTCCTTCTAGACTGAGGCAATTTTAATTTTTGTCTCAATCCAGAGTGCCTCTTTATGGAGAGCTGGATTTTCCCCGTATTAAACACCTACCTTGTGTCTAACTCTGCCCTCGTTGAGAGGCAAGTAAATAGGGGCAAGTGTCCATTGTATTCGATATCAGAACGGGCACTACCCATCTCTCCCCCCCCCTCCTACGATTGGAAGGTGCACAAGCCCCAAAAGGGACCCCAGAAGGAATGTAGTCAGTAACGCTTTAGGGACTCCTTAGTATTATTTTATTTTTTCTTGCCAGAAAATTATATATACAAGGTGCCCCCCCCCCCCCAAAAAAAAAGAAAAAGGGGTGAACTTTCAATTCTTAATTTTTTGCAAGAATTAAATGAAACCTTAGTGACATCTGGTTTATTATGTATAAAACAAGAGTCCTTATTTATTTGTTTCCTCACGAGGGCTAAGTTAGGGTTAGGATTATAACTGTCCCGCCAGCCCTGTTTATTATGTATAAAACATGAGTCCTTATTTATTTGCTTCCTCACGAGGGCTAAGTTAGGGTTAGGGTTAGGGTTAGGGTTAGGGTTATAACTGTCCCGCCGGCCCTGTTTATTATGTATAAAACATGAGTCCTTATTTATTTGTTTCCTCACGAGGGCTAAGTTAGGGTTAGGGTTAGGGTTAGGGTTATAACTGTCCCGCCGGCCCTGTTTATTATGTATAAAACATTAGTCCTTATTCATTTGTTTTCTCACGAGGGCTAAGTTAGGGTTAGGGTTAGGGTTAGGGTTATAACTGTGCCGCCGGCCATGTTTATTATGTATAAAACATTAGTCCTTATTTATTTGTTTCCTCACGAGGGCAGAGTTTAAAACAAGGCCGGTTTTAATGTGCAGAAAATACATTCCCCAAAAATGACACTCTGGATGTAGGCAACATTTTGAAAATAAGTACCTCAGTCTAGAAAGAATCGTTGTATTCGAATTATTTGGACTACTGTTCTCATCTTGGATGTTATTCTCACAACGTTGCGGCCGATGTAATTTCCGACCTTCTTCAGGTGCATCTTGTCGAGCTCAGGAATCTTTCTGTCGAACGCGAGAATCTGTACGGATTTTCGAACGGAACCGTTTATTTAATCCACGGGGGTAGATTGCTCTCATTCCCTCAGCCATGAACCGGTGAAAATCATAATAAATTCGTAATTGTATTCTTAGTATCGCTCGCACTGAGGATTGAACCTTCAACCTCACGAGGACTGCCACTTAGAACTGATTATTACTTGGCTTTTACATCCATTACGTCATAGGTCATTGCGAACACTTCTGGTATGAGCCTAAAATTCGAACTACAATTGCCCTAATAATATAAATTATCAATCCCCATCTAAACAATTCCTAAAAATAAATCAATTTGTTTTTAATATATTTTCCTTCAATTCACACTAAACAAGGCCCACTGGCACTGAGATGCTTTGTTTTTTATATCGGTCCTTTACGGGGCATGAATGAATTTGTATTATTTGTATGAATTCGGACTACTTTTCTCATTTTGGATGTTATTCTCACAACGTTTCAGCCGATGTAACTTCCGAATTTCTTCACGTGCATCCTTTCAAACTCGGGAATCTTTATGTAAAACTCGGGACCGTTTATTTAATCCACGGAAGTAGATTGCTCTCGTTCCCTCAGCCATGAACCGGTAAAAGTCTGAAAAAATTCGTAATTGTATTCTTAGTATTCTCATTTACTGATCAATGAGAGAAAAAAATGAAGTGTTGTATCAGAACAGATACAAGATAATTTCATATGTTGGAAAACATGCTTAAAATTCCATTAAAAATTGGATAATTTTGGGTTGTCGGTTGTCGAGTTATTACGACATGTCAACCATCGTTGGGTCAGTTTATATTTTTTATACGATTTACATATTTTAAAAAGTCTGTAAACGATAGGTTCTATTTAATCCATAGCTGATGCCATGACAGACACTAAAATCCTGGTCGAAGTGAACCTGGCAGTAGTGGTGTATAACTTTAGTGCTTTGGGGAGTATGGAGTCACCACTAGCGACACTGTTGTGTTTTACCCAGAACGGTTGAGGGTGAAATTGATAAGATTGAGAAATAGGGCAGGCAGAAAAATGGGAGAAAGAGCTGAGAAAGATGGTGGTGGGAAGGTGTAGAGACAAACACCTTGCTTAAAGATATTACATTTAGTACCGTTCCCGGAAGAAATGCATGGGAGCTTTACAGATACTACTACCCCGGGTCAGAGTGGACCAGGGAGTAACTGTGTAACAGCGGTACAGCTACAGCGACCGCGGCCATTACGATTTTGAATCTGCGCTTAATTCATAGGCTCGGCGTTAACTTATTTTCTGGCTTGCTCAATCAGGGGAAGCCTCTTACGTGAGCTGACCACGTGATGAGAGATTATAAAAAGGTTAACACAGGATGAACTTCCTCTTTTTTTTTCCACGTGTAAACTTCTCTCATGGGACTCAACTGAAACCCATCCGGGCCTTTGTTCCGGCGTTCGACTCCGACAAGAAGACCCAAGGGTTCAACATAGCTACTTCTTCCGCCACACGCGCGGACTTAATATAACACACACACACATAACTACTTACACACGGTCGGACTTCCACACATGTGTACGGACACAAACATTCTTCATATGTGAACTATTTCTCTTTTATTACAAACAGTACATTCCTCATATATGAACTCTTTTCTCTTCCCTACTAACGGGACATTTATTGAACACCATGTGGACTTTCTAACCTTTCCCGTTCGTCCATACTCATGGACGCGTTCATTCACTAACACCCTTCTCTTTCATTTCTCCTTTTATACATAACGAAGACAACCAATAAAGTTGTTTTGAATATTAGAAATGGACTTTTTCTAATTTCTATAATGGTAAGTAAGGGGGTAACTCCATACTCCTCAAAGCTCCAAATGTGAGGACTTATTATTGGTTGCAGGTTTGTGTAATACCCAGGATAGTTGAAGGGAGAGGTCTTGAGTAGTCTATAGGGTTAACAGATGAGGTAGGACTTATTTCAGGCACGTTGAGGATGCGTTCTCGACAATTAGTTCGACAGTGACTTCGTTGCTGTCGGACTGAGGTGTAGGCCTGTTCAATCCTAGGAGGTTCACTCTCCCAGGCTTTACCTTCTCTTTGAGAAGGGGGTTAGTTTATCGCTAATTGCCCGAGGCGCCCCTACCTGGAAATACTGACGGGGCTGCTCAGGAATATTTTGAGGGCGATACTGCGCTAATCCTAGTGCGCTGGCTTTTCAAGACCTGACCTTGTGTCTGACCTCATGGAGAGGTAAATAAAAGAAGGTATGCAGAAGAAAAGAACTAGAAAAAGCAGGGCAATATGGATTTCAGAATGGAGAGGTGGTTAAGAGAAGAACACTTTACCCAAGGGTGTCCAGGATAATTTAGTACCATACCCGGTACAAATTCTAGTTAATCCATAAATGTGACCCTGGGTCAAAATAGAGTTTTGAATAATGTTAACGAAAGGGTAACTAAAGCCCCCAAATAGGGCCCCAACTACTGGATGAACTTTAAGAACAAATAATTATTGTGATGAAAATTCGATAATTTGAATGATTAAAAGATATAACAAAGAGTAGTCTCTGTTTATTTGTCTCCTCACGAGTGTCGAGTAAGACGCAATGTCGTTTTTAAATGTTAGGAATATGCCGCGCCCCGAAAACAAGCAATTTGGATTGATACAAAAAAATAGCTCCAGTCTAGAAGGATTTCTCATCCTTTACTTCTAACCGAAGAGAAAACAGATACTACATTTAGAATTATTTATTTGCTAAAAAAAGTAAACATTTTTTCGAAAATTAGGCACATGACCATCAAAAGTGTGAAGAGGGCAGCTGGTTGATCATCCATTGTTCCTTTTTGCTTGCCTCCCCACGAGGACAACGTTAGACACGAGTTTGGGTTTTAATGTGGTAAAGATCCAACTCTCCAAAAACGGGACACTCTGGATTGACACAAAAATTAAAATTGCCTCGGTTTAGAAGGATTTTTCCTTTACTGACCGAGGGCAGAAAAGATGGACTGTAGTATCAGAAGAGATATTACACTTTGCTCCTAGCCAAAAATCTGTCGTCGCATCAGTCTTTTAAATCTATACACCCATCTAGTGGTACCTCTTCTTTAAGCGCACGAAATAGATTATCCTCACCTTCCGGCCTTGTGCCACCTCTTTCTGCGGTGGGAAGGAAATAAATACCAAGTGGGGTGCAACGGTGGGGGAAGGTATGACGGGCGGTGTCCCCGGGCATCCAATCTTATTCAAACTATTTCCCGTTCTCATAATGGTTCACTGTACTACGATTTATACTTGAGCCTTAGGAGCCTACAACTTAGGAGTTATCTCCTGGCATTACTAAACCTCTGCCCGCTATTGCTCGCATTTTCATAGCTGACTTAATATTATAAGACAGGGCTAGTGTTTAGGAGTTACGGAGAACAATATTTGGCAATTTGGACCACCCGTAACTATAAAAGTCTTATTTTTATAAGAAAAATGCTTGTCCATAGAAGCATTTAAAAAATAATACCCCCCCCCCAAAAAAAAACAAAAAAACAAAAACAAACAAACAAACAAACAAACAAAAAACAAAACAAAACAAACAAACAAACAAACAAACAAACAAGGCAACTAAATAAAATAAGGGTCAGGTTAGTAAGACCATCCCAACCCTTTCTGCCGACTGTTTTTTTCTGATTGTTTAGAACCGAAAGCATACATACAAATATCTAAATGGGATTGGGACTTAAGTGGGAGGAAATCGAATATGAGTGGATGGTGTCTTTCTGAGAAAAAACAAAAAGCAATTTGCAAAGGCGAAGGGTAAACTAAAAGTGGGGAATGGGCATCTTGAAAAATCTTCATTACCAAAAAATAAAAGGGAATCACTCAACTAATGACCCTGAACCGCGGGCCCCATGCTCAGACAGGGAACACGTATTCATACCTGACCCTCTTTCATGAATAATTTCACAAAATTAAGAATAGTGTCTTGAACATTGGCGAAAGAGGGGAGGCTATGGTCTATGCAGTTTTATCTAAATCTTAAATAGATATAATTACGACCTATTCGCACAAACAATAATCATTACAGCCGTCACCATGTCTCCATCACATACACCAAATGTAGTCTATGGACAAACTACCTAGTAAGAGTAGTGTCCTAGTATCATTTCGATCGTCATGATGATGATGATGATGATGATGATGATGATGATGATGATGATAATAATAATAATAATAATAATAATAATAATAAAGGGCATCAGTTTCGGCTGATACAACACATAATAATTGTGAATGGTCAAGAAGGTTGTAAACACCGAGGAGGGAGAGCACTAACAAGTCATCTACTGGAAGAGTGTGGAGAGTACTGGGACCTTTGGGAGAGAGGCTTATTGCCACCTAAATCCCAGAGAAGACCAATGATCATTGCCAATGAGAAATCAATAACACGCGGAAACGCAAAGTCATTCGCAGAAGAGGTGGGGAGTACTGGAAATCTGGGGAGACTTGTTGTCATGCGGTTATTATCAGTGAATTATCACTGATGATGACCTGTGTGAAAACTCTTAATGAGTAATAATAATGATGATGATAATAATAATAATAATAATAATAATAATAAGAAGAAGAATAAGAAGAAGAAATAGAAGAAGACAAACTGCTCCCACCCCCATCCCCCAAAAGTGATGGCATCAGCCTCGGCTGATACCACACAAAATAGCCGTGAAGGGCCAAGGAGGATGGAAAGAGCGAGGCGGGAGAGAACTAATAAGACTTTCACTGGAAGAGTACGGAGAGTATTGGGACGTTGGGGAGACTCGTTGTCACTCAAATCCTAGGGGGGACCAATGGTCGTTACCATCGAGAAATCAATGGTAAGCGACTGTTGCGATAACGCAAAGTCACTTGCAATGGTTATCAAAAGAAAAGTAGAGAGTACTGGAAATCTGAAGAGGCTTGTCACTCAGACTCCAGGGAACACCACCACACAGTGCACACAGAGTGTAAAATATGGTAATAAATCAATATCTTGGCTTAAAATAATCACATAATAATCGTTAAGGGCTTATTGGAACCGTATTTCCGAGCTACTTTTAGTGAACGCAATTTTTTTATAAAATTTTAAATTTTCGTGGAGTCTGGACCCAATTTTCCATATTTGCGCATTTGAGGCCTGAAACACATTTTCGGGCATATCTTAACATAAAATAATCACCTAATATTCGTTAAGGGCTCCTTTGAAGCGTATTACCAAGTCACTTCTAGTGGAAGCAATATTATTCAACATTTTCAATTTTTTGGGTCCTGGGTCCAAATAACCATATTTTTTTTAGGCATATCTTAACGTACAATAATCACATAACATTGGTTAGGTGTTTGTTGGAAGCGTATTACCGAGCCGCTTCTAGTGAAAGCAATATTTTTCAAAATTTTCAATTTTTTTTTTGGGGGGGGGTTGTGCACAAATGTTCCATACTTGTTCCTTGATAATTAATTATCTTCTTGTTGGTGCTCCTGCTTAAAACGATGTTCATATAATTGTAGAAAGACAATGGAGTCAAGCGAGAAAAATGCAGCCCAGCTCTATCTGCAGTACACCAAGCATTTGTCCACAACAACTCCTAACATGAAAATAGGCTGATGTTGCTAATTTAAAACTGATCGAAGAACGCTTCCCTTATTTGGATTATTATTAAGCGCAGTGAATTCTAAGTGCCCTGTGATTGGATGAAAATCAGCCAATCACAGACACCTGCTTCAATCTCCGCAGGAAACATAGGAGAGCGCCTTTTTTGAAAATAACGGCCTCTTGTCTCCCAGCCTCGCAGCCGTCAACATCTAACTTCTCTGCCGTGTGAGGTGAGAGCGGGCTAATGCTCTTTTAGCGTATATAATACGCGCGAAGCCCTCTTGATGTTCTCAACTACTATTCACAGCATCCTGTTACAAGACAACTGGCATTTACAGTGAGTCCGCAAAGGCACTTCTTTTGCAAGCAACATTCTATTTCTTTCTTCTCTTTTTTCATCTATATAAATACCCTTTCTTCATCTGCCCAAGTTGTTTGTTATCTCTGTTCTGGTCTAGTCACGTTTTTATGCCACCAACTTATCTTCTAGCGGACTAAAGTCTTCGTCCATCATTTTAACGGGAAAAATCCCAACACCCTTCTGGTGATCGAATGACAATCCACATTAGTTTCTATAGACTGTTCGAGGGCAAACCAGGAAAAAAGGCAACTCAGTGTTCTGTGGAACGATGGGAATCGTCTTCTTTCCTGAAACGGACTGCCGTGCCACCATCATTATCTAAACCACGTCATGACGAAACACCTAAGAGGGGAAGACCCATCGCTATTCTTGCAGACCAACTATGCCAGAATTTACAAAGATCCCTTCTGCGTAAGATGGTTAATGAAGCAGAAATTTTTCTCAGGAACAACACATTTTAAAAGAAGAAGCTCTCCAAATGAGTGTAGACAGGTGTCATTGTACTTGGCATTGAAAACTCTAGGTATTGAGATAATGCTTCATCTCAGAACCGCCTTCCTTAATGAAAAGGGCTAGCCTAGGATAATGATAACCCTAAGCTTTCATCAAATGTGCGAAATTGAGTGAAAGCCCAGTGGAATCGTGAAACAATCATGTTCGCTCTTTCCAAGGTGGTCCAGCTATACGGTCTCGGCAAATTTCCATCAAGGACAATATTCGGGATGTATTTCGACGAATGTTGATCATGTCTCACCTCGAAATTGCCTCGCACTGTCTCCGACATCGCTGTAACATTTGTGGTGAGATTGCCCATACCACAAGGTCGAACATACATAAAGAGTCTTCTGTTTCAACCTTGGAACAGCACCAGATTGAGTCTATGTATTATTGATAAGTGTTGACAACTTTTCCCAGTGTTTCATCCCTTGATGCCTTTTTAATTAGTATTGTTTTGATGATAACATTGACTAACTCAGTTTTATAATACACCAGGTGTCCATTGGTGAGAAATTTACAAAATGATCACTTTTGTAAATTTAGCATTTTCCGGGAAATTCCGGAAAGTTTGAGGGACATTTTTTAGTTCTAAATAACTCGCCCACATCCAACTTCAAGTTGAATTTCAAATTTGAAAGCTAGCTAAGGGGTTTCTTTTGTATATATTCAAAAAGAGGAGGAAAAATTCTTACAGATAGATGGAGACAACATTTGTCAGTCTCCTTTCAGAAAAATTTGGCGATAGTTTGAAAATTCACCAATTTCAGCACGGAATTTTATTTAACGCACATTTTCTTTCCTATATTTTCGAAAAATAAAAAATGTTTAGAAAAATACTGTGTTTGACCCCTTGATACTTTTAATTGGTCTTTTTTTAATGATAACATTGACTTACTCTATTTTATAGTACACCAGATGCTTATGAGGTGACATTATGTGATCATTTTCAAAATTTACCATATTTTGGAGAATTTACAGAAAATTCGACGAAAATGTGAGTTCTAAATAACTCACTTGTATCCAACTTCAAATTGAATTTCACAAGCTGGAAGGCAATCTAACGGTTTTATTTGGTATATATTCAGAGAGAGGAGAAAACATTCTTTCAGATAGAAGGATCCAACATTTTTCAGTCTTGCTTCTAAACAATTTGGCGAAGGTTTGAAAATTGACTATTTTTCCTCGGAATTTTACTTGCACGCCCGAGGAGAAATAAAGTAACCGGTTAGTAAAAATTAGCTGCATTTAAACTGCTCTTAAATCTGAACCATTGCAGAATTTTACATGCAGGTTTTGCATTGTGTTCCCTGGGTCTTCAAGTTCAAAAATTTCTAAGAAAATGTAATTTTGATGAAACCTTGAAAAATCAATAAATTCCCACTCTGGGCGCACTGTTCAGTGGTTATTATCAGTGAGCAATCACTGACGATTACTTTTGTGAGAACTGCTAGTGAGTACAAATAATAAAACCTGATAAAAAGAAATAAATACCTGGACAATGTCCTTAGTAAAATATTCTGGGCCTTTCATAGACTAAACAACAGAAGAACTCAGACCCTAGGGGATCAGAAGACTAGGAAATTAATGACCATGCACTACACCCAAAGGATGATAATGACCGACTTTACATAAAAAGGAGAGAAAAAGAGGACCCGTGAGCATAGATGACTCTGTGGATGGCACAAACAAAAATACATAACCCAAAACACAGAAAGGCTGATCATCGCTTCAAGAGATACCGTAAAAATAACAATCCAGTGAAACTAGAAACAAAAAGATACGGGAAAATAGAAGAGAAGAAGCTACATGGATGATTTATAAGACTGACTAGAGAAGAGAAATATGAAAACACTTGAACATGGCAACGAAAATATACTTGAATAGAGAAACGGAATCACTACCGACAGGCAAACAGAACTACACGATCAGAACGAATAATATCAAAGCCGAAATAGAAAAAAAAACTAAAACAAGAAAACATTAAATGTAGACTCTGTGGAGAAAAAGACGAAAGACAAATCACATAATAAGTGAATGCAGAAAACTATCCCCAAAAGAATACAAAAAAACAGACACGATTGCGTGGGAAACGTAATCCACCGAGAAATATGCAAGCACCTGCACTTTAAACTTAGAGACAAATAGTACAAACATAAACCGTAGTGTGAAATAAAAATAAAAATCTTCTGAGACATGGAAGTACAAACGGACAAACTCATCCAAGCTAGAAGGAGGAGAAACCCTGCCGAATCGTAGATTTCGCCGTCCCAACATATCACGGGGTGAAGATTAAGGAGACAGAAAATTTAAACAAATGCACGTAATGTGTCACAGAGTTTTAAAAAAATAAAGAGTCACCGCGTTCTTCAAGGTCCAAAGGCCACTCGAGGACAAAGGTTAATGGTTTGTCTCAGATGGATTGTGAGACAAACACCTTGAGGATTACAGACCATGGTTGTATCTGGGCTGAAATTGATTACTTAATGGCACGGCTCAACAAGAATTCTTTTAACATTGGACTTGAAAATGACCATGCTGTAGTAAATTGAAAAGCAGTCCCGTGGTATTGCGTTTCACAGAGTTGCGAGTAATGTTAAACATGAAGAAAATTACTGCAATACCAATAATTTCAAGAGCGCTTGGAGCAGTCCCGGAAAATCTCGAAAGAATATTAGGAGAAATTGGAATCAAAGGGACAATTGACAGCATACAATGCACGGCACTGGTGAAAACAGGCGAAATGTTAAGGAAAATTATCGAATACAGAAACCAACCCACATAACCAAGTAACGCTGACTAACCACATGTAAGTTGAAATGGAAATAGAAGAAAACATAGATAGAACATTACACGAATCTAAGGAAACTGACTCTGACAGAAATCACATAACCTTAGCCCCTCCACCTGCCAAAAAAAAAAAAAATCCGGTGGTACCACCTTGGCTGCTACCGCACAAAATATTCGTATGTAGTCGAGGAGAAAGAGCACCATCCTAACCTCCACTTGAAGAGCTCGAAGAGTACTGGAATCTGACATATTACCACTCAAATTTCAAAGAAGTCCAACGATTATTATCACTGATAAATAAATGGTAAACGGCTGTTAGTATAATACAAAGTGATTTGATGCTGCAAAAGGTACTGGAAAGCTGGAGAGACTTGTTGTCACTTAGAGCCCAATCTAAGGTCTCGCGTATATGTAAATACGTGCATAGAGGTGATAAGAAAGAGAACCAGAGATGTATATACAAGAGGAGGGGAGAGTGCGAATTGAGAGGTTCCGTTGGAAGAGTCTAAATAATCGCTGAAACCATGTCCAGTTGCCGCAACATTGACATTTTCATCTCTATACTGTCGCCCGCTTGGCATTTTCAAACCGTTCTGTAATGATTAGACTGTTAAGACGATACGCGAGAGAAAATGTCACCAATTGACAAGGCGACGGAAGATGTGTCTGTTTGGGGGTATAAAGGGCGTTTGTGAGGCAGTAGACATAGTGGAGGTGAGTTTCTGAGTTATACCGCCCCCCCCCTTACAATCCACAAAATAAAAATTCTATCCGAGATTACGATTTATCTAGCAACCTCACCCCCAAACCCATAACGATGAAAACTAGCACAAGAATATCTTGGAGTGAAACGCTTGGCTACACATTCACTCCTATGTAATTGTAAAATATACTTAATTCAACTATTTAACTTTTGGGCTGAGATCAAAGTGTAGTATCTGTTCCGATGTATACTACACCCCATAAACTGGTATCGTCTTGGCCTTCGGGGCTTGATTTACGCCGGTCTATAGGATGGTCCAGTGCAGTTCTAGGAGGTTCCCCCATCCCAGGCTTTGCATCCTCTCTTTGGGGAGGAGTAAGTTTATTGCTTACTGCCTGAGGCGCCCCTACCGGGGAATGCCGACGGGGCTGCCCAGACTATTTTTGCTAGGCCAGAGTGCTCACCTTCTCGGGCGCTGGCTTTTCAAATCCCACTTTCCCGACCTTGATAAATAAAAAGTAATAAAATGACTTTGGCTAGGATCAAAGTGTAGTAACCGTTCTGATACTACTCTTCATCTGTCCTGTCCTCAGTCAGCGAAGGAGAAATCCTCTCGACTGAGACAAGTTTAATTTTTTGTCACAATCCGTTGTTCCACTTTTTTGAGAAGCTGGATTTTCCCCACATTGAAAATCGACCTTGGATCTAACTCTACCCTCGTGGAGAGACAATTACACATGTACTGGTATTTCTTTATTTTTATGGCTTTCTTATAAGAGCTCTTCTACTATCTACATATGTTTTGTATACGACTTTTGTTTGTTTTTTGTTTTTATTATATTCACCCAAAAAAAACAAGGCACATTGCCACTGAGAATTAAGGGGCTACTGTTAATTAAGGACCAGATTTATAGGGGCAACTTGGGAATTGTGCAGTGAGATGTTTGCTCACATTACATATAAATTTCTGCATGTTTGTACAGTCGGGGAAACAGGGAGGGAATTCCAAAGGCAAGCAGCTCGAGGAAAAAGCAATAAGAGTAGAAGGCTTTCCGCCATTGGGGACCTCTACAGTGACGGGGCGGGATTTTGCTGATTGTTGGGTTGGTCGGGTGTATTTAGGTTTAGGGTGCAGCAAGTTCGTCGAAGCACATTCCATTGAAGTACTTGTAAAACAATCACAGTGATGCAACATTGCGGCGATGGGACAGGGGCTGGAGCTTGGTAGACAGTGTGTTACCTATTAGATTAGAAAGCGACGGGGAGGTGGAGGGTTGATTAACTATTCTGTACTGTCACCTAATAATTTAATAAACACAATAGTTAATCAACCCTCACCTAACCATGTAAAGAATGGCTTTCTAAATTATAACGTCATTATTTCAGTCCAGTCCGTAAACTGCATAAGCACCCTTTTAAAAATTTATTTTCTTACTAATTCTCTGGATTTTTCTTATGGGTTATGGTTACAACAAAACAAATCAGTTTGAATTATCTCCCCTTTCAACAAACTCTTCTATATTAGAGATGCAAATTTAAGCTGCCCCAATAATACAAAAGCACTGCTTTTTTTTTTGCCCCTGGTCTTTTGATGCAAATTGTCGTTTTCGTTCCATATAACATAGAAAGAAAGAAAAGTGAAACAAAGAGAAGTAAATGACAAAAAGAGGAATAAAAACAGGAAATAAAAAGAACAAGGACTAAGTAAAAATAAAATTTAAAAAAATAAAAACAAATAAAAAAACACACACATATGTACAAAAGAAAAGGGGGAAAAACTCGTAGAAAATTAGTAAAGCAGAGACGAACAATTTGCCACTCTGGGCTCGCTCTTATTTTGGTGTCAATACACGTGAGTCGCATGTCAGATTGCAGGTTGTTGCTTCCCCGTTGTTGGCAAGAACCGGCCGAAAAATATCGGGTCAGTAGATCAGTCGAGAGCGGGTGGCAAGATGGGAAGAGTGAGAGAGAGACAGAGAGATGGGGGGGGGGGAGAGAGGAAGAAAATGATAGAGAAGAGAGAGAGAGAGAGAGAGAGAAATGGGGATAGGAAGTGACAAAGAGAGGAGAGAAAAAGAAAGTGAAAGAAAGAAAATGAGGGACAGAGAGAGAGAGAGAGAGAGAGAGAGAGAGAGAGAGAGAGAGAGAGAGAGAGAGAGAGAGAGAGAGAAGAAAACGAGAGATTAGGAGAGGAGGAAAGAAAGAGAAATAGAAAGGGGGAAACGGTGATTGAGAGAAAAAGATGGAGGAGAAAGACAGAAAGAGAAAAACAGAAAGAGAGAGAGAGAGAGAGAGAGAGAGTGAGAGAACAGAACGATAGAGAGAAAGGGAGAGAGGGAGGGGAGAACGTAAGAGAGAGAAACGGAGAGAAAGAAAGAAAGAGAAGAAGAGAGAGAGAGAGAGAGAGAGGGGGAGAGAGGAAGTAAAAGAGAGAAAAAAGAGAGAGAGAGGGGGGAATAAAAAGGGATAGATAGAGAAGAGATAAAATGAAAGAAAAAGACAGAAATGAGGGAGAGATAGAGAGAGAGAGAGAGACAGACAGACAGAGAGAGAAAGAGGGGGAGAAAGAGAGAAGAAAACGAGAGAGTGGGAGAGGAGGAGAGAAAGAAGAGAGAGATAGAGAAGGGGAAGAGAAGGTGACTGAGAGATAAAGATAGAGGAGAAAAACAGAAAAAGAAAAACAGAAAGAGAGAGAGCGCTCAGAGAGAGAGAGAGAGAGAGAGAGAGAGAGAGAGAGAGAGAAAAGAGAACGATAGAGAGAAAGAGAGAGCGGAAGGGGGAATGAAAGAGAGATAAACGGAGAGAGAAAAAAAGAAAGAGAAACAGAGGAAGCGCGCGAGAGAGAGAGAGGGGGGGGAGAGAGCGAATAGAGAGGGAGATAAAGAGAAAAATTAAAAAGGAAAGCGAGAAAGAGAGGAAGCGAGAGAGAGAGAGAGAGAGAGCGCGCGCTCAGAGAGATAGATAGATAGATAGATAGATAGATAGAGAGAGAGAGAGAGAGAGAGAGAGAGAGAGAGAGAAGAAAAATAGAGAGGGGCGGATGAAAAAAGGGCGAGAGACAAAAAAATAATGATAGAGGGGGGAAAGATGGTAGGAGAGGAAGAGAGGAAAGAAAGAGAGATGGATAGAAAGAAAAGAAAGAAATGAAGATAATAGAGAAATAGCGAACGAGATTGAGAGAAGGGGGGAAAGCTTGATTGAGAGAAAAATAATGGAGGAGAAAGACAGAAAGAGAAAACAGAAAAAGAAAGAAAGAGAGATAGAACAGAACGATAGAGAGAGAGGGAGAGAGAGAACGAAAGAGAGAGAAAAAGAAAAAGAAAGGGAGGATACGAGAGAGAGAGAGAGAGAGGGGGAGAGCGAATAGAGAGGGAGATAAAGAGAAAGATAAAAAAGGAAAGCGAGAGAGAGAAAATGCGAAGGAGAGAGCGCCCAGAGAGAGAGAGAGAGAGAGAGAGAGAGAGAGAGAGAGAGTGGATCGGATGAAAAAGGGAGAGAGACGAAGTAAGGGTGATAGAGGGGAGATAAATGGGAGGAGGGAAAGAGAGATGGAAATAAATAAATAAATGAAGATAGAGAAATAGGAACGAGAGAGAGAGAGAGAGAGAGAGAGAGAGAGGGAGAGAGAGAGAGGAGAAAATAAGAGAGAAGAGAGAGAGAAAGTTGAGCGTAAGTTAAGGCGAACCAGATACAATAAAATAAATGAAAAAAACGACTTTGAGAAATGACAAAAATACTACAGAAATGAATAGCGAACACCGATTGTTATTTATGAACTTCCCACTGCAGCAAGATGCGACACAAGGGCATTTAATGTGGGCGAAGCAAGCTTCACAAAGGGAGCACTTTGGCTGGTGCAAAAAATAACCCACCGGCATTCCTCGACAGGGATTACTAAGGCGATCGTCAATACCTCTTCCCCTCATACGGAAGAGGTATTGCCTGGGAGGGGGATTGAACCTTAAAACTCCAGAAGACTGTCACTGAGACTGATCACTGTTTAGCACTTAAATCCGTTACGCCACGTTAAGTGATAGTCTTCTAGAGGTTAAAGGTTCAATTCTCAGTGCGGGCGATCCTAAGAATACAATTATGAATTACTTCTTCAGACTTCTACCCGATCATGGCTGACTGAACAAGAGCAAGCTATCCCCGTAGATTAAATAAAGGGTCCCGTTTGAAATTCCGTACAGATTCCCGCGTTCGACAGAAAGATTCCCGAGTTCGATAAGATGCACACGAAAGAAGGTCGGAGGTTACATCGTCCGAAATATTGTGAGAATAACATCCAAGATGAGGACAGTAGTCCGAACAATCCTAATAATACGAAAAAAGCGATCTTTTGATTTACAGCCCGCGTGGGGAAGCAAGTATGCAGGACGTAGATAACTCATGAATATATATATATATATATATATATATATATATATATATATATATATACTAAAAATGATATTTAAATTAATTTCATGGTTAATGCAAAAGTCAAAAACAAGTGTATATTTACCGTTATGTTTACATTTTGCAACCACAATGAAATTAATTCTCCGGGAAAAGACAATGAGCGGCAATCGATATCGATTCTAACCGATGAAAGAGAAAAATAAGTATTTTAACGATACTCTGCAAAGAGCGGTCATTGTTTGTGAATACACAATAAAAATGTCTATATAAAAAATTCAATCAATTGTATATTTACCTCGGGATGTTTACTTACATTTTTCTCCGACAATGTAATTCATTCTCCGAAAAATAAAATAACAAAACAAAGAAAAACAAAAACTAAAAACGAAAATTTACGTAATTCTCCGAAGATAAAAGAAAATACTAAGCACGAACGGGACCCGTGGAGATTCCACAGTTGTATCCTTCATACGGCAACAATATACATATTGTTGCCGTGCTTAAAAATGTTTCCATTCTATGGACGTCCGATATTATTCTACTAATTCTGTTCAAATTGAAACATACTTATCTAAGTACTCTGGTTAATGAAATTTAAGAATAGATCTGATTATGGGTGTATATCTTGTTAGAATCGGGTCGTGTTCATAAAAGCGAGTTCATAAAATCAAGCAATTGTTGCATGCAAAAACAGAGTAATAATTAACAAACAAAAGGAGGTAGTTCAAATAAGGTTTATTGAACGTGTGTGTATGTGGGATGATGACGTGTGTGGTGTATGTATGTGTGTCGATAGAAAACAGTTCTTGAAAAGAGTATGTGAAGAAATGAGTCCGGCGTGGGAAAGTCCTTGAAAACCATATACAAAGAAAATGAGTTGAGAACTCTTACCGTTGTTGAACACGTGCTGACGGAGCGCTGGTGTCTTAGCGTCGTTCAGCGAGGCCAATTGAATAGAGAAGATGCCTTTTTCCGGTGTCCCTTGGTTATATATCCCCTAAGGGCAAATAACTCCTGGTCGCTTTCAGCGCCACCTGACGGTGAACAGCGTCACCTACCGGCCGGTTAATGCAGTTATGTTTTGAAAGGAGGGGATAACTGCTACAATCTAAAAGAAAAAGGATGTAGGAGTTTATCACATATTTCGATCCTATAGACGTACGACATGAACGCAGAGCCTACGATGTTGCTGCACCATCTTTGGACAGAACATATATTAACGAAAGTCAAGAAAGTGTATTTTAGTTAGCGAAAAATCCGGAACCATAATAAGCTCGTTCCTCAGAGCTCTTAGAAATTTCAATGAAGAAACCTATATCGACAACACTTACAGATATCCTCAATTTGTCATCTACAATATCCACAACACCAAAACGGTGGCTAAGTGGTTAACGACACGGACTGACAACCTGGGTGGGCCAAGTTCGACTCCAGAAACACTTTCATTTATGATGTTGGCTACCTTCACGTGGTTCCACCTGTAAGTAACCAATATATTTCTAGAAAGAATTCTAACTAGAAATGATATCGGGGTAACCAACAACAAAATTATCTGATTCATACGAAATGAATGAACAAACAACACTACAAAAATCTCCCCTCCAAACAAGCGCTAATAACACTGACAAGATTTAAAAACATAAATCTTACACGGTTCCCCCCCCCCCCAATAATTCCATATCTATTTCCTGACAAAAACAATTCAAATCTGCCATCAAATACTAATATACACTTCTGAAACAATCGCGAATTTATTAATCACCAACCGCGTCACCCCCCACTTCCAGCAGAATATAATGTGCCTCATGTCCGATGTTTTATATATGCGGGACGGACAAAAATATAAAATCCCACATTTACGAACATAGACGAGACCACAAACACAACAATCCCGCAAACGCACTAGTCATACACAGGTACACTTTAACCACAAGTTTGACATAACAAACTGCATTCTCCTCAAGACTAAATCCTCTCTCCCACGCCGCAAGCGCATCGAAAGTACTGTAATCCTTCTCTCATCATCATCTAACATAAACGTTAGACTTGGATCTTATTCCTTAACCAAGCATCTGGCAAAAATCGCGCACACACAATGCAATATACATTGTCACCGCACATATAGCTTGGTCCAGTGGTAGAACGCTGGACTATAGACATCAATATCGAAGGTTCAATCTCTGTCTAAGTAAGCCATGCTGATTACGGCTGTGAGCCAGAAACACGTGTCCAATGATTATTTTTATGTACGTATAAAATAAATAAAAATATATATTAACGGAAAAATACGTCCTATGAAGTTAAGGAGGACTAATAATGCAATTTTCTGCATCTTAATCACTTAGGAAAGTGAGACAATCAAAATAATAGTAAGCAAAATAACAACGAACGCTACAATCACCAATAAAAATAATTACATAAAAATACATTAAATATTTAGGTGATAAAAATCGTACATATTTCTAGACAGAGCGTCTTGGTCCAGTGGTAGAACGCTGGACTATAGACATCAATATCGAAGGTTCGATCTCTGTCTAAGTTAGCCATGCTGATGACGACTGTGAGCCAGAAACACGTGTCCATGGATTACTTTTATGTACGTATAAAATAAACAAATAAAACATATATATATATATATATATATATGGGAAAATGAAAAAGGAAAACCAAAAAATGGATGTTTTTTATGTGTACATCAACGTTTCGTCTTTATTTATAAGACTTCATCAGGATGATACTATAGAGAAAAAATGTCATGCAAGTACAGGTACATGTAGGGTACATGTACCTGTACTTGCATGACATTTTTTGGTTTTCCTTTTCATTTTCCCATCACGTCGGATTACCTTCATCCTTCTCTTCCCATATATATATATATATATATATATATATATATATATATATATATATATATATATATATATATATATTTATTTTTTAATTTATTTTAAGTAAATATTAGATTATTTTTACCTACATGCGTCGGCGTTTAAACGTTTTGCTATCATTTGTGTAGGAGATGATAATTTCAGACGGTCGCAAAATTCGAACACCCAGTTACAGAATCACTCTAGACCCCGCTAGCCAGCGTCCCATCTATACGGACAGGAGAAATTACCACGTAAAGAAAAAGAAATTTAGTTCTATTTATGCCTAAACAAAGCGGGCACAGACAGTAGACTTATCGAGAGTGTTCAACGAACGTTGTCGGAACCTGGCATATAGCTACGTGACAGTCAGGGCTCATCTTTAAATGTCTTAAAGGGTCTTATAACAATATTTATTTCGATTAAATATTAAATTATTTTTATCAGTGTAGAATATGATAATTTCAGACGGTCGCAAGATTCGAACCAAGTTACAGAATCACCATATATATATATATATATATATATATATATATATATATATATATATATATATATATATATATATATATATATAAAGATAGAAGAAATAAGAGTGATAAACATGTACGAATGTCCAGATTTATTTCAAACTTCGATTGTTCAATGCAAGGTATTTTCTGTAATAAACTTATGTTTATTATTCTTTCCTTAAGCCAAGGCTTTTCAAAGATCGAAATCTTTTGAAAAGCATTGGCTTAAGGAAAGAATAATAAACACTAGTTTATTACTGAATACACCTTGCATTGAACAATTGAAATTTGAAATAAATTTGGACAATCGTCGCATATGTATCACTCTTTTTTTCTTCTATCTCTACAATTGCTCTATCTCGGATATTGAGCTAAACCTCTTCACTATAGGTTCCATCTACTAGAAGTTTTACTTTTGGTTTATATTTGATCCTATATATATATATATATAGGGTGGGCAAAAATAAGGGTCCTATTTTTAAAAATTCATAACTTTTTTATTTATTGATTAAAAAAAATTTTTTTTTTAGAATAAGTAAAGGACCCCTTCCGAAGCAAGCATGAGCCGTATTAGCCCTAAGGAACGTACCCTCATTTAGAAAACATTATTTTTGCTTAAAAAACTCAAAACAGTGTAAAAAACAATACTTAAGTTTTTGTAAGTTTTAAGAAGTGTTTTTCGGCTAAAATTTGTTTTGTTTATTTCAAAAAATCTCGGAAGGGTCAGTCTACACACACATAAAGTTTGGTGAGTTTTACTTTTATTTTGTGGAAGTTATTCAAATTCAAGTTATTCAAATTTAAAGATAGGACCCTTGTTTTGGCCCACCCTGTATATATATATATATATATATATATATATATATATATATATATATATATATATATATTAAATTATTTAATTAATTTATAAACCAATTTTGATGTATACAGTTTATTATGATTAATTTACAAATGCATTTTTTGCGTGCATATATATATATATATATATATATATATATATATATATATATAATGAATAATAAGAATGCACTGGGCTTTAACACTTTAGTTCAGAAGTAGTGTCTCATAGAAGATGAGACCAGAATAAATGGGAGTTATTTATCTATGAAGAGAGAGAGAGAGAGAGAGAGAGAGACAGACAGACAGACAGACAGACAGACAGAGACAGAGAAAGAGAGAGAGAGAGAGAGAGAAAAGGAGAGAGATAAAAAGAAAATTATAAAGAATGTAAGAATGAACAAAAGAACGAAAGAAAGCAAGAGTGATTTGGAAAAAAGAAATGTAGAGAGTAAGCGAGCTAAAGAAAGAGAGAAAGAGAGCAAGCGAGCGAGCCAGAGAGAGAGAGAGAGAGAGAGAGAGAAAGAGAGAGAGAGAGAGAGAGAGAGAGAGAGACAGAGAGAGAGAGAGAGAGAAGACGAGAAACAGACAGGGGTAGCGTTATCCTCAATGGTATTCATCAGGTGAATGATCATTCAACGGAATGTCAAAAATGTCATTTTCAAAAAAATAAAAAACAACAACAAAAAACCCTTATGCGCAAAAGGACTTGTTATCCATAATCAGGTTTCTCTGCGTGGTATGATAATTTGGGCGTTCGTTCTTTTTAAAGACTTTTTTTGGAAAGTTTATGAACTTTGACCTTCGCGTTGACCGCGGGAGAAGACAAGTGGACAGGTTTGATGACAATTGGTCCCAAAATTAAAACTCTTCCTCTCGTTTCGTTTATCTGACATTAAAATGAAACGAAGGAAGAAATAAAATTCCATTCTTCAACATGTATTTACTACTACTACTGCTTTCACCACCACTACAACTACTACACTACTACAACTACGACTTGTAATACTAATAATGATAATCTTACTGAGACTTATTGCAAACCAAACCCCCAGAGAAAACCAATGGTCGTTGCCATCGAGAAATCAATGGTAAACAGCTGTTGCGATAACGCAAATTAATTTGCAATGGTAAGTGAAAGAGGTGAAAAGTACCGGAAATCTGAGGAGACTTGTTGTCATTCAGACTCCAGGAAACACCACCGGTTATTGTCAGTAAGCAATCACTTATAATAACCCGTGTGAGAAAAAACACCTCGTGATTAATAATAATAATAATAATAATAATAATAATAATAATAATAATAATAATAATAATAATAATAATAATAGTAATAATAATAATAGTAGTAATAATAATAATAATAATAATAATAATAGTAATAATAGTAATAATAATAATAGTAATAATAATAATAGTAATAATAATAGTAATAGTAATAATAGTAATAGTAATAATAATAATAGTAATAATAATAGTAATAATAATAATAGTAATAATAATAATAGTAGTAGTAGTAGTAGTAGTAATAATAATAATAATAATAATAATAATAATAATAGTAGTAGTAGTAGTAGTTGTAATAATAATAATAATAATAATAATAATAATAATAATAATAATAATAATAATAATAATAATAATAAGAAGAAGAAGAAGAAGAAGAAGAAGAAGAAGAAGCAGCAGCAGCGCGGGAGATCTAGAAAGAGTTCCGAAAAAGCTTGATGCGAAACTAGGAAAAATTCGAATGAAAGGGAGAATCAACACCATACAACGCACGGCACTGATCAAAACAACTGAAATATCAAGAAAAATCATGGAATGCGGCAGCCAATCCACACAACTAACGAACGCAATGGGAAATAGAAATAAAACAAAATATATAGAAACAACATCACACTAATCTAAGGGAAGTGAGACTATCAGAAATTCAATAATTTACCCCACCCCCCACCCAAATAGACGCACACGCACTCACACATGTGGTAGCATTAGCCTCGACTGGTACCACACAGAATGGTCATGAAGGGTCACGGAAGATGGACAGGTGAAAGAGGGGGAGCAAAAACCAAAACTCTATTGGAACGGGTGCGGAGAGTACTGGGACCGTGAGAAAGCTTATTGCACTTTAATTTTCCACCAACTGTCGTTGTCAGCGATAAATAAATGGTAACCGGATGTTACGATAACGCAAAATGATTTTGCATTAGTTACGGAAATGGGTAGATAGTGTTGGACATTTGGGTGATTCGTTGTCACTCAGATTCCACGGAAGTTAGACACAAGGTCAGGTGTGGGTTTGAAAAGTCAGTGCAGTAGGATTAGTGCACTCTGACTTACAACAATGCCTGAGCAGCCCTGTCTGCATTTTTCTGTAATAGCGCCTCAGGCGATTAGCAATAAATTAACCCCTTTCTAACCCTTTCTCAAAGAAAAGGTACAGCCTGGGAAGGTTGACCTCTTGAGACTGAACAGAACCATACCTCAGCCCAACAGAGCAGCGCCAGAAGAAAACACAACGGCCAACCCTCTGTCGGAACGATTGTCGATGACGTATCCCCAACTGGTACGAATACCTTAATAAGTTGGTAGGGGGATATATTAAACACAAAAATTCATGATCTGAAGGCTGTCAGTTCAATACCTGTACAGGTCAGTACATTTTATGGTCCTAACTTCGGTAAATTAAAAAAAAATTATATGTACCACTTAAAAAGCGACGCTTACATTTACATAAAATAACTCTCCCCACCAAAGCGAACCACTTAAAAAATTAATTAAATGACCATTTACACAAAATAACTCTCCCCACCAAAGCGAACCACTTAAAAAATCCATTAAATTAACATTTACATAAAATAACTCTCCCCACCAAAGCGAACCACTTAAAAAATCCATTAAATTAACATTTACATAAAATAACTCTCCCCACCAAAGCGAACCACTTAAAATATCCATTAAATTAACATTTACATAAAATAACTCTCCCCACCAAAGCGAACCACTTAAAAAATCCATTAAATCCTATTTCAGTCACGCAAAGTATTTAAAACGAAATAGGTTACGGTAGTACGCCCGAACAATTTATTTTTACGTAAATATCTTCTGTACAAACAAAATAAACAGTCGGTCCCTACTATTTTCCAGTAGTGGCTAATATTTCCTCCCTTCAACCCACCATGTCAACCCTATATGTCCACATATTTGCATGACATTTCTATTTATATTATCATCCTGAAGAAGTCTTACTAATAAAGACGAAACGTTGATGAACACATACAAACTTCGTGTTTGGTTTTTCCTTTTTCATTTCCCATATATATATATATATATATATATATATATATATATATATATATATATATATATATAGAGAGAGAGAGAGAGAGAGAGAGAGAGAGAGAGAGTGGGAGAGAGAGAGAGAGAGAGAGAGAGAAGAGGGTAGTGCAGTATTAGTGGAGTTCCAACGAGATAAAAGTATATATGTAAAGGAGTAAGGCTACCAACATTTGTAAAATGTTTTTTTCAACATTTATTTATTATTTTGTTATTGTATCATTTTATAATTTTATATGACGCGTTTCAAGCGGTGGTCCGCTTTCATCAGATATGTAAATCCATTTGAAGAAATGTCTTTCGATTTGAAAGAGTGTTGTTTCATTTGAGGAAATATGTTATTGTTGGCCGAATCGAAAGACATTTCTTCAAATGGATCTACATATCTGATGAAAGCGGACCACCGCTTGAAACGCGTTATATAAACTTATAAAATGATAAAATAACAAAATAATAAATAAATGTTGAAAAACAAACATTTTACAATTGTTGGTAGCCTAACTCCCTTACATATATATATATATATATATATATATATATATATATATATATATATATATATATATATATATATATACACCGAGTCAGAAGTTACTTGCAACTTGGTTTGACCCCTCTTACCAACAGGAATTAATTAACATCTACACTGAAGATTGCATAAGCATTGAACATCGATGTCTGGAGGTAATATTAATAAATATTTATTTAAAAAATGTTGTTATCACCCCCTTAATAAGGACTGGACCTCTAAGGCAATTTAATATTAAGCAGTTATACTAGGCGTAATGCGATATTCCAACACTTTGTTGCTGTTGAACATTGTTCAACTAGCTTAGTATAGGTGTTCGCTGATTTCGACATTTATAAACTTGAAATTCTCTTAAGTTCAATATTAATTGGTGGTGGCCGTGGGGTAGAACGTCAGACTGTGAGTCAGAGGTGACTTGCAACTGGGTTCGAGACACCCGACCGGCAGGAATAAACATCTCCTACACCGAGGATTGTATAAGCATGAAACATCGATAGCTGAAGTAATATTAATAAATATTTATTTAAAATTTTTTATATACATATAACTAAAATCATTTTCATTAAAAGTAAAACTGTGATCATGAGGAATCGATAATTAAACGGGTTAGGTCCTATAAACCCATAGATAGATATTGCAGACTATATATATATATATATATAGTTTGCAGTATCTATCCATAGGTTTATATCACCGTACCCGTTTAATTATCGATTCCTCGTGATCGCAGTTCAACTTTTAATGAAATTAATATATATATATATATATATATATATATATATATATATATACACACATTATTTTCATTAAAAGTTGAACTGTGATCATATTTAATGCATTTTTATGTAATTATTTTTTATTGGTGATTACAAAGAAGGCTGCAATCACCAATAAAAATAATTACATAAAAATACATTAAATATTTAGGTGATAAAAATCGTACATATTGCTTCACAGGGCGTCTTGGTCCAATGGTAAAGACGCTGCACTATAGACATTAATATCGAAGGTTCGATCCTTGTCTAAGTTAGCTATGCTGATGACGGCTGTGAGGTAGAAAAACGTGTCCATGGATAACTTTTATGTACGTATAAAATTAATAAAACATATATTTATATATATATATATATATATATATATGTGTGTGTATATATATATATTTTATTAAAAGTAGAAATGTGATCATAAGGAATCGATATTCGAAAGAGTCAAAATATCCACATAAAAAATAAACACGTTCAATTACGAATGTAGCATGCATGGGTAATCAGAGCGTAACATCTGAAATTGACAACATGTCTCAGATTACTTACGCCTGTTGTCAACGACTATCCCATAAATATCAATAAATACTGAATGAATATATATATATATATATATATATATATATATATATATATAGTCAGACTGTTCGCCGTATTATATCACTTCAGCGCGGTTAGACAAGCAACGCTTTCAAGCTGGTATCCTTCCTTTTATTAACTCATTTTAATCCATTATGGACCAAACTATTGCATATTTATAGGAAAATAGCACAATAAAATTACAGATGAATAACACCAAACATTAAATTATCATAACATTTTTAAAGCATAGTTATGTAAATCAGGCATACAAATAGCTGTGTTTGGCCATTTGCTATCTACTATATATACAGTATTTTAAAAAAGACTATGATGTATTATTGATTTAAGTAACAGTGTGCCGTAATATCGGTGTGATAGATGAAAAAACCTTTCGCACACACACACACACACACACATATATATATATACATATATATATATATATATATATATATATATATATATATATATATATCTTTTGTAATATGATGGGAAAAATTCCAGCATGGTTCTCAATTATTTTAGGGTCAATATTAAGAGCCTACTATTTATTAGGTGACAATACAAGCTGAACAGAGCCGGATGGTTAAGTCCTTCTGAGCTTGAAACCGACGGTACTAATGTTGTACTAATTTTTCTGTACCAATATATAGTATGTAACAATATACAACACATTTTCTGTTATATAGTTCTGGTTAATTATAATAAGAATACATTTGCAAAGGAAAATAGAGCTCAATATACGATATTCAAAGAAACAAAATTATTTTTAAATTTAAAAAATATTTTTTAATGTCATTTTGTTTGTTTATACCTCTATAGGTATAAACAAATAAAATGACCGGTCATAGTCATATCATACTATGATTTAATGTCAGTTATGGAGAAAAAGATCTTACACGTGTGTTTGGCGAAAAATTCAAAACATACTTTAACAAAATCCACATTATCATGTGAATACACAGTCTTCAGAAATAGAAACCGGACGAAATCTAACAAAATTCAGGTAAAAGGTCAATGGGAAAAAATACTTTCGGATAAATAATATAGACAATGCAAGGTAAAAGTTGACACTGAAGAAATTTAAAAAAAAAAATTCCCGAAAAACATGGATGGACATCAAAAGTATTTTTCTAAATTTTCTCAAAAGTAAGGAAAATAAAGTTAGAAATTAAATAAAAAAATGAATGGAGATTAAAAATACAAACAATTGCTTTAATAATTTATTTTTGCAAACAAAACAATTCTGAAAACCAACTTGTACTGACACCAGCAAGCAGCTGTTCGTATTGATGATGAAATGAGTCCATGGACAGGAATATAATGTGGAGTAAGACGGCTGTGTATTGTCTCCGGATCTTTTTGCTTTATATAGTGACAATATCCTGAGGCATCTGGATGGTTTAAAGGGTGTTTCGATTGGAGGACGTCATCTGAACAACATCCGATACGTTGATGATACCGTACTAATGGTGATTAATTTGATGTGACTAAGGTAATATGCTGATAATACCGTACTAATAGAAACATCGAGTGGAGACTGGCAAAAACGTTTTGACGTAGTGGTTAAAAAAAACGAAAGATACGGATTACTACAACTGAATGCTAAAAAGACATTTTGCATGATGATTTCTGGAAAACCTCAAATGCCCACCCGTGAAATCAAGATCGGAGACACTGCAGTCTCGCAAGTACAATCATTTAACTACCTTGGGTCAGTGATAACATCAGATGAAAGGTGTAGGGCAGACATACAATCTAGACTTTCCCAGTCAAAGCGTGCGTTTATGAAGCTGTCTTCTGTTCTTCAGTCACGTACACTCTCGCTGGAGACCAGAGTGAGGATACTTCGAGCGTACGTTTGGTCCATTCTACTTTATGGATGCGAGACTTGGACTATATGTCCTGAATTAAAAACTAAACTTTTTTCCGTGGAGACATGGTTTATTCGTCGGATGCTGAATCCCAAGAGGAAGCAGCATGTCAGCATGTCAGCATGTCAACATGTGTGGAGGCGAT
Source organism: Sepiola atlantica (assembly GCA_963556195.1). Lineage (NCBI taxonomy): Eukaryota > Metazoa > Mollusca > Cephalopoda > Sepiida > Sepiolidae > Sepiola > Sepiola atlantica. The sequence goes on along the minus strand of OY744538.1, from coordinate 38,871,768 downwards.
CTGGATACAAATCTGGACAATTAATGCAGACTTTAATGAAAAGATTAATAATTTGTATCGGCCATATATATAGACACAAATGACTCGAACATTTGGTTCTTACTGATGGAGTGCCTAGCGGGCAGACCAAAATATAAGTTGATGGACAATATGTGTAGGTGGACAAACTGGATTGCAATGGGACTATTTCCTTCAATGGATGATAGGACAATGTGGAGGACCATAGTTGCCAACGCCTTACGAAGGACGGTCCGTCCATGATAATGAAGTAAGGTAAAATAAGAGATAGATAGATAGATAGATAGAGAGAGAGAGAGAGAGAGAGAGAGATAGAGAGAATGAGAGAGAGAAAGGGTTTCTTCAAAATGTTATTGAATTTAGACTATTAACGTGCATTTTAGCTAGGTAAAATAGGTATAAATTATTAAATGTCAAGTTAAAAAAATAATGTATGTGATTAAGGTGGATAATAAAATTATTTTTAAGAATTAAATTATTGGTAACAGTTATTAGTTAAATATCAATGTCCTTAAATATAAAGTAAATGAAAAATCAGCGACTCTATTTAAGACATATTAAAGAGAGATGACTCTTAAAAATAATTTCATGGATTATTTCCCTTTATTTTTTAATTTTTATTTAAATTTTGATTAGAGTATAGCTTTTTTACTTTTTCCGTATCTTTTTAAATGTAAAAGTTATTCATTCCCATTCTTTTTTATGTTTTAACTTATTCATATATTTAGTTATTTTATTAAATTACTTGAATAATTTTCTTATTATATCTTGTTATTCTCCATAATCACATACAGCGTTTTTTTAACTTGGCATTTAATAATTTTAACGTATTTTTCCTAGCAAAATTTAAAATTACATTTTAGCCTATTAACTATGCATGTTTGTTTTCGTAATTTTTAAATTAAAATTTTTCTTCTCTCTCTCTTATTTTTACTTACTTATATCATATTTTATTGTATTCATTTATTTATTTAAATAATTTTTCGCGTTATACCTTTGAATTCCTTTCATTCATTTCTGGTTATCTTTTGACATGAGATTTAAGTAAGTTCATACGTATTTTCCCCAACTCTGCTCGTATATAAGATGGCGCCTAACAACGACTAGAAAGACCCACATTCCTCATTGGAACTGAGTTTTATATATCCTATGTCAATGTAAGTGTGTTTTTTTCTGATTTTTATGGACACGATCTTTGGACTTTTGAAGAATCTAACGTATGAAAAATCATATATATATATATATATATATATATATATATATATATATATATATATATATATATATATATATGAGAAAGGAAGGATAAGAGTAATCCGACGTAATGAGAAATGAAAAAGGAAAACAAACACGAGATATATTTTTTTATATTCATCAACGTTTCGTCTTTATTGTAAGACTTCCTCATGATGATAATTTGAAAAAGAATGTCATACAAGTACATCGAAATTTTGGGTTGACATGATGGGGTGATAAGGAAAAGTAGTAGCCGTGGCTACTGTGTGAACTGGAGGAGAGTCCAGGCTGCGAGAAGTTAGTGGTGGCGAAGAATGAGATGAATATGGAAAGCTTTGAGTGGGTACCATTAAGGCAGCAGTGAAAAGGGGAGGGATGAGAGTATTAGTGAATTTGCTTTAGGGTGGTACAGAGGAAAGGGAGAGCTGAGGTTTTTGTCGTGACGAGGTGTGGCATGGATTTTGAGAGGCTGGGGAAAGAGGAGGGAAGGGGGAAACTCTGTGTGTTTAGCATGTAGGTGGTATCATAGTTTTAGAAAAAGATTTGAAGAAATGAAGATAACGTGAAAATAGGCGGGGTCGATAAGAGTGTGAAACAATTACGATGTACTTGCATGACATTTTTCTTCAAATTATCATTCTGAGGAAGTCGAAACGTAAAGACGAAACGTTGATGAATATATAAAAAATATCTCTTGTTCTTTTCATTTTCATTTCCCATGTATATATATATATATATATATATATATATATATATATATATATATATATATATATATAATAAAAAATAAATGAAGAACTGGTTATTGGAATTTAGCATCCTATTGTTATATATATATATATATATATATATATATATATATATATATATATATATATATATATAATAAATATGAAACTAAAAGTAAACTTTTAGTAGAAAGAACCTATAGTGAAATGGTAAAAGCTCAATATACGAGATAGAGCAATTATAAAGATAGATGGACGAAGAGTGATAAACATGCACGAATGTCCAAATTAATATCAAACTTCGATTGTTCAATGCAAGGTATATTCTGTAATAAAATTATGTTTATTATTCTTTCCTTAAGCCAAGGCTTTTCAAAGATTGAGATCTTATCATCAGAGGAATTATACAGATAGATAAGTTGGCAATAGAAAAGCCAAAATTCAACATTTTAAAAAATATTAAAAAAAATGATAGGTGAAAAAAGTTCGTGTAAAAAGATATTGGGTTTGTCCAGGTGGTAATTGTCCGCCGATAAGGTGTCCAATGGAAGAACGTTTCGATGGAGAAGAAAAAGTTTCGTGGAGGCATTACAGAAAGGCGTTCAAAATGAAGTAAATCTAATGGTGAAAATTTAGTTCAAGTCGTAGATGGAGCGCACTTAAACGGAATTAAAATGATTTGTTAATGTCATTCGCTTACGACTCATTTCTTGGCGGAGGAAGCATTGTTTTTAAATGGCTAGATTTCTTCATTTTAATTCCGTTTAAGTGCGCTCCATCTACGACTTGAACTCAATTTTCACCATTGGATTTACTTCATTTTTAACGCCTTTCTCTAATGCCTCTACAAAACTTTTTCTTCTCCATCGAAACTTTCTTCCATTGGACACCTTATCGGCGGACAATTACCACCTGGACAAACCCAATATCTTTCTACACGAACTTTTTTCACCCATCATTTAAAAAAATATTTTTTCAAATGTTGAATTTTGGCTTTTCTATTGCCAACTTATCTATCTGTATAATTCCTCTGATGATAAGAGCTCGATCTTTGAAAAGACTTGGCTTAAGGAAAGAATAATAAACATAATTTTATTACAGAATATACCTTGCATTGAACAATCGAAGTTTGATATAAATTTGGACATTCATGCATATTTATCACTCTTCGTCCATCTATCTTTATATATATATATATATATATATATATATATATATATATATATATATATATATATATATATATATATATATATATATATATGAAGCAATCCAACAAAAGATATAAGCGTCATCTAATATCTTATAATTAGTGAAACATCCGGATAAAAAACTGAAGCTCAATATACTGGATAGAGCATTAATATTATAATATAAAATGAAGTAATAAAATTATCTTTGAAAACTCATGAGCTAAGGACTTAAGGATGCTTTGCATGAACTTTGAATTCTAATAAAATTTGATTGACACCTTATTTTATTACTTCATTTTATATTATAATATATATATATATATATATATATATATATATATATATATAAACAAGGTACATTGCTACTAGACCGTAAGGAGCTACTGTGAATTAAAGGGCCGATTTATAGGGAGGCGTCTCAAATAGGGAGTGGGAGTTCTGCAGCGATATGTTTGTTTACATTACATTTAAATTTTAGCATGTTGGCACAGTTGGGGAAACAGCGAGCAGGGAGGTAATTCCAAAGACAATCAGTTCGAGGAAAGGAGCTATTACTTTCCGTTATCTAGGGACCTCTACAGTGGAGAGGTGGAATTTTGCTGATTGTCGGGTTCTCTATATATATGTGTGTGTGTGTGTGTGTATGTTTAAGAGAGATAGAGAGAGAGAGAGAGAGAGAGAGAGAGAAGGAGATAGGGAGAGGAGAGAGAGAATAAAGGCATAGAGAGTGTTTGTGCGAGAAAAACAGTGATAATGAGGCCGTGTTAGTTTATGCATGAAACTGTATTGATTCTACAGACACAAAACTCACAAAACATGCCCCCCCCCCGCCATCCGTGTTACCCTCGTGTTTACATACACAAGCGCCCTGTTACGCGCACTGACTCACGTGTATATATATATATATATATATATATATATATATATATATATATATCACGTGTATATTTGGATGTATGTGTATGTATGTGTATGTATGTGTACCTATTTATCAGCAAAAATAGAAAAGAAGGCCTGTGCTAAGGTTATCCTCGGTACAAGCGCACTTAGGAAAAACCTTTTCAATTGCCAGAAGGTTGTCCTCCTTTTTTGATCGCCTCGGGACAATTGGTGCAAGTCACAGACACGCACATGTATACCTCTCCCCCTCTCTATCTCTCTTTCTCTTTCTTTCTCTCTCTCTCTCTCTCTCTCTCTCTCTCTCTCTCTCTCTATATATATATATATATATATATATATATATATATATATATATATATATATATATATCTGTAGCGGTGTAGCGTGTTTAAAATAAATGCTATGATAAGCAAATATCAGTATGACAATTAATAATAGCAAAAGTGTATTATACTTAGCAACGAAAACAGAGGGGAAAAACAAATATACAACTAATAATTGTTACCAAACGCACGAAAATTTACTTTTCTACCTACACAACTGAATTGTTTCTTCTGAAAGTGTTTTAAAGTTTATTTATTTAAATTTAATATTTTGTTCAAATCGCATATCGTTAGAGTTTATGGTCCCATCATGGCGGCACCAGCTTTTCCGGAAATCTCCGAAGTTTTATTGCATGTTTTGTTCGTCATTTATCTCCTTTCAATTAGGTAGAAAAGTACGATAGACAATTTTAATGAAATATTATATTGAAATAAATAAACTTTAAAACACTTTGAATAGAAGAAAAAACGATGCATGTAGGTAAAAAATAAATTTTCCTGCATTTGGTAACAGTTATTTGTTGGATATTGTTTTTCATCCCTTTTTTCGTTGTTGAATATGAAACAGTTTAGCCTGAATAATGGCTTACCTCAAAGTAGTTTGCTGACTCAATTACTATACAATATCTACATTAATGACCAACAAATGAACCAGAACACTGAGCAGGTCGTCGACGCTGACAACCTTTGCGTAACACCCCCATAGAGCATGTTTGAATCAGTAGAAACAAACCTCAACTCGGCCTTAGATGAGCCACTCCTTTACTACGAGAGTAATCACCTGCATGCAAACCCTGCCAGAAATCAAGTCTGCTCGTATCATCTAAGGAACGGCCAATCGACCTCTAAACATCACGTGGTCTGGAATACAACTTGAGAATCGCACCCACTCTGTCTACCTTGCCATAACCATGGACCGCACCCTCTCATTCAGGGAACATGTAAAAAAAGATAAAAATGAAAGTCAACTCCCGGAACAACATCCTACGGAAACTGATCAATTCCAAGTGGGGAGCCACAACACACGCACTAAGATGTACTGCCTTCGCCCTGTGCTATTCCCCTGCAGAATATGCATGTTCTGTTTAGAAGAGATCTACGCACACCAAAATACTAGACTCAGCATTGAACAACACCTGCGGCTTGATCACTGGCTGTCTGAAGCCTACCAACCTGAACAACCTGCATCTCGTCACTGGTATTGCCTCTACAGATGTGAGTCGGGAAGTTGCGAGTCGGGTAGAGATCACAATGGCTATCAGTGATAAACGCCATCTCCTTCATCAACGTTAAACCAACGGTCCAACGGCTTAAGTCAAAGTGAAGCTTTATCAGCCATGTCGAACCCCTAACAGCATCCCAGAAAGAGAACAGACTACAGCTGTGGACCAGACCACTAATGGGATAACCCCACACCATTCTGACATGGGACCTTCCGCTTCCGAGGCTCTCCCTCCCGGTTCAGAAGCACCCTGACTCTGGTAGAAAACACTTAATGGCCTGAGAACGGGAATGGGGCGAGCAAAAGTTGCTATGACAAGATAGGATTACAAAACTGACCCAACCATCTACGAATTTCGAGCGGAGGACCAAACTATGCAACACTGCTTTGTCTGCCTTCTACTGCACAACCAGTGCATCTTGAAAGATCTCATTAATAATAATAATAATAATAATAATAATAATAATAATAATAATAATAATAATAATAATAATAATAATAATGGTTCTCGGAGATGAAACTGACGGAAATCAGACAGAAGGCTAATGGCGAAACGGAGCAAGAAACACCACCAAAGGAGAGACCACAGAAAGAGGACGGGCAAAAGATACACACTGAAACTGAAGAGATGGAAGACTACGGAATCACAGAACCAGGGGAGATAGAAGACTGCGGAACCACAGAACCTGCTGAGATAGAACTCAACGAAAAAGAAGCAAATGAAGTGGAGAACATTAGACGATACATGTTAGAAAACAAAACAAAACTCCCATCTCTCAGGAATGAAGTAGCAAAGAAGTTACAAGCAGAAACAGAAAGAGTAAACAGACTCCTCACACACATTCCAACAGAAACTATTACAGACCTAAACAACCTGATATATGCAGGGGCAAAATCGGTAAGTATGAAACTAAGAAACGAAGAGAATGGACAAAAGAGAGGACCGACAAAACCTGGATGGGAAATCAGACTGGAAACCCAGATCACCAAACTTCGCAAAGAAGCTAAAACCGTGAACAGAAGGAAGGAGGACATGAAACGATTAAGAAGCAAAAATCAGAAACGCAAGGAAAAACTAAATGAGAAACATGAAGAAATAAAACAAAAGATAGCAGCAATAGAAGGAAGACTGAGACGATACAGGTACAAATCAGAACAGAGCAAACAGAACAGGACCTTTGAAAACAATGAAAGCCAGTTCTACAAAAACGTAAATGGAGAAAAAACAACAACAGAGCAACCAAACCCAACAGAAACAAAACAATTCTGGAGCAAGATATGGGAAGTACCAAAAAAGCACAACAAGAATGCCCAATGGTTGAAAAACATGAGAGATGAACTGCAGGAAATCGAAGAAGGAACCGAAACAGAAATCAACAAAGAAACGATCAAGAAAACCCTAAAAAAAATGGCAAACTGGAGAGCACCAGGCCACGATGGAATACATGCATACTGGTTTAAAATATTCACAACCCTGCATGAAAGAATAGCGCAGAAACTGAGCGGATGTATCCGCAAAACAGACGTACCAGAATGGATGACGGAAGGAAGAACAACACTAATACAAAAAGACCCCAAAAAGGGAACGACCCCAGCAACTACAGACCGATAACATGTCTACCAATAATGTGGAAAATTCTCACAGCACAACTGAGAGAACAAATCTACCAATCTCTGGACAATCGTGGACTGCTCCCCGAGGAACAAAAAGGATGCCGGAAAGGACAAAGAGGGGCACATGATCTATTATACATTGATCAAAAGACCCTGAAGGAGGTGAAGAGCAGACAAAAGAACATAACCATGGCATGGATTGACTACAAGAAAGCCTACGACAGAATCCCCCAAACATGGATAATTGAATGCTTAAAGATATACAAGATACCAGACAGGATTATTAATCTCATCCAGAAAGCGATGGAAACATGGAGACTAAAACTGACAGCCGGAGGACAATACCTATCCGAGATAAAAATACAGAGAGGCATTTTTCAAGGAGACTCTCTATCACCACTACTGTTTATAATAGCCATGATGCCACTCAACTACATACTCAGAAAGTGTGATGCCGGATACAGGTTTACGGATACAGAACAAAGAATAAACCACCTGATGTACATGGATGACCTTAAACTGTTTGCAAAAAACAAAAAAGAACTGGAAAAACTGATAAACACAACCAGGATATTCAGCCAGGATATCCAAATGGAGTTTGGAATAGAAAAATGTGCACTGCTACGGAACAAAAAAGGAAAACTGGAGACGACAGAAGGTATAGAACTCCCCAACCAAGAGGAGATGAGGGCGCTAGGAGAACAAGATAGCTACAAATACCTGGGAATTCTGGAAGCAGACACAATCAAATATACAGAAATGAAAGAGAAGATTGGAAAAGAATATCTACGAAGAACAAGGAAACTCTTAGAAACTAAACTATATAGCAGAAACCTAGTAAAAGGGATAAACACATGGGCTGTATCACTAATAAGATACTCTGGACCATTCATAGGCTGGAACAAAGAAGAACTCAGGCACCTTGACCAAAGAACTAGAAAACTAATGACTATGCACAATGCATTGCACCCAAAAGACGACACGGACAGACTCTACGTGAAAAGAAATGAAGGAGGTAGAGGACTGGTAAGTATAGAAGACTGTGTGGAAGACACCAAAAAAGAGCTGGAGAAATATGTAACCCAGAACACGGAAAGACTGATCACCACAGCAAGAGACACCAGCCCAACAAACAACCCCGGAAGCACTGAACCCAGAAACAAAAAGACAAGAAAGGAAAAGTGGGAAGAAAAACAACTACATGGACGCTTTATAAGACTCACAAGCGATGAAGCCAATGAAAACAGCTGGGCATGGCTAAGAAAAGGACACCTGAATAGAGAAACGGAATCTCTGCTGACGGCCGCACAGAACAATGCGATTAGGACAAACTTTATTAAAGCAAAGATAGATAAAACCCAGGAAAACAGCAAATGCCGACTGTGTGGACAAAGAGACGAAACGATAAATCATATAATAAGTGAATGCAGCAAGCTAGCACAAAGGGAATACAAGAACAGACATGACAGCATGGGGAAAGAAGTACACCGGGAAATTTGCAAACAACTGAATTTCGAATATGCAAAAAAACGGTACAAACACAAACCAGAAACTGTACTAGAAAACGAAAAACACAAAATCATATGGGATATGAATGTACAAACAGACAAACCCATAACAGCAAGGAGACCGGATATGATAATAATCAACAAGAAAGAAAAATCCTGCAAAATCGTGGACTTTGCAGTTCCAGCAGACCACAGAGTGAAAATCAAAGAGACGGAAAAAAGAAGCAAATATACTGAACTTGCCAGAGAATTGAAAGGAATATGGAACATTAAAAAAGTCAGTATAACACCAATAATCATAGGAGCACTAGGAACAATCCCCAAAAACATGGAGAAAAGACTAGGAGAAATAGGAATCAAAGGGATAACTGAGACCATACAAAGGACAGTAATGATCAAAACAGCTACAATCCTGAGAAATGTCCTCGAATGCGGAAACCAACCCACATAAGCAACGAATGGAGAACAAAACAACAGAACCGGGGAAAATACAACCACACGAATGAGGCGCAAGCATAGGCTGACGCCACAAAAATTATGGACAGAGGGTCGAGGAGGGAAAGCGCAAACCAGACCTCCACTGGAAGAGCGCGGACAGCTCTGGGACCTTGGGAAGGCTTGTTGCCACTCGGGCCCTAGAGGGGACCGATGGCCCTTATCAGCGGGAAATCGTTGGTAGGTGGCTGTTGCGATTACCGCAAGGTCATCAGCGGTGATGAACGAAAAGAGGTGGAGCATACTGGAGGCCTGAGGAGACTTGTTGTCACTCGGACTCCAGGGAATACCACAGGTTGTCGGCAGTGGGCGACCACTGACGATGACCAGTGTGATAACTCCTAGTGAGTAAATAATAATAATAATAAAATATTAAAAAAATATATAATAATAATAATTATGATAATGATTATAATAATAATGATAAAATAATAATAATACTAATAAAAATAAAAATAATAATAATAATAATGATAATGATAAAAATAATGATAATACTAATAAAAATAAAATAATAATAATAATAATAATAATGATAATAATGATTATAATAATGATAAAATAAAAATAATAATACTAATAAAAAATAAAAATACAAATAATAATAATAATAATAATAATAATAATAATCATGATGAAATAATTATAATACTAATAAAAAATAAAAATAATAATAAAATAATAATAATAATAATAATTATAATAATGATTATAATAATAATAACATAATAATAATACTAATTAAAATAAAAATAAAAATAATAATAATAATAATAATAATAATAATAATAATAATAATAATAATAATAATAATAATAATTATAATAATAATAATGATAACAATCAAAAGATAATGTTGACACTAAATGCGTTCGTAGAGACACAAATGATGCTGTTCACTCAGGTCGTCCATATTCCACAATTGTCTCATAAAATATTTAAAAAGTTTACAAACTCATTTGGGCCGATCTTAAATTGAAGTTGCTAAGGAGTGGAAGATATCAAACGGCAGTGTATTCGCCATTTGGCATAAACATTTGTTAATGAGAAAGCTTTGTTCAAAGTGGGTGTCGCGTTAGCTCACAATAGATCTAAAACAACAACACGTCGACGATTCAGAACGTTGCTTGCAGCTGATTCAAAATCATCAGAAAGGAGTTTTTGTGTTGTGTCATTTTATTAGTTAGGCCCGGAACTTATTGAGTGAGGTGTTATAATTTGAAAATGATGAAAGTTAAAGTAATAAGAATATAAATATGCGGCCCATGTCTTGGTGCGGGAGTGCACAGGGGACCTCATTGATTCCCGGGAAATACTGAATGTGTTTCGAGAAGGTCAAAGGCTATAAATTTACCGAAATGTATTAACATTAACGTCACTTTACCTACATCTTCCCCCACCCACTCAACGCGAGATACATCCTCCGGCCATACTACAAAATGAGAAATTGTAAAATGTACTACTACTACTACTACTACTACTACTACTACTACTACTAATAGTAATAATAATTCGGAATGGAAAAGTATGAACTGCTAGAGATGAAAAGAGAAAAACTGAAGACAATAGAGGACATTGAACTGCTAAACCAAGAGGAGATGAGGGCGCTAGGCGAACTAGAGAGCTATAAATATTTGGGAGTTCTGGAAGCAGACACCATCAAATCTACAGAAATGAGAAGATTGGAAAAGAATATTTGCGAAGAACAAGAAAACGCTTAGAAACGAAATTATATAGCTGAAATCTAGTAAAAGGAATAAACACCTGAGCAGTATCACTAATGAGATACTCTGGACTATTCATAGGCTTGACTAAAGAAACATTCATACACCTTGATCAGAGGACTAGAAAATTAATGACCATGCACAACGAACTAAACCCAAAAGACGATACAAGTTAAAATAGATAAAAACCAGGAAAGCAGTATATGCAGACTGTGTGGACAAAGAAACGAAACTGTAAATCATATAATAAGTGTATGTAGCAAACTAGCCCCCAAAGAATACAATAACAAATATGACTGTGTAGGGAAAGCAGTACACTGGGAACAGTGCACACAATTGAATTTCGAACACGCAGACAAATAGTACGAACACAAACAGATAAACTCATAGAAGCAAGGAGACCGGATATCATAATAATCGACAAGAAGGAAAAATCCTGCCAAATCGTAGACTTTTTACTTTGCCGTTCCAGCAGACCACAGAGTGAAGATCAAGGAGACGGAAAAACGAAGCAAATACACGGGACTAGTCAGAGAAGTGAAAGGAATATGGAGCATGAAGAAAGTCAATATAATGCTAATAATCGTAGGAACACTAGGAGCAGTCCACAAAAAAAAAACTTGAGAAAAGACTGGGAAAACTTCGAATAAAAGGGATCACAGACACCATAAAAATGATGGCAATGATAAAAAAGCTGCAATCTTTAACAAAAAAACTTAAAATGCGCAAACCAACCCGCATAAGCTAAGAATGGTTACCAGTCACATAGAAGTTACAATAGGAAGAAACCAAAACAATAGGAAAAATACTACCGCACGAACCAAGGAACAGAAACTGTAAAAAATATCATAAGCTGCCCCCCCCACACTTAAAAAATGACACTACACAAAATAGTCGTAGAGGGTCAAGGAGGATTTGAAGACCGAGGAGGGACAACACAAATCAGACCTCCACTGGAAGAGTGCGGAGAATGCCGGGACTTTGAGGAGGCTTATTGCTACCCAAATCCTAAAGGAGACCAATGGTAAGCGGCTGTCGCGATATTGCAAGGTCATTTACGGTGGTGATCGAAAAGAGACGGAGAGTACTGGAAATCTGGGAGAGCTTGTCACTCAGACTCCAGGGAACACCACTGGTTGTTGTCGGTGACCAATTACTTCCGATGACTTGTGTGATAAATCCTAGGGAGCAAACGAAGCAAATACACGGAACTTGCCAGAGAACTGAAAGGAATATGGAGCATGAAGAAAGTATAATACCAATAATCGTAGGAGCACTAGGAACAGTCCACGATAACATGGAGAAAAGACTGGGAGAAATAGAGACCACTGAGACATTACAAAGAACAGCAATGATCAAAACAGCTTCAATCTTAAGGAACACCTTTAAATGCGGAAACCAACCTGCACAAGCTACAAATGGTAAACAGTTATGGAAGTACAAGAAGGAAACACACCCTCAATAAAAACACCATTGCATAAACATAAACTGCAAAAAATATCATAAGATGCCCCCCCCCCAAAAAAAAACAAAAAAAAACAAACTGGTGCCGACCTAAGCTGACACTGCACAATATATTTGTAGAGGGTCAAGGAGGATGAGAAGACCGAGGAGGGACAGTATAAACAAAACCTCCACTGAAAGAGTGCGGAAAGTGCTGGAACCTTGGGGAGGCTTATTGCCACCTAAATCCCAGAGGAGACCAATGGTCCTTACCAGCGAAAAATCAATGGTAAGCGGCTGTTGCGATAGTGTAAGGTCATTTGCGGTAGTTATCGAAAAGAAGCGGAGACTACTGGAAATCTGGGAAGGATTGTTGTCACTCAGACTCCAGGGAACACCACTGGTTGTTGTCGGTGAGCAATCATTGACGATGACCTGTGTGATAACTCATACTGAGTACAAATAATAATAATAATGAAGGTAATATGGCTTTATAGTTTGGGCGCAAATGTTAACCTTGCTACAATCGGGAATCTGCTTTCGATCACCTTTTCAATTCACTTTGCGTTCTCGCAGCAGCTGTTTACTATTGATTTCTCGCTGATAACGACCGTTGATTTCCCTTGGGATATGAATAGCAATAAGCCGATTCCAATTTCCAGTACTCTACGTGCTCTTCCAGTGGATGTCTGGTTGGTGTTTTCCGTCCTCGATATTACCACCCCCATTGATCGTTCATGATATTTTTGTGTGCTACCGACCGTGGGCGGTTTGTATAGTGCTCTCCATCCCTGTTTTTTTTTTCGATCCTTCTTGACTTTTTGCGATCATTTTGTACGGTACCAATCGAGACTGGTGCAATCGCAGTTATTTTTTTTTAGGGGGGGGGAGGAAAGAGATTTCTAACAGTTGCAGTTTTCATTTAATGTTCTTTCTATATCTTGTTCTATTTCTATTTCAACTTATCTGAGGTTTGTCGGCATTACCTGGTTATGTGGGTTGGTTTCCGCACTCGAGGATTTTCTTAATACTTCAACTGTTTTCGTCAGTATTGTACGTTGTATGGGTTCAACCCTCCGTTTGATTCCAATTTCTCTTAGTATTTCCCCAGTTTATTTTCGGACCTTTTACTAGCGTCCTTATAATTACAATAATTTATTTCATATTCCATATTCTCAATCAAGTTCCATGTATTTGCTTAGTTTTTTCCATTCATTATTTCTTTTCTTTGTTCACACATTCTCCATTTACTATTTTTCTGAGTTTTGTCTATCTTGGTTTTTATTTCGTTCATTCTGGTCGCGTTGTTTTGTGCGGCAATCAATAGTGATTCCGTTCCTCTATTCAGATGTCCTTTTCGTATCCATGTTTTCGTGCGGCTCTTCTTTAGTAAATTTCATAATTCGTTTATGTAGTTACCTCTCTTCCAATTTTTATTTTCACATTTGTGTTTTGTTTCTAGTTTCGCTGCTCCCTAGTATTATTCATTTTTGTGGAGCTTTTTGCGGCAATAATCAGCCTTTCCATACTATGGGTTTTGTATTTTTTCTAGTTCTGTTATCGTATCATCCACCCAGTCTTCTATATTCATCAGCTCTCTTCTCTCTTATCTCTTCTTACATAGGGTGCAGTACATTGTGCATGGTCTTTAGTTTCCTAGTTTCTTGGTCCAAGTGTCCGACTTCTACTTTTGTAAAGTCCAGGATATCATACTACGGATACTGCCCAGGTATTTATTTTATTATATTTCTATAATATAATTTCGTTTCTAAGAGTTTTCACTTTCTCAGGTGTTGTTTTCCAATCTTCTCTTTAATTTCCGTCAACTTGATAACGCGCACTACCAGAACCCCCAGATAGCTATAGGTATCATGTTCCCATATAGCTTTTATTACATCTTGGTTGGCCAGTTCTAGACCCTGCTCTGATTCGAGTTTGCATCTTTTCTATCTCTAGTAATGCACACGTTTCCATTTTAAATTCTATTTGGATGTCCTGTCTGCATATTCTAGTTTCATTTTCTAGTTCCTTTTTATTGTTTTTGCAAATAGTTTCAGGTCGTCCATATACATGGGCTTGTTTTATTTTCTCACGTGTCTGTGAATTTGTATCCGGCATTGCACCTCCTGAGTATGTTGTTGAGTGGATCATGATAATGATAAAAGTAGCGGCGATAGAGAGTATCCCTCGAACACGTCTCTTTGTATCAAGGGTTGTCATCCAACTGTCAATTCCAGTCCATTGTTTTCTTCATGAAGTTGGTAATTTTGTACAATATTTGGAGATTATGTCATAGGCTTTCTTGTAGTCAATCTATTCTTTTTTTTTACCTTCTTTAGGATTCTTTTATCATGTGCCCCTCTTTTCGCTTTCTGGTATCCTTTCTGTTCATCGGAGAGTAATCCATGATTATTAAGGGAGTGGTTAATCTGTTCTCTGAATTGTGCCGTTAGGATTTTCCACATCGATGGTTGGCAGGTTATTGGTCGGTAGTTACTTAAGATCTTTCTTTTCTCGGTGTAATTTTGTATTAACGTAATTCTTCCTTTGGTCACTCAATCTGGTATGTCTGCTTCGTTTATACATTTTCTCAGCTTTTGTGTTAACTTTTCATGTAAGATCGTGAATTTTTAAAACCAGTATACACGCATTCTATCGTGGCCTTGTGCCTTTTCCAATTTTCCATTTTTCTTAGGGTATTAATCCTTCATTAATTTCGATTTCTCTTTCGTCTTCATTCATGTTTTTCAGCCATTCTGCAGTTCTGTCGTGGTCTTGTTGCTATTCTCATATATTGCCACAGATGTGTTTTGTTTCTGTTTGGTCAGGCTATTCTGTTCTTGTTTTTCATTCGTTGACGTTTAGGTAAAACTGGCTTTCATTTTTTTAAAAAGTCCTATTTTGTTTATATTGTTCGGTCTTATATCTGTATTTCTCCTTTTCTGTCATCTTTTGTTTTAGTTCTTCATGTTTCTTAGTTAGTCTTTCTTCTTCTTTGTCAGTCATATTTCTCCTCTGCCATCGTTTTCTGTTCTCTTCTTCTTATTATTATTATCATCGATATTATTATTATCATTATCATTATCATTATTATTATTATTATTATTATTATTATTATTATTATTATTATTACTATTATTATTAGTAGTAGTAGTAGTAGTAGTAGTAGCAGTAGTAGTATTTGTAGTCCTACTATATTTATGATACAAATGTGTTGATCACAAATTTATTATATTCGTTTTCTTTTTTTAGTTCTATGATTAAAATGTTTAGATATTTTTACTTAAAAAAATTTATGATTAAACTATTTGATTCTTTGATACGACTGGGGCGCATGCGAAAATGAATGCTTTCTTAAAGGCTACGTAATTACTTTTTAATTTCGAAGTGTCACAATGATAGCAAACACGCCGGCCATTAAAAGAAAATCCAAAACAGATCAAAATGGCCGACTTGCATTCATTTCGTAATAAGATAGTTTGGAGAAGAGCTTTTTGCTTTAAAAAAAAACAACTAATTTTCCATCAGTGGCGGGGTTCCTTCGTAGAAACCTATATCAAATCTGTTGTTAAGATCGCTGGATAAATGGCTAGATCATTCATTCTACCATCTCAGACAATATCTCTCTCCTGACACAATTCTCTACCTGTATGATATACAACAAGAGTAGGTAGTTACGTCCTAAAGTGGAAAACTGCTGCCATATATAGGAAGGTGTCGCTCAGAACACTATTTCTTGTCTTAACAGAGTATAAAATCGACTTCGCAATCTAATGGGGGATGTCCTCTTTTTACAGCTCCTCTCTCACAGAAGAGACGTTGCTTGTTCTTCCTCCACTCTATCGTTATTTTCGTGGTAGATACTCGACCGAACTCCAATCTCTGGTTCCTCCCTGTGTAACATTCACAGCAAAAACTCATTTAGACTACGATCAAGGAAATAATTTTCTTTCTTTTCTTCTTCTATGTACTTGAAAGTAAACAGAACTTCCATGAATAAAGTTTCTTTCCAAGAACTTCCCGTCTATGGAACACAATACTACGGGATACTTTCCAGCTTACTACAACATTGTCGTTTGCAAACAATCCTCTAAAATAACCCAATTCTACTCAGTTTACCCATCGTCTCCAATCCTCTCAAGGTGTTGGCTTGTCGTCCACCTTACAAACTCATTAACTTTTATCCTCGAGTAGTCTTTGGGTCTTAATAAGCAGTATTCCCTTAGTTGATAAAAAAGCACAAAAACAAAGGAAATAACGCTTGTTAATGGCACTGTCGGGCTCATACCTCTCACTCCTATAATTTAGTATACTACTGTTCGTTAGTTTGTATTATTTGGATTATTCGGACTACTGTTCTCATCTTGGATGTTATTCTACCAACGATTCGACTGATGTAACCCCCAACCTTCTTCATGTGCGTTTTGTCGAACTCGACTTCTATATGTCGAACTAGGGAATCTACACGGAATTCGATAAAAGTGCTAAGTAATAATCAGTTCTAAATGATAGTCTTCTGGGGGTTGAAGGTTCAATTCTCAGTGCGGGCGATACTAAGAATACAATTACGAATTACTTAAGACTTCTACCCGGTCATGGCTGACAGAACCAGAGCAAGCTACCTTGTGGATTAAATAAAGGGTTCCGTTCGATAGAGATTCCCAAGTTCGACATAAAGATTTTATGAGTTCGAAAAGTTACACTCGAAGAAGGTTGGAGGTTACATAAGCTAGAACATTGTGACAATAATATCCAAGATGAGAACAGTAATCCGAATAATCTAAATAATATAAAATTTATCAATTTTCATCTAAAAACTTTAAAAAATAAATACTTTTTATTAATCAACAAAATCAACAAATTATCGAAATTTAATTCCATATCCAAAAACTTGCATTTTTTGTAAGGAGTACAAGTTTTCAACTTGTAAAAGAGATTTTCAAAACAGAGAGAGAATTTGACGGAATTTAATGTTTGAGCCAGCTTAACGCGCATGCGCATTAACGTTTTAAAAAAAGGAGTGTGTCCCTTTTAAAAGCGACTTAATACGATTTTTCTGGTCTTGTTTTAAATAAAGGGTTTAGAAAAATAAAATTCACGAGCTCCTCGAAGCACTGTTGAAACCATGCCTCCCAAGAGTCTAAAGTATGCTCCCAGCCCCGGGGGTCTGGAGTGTCGGTTTCAGGTAAGTGCCGGCTCTACGTGTATGTGCTTTCACGCACGCATGCAGAGAAAGAAAGAAGAAAACAAATACGAAGTGAAAGAGAGAGAGAGGGAAGAAAACGACGAAGACCGCGTGGGGTGTGAGGGAGAGGGAAGAGGACTGGATTTGGGTCGACAAAGTAGTTAATAACTGTATTAAGTCACCATTTTTCTATGCAATGTTAAAGCAGGCCATTTCCGGACCGGATCGAATCGACAGTTAAACAGAAAATGACAGTCACGTGTCATGACCGGATGTCATTTGTCTGAGTGGCTAGAGTTTTTTTCTTCACCTTAATATATATATATATAATATAATATATATATATATATATCTATATAATATATATATATATATATATATTATATATATATATTATATATTATATATATATATATATATATATATATATATATATATATATATATATATATATATATATATATATACACACACACATCTACTATCACGAATAAAGACAATTACATTAATACATAACTTAAAAATATTTAGGTGATAAAAATCGTACATATTTCCGGGCAAGGCGTCATGTTCCGACAATGATATCGAGGGTTCGATGTTTGTCCTAGTTAGCCATGCTGATGACGGCTTATAGGCAGAAACACGTGTCCATGGATTACTTTCCTGTACGTATAAAATTGAATATATACTTTTATGGACAAAAAATACGTCCTATAAAGTTAAGATTAACAATGCAATTTTCTGTATCACTTTTTATCACTTAGGAAGTGAAAAACAAATAAGACAAATATGACAGCTACTATCACCAATAAAAACAATTACATAACTACATAACTTATATATATATATATATATATATATATATATATATATATATATATATATATATATATATATATGCTAGCAAAACTATCCATCTCCGATCGCATATTTTTGTTACACAGACTCTCAAAGGAGGACATAATGAGAGGAGGATATCATGAGGAAGGTACACTACCCCTCTAAAAAGAAAGAGGTAATGCTTGGGAATAATTTTTTTTCATTGCAAAATGTTATTTATCAATTCGTTAATATAGTAGCAACTAAGAGAATTTTTTATAACCGCTTATGAAGAAAACCTGAAGCATCACCATTAGTTACTATAACTTCATTAGATGAGTATGTAATAAATTAATTAAAACCTCCTTATTAAATGCAGTTAATATAAATTAATAACTGAGTAAATAGTTAAATAGTTATATATTAATATAATATAACAGGAATATATACTATATTATGACTAGTTTATATTAATCAGATAATTAAATAAATAGATGAATAAATAAATAAAAAGCCCGCAGTCAATATTTATAGATGAATATAATATAATATGGTTTTCAATGAAAACATTTTTGCTTGCATTATAATATGCACAAGTAAAAGCTAATTCAAAATCACAATTTTCTGAAGTTTCAATGGTGTATTATTCCGTTATGCAGTTTTATCTCTTTGAATGTCATCATCATCTAGTCGTTGTAGTGCCACGGATCGTCCTGACTCTCTCACACCATCTCGCGTTATCCTCCATCACACCTCGTAGATATTCATAGGTGCATTGTGAGTCTTCTGTTAGTTGTTTGATGTAGGTTCTAACTCAGCCACATCCCTGTTTTGGCATTCACAGAAGAACATCGCTCATGACTTCATCCTTTGCCCTTCAGCAATGTCCAACAAATCTGATTCTTCTCTCTCTCTGATCAAGACTGCAATCCGAGGGAGGTGCTCATAGAGTTGCTCTCTCGTGGTTTGCAGTCTCCAAGAGATGTTAAGAGCACCTCTTAGCATTCTGGTGTATACACCGTCAATTTCCTTCTCCAATCTTTTGGTGAAAGTCCAAGTGCTATTTCCATATACGAGTACCGATGCAACAATGGCTTCAAAGAAGTCACGTTTCATCTTGGTAAAAAGACTTGACTTCCAGATCGCTTTCATCTTGTCCACTCCTGCCCAGGCCGTGCTAATTCGAACCTTCAATTCACACTCTGCGGAATTTTTTCTTGCAAACTTTACTAGCAAGATAGGTAAACTCGTCGACATTTTTTAAACAAGTCCCACTTAGGGAAGAGATATTTCCATGTTGGTATAGTGATGATAACTTCCATCCACCGGGTCCCCAGGTTGCGGATAGGGGAACTGCCTCTAGATATATCGAGGTCAGCTGTGAATACACAAAATAAGCATTGCCGGACAAAATCACGGGTTGCCCTTCGGCAAGGCATAGCACCCGTAAGTCACCATACTAGGGTTACGGTGAAGCCAAGAAAAGCAGATTGGTGGATGTGTGCTCCCAGCAAATGAACTCGTAAGTTTAAGTCAATGGTGGGGCACATTATTTATTTACCTCCCCAGGAGGTTAGGCATAAGGGCAGGTTTATCTTACTCCCACAAGGTAAGATGTGACCCAATGTCGGGTCTGGAAAGTGGGACTTGAAAAGCCAGCGACCGAGAAGGTAAGCACTCTGGCCTACAAAAAATGCCTAGGCAGTCCCGTCGGCATTCCCCGGTAGGGGCGCCTCAGGCAGTAAGCGATAAACTTACTCCTCCCCAAAGAGGGGAGGCAAAGTTTGGGAGGGTGGACCTCCTAGAACTGCACAGGACAAACCCACAGACCGGCGGAATCAAGACCCGAAGGCCAAGACGATACCGGTCTATAGGGTGTAGTATCCATCGGAACAGATACTACACTTTGATCTTGGTCAAACAAATAACGACTGCGTCGTCTATAGGGGTGGCGTCTGTAGACAAAATAACAGCTATCAAAAGATCTATTATGACTAATTCTGTGAATATAGGTTTACATATTTATGTAAATATAGTTATAAACACTATGCTCCCTCCATTCGCATATTTTTACTAGTTTGTTTTATTTAATATAAAATGTGTTTTTTACAACTACTACCATCAATGACTCTTTAATTGATTCTTTTTATAATTTTTATTAAGATTATTATCAAGAACCATATTTAAATACATCTGGAAATCTGTAAAATACAATCATGAGTGTATATTTGCGAATATAAATTCATTAGAAGCTTTAAAACAAATTAATTATGTAAATTTGAAAGATGCGTGATGTTTAGGAAAGTTTTGGAATGGGTATATATAGGAGCTGATAAGTAGATATAAAAAGAGCGATCAAAACTAATGATGTAGTTTCGGCTTCAAGTAGATATAAAAAGAGAGCGATTAAAACTAATAATATAGTCTCGGCTTCAAGTAGATATAAAAAGATAGCGATCAAAACTAATAATATGATTTCGGCTTCAAGTAGATATAAAAAAGAGAGCGATCAAAACTAATAATATAGTTTCGGCTTCAAGTAGATATAAAAAGAGAGCGATCAAAACTAATAATATAGTTTCGGCTCTAAGTAGATATGAAAAGAGAGCGATCAAAACTAATAATATAGTTTCGGCTCTAAGTAGATATGAAAAGAGAGCGATCAAAACTAATAATATAGTTTCGGCTTCAAGTAGATATATATAGAGAGCGATCAAAACTAATAATATAGTTTCAGCTTCAAGTAGATATGAAAAGAGAGCGATCAAAACTAATAATATAGTTTCGGCTTCAAGTAGATATATATAGAGAGCGACCAAAACTAATAATATAGTTTCAGCTTCAAGTAGATATAAAAAGAGAGCGATCAAAACTAATAATATAGTTTCAGCTTCAAGTAGATATAAAAAGAGAGCGACCAAAACTAATAATATAGTTTCGGCTTAAAGTAGATATAAAAAGAGAGCGATCAAAACTAATAATATAGTTTCAGCTTCAAATAGATATAAATAGAGAGCGATCAAAACTAATAATATAGTTTCGGCTTCAAGTAGATATAAATAGAGAGCGATCAAAATTAATAATATAGTTTCAGCTTCAAGTAGATATAAATAGAGAGCGATCAAAATTAATAATATAGTTTCGGCTTCAAGTAGATATAAATAGAGAGCGATCAAAATTAATAATATAGTTTCGGCTTCAAGTAGATATAAATAGAGAGCGATCAAAACTAATAATATAGTTTCGGCTTCAACTAGATAAAAAAAAGAGAGCGATCAAAACTAATAATATAGTTTTGGCTTCAAATAGATATAGAAAGAGAGCGATCAAAACTAATACTATGATTTCGGCTTCAGACAGGCAGATACATAATCTCCATCATAAATAGATATTTGTATATATTTGGGTGCACGTTTGCATCTATCTTACAGAATTTTGTTTGTGTTTATATGGTTCCTCTGATTCAGCTTTGCGTACTTATATGATTATTTGAAATAGTTTAATAGTGACATTCCTGTTTGATCGTGTCGTTAAAAAATATAAGTTAATGAATAAAATGGATAGGTTTGATTAATATCAATCTAAATTCCTCATTAAATACAGTTAATATGAATTAAATAATAAATTTAGAACCCTCTCAGTTAACAGAAACCAATGAATTAATATGATATATTAGGAATACTAAATTAATCGTAATTTCATTATAATATACACAAAAAGGTTAAGTAAAAAAGCAATGTTCTGTCTAGATTTTGAAGACTATTTTTTTTAATACTATAATATCTTATATGATTGTTTTAGGTGGCTATTCATGTCGACTTCGTAGTTTTAAAGTGAGATTGTCTCTATTAGTTGTTGATACGGCGTTGTTATAATCATATATATATATATATATATATATATATATATATATATAGGTTTAACCTCTCACATGCTCCGTGTTCCGGGGTTCGAGACCGGCAACCAGTATAAATAATCATCTCTACACTGACGATTCCCGTAAGGATGAAACGTATACATATGTATTGATTTACTCCTCTCCAGGAGTTAGGCACAAGGCCAGTTTTTATCTTACTCCCACAAGTAATATGTGACCCAAGGTCGGGTCGGGAAAGTGGGGTTTAAAAATTGCCTGGGCAGCCCCGTCGGCATTCCACGGTAGGGGCGCCTCAGGCAGTAAGCAATAAACTTACTCCTCCCCAAAGAGGGAAGGCGAAGCCTGGGAGGGTGGACCTCCTAGAACTGCACAGGACAGACCCATAGACCGGCGTAAATCAAGCCCCGAAGGCCAAGACAATACCAGTCTATGGGGTGCAGTATCCATCGGAACAGATACTACACTTTGATCTTAGCCAAAAGGCCAAACAGTGTAGATAAAAACAAATATTTTATAATATATATATATATATATATATATATATATATATATATATATATATATATATATGTATGTATATTTTATAATATATATATATGTGTCTGTGTGTGTGCGTATAAGGTTAGTAGGAGATAAACCTACAGAGTGCTCGCTTATTAAGAAAAATTAAAAAATAAGAGCAGAATATTTATTTATATATGTAATTACAGAAGATTAAGACAACGCCGCTACCGTCGGTTTCAAATCCAGACAAAAGACCAACTATAAGTTCCATTTGTTTCGATATTAAGTCGTCGATACCGATGTTATCTCAATCTTCTGTAAGACAGTAAAGCCTCATCCCAATATCTCTCAGTGCATAATTAGCACTTCAATAAATGGTCGCCGATGGCCGACTTATGAGCTTGTAAACGCCCGGATGTCGGCCACTGTCTGTGTCTACGTATCGAGAGGGGGATGTGTTGAGAAACTCTGACCTCTAATCGCTGAATGGTACGCCCCACGTAGTCAGCCTCACACTGGCCACGAAAATGGTAAACAACTAAATTGTATCGAATGGTGGGGATACCATCCTTGCGAAAAGAGGGAAAAGCACTGCGGGTCCCAAACACCGTTCTCACATTAGTCGCAAAAAAAGCAACGAGACACGGCTGAAGCAATTTTATACGAAAGTTCCTGGCTAGCGGTGCCAATCCATGGTAATTTCACATAAACAGAGCACTTTTGGGGGCCGAAATATTTTTCTCTATTAAATGTGGCAATTGTGTCCTTTATGCATCTTTCAATGGTGTCTAATGGATAGCCATTGGAAAATAGGATTTCAGTTATTTTGCTAAGTTCTGCATCTAATTTGGAATTAGAGCAGATCACCAACGCTCGATGCACTAGGGTTTTTATCAAATTTATTTTTCTGATTTTAGTGGAGAATGAGTCCCAGCTTATTTATTGGCCTGAGAATGTGGGCTTTCTATATACACTGGTTAAAAAGCATTCATCGGTTCTTTCAACCAACACGTCCAAGACTGGAAACAAGTTATTATTCTCTCCCTCCATTGTAAACCCAAGTGCCGGGTGAAGTAAATTTAGCTGCCGAAGACAATCATTTGCGTCTATGTGGGATTTGAATATGGCAAAAGTGTCATCCACATAGCGAAAATAACAAAGAGGCCTCGGCAACCGTTGGAACAAAAGCTGTTCCTGAAACCCGACAAAAATGTTAGCTAACACCGGACCCAAAGGACTGCCCATTGCTACCCTATCAATTCGGGGATACATGTCCCCGTTGAAACTAAATTCAACCGACTTAGTTGCCAAATCCATAAGTTCAAAAAATATTTTTTCTGGAAATGGTGTTCTAGTTAGGGAACTACGATAAAGACTATCGGCATAAATCCCGACAGTCTCATCGAGAGGCACATTAGTAAATAGACTGGATATATCAAAAGAGCATAGGTATTCCGTGTCAGAAACACACTTAAGCCCACGAATAGATCTGGCAAACCGAAAGGAGTCGGGAATTCAGTATCCAGAATATTTCTCTAAGACAGGTGCGAGGATTTCAGGTAAGCATTTAGCCAACTCATGCTGGGATGAGCCCACCATAGATAAAATGGGTGTAATAGTGGCATTGTCCTTATGAACTTAGGGCAATCCATACATCCTGGGACGTTGGGATCCTACAGGACGTATTCTATCGTAAATCTCATTAGAAAGTCATCTTCTTTTGTGTAACTTAAGGAAGCGGCATTCCAGTCTTAGATGTCTTGTCATTTGTATTTGCATTACCTAAGTATATTGTTCAGTTTTTCAATGTAGTCGACGTAGTCGATAATAACAACTTCTGAACTCTTGTCAGGTTTTGTAATATAAATGTCCTTATCGGACTTAAGTGCTTTGATAGCCTTAAAGTGGTTATCCCGCCACACAAAAGACTTCGACTCAATAGATCTGCCCACGAAACTGTGTGCAAGGTCGACAAGACGTGCCTTGAGCCATGCTTCATCCTCTGATGAAGATAGTAAATGTCTCTTAAGCTGTAAATACAGCAACTCGAATTCAGCAAAGACCTCCTCTTTATTGATACGTGAAGGAGGAATGCCAAAATCAAGGCCACGTGAGACGATAATTCTTTCGGTATCTGATAAGGAATGCTTGGAAAGGTTGAATATGTTACTTTCAATTTTCAGAACCGAGCTAAACTTCTTATTGATAAGAAAACTCAAAAAACCTTGAAACTTAGAAGCAAGTTGGACTTTATTAAAAGCATCTCCAGCCGAGACGTGTCTATAGAATCGTACTCTGTCATAGAAAGACAAAACCGACCAGACAAAGCTCCACAGCTGGCGATATTTGCATTTGAGTGAAACCAATATAGCAGAGAGATTTACAATTTCATCTTTTAGAAATGCTCATTCGACATTTGATGCGTTAATCGCTTTAACTTTAGAAACACGTCTGGATATATAACCTGGTAAGACGTGGTTCGTCAAAAATCCCCGCAGGAAGGACACTTTAGACTGTAGGGAAATAATTTTAACCCTCAATCCAATAACCTCATTCAATTTCTTTACAACAGTAGGGTTGTACCTAGTCCTAAAATATTTGAATAAGTTTTTATAGGTACAACATTTTAAAATTGATTTTAATAATAATGGCGACGTAGCTATAATTACTAAGGACGGAGAGGCCTATAATACTAAAGTGAGAAAGAAAAAAGAATAAATTATTCATTCCTTACTCTAGTAAAACGGTTAAAATATAAAAAAAAGTGAATGGAGGAGAAAAAAGAAAAAAAAGATGGTGAAATCGAGACGTCTTTCGAGTCGACTCATTTTCAAGATATCTTGTCGACTAAAATAGGGTGTTTGAATAGCGAATTAAAATCGTGGTGAATACATGAATTATCGAATGAGTAAAAAAAAAATATGTACCCATCAGTTCCAAACTGTGGGTGTACTCCTTAGGCTTGCACAGAGACGGTTTTCGTAAATTGATGGTGACCGCTTCGAGAATCCTAAGGTGATTCTTGGAGCGAGCCCTGCGCAAGACAGTAAAAACCTCATCCGAATATCCCTCAGTGCATAATTAGCACTCCAACAAATGGTCGCCGATGGCCGACTCATGAGCTTGTAAACGCCCAGATGTCGGCCACTATCTGTGCCTACGTATTGAGAGAGGGATGTGTTCGGAAACTCTGACCTCCATTCACATTTTTTTAAATATTTTAACCGTTTTACTAGAGTAAGAAATGAATAATTTATTCTTTTTTCTTTCTCACTTAGGTATTATAGGCCTCTCCGTCCTTGGTAATTATGGCTACCTCGCCATTTTTTTAAAAATCAATATATATATATATTCAAATAGTTGAAAAAAGTATTAATTCTTGTTAGAACACATACAAAAAAAGAAAACAATGACACACGCACACATAAACTTAGTAATTAAGGTAATTAAAAAATATATACTATTGCACACACGTATGCATTAACTTTTGTAGAAAAAAAGAGAGAAAGACAAAAGAAAAAGACAGTGACGAATTTTCACACATACACACATACACATACACTTTCTGTCCATGTTTAAAATATGCAT
>OY744538.1:38822891-38840391 GCA_963556195.1 Sepiola atlantica | reverse complement strand
GACCTCCACTGGAAAAGTGCGGAGAATGCTGGGACCTTGGGGAGGCTTATTGCCACCCAAATCCCAGAGAAGACCAATTGTCTTTATCAGCGAGAAATCAATGGTAAGAGGCTGTTGCGATACCGCATCGTTATCGAAAAGATGTGAAGAATACTGGACATTTGGGGAGACTTGTTGTCACTCAAACTCCAGGAGATACCACTGGTTGTTGTCGGTGAGCAATCCCTTACGATGACCTGTGTGAGAACTCCTAGGAGTACAAATACTACTACTACTACTACTACTACTACTAATAATAATAATAATAAAAATAATAATAAAAATGAACCATGAAGAAAGTAATCGTAGGAGCAGTAGAAGCACCACTAAAAACACAATGGAAAAAGACTATGAGAAATTGGAATACAAGAGAAGATTGAGACCGTATAACGAACAGCAATTATGAGAACAGCCGAAATCTTAAGGGAAATCCTCGAACGCGGAGACCATCTCACATAAACTACGAACGCTAACCAGCCACACAAAAAAAAATGAAATCGAAATAAATCAAAAACATAGAGAAAACACAGGAGCCTAAGGGAATTAAAACAACCAGAAAGCTCATAACATGACCCCTCTCGCTAAAAAGTGGCACCAGCCTCGTCTGATACCACACCAAATTATCGAAAGAGTAAAGACCGAGGAGGGAAAGCTATCATACCTCCACTAGAAGGATGTGAGAGTATTGGAATATTGGGGAGGCTTATTGTCACTCAAATCCCAGTGAAGGCCATCACTGGAATGGTGCGAATCGTACTGGAACCTTGGGGTGGTTTAGTGTGAATCAAAGTCCAGAGAAAGACACACGGTAGTTGCTAGCGAAAGTTAAGTGTAGCGGCTGTTGCGATAACGTGAAGTGATTTGAATTAGTTATCAAAATAGGTGGAGAATACTGGAAATTATACGAGACTTGTTGTCACTCAAACACCAGGAAATATCACTGGTTGTTATGAATGTACAATTACTGATACTGATTTGTGTGGAAACTCCTAGCGAATAATAATAATAATAATAATAATAATAATAATGATGATGATGATGATGATGATGATGATGATGATGATGATGATGATGATGATGATGATGATGATAATAATAATAATAATAATAATAATAATAATAATAATAATAATAGTAGTAGTAGTAGTAGTAGTAGTAGTAGTAGTAATAATAATACCCCTAAAAAAAGTGATGGTACCAGCCTCGGCTGATACCATACAAAATAGCCGTGAAGAGTCAAGGAGGATGGGAAGACCGAAGATGGAGAACACTAACCAGACCTCTACTGGACGAGTGCAGAGCATACTGGGACTTTGGGAAGGCTTATTGCCACCCAAATACAATAGTCGTTACCGGCAAGAAATCAATGGTTCTCGGAAAGAGGTGGAGAGTACTAGAAATCTGGGCAGGCTTGTTTTCACTTAGACTCCACTGAACACTACTGTTTTTTATCAGTGAACAATCACTGACGATGACTTGTGTGAGGACTCTTTGTAAGGACAAATAATAATAATAATAATAATAATAATAATAACTAGCGGAACCCGTGTAAATTACACGAAATGATGTTTTCAATACGGGTCCTAATGTAACAAAGCACCCTCTATTTGTTAGTAAGTTACACTTGCTTTATTATGAGCCACCCCCCTTCTGGGTAAGAGTTAAATAATTGTTTGAAATAGTAACTCGTGTACGATGGACACTGCCATATCTACTAAAAAAAAGGTTGATATGCCATCCGTTCAAAAAAACAACAACAACAAAATAATACTGGCCGATATCCTACGTTTTAAGCAGTCAACGTAATTAAATAGACAATGCCATTAAAAACGCCAACATAAAAACAAAAAATAGTTTTAAGTTTTAAGCAACACAAAAAAGTAGTTTTTAACCAGGTGATAAAAAATGTATTATTTCTTCCCCTTCCCCTCGAACTGTAGAATAAAAATCTTAAAGGCTGGTTGGGATCGAACTATAAACCAGTCGGGCCGAAGTAAAAAATACCACCTCGCTAACCATTGCGCAAGCGGGATACACATATAAATATTCTTAAACCCAGACTAGTTGAATGTTTTGAAAAATTTAGGAGCGGCACGCATGCGCAGAGCTTTTGCCGGAAGCGTGACACACGAACACACACGCTATCGTATTAATATATAGATAATAATAATAATAATAATAATAATAATAATAATAATAATAATAATAACTTAAAAAATAAAAATGAGTTATCGTTCCTTAGAGTAAGCAGGGACTATGCCCAACAGTTTAAAAGACGAGATCGCTAAATATACGATTTTAACATATTTAAATAGCAACTTAATCGTTTTTGAATTTATTTCTCGAAAGTGTCCATATTAAAGGGCACATTTCAAAAAGAATAAATACGTTAAATATAAAACTAAGTCTTCCAGCTGATCCCACGCTCTAATTTACCATGTTAATATGGGAGGGGAATCTATCGTCTTTTTAGGAAGAAATTGAGAAAACTTATACTAAGTCGGTCAGTATCGCGTGAATGTTGGCTCCTCTAATTTCAAGAAGAAGAATATCGCAGACCAAAAACAGGTAAGTAACCCCACTAATTTGAGGTATGGCGATAACACAGGAAATCAGTAATAAACAAAACAACAAACCAAAAATTCAAAAGAAGAAATGGACAAGAGAAGAGAATTGACTTGTAATGGAGTGCTACTACAAAAACAACACCAAAAGACGGAATCTTTCGAAAGCAAATAAAAAATCTGTGGGACATGGCTATTGACTATTATACAACGGAACGAAAGATTGCAGACCAATGAAGAAAGATCCTCAAGATGGGAGAATTCTCAGAGCTAAAACTAGTGGAAATCCAACGAGAGATAAATGGTATAACAGACCAGGAAACACCACTTAGGGAAAATTCGCAGGTAGAAGACAAACACTGAAAATTAGAAGACCGAAAACTACGAAATCACAGAACTCACTGAGGAAAAAGCTACATATTTGAAAACCTCAAACGATTTATGAACGAGGACAAACAATATTCGTATCTCTAAGGAACGAAAATTGGAAGAAATTAAAATTAGAAACAGAAAAAGTAAACAAACTCCTCTCATACTTCTTAACATATTCTATCGCAGACCTAAATAACTTAATGTATACGGGGGCAAAATCAGTAAGTATAAAATGTAAAAATAGAAGCAAAAAATGGCCAAAAGAATGGACCAACAAAGTCTGGATAGGAAATTAGGCTGGAAACCCAGATCACCAAACTCCGAAAAGAATCTAAATCTGTAAATAGGATGAACGAGAACAGGATACAATGGAAGGAGGGAAATCTGACCCACAAGGAGAAACTAAATAAAAAACATGAAGAACTAAAACAAAAGATAGCAGAAAAAGGGCGAGATTGCGACGATTACAGATACAAATTTGAACAGTACAAACAAAACAGAACTTTTGAAAACAATGAAAGCCAGTTTTATCAAAATGTAAACGGAAGAAGTAAAAAAAACAACAGAATTACCAGACCCAACAGAAATAAAACTCTTCTGGGGCAAAATATGGGGAAAGCGACAGGATCACAACAGAAATGCCAAATAGCTAAAAAAACATAAAAGAAGAATGCCAGGAAGTTATAGAAGGAACAGAAACAGAACTTAATAAAGAAACGATTAAGACAACCTTAACGAAAATGGAAAACTTGAAAGCACAAGGCCACGATGAAATACATGCATACTGGTTTAAAAAATTCTCGACCTTACACAAAAACTGAGACGTATGAGAATTGATGACGAAAGTAAGACCTACGTTAATACAAAAAGACGCCTAAAAAGAACAATCGCAACCAACTACAGACCAATAACCTGTTTACCAATCATGTGGAAAATCCTAACAATATAACTGAGAGAAGAGATCTACCACCCCCTTAGCAATCGTGGACAATTTTATGAGGAACAAAAAGGATGCCGGAAAGGGGGAAAAAGGGACGCATGGTCTGTTATACATAGATAAAAAAATCCGCAAGTAGGTAAAAAGTAAAAAAAAAAAAAAGAACATAGCAATGGTATGGATTGACTACAAGTAAATCTACGACAGAATCCCTGAAGCATGGATAAATTTATATTTATAAATGTACAAAAATATCCAACAAGATAGATTATTAATATTATTAAGAAAGTAATGGAACATGGAGACAAGAACTGACAGCTGGAGGACAACACGTGACTTAGGTAAGAATAAAGAGAGGCAGTTTCGAAGGAGACTCTATCACCACTATTTATTTTATCATAGCCATGATTATACAGGGTGGGCCAAAATAAGGGTCCTATCTTTAAATTTGAATAACTTGAATTTGAATAACTTCCACAAAATAAAAGTTAAACTCACCAAACTTTATGTGTGTGTAGACTGACCCTTCCGAGATTTTTTGAAATAAACAAAACAAATTTTAGCCGAAAAACACTTCTTAAAACTTACAAAAACTAAAGTATTGTTTTTTACACTGTTTTGAGTTTTTTAAGCAAAAATAATATTTTCTAAATGAGGGTACGTTTCTTAGGGCTAATACGGCTCATGCTTGCTTCGGAAGGGGTCCTTTACTTATTCTAAAAAAAAAAAAAAAATCAATAAATAAAAAAGTTATGAATTTTTAAAAATAGGACCCTTATTTTTGCCCACCCTGTACTTAAATACATGCTCAGGAGATATGATGTCGTATACAAGTTTACAGCTACAGAACAAATAATAAATCCCCTCATGTATATGGACGACCTAAATCTATTCGCAAAGAGCAAAATAGAATTGGAACAGTTGATCAACGCAACCAAAATCTTTAGCCAGGACATTCAAATAGAATTCGGAATAGAAAAGTGTGCACTGCTAAAAGTGAAAAAGGGAAAACTGGAGACAGCGGAGAGCATGGAACTCCTCAACAAGTTACATATACATTTTTGGGAGTTCTGGAAGGAGACACCATAAAATCTACAGACATTAAAGGGTGAATTCGAAAAAAAATACCTGAGAAGAACAAGAAAACTCTTCGAAACGAAATTATATAGTAGAAGTCTAGTAAAAGGAATACACACTTTGGCCGTATCACTAATTAGAATAGTCCCGAAAAAACTTGAGAAAAAAGACTAGGAGAAATTGGAATCAAAAGGATAACTAAACCTATACAACGGACGGCAATGATGAAAACAGCTGAACTCTTAAGGGAAATCCTCGAATGCGGAAACTTATCCACATAAACTACGAACCCTAACCAGCTACATGGAAGTTAAAACAGATATAAAACAAAAACATGGACAGAACACCAAGGAAGGGGAGTACTAACCAAACCTCTACTGGTAGAGTGCATAGAATACTGGGACCTTGGGGAGGCTTGCTGAAAAACAAATCCAAGAGAAAATCCATGGTAATTGCCAGCGAGAAATCAATGGTAAGCGGCTGTTGCGATAACGCAAATTTATTTGCAACGATTATCGAAAGAGGTGGGGAATACTCGAAATCTGGAGACACTTGTTATCAGCCAGACTCCAGGGAACATCACCGGTTATTATCAGTGAGCAATCACTGATAATGACCTGTGTGAGAACCCTTAGTGAGTAAATAATAATAATAATAATAATAATAATAATAATAATAATAATAATAATAATAATAATAATAATGAAACATTGGTTGCTGTTAAGATGATGGTCATGAAGTATCAGGGAGAATGGAAAGACCGAGGAGGGTGAGAGTTTACCATCCAGACTTTGACTGGAAGCGTATATAAAGTACTGAAATCCTGAGGAGGCTTATTGTCACTCGAATTCCAGAGAAAGTTATCGGCCGTTATCAGCGAGAACTTAATAGTAAAACGCTTTTGCGATAACGCAACTTAATTTTCAACAGTGAACGAAAGAAACAGAGGGTACTAGAAATATACGATGTGTTGTCACTCGGACTCTATGTAACACCCTTTGTTTTTGCCAGTGAGCAATCACTTCTAATGACTCGTGTTAGATCTCGTAGTGAGTGAGAACACTACAGAGAACAGTGAAACGAGAAACAAAACACCGAGAAAACAAAAATATGTAAATATAGACTTTATGAACAAAGAGACAAAACAGTAAACGACATAAGTTAATGTTGTAAAGTAGCCCAAAATGAATGTAAGGTAAACATGTTAGGGTTGAGACGATGCTCCACGGGGACAAGTGCTAATAACCACACTCAGAACACATAGACAAATGGTACATACACAAACTGAAGACATAATTGTGACAATAAAAGTCATAACATCAACTTGGATGTAGAAATACAAACAGGCAAACTCATTCAAGCTAGAAGATAAGCCATGATAATATTTAACAAGAAAGAAACAAACCTGCTAAATAGGAGACTTTGCATACCTAACCGATCATGAGGTCCAGCTGAAGGGGGCATAAAGATAAAGTAAATACATTGAACTTGCCAGTAGCTATGAGGCATGCACTCGACGTTAATATCAATTATTGTTAAGTAGTCTAGAAAAAGTTTGGATAAACTTTGACAAAGACTAAGAAATTGGAGTCAAAAAGAGGATTGACACCATATAAAGACAAGAGCAGACGTATGACAGAACTTTTCCACTTCCAATCAAACTAAGTTCGCTGAAAAAGTGGTTGTATCATTTTACCGCTCCAGAAATAATCTCACCTCTGACGCACTCTTTTGCCTGTATAAGAGTCAAATACGTCCTAGGGTAAAGTACTGTTGCCACATCTGGTGAGGTGCCGCTCAGAGCATCATTTCCTGCCTTGACAGAGTACAACACCGATTTCACAATCTAGTATGGAATGCCCTCATATCTTCCCTACAGCCTCTTTATCACAAAGCAGAGGTTACTAGTCTTTCTCTACTCTATCGCTATTTTCATGCTAGGTGCTCGACTCAGTTTCAATCTTTACCCCCTCGTATAACATTCACAACAAAAACTCATCTAACTACAACCACTGTAAATACTTTCCCTTTCTTCCTCTGTGTACCTAAAACTAAACGGAACTTCCATGAACAAAGTTTATTTCCAAGAACTACGCGTCCGTGTAACACAATACCACGGGGCATCTTCCCAGCTTACTAAACATGGTCGTTTTCAATCCAATGTTATCAACTTCTTGTTTAGCTGTCCTCTTAAGTAATCACATTCTGCCCAGTCTCAACCATCGTTACCAATTCTAACGTTTTTTTAAATTAAAAATTTTTTTTTTAACATAGTTCACCCCAAACAAGGCAGGCCGCCACTGTAGACGTAAGGGGCTACTGAGAAAAGAAAAGGGGAGAAGGAAGGGGGGTCAACCTAACTTGGGATCTGCGCAGCGAGATGTCTGTTTACATTAGTTTTAAATTTCTGCATGTTTGTTCTGTCAGGGAAACAGGGGG
The DNA here is from genome assembly GCA_963556195.1 of Sepiola atlantica. Classification (NCBI taxonomy): domain Eukaryota; kingdom Metazoa; phylum Mollusca; class Cephalopoda; order Sepiida; family Sepiolidae; genus Sepiola; species Sepiola atlantica. The sequence continues at coordinate 38,832,963 of OY744538.1, read as the reverse complement.
CAGGGAGAGAGTTCCAGAGGCCAGCAGTACGAGGAAAGAAGCTATTTGAGTAGAAGGCTCTCCGACATTTGGGGACCTCCACAGTGAATGAATGAGATTTTTTTCTCACCGTCCATCTGACAAACTCATTAATAATTATCGTTGAGTGGCCTGTAGGCCTTGATAAGCGGTGACTCATTAGTACATATAAATATTGCCAGTCAAACAATTTTCAATGCCCTATATGATATTGCTTCTATAGAAGCTTTCACAGCCCCAAAAACAATAAAGATCACGAATTGAGAAAAACACCTTTATTTCAAGACGTGTCTGACAATGAATAAAGGACCCATTATACGTTGCATAACACTGTTTTAGATAGATGTATCCTTTCTTCTTCAACCTTACTACTAACAAAAGTAGAAACAACACAAAACAATAATGAAACAATTAAAACATGCTTTTTAATTAAAATGTTTTTATTATTAATGCGGAAATGGGTTTGTGCATACTTTTTCGCGTAGTGTTTTTATTGATATGGCCATACATGGTGCTCCTGTTGGCACTCGGTTGTGGAGTGTGCCGGCTGCTGCTCTTGGCATTCAGCTATCGATAGTATATTCGTCGAAGTTGTTATTCCTGATGGCTTAGGCAGTCGCGTTGATCACCACGCGGGATTGAGTTGCTTACTGGTAGGGTCTGTCATGACGTCAGCTCTGCCATCTCTTTTCGTTTCGTCGAATTTGTTTTGCTCATACACAGGCTGACAGGATCAGAACATATTTTTCTCAGCATGTATTTTTTTCTCGTTCGTTCCGGAAGTGGATGCGTGTCGCCTACCCAATTAGGGTCTCTTTTTGTCATATAAGCGGTGGCTGTTGATGCGAGCACTTCCGTTTTGGTTTTAAAATAGAAGTTTCGATAGATTACAACACCAGACTGACACTTGTAACACACCGACCTGAAAATAAGGATAATAATAATAATAACGATAATGATAATCATTATGATACTACTACTACTACTACTACTACTACTACTACTACTACTACTACTACTAATAATAATAATAATAATAATAACAGGAATCTGAAGGAAAATTATACTACTACTACTACTACTACTACTACTAATAATAATAATATATTAATAATAACTGAAATCTGAAGGAAAATCCTCGAATGCGGAAACTAACCAACATAAACTCTAAACGCTAACCGGCCACATGGAAGTTGGAATAGAAATCATAAAACTCCAGAAAGACTACCTCTACATAAATCCAAGGAGAACTGAAACTGCAAGAAATTTTGTAATACCCCCCCCCCAAAAAAAAATACAACATATAAGTCGTGAAGGGTCGAGGAGCGAGAGAGCTCTAACCAGACTTCCACTGGAAGGGTGTGAAGAGTACTAGGACCTTGAGGAGGCTTATTGATTGCCACCCAAATCAAAGATAAGAGCATGACTGTTACCAGTGAGAACTCTATGGCAAGCGGCTGTTGAAATAACGCAAAATCATTTTCAATGGTCATCGAAAGAGGTGGAGAGTACTGGAAATAAGACTCGAGGGAACACAACCGGTTATTGTCAGTAAGCAATCACTGATGATGACCTGTACGAGAACTCTTAGTGAGTAAATACTGTTGCTGCTGCTACTACTACTACTACTACTACTACTACTACTACTACTACTACTACTACTAATAATAATAATAATACACTTACACAAAGAAATTGAATCGCTACTGACGGTTGCACAAAATAACGATAGTACGGACACAAACTGGAGACTAGTAAAACATGAAAGTACAAATGAACAAACTCATTCAAGCAAGAAGACCGGACGTGTTAATAATCAACAAACAATAAAGAAACATACCAAATCGTAGATTTCGCCGTCCCAGCAGTTTACAGGGAGGAGGTCAAAGAGACAGAAAAACAAAGAAAGTACATGGAACTTTCTAAAGAGCTAAAAGGAATATGGAACATGAGTACAGTTAATGTAATACCAATAATATAACAGTTTGATAAATCCGCAAAAAAAGTGAGAGAAATTGGAATGAAAAATGAGGATTAACATCACACAACGCACAGTACTGATAAAAACAGTTGAAATATTAAAGAAAAATTATCGAGTGTGGAAACCAACCCACATGATAAGGTAACCCCTACCAAACAGATACGTTACGATAAAAGTAGAACAAAAATATAGAAATAACATTGCACGAATTCAAAGGAACTGAAACATCAGAAATTCCATAATATGATTCCCACACTCCCGAAAATAGTACCACACAAGATGATCGTGAAGCGTCTAGAAGGATGGAAAGACCCAGGAAGGAGGGCGTCGCCCAGACCTCCACCAATAAAGCGCATTTCATCTGTGGCCATTTCATACTACCAGACCCTTCACTACGTTATCTGTGGCATACACCGATAAAAGCGCTACCCCACTTTAGGGGATAGTGGTGTCATATTATGTAATTTTTCAAATTTATCTTCTCTAACAATTTTAGTTCTCTTGGAATTTTATTTCTATATCCGTAATTACAAACAGTATTTACACAGCGTTTTTCTATTTTAACTATCTCGTGTTTGGTAGGAATAACCTGGTTATATGGGTTGGCTTTTTTTCTCTTAATATTTCAGCTGTGTCATCAGTGCAATGCGTTAATGGTGTAAATCCTCGCATTAATTCCGATTTTTCCTAGTTTTTCCCCGGGTTTTACGAACTATTCCTAGTGCTCATACAATTATCGGTATTACGGTGCGTTTTCTCATGTTCCATATGTCTTACAGCTCTCTAGAAAGCTCCATACAATTATCAGTATTACGGTTCTTTTTTTTTCATGTCCTATATGTCTTTCAGCTCTCTGGAAAGTTCCATACAATTATCAGTATTTCGGTTCTGTTTTTTCATGTCTAATATGTTTTTCAGCTCTCTGGAAAGCTCCATGTATTTGCTTAATTTTTCGATCTCATTCAGCTTCACCCGTTGACTGCTTGGACGGCTAGATCTATTATTCGGCAGTGTGGTCCAAACTTAAATTCCGTTCAATTTCCACGCCCTAGAATATCGCTGAGATGATACAATTTAAAACTTGTATTTATAATGAAATAAAATATGTTCTAGAAGTCTTAGACACATTTTAACTTCCATCAGTGTCCTGGAACTCTTGGGCTAACTCTAACTTGTAAGGTGTCATGCGCAGTTGTCTTTCTAAGACACGCCAAACAGTTGTTGTAGGAAGCTGACGTTCCCAACTGGCTCTGCTGATCGATTTACAGGAGGCTGGCTCCGCTCGAAGGCAGTTTGAATTCGCTCAACCGTATTATCTGAAGTTGAGGAGAGTCCTGTTCTCTTAGCAGTGCGCAAACATCCATCCTTTATAAATTTACTATACGATCTCAATATTGGTTTTTCTTTTCTGGTGCCTCTTTTCAGAATTTTGTGCGAAACAAGTTTTTACAAATTCAAAGACACAAAACGCCTTTTCTGTTTTTAGTGAACGCCATTACTGGATATGAAAAAATATGAAAAAACAATTAGCACTACAAAAAACTTAAAAATATACCAGTTTCATCTTATTACCATTCATAGTTAAGCAAGTATGCGAAATGTTCCCAACACTTCTGGAAACCCTATATGCCATTCATGGAATAAAGGTTAAATATTTCATTAAATTGGGTAATTCTCTGATTTGGGATAATAAAAAAATATGTTTTGGTTTGTTTACAGATTGTAGTCCCCCACTCCCATTTTATCAGGGATAGAAGTGGGTCAATGCAATCTTTAGTCGATAAACCCTTTGCAAAGGAAACCACTGAAAAGTGTTAAGTACTATTGGGTGAGTCCTGTTATGGATAAGATAGATGATGGCCTTTTGTCTTTTCGTACATTGACTCACGCTACCAAGTAAAAATAAAAGGGAATGCGCGTTAAATGAAGAAGGTAAAACAGAATTGACGAAACAACATATTTATATATTTACAAGGCATGACATATTGTATGTGTGAATTGTTCATTTTGTGTTCAGACAGTTTGGGCAGTTTTGATGTTAGAATGGAATAAAAGGAATTAGTCTGTGGAAGTAGTAGTGTTCATAGCAGTTTCGTTCTTTTCTCGGTCAAAAGAGTGTTGCGTCTTCTCTTTTGACCGGTTTTTCTGTGACTGCCTCTCGTAGCTCTGTTAAATTATTTTTATCTGAAACAACAGACTCCACGGTGCTTTTTGTCTTTGTCGGGCAAAATAATTTTAGTCTATGGACGTAATTATAGGCAAGTCATTTGACCTGCGTTTTTTAAAAATAGTTTCAACTTTATTATTTATGGGCCAGTTTCTCTGTGACTGCCTCTGTAGACCTGTTACATTATTTTTCCATCTTAAACAACAGGCTCCACGGATCTTGTTTGTTCTGGACGGACAAAAGAATTTTAGTCTGTGGACGTAACTGAAGACAAGTCATGTGACCTGTTTTTTAATAGTTTCAACGTTATCCTTTAGGAGCCGGTTTCTCTGTAACTGCATCTCGTAGCTCTGTTAAATTATTTTTATTTTATACAACAGGCTCTACGGAGCTTGTTTGTTTTTCACGGGCAAAATAATATTAGTATTTGGACGTAATTGTAGACAAGTCATTTGACCTGCTTTTTTTTCAATTTCGACTTTATCCTTCATGAGCTGGTGTCTGCATGCTTTTGACATATTCTTTCAGTGTGTTGGTATCGATGGTCATAACAGTTTTGTTTTCTCCTTTATTCAGATAATCACTGATCGGCCGAAAACTGACTTATCCTCGTGACTGCGTTGAATTCTTTTTTATCTGAAACAACAGACCTACTGAGCTTGTATTTTACGGGTAAAAATAATTTTTGTTTGCGGACGTAATTGTAGATTAGTCACTGACTTATCAATTTTATAATTTCGTCTTTATCCTTTATGAGCAACTTTTTAATAGAAACATGTGATAGTTTTAATCTTCAGGCGTATCTTATTTCTTTGTGGTCACGCTATTGGCTTATAAACATATGCTAATTTAAGATATGTTAGTCGGGTTTAGTTTGCAGACGTAATTGTAGATAAATCACTGACTTGTTAATGTTATATGATTTAAAAATATGTAAATGAACCTGTACTACTCAATGAATGGTTGACTCAGCCGGAGAAAACTTAGTCTGCTCTCTACTTTTGTCCTCGCGAAATATACGCGTCGGGGGAAATGGGTCGCTTTAATAAATGATTCTTATTTGCGAATCAGTAAGGCGTAAAAATACAAATTCCAATGTTATTCTTTATTCATAAACCTTGCTTGAAAGTACTTTTATTCAAACTCATAATAAAAGCTAGTTTTAATTCGTCATAATATTTATTTGCAGCTTCGGATTGGGAATGGTTATTACACCGTCATTAGACAATAATTGACGTATCTGTCTATACCAGGCGAGAAGTAATAATTATAACAGGAGTAGGCAAGTCAAGACCCGCATGACGCATGAGGCTCTCTCGTGGTGCTTGTGTGGCACGTCAATACTCGATTAAACATCTACAATAAACTTTGGATCTTATTGTTGGAACATATTAAAATGGTTGTGGATAACAAAAAAAGAAAGATTTTACGCGTCAGAATAAGAAATCATGATCATTATAATCATCATGGTCATGATGATGATGATCATCATCATCATGCTCATCATGATCATCATGATCATCGTGATGATGATGATGATGATCATCATCATGATCATCATGATCATCATCATCATCAGCAGCAGCAGCAGCAGCAGCAAAAGCAAACGTTTTCTCCGTATACTGCAATTACGATCTATCATGTATTTTACTATCTCTAAGACCGCCTGCCTCTTCTTACGTTGTTTAGCTAACTGGATGATCTGGCAATCCAGGAACATACCTTATCACGCCATATTCTTGATTGTTTACCTCCTTTTCTGCACCCTTCCACCATTCCTTCTAGACATACATTGCCTGCTGCGACTGTTGACCTTTTTGTTTGTTCGAACACTTTTAACACTTTCCATTTAACCACAGAGAATATTGACAGGATTTCCGTATTTACTAAAAGATCGCTTATTTTGTATGACGCATTGTTTTGATTATTTTATTTTTAAAGATTGTGAGTGTTTCCCTTGTTTTGTCTGTCCACGCAAAACACTCAAGATCATATAGCACTATTTGCAGTTCATACTTAAAAAAAACTCAGTACAGAAACAAGAGAAAGATTTCACTAGCTTTTCTGTCACGTAAACTGGAGACTTCCTGTACTTGACGTCATTTCCTTATACACGTTAACTCTGATTCTAATCTGAACTTCTCATGGAAAATATGATCCGTTTACTTTACGTACTCATATTATGTATTTTGTTTCGAAAGGCAGTGGATGATTCTATTGTTTTGTCTGACAATTTGATACACTCAAGACTGTATAGCATTATTAGCAGTTCATCTGTGTTGATACTCTACGCTGCATTCTGATATGAGAAACCGTTTTAAATGAGAACTAGCTTGTTTTTATTGGAATATGCCGACCAAAGCTTCTATGGTGTTGTAATGCTTCATCGATGCCATTTGTAGCAGAAATCACGTATCTTAACTAATTAACTACATCAACCAGTGTGTTTCTTTATTGGTCCCTCGATTTATAAAATCGGGGAACTTATGTTTTGAGGCATGTCCGTCCGTCCGTCCGTCCGTCCGTCCGTCCGTCCGTCCGTCCGTCCGTCCGTCCGGATTTTTCTCCGCAACCATCCATTGAATTTCTCTGAAATTTTGCATGAAGTTGTAACTTTGGTCAGGTTAGAAAGTAACATTCTCCGATTTAAAAAAAAATTCTGGTTAGCCCCACTAGAAGGTCAAAAGACCCCGAAATGGCAAAAAATGACATTTTTTGCCCCATAACTTTTCATCCATCCATTCAATTTCTCTGAAACTTGGCCAAAATGTGGAGGCAATTGTTCCTAATAGAAAAAAAGTATCGCGGACCTTGGAAAAATCTGGTTCGCGCCCCCAGGGGGTCAAAAGCCCCCAAATTGGCAAAAAATGACCCTTTTCTTTCATAACGTTTGATCCATCCATTCAATTTTTCTGAAACTTCGCCAAAATGTAGAGGCAATTGTTCTAGATATAAAATGAGCATCCTTGACCTCAGAAAAATTCTAAAATGTCCCAAATTGCCCAAATTGATTGCATTTTACACTCGCCACATCGAGTCACATACAGAGGGGGACCAGGCATGCGCGGCTTGTTTATCGTTAGTTTCAAAGTTCTTGTTTTTGTCTGTTGTCATACATTTGGACAAGCAGTTGATTTTCAAACCTATTTCGGTCGCTTTTAGATGTAGGAAATCAAGCAATACCTGGAATAACTAATGGTCACAATGTGATCCAAATAATTCAGATTTGATAATCGAAAATCCTTATTTATATTTATTTCCTACTTCAAGAAAAACTGCAACAGTTGTAAAACAGAACAACATATTGCAGACTGTAATCCGGTAGTTTAACACCTTTATTAATGTGTATCCTTCATTATTATAAAAGGTAAAGGTCGCATAGCCTGGACGCGCACGAGTGTCATTGCCGACATCGCACACTGCCCATGGCCGTAGCGGCGGTGATTTGTTAAGAATCACTGTGTCTAGGGCACAGCATATGGAAGGCGGAGCCCATCCCTCTCCTTCCGCTGCCTTGAACCTTCCCTGAGTTTTAGTCAGGTACCCATTTACTGCTGGGTGGACAGAGGGAGTTTTCAGACCCGAAAATTCGCATGCCATGAGTGGGATCGAACCCGGGTCGTCCAGCCCAAAGACAAGTGCTATAACCACTCGTCCACAGGCCCTCCCTTATTATGATGTGACGTTAAATATAGAGACATGGGAGAGAATGCAAATCGAACATCCAACGCTTTATTTACATCCAATTTTGATTAGACTTAGTTTGGACAACTTGGATTCTATTCATACAAAACGTTTTTTCGTTTTTTTATTTAAAAATTTATGGAACAAAAAATATGTGTATTTTGTTATTGCAATAAATCCGTGAAACCCTAACCCTAACCCTTTTCTGCCATTTGTAAGAGTAGCAACTCCAGTTATTCGTTTGTCTTTTAATTTGAGAGGGGCATGCATTTCTTCATCAAAAAAGTTCATGATTTTGTTCTTTTTCAAATTTGTAAAACAAAAGCGTTGTTAATTGATAAAAGTATATCATTTTCAAGACGTTGAGGTTTTCTATTATTTTGTGATGTGTCGGCTTGACAAAGCCGACACATCACTAGCAGTATATCTGTGTGTATAATAGCAGCCTTCATTTGATATGACATGCGGTTTGAATTAAGAACTTGACTATGGTTGACACTTGCTTACTGACGACCTATGCGATGTTATGATGCTTAATCGGGTTCATTTCGAACAGAAAGCACATATATTAGCTAGCTCAATGCATCCACCTTTGAAATACTTCGTTTATGTATCGTTAGTTTAAGAGTTCTGTTTGTTTTGTTCGTAGTCAGGCATTTGGTCTTCTACTTCGCACGGTTTTATTATTTTTTTTTTTTTAGTATATACTATTAGTTGTTACTTGTTTGTTTAGCAGTTCAAATAAACAAGCAGAAGTTACTTACATACTTACATATAATGAACTTGTTGTCATGCCAGTCTTGGTTCGTCTTGCCGGGCTGACAAAAAGTCTACCTCTCATGAGTTCTGACGTCGACACATTCCCTTTTACAGCGTCGGTTCCATGAATTGTTGACCAGTAGATCCTTTTCAGGTTTCTACCTGATAATCACGTCGTTTTCGACAGAAACAGGATAGTGTGACGTCAATGGTGTTTTTTTAGCCATATTCCAGGGGACGACATGCGGTATGTCCAATCCATCGGAACCTCTTTTAAGTAGCCCCTTTCCGCTGCATCTTTAATAAAATATAACCGAGACAGTTTGAGGACTTTGCAGTCGGTGATGTGGTCAGTTTGTCTTATAGATGATCAAATACACCTACCAGTGAACATCGTTCGCCTGAAGCTCCACAGGTTTCACAACCATAAAGGAGGATTGATCGAACGACAGTTGGATACATGCAGCATTAAGTGGAGTGGACCACAATCCGCGCGTTGGTGGCGAATAAACGCGTCACGCTCGAAGTTTGTACGGAGGTTGATGTCATGTGAACTTTGACCTTTGACCTAATACTGTTGAGTAGTTTATTAATCCTTATCTCACTTCAACTAAAACAAAATGGCAATTCCAATTTAAAACGGGTTTGAAAGACACCGATAAATTTCCCCAGAAGCAGAGGGGGGACTTTAAATTTTGCACAGAGGACTTTGTTTTTGCTTAACGAGTCACCACTTGTTAAGGCCAAAAGCAATTCGAGGATGAGGGTTAATGAGATACATAGATTGTATGTTGTATCATAAAGAATATTACGAGAAGATAGAAAACGATGAATGTGATAAACTATATTACTCATGAGAACGGTTCGTGACAGTCTGCAGAGAAGCAGTACAGTGATAATGTTTTCAACAGATGAGGGACTCTTGCAAAGAAATTTAGTTTAAAGAAATTGCGCTTGTCGTTAGGCACGTGAAGGATGAAATAAAAGTTTTTTGCAGTTATGATAGAGAGACAAATTCCTGCTGTGAATGTCTTACACCGTTAAACCAGATATTGGAGCTCATACGAGCACTTTCCATGGTAATAACGATAGAGTAGAGAAAGGCTAGTAACATCTCTTATATATTACAAAAAGGGTTAGGGTTAAGGTTAACTTTGTTGTTGTTTTCGTTGTTGTTAGTTGTTGGCACTTCTTTTTATACCGTTTTATCGTAAGGGAAGAAAGTTATTTTTCTCCATCATCTTAAAGCCCTGTCTCACGGTTTCCAACCCACCGCCACCGCCGCCACCAACAAAAAACATATGACTTTTCTCCATCTCTTCATCTTTTCTCCCGATGCCCGACCTCCCAGCAACAAGTTGCCCTCGTCAATGGGTGAAGCGAGAGGGCGAAGTCAGCAGAGGGCGACGAGTTTTTATTTATATTTTTGGGGAGTGGAGGGGGTAGTTTTCGGAAGAGCAAGA
>OY744538.1:38785391-38815391 GCA_963556195.1 Sepiola atlantica | reverse complement strand
ATAATAATAATAATAATAATAATAATAATAATAATAATAATAATAATAATAATAATAATAATAATAATAATAATAATAATAATAATAATAATAATAATAATAATAATAATAATAATAATAATAATAATAATAATAATAATAATAATAATAATAATAATAATAATAATAATAATAATAATAATAATAATAATAATAATAATAATAATAATAATAATAATAATAATAATAATAATAATAATAATAATAATAATAATAATAATAATAATAATAATAATAATAATAATAATAATAATAATAATAATAATAATAATAATAATAATAATAATAATAATAATAATAATAATAATAATAATAATAATAATAATAATAATAATAATAATAATAATAATAATAATAATAATAATAATAATAATAATAATAATAATAATAATAATAATAATAATAATAATAATAATAATAATAATAATAATAATAATAATAATAATAATAATAATAATAATAATAATAATAATAATAATAATAATAATAATAATAATAATAATAATAATAATAATAATAATAATAATAATAATAATAATAATAATAATAATAATAATAATAATAATAATAATAATAATAATAATAATAATAATAATAATAATAATAATAATAATAATAATAATAATAATAATAATAATAATAATAATAATAATAATAATAATAATTAATAATAACGCCGGCATTTTCCAGTTATTCTTTTAGTTATATATTTTTTAATATTTTAAAATATTTTTTAGTATTTTTTAGTATTTTTATTATACCTCATTTATTATTATTTTCATTATTTCACCTCAATTATTAGGGGTATCTATTATTATTATTATTATTATTATTATTATTATTATTATTATTATTATTATTATTATTATTATTATTATTATTATTATTATTATTATTATTATTATTATTATTATTATTATTATTATTACTACTATTCCTGTTACATTTAACGAATATACTTATTTATTCAAATTAACTCCAGACAAATTATAAAGACAATATAAACCCAGAATCGCGGCACATTTGATCACCGCCCCACCACCACAACAATCAGACCAGTTTGCCCGCACGCATACACACATATACACAATATTACAGTTCACTTGGAAAAATACATTTATAAACTCGACGGTTTTTTTGACACTTGATTCGTGCATGTCTACCCCCCCCCCCCCTCCTTCCCTCTCGATCTGAATCAACAGACGCCCTCTCTCTCTCCTTCTTTTTCCTCTATGTGTCTACCTCCCCACCACCTCTCCCCTCATCATTATTTGTTCCTCTTTCCACCTTATATTTTTATTTATTTTTTTATTTATTTATTTATTTACCCTGTTTGTTTCAGATTCTAGATTTTAGATTTTTGTTTTCTGTTTTTTGTTTCTTAGATTTTTAGATTTTTTAATTTTTAATTTTAATTTTTTAACGGCTTTAATTTTTGAAATGTTAAATTTCTTTCCTTCTTCTCTTTCTTTATCCCTCCACTTCATTCTCTCCAAATATGATCTGAGGTTAAGATCGGATTCTATCTCTGCCTGATGAGATCTCAGTTCATAGTAACTGTTGATCGATAACATCAACATGCCAGTGTCGCAGATTTTGTACATGTCTGTGTAAATAAAATTATCATATATATATATATATATATATATATATATATATATATATATATATATATATATATATATATATATATATATATATATATTCATAAGCGTTTGGAGGTGAGTCCAGCGCTCATAGTACTACTACTACTTTCTTTCATCTCTCCATCATGCCAACCCCAAATTTCGAAAAGTTGATGAATATATGAAAAATATCTCTTGGTTTTTCCTTTTTCATTTCCCATCACGTCGGATTACTCTCATCCTTCCTTTCTATTATATATATATATATAAAATGAACTTTCCTAATTTATATATATATATATATATATATATATATATATATATATATATATATATATATATATATATATATATATATATATTAAGCTATGAAAATATCAATTAAGCTACACAGAGACTCCCACGTTTCGTCCGCGGGGAGATCTTCAGGCTAAAATGCATTTTAGCCTGAAGATCCCCCCCGGGGATGAAACGCGGGCGACTCTGTGTAGCTTAGTAGCCATAAATATATTTTCATAGCTTACTACCTAGCTCTACTTATGTATCGAGCACTGTTGAAGTAAATACTGAAAATTGATACATAAAAATTTATATCTCCTTATAAAATTTTATGTGGATACATGAAATAGATAATATATATATATATATATATATATATATATATATATATATATATATATATATATATATATATATATATATATATACATATATATAGGATCAAATATAAACCAAAGTAAAAACTTTTAGTGGATGGAACCTATTGTGAAGAGGATTAGCTCAATATACGAGATAGAGCATCTGTATTTCTCCTCTGATGATAAGATTTAGATCTTTAGAAAAGCCTTGGCTTAAGGAAAAAATAATAAACACTAGTTTATTACTGAATACACCTTGCATTGAACAATTGAAATTTGAAATAAATTTGGACAATCGTCGCATATTTATCACTCTTTTTTCTTCTATCTCTCTCTCTCTCTCTCTCTCTGTATATATATATATATATATATATATATATATATATATATATATATATATTATATATATATATATATAATGATAGCATATATATATATGCTATCATTTTCATCATCAGAGTTAGTTCTTCAAGTATATTCTGGTAGAGTTCACACCTTTTTGCGTTTAGTTTTACTACTGATGCTTTCTGTTTTCCACCGGGCACCAAGGGAGTTTTCACAATGCTTCCAGATTTATCAAAACGACGCATCCGATTCTCTTCCCTCATCCGCCTTCTCTCCTAAGCGAACTCAGCTGAAAAAAAATTACTAGTTAAAATAACCATAGACATAAGGTAAGATATCGCGTCTATAAGCTTAAGCATACTGGAAAAGTACCCATTGGGGTATACAAGATGCGACCGATATATCCTTTTACTAAACAAAATAATATAGATCTGACGGGGATAGTTAGAACGGAAGGTTAGTTGAAACATTGAAATTTTAGCCGAAGTGGAAGAAACGATTAGAACTTGGCGCAATGAGTTTGTCATACATACAACAAAAGTTTATACTTGTTTCTCATCTTGAAGAATATATCTTGAAAATGTTAATCTTTCTCTAAGTAAGTAAGCAACGGAAGGATTTTAAATCTTCAATGTTGTTTGTTGAATAAAAGATAATTGAAATGGGAAAACAAATTCTTTATCTTTTCTGTTTATTTTTGTATAAACTATCTGTGATCTGTGTTTTATAATATTTATGCATAGGTCAATTGGAATTGTCATAGAGAGGCTAGTTGTAACTTTTCAACCCCAAAATTACAGTATATTATCACGAGGGCATAATCTCTATACCCCTGATCTGTCCCAACACAAGCTAGCTGTGTTATATAATATTATATGCATAGCTTAATTGAAACTTTCAGAGAGGGGCCAGGTCAAACGTTTCACCCAGACATTTAAAGCATATAATCACGAGGGTATAATCCGTGTGTCCATCGATCCGCCTCCAAATAAGTTATCTTATTGATTTCTTCAGATCATATGTCCCTCGGGTGATTGCTAACACTTTTATGTAGTTTGCGTCGTGGCGTCATGGAAAGTGACTTTCGATTGTAATCTGGTGTTTTTATTTACTTATTTGCAATTATTTTAGGCGGGAGATTTCTGCAATTATTTTAAGTTGTTTCGGGATTAATTAACTAATTTATTAACTTTGTTAATTTATTATTTATTATCTATTTGTTTTTATTTATTTATTTTACTTTTTTTATTTTATTTATTTACTACTAATTTATTTACTTTCATTTGAATTATAATAACACTTGATATGTCTGTGCTGCGCAGCTAACAGCTCTGTTACCGCACCCAGCACTACGCCATCACGACGAGGAACCACTTCGCAGTTTCAGACTAACTCTTTGACTGCTTTTCTGAAGTGGCGAGGACTCTCCACCAGGATGTGGTAATGTAGCACTACTATCATCTTCCCACAAATGCTATCAAGCCTTCTTGGTTTACTTTCCTCGACGGTAGAGTGATCTCCACTGTGGATTGCGACCTGAACGTATCTGCTACACGTCTTATGGTCCATCGACTTGCGGTGTTGAGAAAAATAAGTCAGAAAAAGAATTGAACTACTTAAAAAAGAAAAAAATGTCAAGCGTCTTTCCGCTTTGTCGTCCATCTTTCTGGGTGGTCAACAGGTATTTCCCTGGAGTCACAGTAAAGATTTGAATAACACTTGATTTTTTTGTGTTTCACAGCTAACAGCTCCGTTACCAGATCAAGTATTACGCCATCATCAGGTCTGTTTACTTCTATTTAATAAAAAAATGTATTTATTTATTTTAGTCTCTCATATCATTGTTTTAGGTGGCTTAGTAGTAATTTATTTTAATGACTACATTTAATAGTCAAACACTTTTTTAAATAGATCTTCGAGTATGAAATTATCATCTAAGCACGATTTACAGTGTTGCTATAAGATGGTACTATTTTTCGTATTGTCCATGTTATTTTCGGTATATTTTGGTTTGAATTCTAAAGAGCCCATATGTCTTTGGAAGGTTTTGTGTAATGTCTCTATATTTTATTATTAATTGGTTTGCGTGTGTAGATCCTTTGTTTCCAGATGCCTTCTGTCATTCCAATGCATGCTTTCAATGTGTTTTCTTTTGTATTTAGCGATGTATTTGTATGCTACGTTTAGTTCTAGACAGTTTTTTCTTAACAGACACTCAGATTTATTGCTACACTTGTGGATTTTTGTTTGGTGTTAACAGTATGATAAATCTTGTTTAATTAATTTAAAAAAATATTTTCTCCAAACATATGTAGCTAAATGTATAAATAATAAGTAGTAATAAGTAGTAACACTACATATCTAAAACAAGAATAGGTTTAAGGCTCCCAAAGTTCATGGATCAGTGGAGCAACGGATAAAATGCTGAGTATGATCATTTCTAAGTGACAGTCTTCTGGGGGTTGAATGTTCAATCCTAACAACAGGCGATACTAAAATATAGTAATAATTACTTAAGACGTTTACCCGGTCATGGCTTAGGAAACGAGTACCATCTATCCTCGTGAACGAAATAAAGTGTTTAGTTCGAAATTCCCGAGTTCGACAAAGTGCGCCTGAAGAATGTTCGGAAGTTACATCGGCCGAAACATTGTGAGAAACATAACAGTGTATGTATGTTAAATATTTTCTGTAGTTTGTTAGATATTAGGAAGTGTTATAGAAAAATATTTCCTACATTTATGCGTAAGTGTTTGCTATATGGTGGGTTAAACCAAATTCTGTTTCTATTTCTACTTGGCGTTTTCGTTCTGCTGGTGTATGTTTTCCTATCAAAGTTGTTTGTATGTAACTTTTTGTTCTTTCATTAATGAGTAATAGACGTCAAACCTTGAGTAATCATTCCTGAGGTTATAACAACGTTAATAGCCGTATAATCACGCTAATAGAGGTGTAATTACCTCAAACAGTGAGTCATAACTCCTGACGGTATAACAACATTAATAGACTTATACTCACGTTAATGGATGTGTAACCACATGAAATCTTCAGTCACAACTCCTAGAGATATAATCACTTTAATGGAGGTATCACAACGTAAATGGAGGTATAACTGCATCAAAACTTCAGTCACCACTGCTGGAGGTATAACCGTGTGAATGGAGGAATAACCACGTTAATGGAGGTATAACAATTCCAAACCTTCAGTCAACACACGTGGAGGTATAACAACGTTAATGGAGGTATAACCATGTAAATGGAGGTATAACTGCATCAAAACTTCAGTCACCACTGCTGGAGGTATAACCGTGTGAATGGAAGAATAACCACGTTAATGGAGGTATAACAATTCCAAACCTCCAGTCAACACACGTGGAGGTATAACTACGTTAATGGAGGTATGACCATGTAAATGGTGGTATAACAACATCAAACTGCAGTCACCTATACTAGAGGTATAACTACATTAATAGAGTATAACCAGATCAAACCTTCAGTCACAATTCCTGGAAGTATAACGACGTTAATGTAGGTATACCCACATCAAACCTTCAGTCACCACTTCTGGAGGTATAACCACGTTAATGGAGGTATAACCACGTTAATGGAGGTATAACCACACAATATCTTAAGTTATCACTCCTGGGGGAATTACGATGTTAATAGACTTATAACAACGTTAATGCGAGTATAATGATCTTAATGGAGGTATAACAACGTTAATGGAGGTATAACCACACAATATCTTAAGTTATCACTCCTGGAGGAATTACGATGTTAATAGACTTATAACAACGTTAATGCGAGTATAATGATTTTAATGGAGGTATAACAACGTTAATGGAGGTATGACCACACAATATCTTAAGTTATCACTCCTGGAGGAATTACGATGTTAATAGACTTATAACAACGTTAATGCGAGTATAATGATCTTAATGGAGGTATAACCACGTTAATGGAGGTATAACCACACAATATCTTAAGTTATCACTCCTGGAGGAATTACGATGTTAATAGACTTATAACAACGTTAATGCGAGTATAATGATCTTAATGGAGGTATAACAACGTTAATGGAGGTATAACCACACAATATCTTAAGTTATCACTCCTGGAGGAATTACGATGTTAATAGACTTATAACAACGTTAATGCGAGTATAATGATCTTAATGGAGGTATAACCACGTTAATGGAGGTATAACCACACAATATCTTAAGTTATCACTCCTGGAGGAATTACGATGTTAATAGACTTATAACAACGTTAATGCGAGTATAATGATCTTAATGGAGGTATAACAACGTTAATGGAGGTATAACCACACAATATCTTAAGTTATCACTCCTGGAGGAATTACGATGTTAATAGACTTATAACAACGTTAATGCGAGTATAATGATCTTAATGGAGGTATAACCACGTTAATGGAGGTATAACCACACAATATCTTAAGTTATCACTCCTGGAGGAATTACGATGTTAATAGACTTATAACAACGTTAATGCGAGTATAATGATCTTAATGGAGGTATAACAACGTTAATGGAGGTATAACCACACAATATCTTAAGTTATCACTCCTGGAGGAATTACGATGTTAATAGACTTATAACAACGTTAATGCGAGTATAATGATCTTAATGGAGGTATAACCACGTTAATGGAGGTATAACCACACAATATCTTAAGTTATCACTCCTGGAGGAATTACGATGTTAATAGACTTATAACAACGTTAATGCGAGTATAATGATCTTAATGGAGGTATAACAACGTTAATGGAGGTATAACCACACAATATCTTAAGTTATCACTCCTGGAGGAATTACGATGTTAATAGACTTATAACAACGTTAATGCGAGTATAATGATCTTAATGGAGGTATAACAACGTTAATGGAGGTATAACCACACAATATCTTAAGTTATCACTCCTGGAGGAATTACGATGTTAATAGACTTATAACAACGTTAATGCGAGTATAATGATCTTAATGGAGGTATAACCACGTTAATGGAGGTATAACCACACAATATCTTAAGTTATCACTCCTGGAGGAATTACGATGTTAATAGACTTATAACAACGTTAATGCGAGTATAATGATCTTAATGGAGGTATAACAACGTTAATGGAGGTATAACCACACAATATCTTAAGTTATCACTCCTGGAGGAATTACGATGTTAATAGACTTATAACAACGTTAATGCGAGTATAATGATCTTAATGGAGGTATAACAACGTTAATGGCTGACAGAAATAGAGATAAACTAAAAAAACAAACGTTCTATATTCTAGTTATTTCTTCCATTTTTTTCTTCAACTTAAAAAAAATAACGTCTTTTAAACATTTTCTTTCTCTTACTATCTTAGCCTTCCGCGTAATCCTCTTTTTTGCCCTTTACTTTTGTTGATTTCTTCTCTCTTCTTTCTTCTTGCTTTCGTATTCTCCTGTTGTATATTGGCAACAGACGTGAACGAGAAAGCGTCAGACTATACAAACGGCACAAGCTCGTACTTTTGGCGTAACCATTGCAAACAAGATGGCCGATAAATAGATTTCGGTTTTCTTTCGTTTCTTTTTACTGCTGTTTTTATTTGATTTCTTCTTCTTCTCTTTCTCGTCCATTTTTCTCTTAAACTGAGATAATGTTGACGCGTTGCTTACATTAGACATCTGGAGAGTAAGAAATCTCACAGAAACGTATTTATGAATCATACACTTATCAATGTACCAGTAATGTAGCAAATTGAGTCAGTATCTGTTCTATAGCATTCAAATGCCTGTGCGTGTGTCCGCATGGCTTCCACATGGAGGTTTGGTGGTTGTTCACTTGTTTACCGCCAACACAAGATATGGCACAAGGGCCGGAAAGCGGATATACTCAGAAACTTAAAGGGGGCACCGTGGATGGGTACAAGATAGCAAAAAACGAACCGGTCGGCATTTCCCGCTTAGAAAACATCAGGCGATTGGCATTAAATCACTCTCTCGTCCAAGTGAGTACGTACTACATGGAAAGGTATATATCCTTTCACCGAGCTGGACAATACCACATCCCGACAAAGAAGGGTCTGGTCCTACAAAGACAGTCCATACGGTGTCCAACTGAGTGTCGAGAATGGATCCTTGGCGAATATGAAAAGGCTAAGGGGGCAGCTGACAGAAGAACCGTTCTGGTGGGGGGGGGGGCTGGGGCATCAGTTACTTCAAGTTTTTTCAAAAGTTTGATTGTTGGTATCATTTCACAGCTTAGGGCCTAACTAACAATTTTTGGTCCGAGTGGACAAAGATCACATGGAGTCTTCATACATTCCCGGCATTTTCCAAGATGGTCGACATCAAAATCAAATAATATCAATATCTCGGAAACTTTTCAACTAGGAACATGAATTTTGTGTCTCTACTTAGGTTTTCATGGTCAAGGAATCAGATAAAACCATACAGGATTTTGATGGTGGCCATCTTCAATTTTACCATTTAGGGACAAATAAATATTCAGATGCAGTGAACAATGGTTTGATCTGATACCTTGATTCTTCGACATGCTACCAAAAACTAAACTTTTGTAAAACTTTAAGCGAAAAGGAAAATTTGCTCATAGCGGCCATCTTGGAAAATGGCAGTAATGTATGAAGACTCCATTTGATCTTTGTCCAATCGGACCAAAATTGTTACTTAGACCCTAAGCTGCGACCTGGTACCAAAAACTAAACTTTTGAAAAAACTTGAAGTGAAAATAAAAATTTGCTCATGGTGGAAACCTTACTATTCTACATGTCAACAGTGACTTTGCATTCAGCCGAACACACGCAAGGTCTTCTATTTCTTTTTCTATCTTTCTTTCTCCCTTCATTTTATCCATTCTTTCTTTCTTTCGTTTATTATTTCTTTCTTGCTTTAACACATCAGTCAATAAGTCCCGCACTTAAATAATCACACAAAAACTTCAAGGAAAGATTCGACTTTATTCATCAACATAGTCTCTATCTAGGGTGAGACACTGATTCAAACGCTTCCAGAGCAAATCTAATATTTGTCTTTGGCCTCAAAATAGCCTCAGTTTCCGATATTACTTTTTCATTGGAGTTAAATCTCTGTCTATGGAGCATGTTTTTAAGGTCTGCACTTGGCCTTTTGGCTAAGATCAAAGTGTAGTATTTGTTCCGATGGATACTGAACGCCTGTCCTGTGCAGTTCTAGGAGGTCTACCCTCCCAGGCTTTGCCTCCCCTCTTTGGGGAGGAGTAAGTTTATTGCTTACTGTCTGAGGCGCCCCTACCGGGGAATGCCGACGGGGCTGCCCAGACAATTTTTAAATGGCCAGAGTGCTCACCTCTCGAGCGCTGGCTTTTAAACCCACTTGCTCGACCCGATCTTGGGTCACATCTTACTTGTGGGAGTAAGATAAAACTGGCCTTGTGCCTAACTCCTGGGGAGGAGTAAATAAAACCCAGTAGTCGCTGGGAGGCCAGATCAGGAGAATAGGTTGAGTGAGAAAGCAATTCGAAGTGTAATTCATGTAATTTGGCCATCGTTGCGATCGACTTGTGACAGGATGCATTGTCTTTGTGAAACACATTGTTTCTTCTTCATTTCTAGTCGCCTCCTTTCAAACGCACCGATACTGCTATATATTATTCGCATTTAATAGTTTTTACCTTTCTCAAGGTAATCGATGAACAAAATACTTGCGCATCCAAAAAATATGCAGACTAAAACTTTGCTTGCTATGTTTACGTCTTTGATCGCTACGGACGGGTTTCACTTGCTGCTGTCTACTCAGCTTACTGCGAGTTTCACTCCGGAGTAAAGTAATGGGTTCATGTTTCATCCATTGTTAGATATTGACGCAAAGGCTGCTATTGCTTCTGTCGAAACAGTTGCAAACAACGCACTAGTTCTCCGACGTGTTGTTGTTTTTGTTCCACTGTGAGAATACGCGACAACTATTTTCAACACAGCTCTCTCATGTTCATGCAAAATGGTGAATACTCTGCCGTCTAATATCTTCAACTCCTCTGCTATCTTAAGCAATTTCAATTTACGATCGGCAAAAACGAGTTTGTGGACTTTTTTCATGTCTCCCGGGACAACTGCTGAATTTGCGCGCCCTCAGCGTCCAGCATCATTTGTATATGTACGCTCGCGTTTAAAGTCATCATAACTGCTGTTTCCGACGGAGCTCCGTTTGAATAACACTTATCAAGTCAGTGTGAGCTTCAACATTTTTCCTCATCGGAAAGCAATGTTTTATCAACACGCGAAATTCAGATTTTTCTATGGTTTTGGAAATTTGCAACAATAGCTTTTCACTTAAATAACTGCACTTTTTAAACTTATTCTACGATTGAGCTCTACTTTTGACACATGCAATTTGAAAGTTAATACTTTATAAAATCATATGAATTTTAAAATAAATTATTTGCTCTATCTATATGTCATGCCGAGACTTATCGAGTTATGTGTTGTTTATTTATTTTTTTTCAGTTCTTTCTGTTTTTCTTTATTTCGTTCTTTCTCTCATTCTTAATTCATTTCTCTTTTTCCTTCTTTCTTTTTCTTGTTCTTTCTTTCATTCTTTCTTTCTTTCTTTGTTTATTTCGTACTTTCTTTCGTTCTTTTTCCTTTTGTTATTTTTTTTCTTATCAGCCCACAAAGAGCTAGCGTATAAGGCTAAGAAGCTAAGAACCTTTTTCTCGCACGACTTAACCATAACAATCGTCACCTCAACACGAATCTCACAACAACGTCACCCCTCGTATGATAGTCGGGCGTCTTTACCGCTTTGCCTTCCGACCCTCGAACACCGCTTCCTTTTTTGGTAACTACTTATCATAACAAACTTTGTACAAGACAACTTTTATACTTAAAAACCGTTGATAAAGAGAGTCGACATCTGTATTGAAGGCCAAGCATCAAACATATAAACGTGTCGCGGGTTAGCGAGTACGGACGACGGCCTTATCGCTCAGTGTACCGCGACCTCCGCTGACAAAAATAAAAAATAAAAGCAAATAAGATAAAGACGTGTGATGAGCCGGACAAACTCGTGTATGCAAGAAAATGAAGGTAGTATTTATTTCAAGGAAAGAAAGAGTAAAGAGACACACCCTTTATATACTGCTTGGCCAGCTGCTGAAGACACAACGCTTTGATGAGAGCTGATTAGTCGATTGAAGTGACGCTATGTGCTGAAATAATTAAATTATGTTCACTTCTGTCACACGAGTTTACTTGTTGGAAGATTAAACATCCGGTTTTGTTAGGAGTGCCGAATCGACTAATGCATAATAATATATGGGTGGGTGATTGTTCCAATCGATACCGTTGCGATCGGTGGAATCAGTTATGTCGAGTTCAATTACCATCGGGTCCATTATGATTATTTACACGCTAATGCTTTTGGGAACGTTATGGCTCCGCAATTTTATATCAGCTATAGTAAGAACAGCAACTTGTGTTCAAATTACCGTCTACAATTGTTGAAAAAAAGGTAATGCTTTTCGCCATTAAATAACACAAAAAATATCCAGTTACCGTAAAAAAATACGGCTTCTTTGAGTGAACTCTATTCGGTGAAATGTCATCGAAGAGTTGGATTTTGAGAATACATCAATTATTGGCCAATATATGACGTTTTTTTCTTCGTTTCTTTCCTAAAATTGTCAAATTTGTCTAGACCACCATGTCTATACAGACTGTAGGCTAGACACTTTTGATTCTACACGTTGTGCAACTGATCCGGAAAAGAACCAGTATTTATTTACTCCTCTCCGGGAGTTAGACACAAGACCAGTTTTATCTTACTCCCATAAGTAAGATGTGACCCAAGGTCGGGTCAGGAAAGTGGGGTTTGAAAAGCCAGCGCCCGAGAAAGTGAGCACTCTGGCCATTAAAAATTGCCTGGGCAGCGCCGTCGGCATTCCACGGTAGGGGCGCCTCAGGCAGTAAGCAATAAACTTACTCCTCCCCAAAGAGGGAAGGCGAAGCCTGGGAGGGTGGACCTCCTAGAACTGCACAGGACAGACCCATAGACCGGCGTAAATCAAGCCCGGAAGGCCAAGACAATACCAGTTTATGGGGTGTAGTATCCATCGGAACAGATACTACACTTTGATCTTAGCCAAACAACTCGGTGTTTGGCCTTGTCGATTAGTTTCTACACTTTCGTACGGCGTGTCTCGTGAGGATTTGCGGTGAGCATGTGGCGATTGCAGCACTTGTATGGAGATTAATTAAGATCCTCGTTCAACGCTTTCTTTATAACCCCAAATAATCAAAGTGGTTTCGAACATTGCAATGACTAATAGCACCCTAGCTGAGAGACTGCCATTCAAACTCCTCGGCCTAACACTCACAAGCAACATGAATTAGAACAAGTACATGGAAGACATTGTCATGGCTGTTGCAAGGGAGGTGGGCTCCCTCTGCTGAGCTAAAAAAACTTCTAACACCTGAAAGTATCCTATATCTCTACAAAGTCACTATGCACATGCATGGAGTATTGTCGTCACGTCTGGGCTGGTGCACTAACCATTTGTTTCTCCCTCTTAGAAAGGGTCCAAAAAAGACCCTCTAATCCAATAGGTCCTACACTATCTACCAAGCTCCAACCTCTATCGCATTGACGTAATGTTGCATCCTTGTGCTTGTTTTACGAATACTTTAATTGAATGTGCTCCGGCGAACTTGCTGCAATTACCCTCGACTGACCGACAATCAGCAAAATCCCACCCCTTCACTCTAGAGGTCTCCAGAGGTTGGAAGGCTTTCTATTATAAGAGCTTCTTTCCTCGAACTGCTCGCTTCTGGAATGTCCTATCAGCTACTTGTCTTCCCGACTGTACTAACATACAGACATTTAAATGTAATGTAAAAAAATAATTCGCTGCACAACTCCCTATATGGGATGCTCATGTAAGAATGGCCCCTAATTCACAATAGCTCTTTACGTCTCAGTGGCAATTTGGCTGGTTCGGAGTAGACTTAAATTTGTTTTCAAACAAAGAGGGTTAGTTATGTTTTTAAAATGCTGATAAATTTAACTACAGTTTGCTAGTTGCATGGTGAGTTTACGAGAAAGGTTAGTGGTAGTCAAACAACCGTAGCTGGTGTATATATATATATATATATATATATATATATATATATATATATATATATATATATATATATATATATATATATACACATAATGATACTTTACAGCATCTAGATATATAATCGTGTCTTGTTATGTGAATAAGATATCATTAGATCCCAATATGAAAATTCATTTGATACAACCAGCCCAAACTACTTTCTCTATATCTACATACTCGTATGCACTGATGTTCCATGAATAACTACGCCTTCCCTCCATGTCCAATACTCTCTATTATCCCCCTACATATATTAACATTGATAGAGACGTGTTTAGTTTCATGCAGATTCACCTGTGTGACTTTATTCAACCAACGCTATAACTCCGAGACTCTAACCCGAACCCTCAGTCACAACTAACTGCGAGAGTCCAACATCCTATCTGTCTCTACCTCTGTAGGGAGGTTACAGTATTCACTTAGCTTAGAGTATTGCTCTTCGTAAAAGAATTGGTGTCTCTAGACACTCGGTGAATTAACCAAATACAAACATTATAATCATCTTGCTTTTATGGCGGGCGTAATAACATAAAGGCAAGATGTTCTGACTTATGTCTAAACGGTCAGTTTTAAATCTCAATTTGAAACAGTCGCTATGTCTAACCACACTGTATATCCATGATACGGCGAAACAGCTGTCTGTGGATGACTATATATATATATATATATATATATATATATATATATATATATATATGCAAACATTGTTAAAATAACATAATTCGTATGTTTAGTAATACTTTTTTTATTTTTTCAATATTTCTTATGGTCTTTTTAGTGTTAGAGTCGTCTTGTGATGCGGGGTCATGCAACTTGAATTGTGTGTATTTAGGCAGCATTTTCTCATTTATGCAAACACTGTAAAAAATAACAGGATTCGTCTGTTTAATTATACCATTTTTATTAAAAAAAATTTCTGATCTCTTTTAGTATTAGCGTCGTATATATATACATATATATATATATATGTATATGTATATATATATATATATATATGTACACACACACACACACACACACACATATATATATATATATATATATATATATATATATATATATATATATATATGTCTTTCCTACATTATACATTAGTACGTCCGTGATCAACTTCCGTTTTTCCGCATAACAGGAAGTATACAACGTATCCGTTCGAGCCTTTCAATAATTAATTAAATCAGCCATTCTTATCTTAATTATAATATAGTGTATAATAATGCTATAATCTGTAAAGTATATATATATATATATATATATATATATATATATATATATATATATAGTATTGATATCCTCAGTAAACAGGCACGTATTTCGTCTTTCGAACACTCATCAGTGTGGCTAGACACAGCGAACGTATCAACCTCGAGTTTCGTACCCTGGACCTTAGTCATCACTGACTGTAAAAGTTCACGCCTCCTTGCCGTCTCAGCCAATTTGCCTGTTGATAGAGAGTACGAGAATATACCGCTTTTAAACGAATTATTTGTATTCAATTTTATTTACAATATCCGTAACCTTAAAGGATTCAATTCTTTTCAGAGAAGAATCCTGCTTATCAGCTTAAGTAGAAACCGCCATTTTCTACACCAGATTACTCAACGCATATATATATATATATATATATATATATATATATATATATATATATATATATATATATATATATATATACAAAATATTTAAAATTTATATAATAGGAAGAGCAGATTCACACTAGTTCACAAAAAAACTGTTTTTATTTCCAACATACAATTGTTTCGAATTACTACCAATATATTTATAAAATGTTCTTGTATCCTCTGCATTTATTTCCTGGGGTGGCTATCTTCAGTGCTCGTATATAAACAAAAAAACAACAAAGAAAAACAAAGAAAAACAAAAGAAAAAGGAAATTTTGAGGCAAGTAAAGCCTGGATTACAATCCGTACTCATAATCATTGTTTTATACTAATGGAGCGGTTAACTCCTATAGGCCTAAGTCGCGGTATCCACACGCTATGTGCGTTTCGCTATTAGATTTTTAAGTTTTTAAAGTTTTTTCTTATTTTATATGCCTTTCCTACATTATACATTAGTATGTCCGTGATCAACTTCTGTTTTTTCTGCAGAACAGAAAGTATACAACGTATCCGTTCAAGCCTTTCAATAATTAACTAGATCGGTCATTCTTGTCTTAATTATAATATAGTGTATACTAATGCTATAATATGTAGATTCTTCTTTTGTATCTGTTTTTTTCTAACATTTGACGAGGTTTAAATTAAATAAAAATATTTCATACCATAGCTCTCGCCTCACACTATTAAGCTATTACAATTGCTTTATGTTATAACATTTATATTTTGAATATAACATCTTTAAATATATATATATATATATATATATATATATATATATATATATATATATATATATATGTGTGTGTGTGTGTGTGTGTGTGTTTTGTTTATTATCTATGTACGTATACGTTTCGTCCTTTATAATCCGGACTCATCAGCATAGAGATATGACTATTCACTACTGGTCATGCGATTCGAAACCTAGGATTCCGAGAATTTTCCACCCCAAACCACGACACCGAGAACAAATCGGCCAACGCTGAATAACGAATAAACACTGATAATTTTAACACTTTATCCGGCGGCTTGGCGTCATAAGAGCATACACGTGTTGCGTTTTTTTAAACATCAGTGTATTTAGCCACACGCACGCTCGAACACACACACACACACACACATATGTTTATATATATATACAGTAGTATGACAATATATCTATAGCAAGTAAGCTTTACAGAAACGTTCATGTTTCATTCCCACATGAAATCATCAGGCCAGATACATGAACGCTTCTGTTTAGCTTACTTGCTATAGATATATTTTCATACTACTACTAAGCTCTACTCACGTATTGAGTACTGTTGAATACTGAAAAGTGTATATGCATTAAATAGTAATTAAACACCCCCCCATATATATATATATATATATATATATATATATATATATATATATATATATATATATATATATATATATATATATATATATATATACAGGGTGAGCCATATATACAACACATTAATAACACATTAATAACACAAATAACATAGTTATAACAAAGTTATAATAAATAATTTCATTAATATCACTGATACATAAATCTACTCCAAATGCTGGCCACCTACTTTTGGCTCACCCTGTACATATATATATATATATATATATATATATATATATATATATATATATATATACACATTGTCATAGCTCTCACATACAGGTTAATAAACTAAAGCCCCCTCTCTATCAATATGTTGTATTAAACCCCCTAAAAACTCTTCGCATTGTGACAAGAATAAACATAAGTTCCGGTAAACCACTAAAAGGTCATTTATGCAAATTTTAAACCTACAACTCAGACCCAGTTTCTATATTCTAGAGCGGCCACTGTATTTATCTACCTCCCTCTACCCCTATATCGCTCCCTATCCATTTCAGACCAAAATTTTTACCCATTTTTTCCGACCCAAGTATTTTTTTTATCTACCCAGCCACAACATTCCTAACATTTTGGGGGAAATATTTGCAAGCGGATATTTTTTAAACCCATTATCAACGCCCTTTTATTCATTCATGTGTTCGTGTAAACACTTCGCTCCATTGGAGGGCGCGTCGTCCGTCGATAGTAACCCCCCCCCCACCCCCTACACACATTCATCCCTATACTTCATTCTCTCTGACTTTTGTCCAATCATCCTGTTTAAACTAACGAGCTTAAAAGAACATAGACGGATATGAAATCATACCACCGGATGTGACGTCACACCAGGTGGTATGAAATCATACCACCGGATGTGACGTCACACCACCAAAATCTAAACAATTGTCGCTGACATTAAAAAAAAATAACAGCCAGCGAACTTAGTTAAAGTTAAAACTAATAATTACGTGGCTTCCTTTGGATTAAATTTTAAAAGAAATAAAAGGAGGAGATAATTAATAAGTGGCAAAAAAATGGCAAAAAAATGATTAATTATCATATAAACATAACACATTATTAAGACACAAATGTACAACTTCCGTCAAAAATGACTAGAACAATTATCCTTCGCCAGTGTTCGCACTAGTATTAATATTCACATAAAATAATCTCTAAAACGGAGAAATTTAAATAAAATAAGCAAATGAGAAAGAAAAAGACAAAAAGAAAAAAAACGCATACAGATAGAAAGCCAAAAGAAGAGAGAAAAAAAAGAAAATTATGGAAATAGATTTGCTTCCTTAATTCCCTAAATTACTTAAAATGAATTCCTCCGCTAACTTTTTGTGTGACAGGACGGACATATATATATATATATATATATATATATATATATATATATATATATATATATATATATATATATATATATATAATATTACAGAACTCTAGATCAACATGGTACCTTAGGTTTCAAGCTGATAGAGCGGACCTATGCGAAACAATACTAGGTTTTCTTGGGTTTTAATTATACACCGCTCACTGGCTTTCTTCAGTCATATTTTATGTATGGGGAAGTCTTGAAACCGAAGACATCATGATGATCTGAACCTCTGTAATATTATTAATAAAAATTATTATTATTATTAAACGATCGAGCATTTTGTTAGAGTTTTTCTAGCAAAAAAAAACAAAACTAAAATGATGAATAGGAAAAACGGCGCGAGCGAAAAAAATAGATGAACATCTCACAATGAGGTTATCAAAATCTTGCATACGATACATAAAGGGAAAACATTAAGAAGTTTTTCAAATAAAAGAGAAAAAATTATATTTACATTTAAAAGTAGATGAGGACTCTCCGCTAGAAGATGAGGTCTCTCCGATAAATCATGACACCCTCGAAAAATGAATTTCTACTTTTAAAGGAGATTTAGCGATTTTAGAATCGGAATCGGTAATTGTATCGGAATCGGGTAAAATATTTACATCGTCCCATCACTAATATATACATTGCAATTTATTATAAGTTGAGGCTACTTTTACCTCTCCATCGTTCTTTATAATAGCTTTCCTGCAATTTTGCCGCTTAGTTTTGAAATCTTATAAGTAACCTTTACACAGAGCGGCAATGCTCAATCATAATGTAGACTATAAAAAATGTGCTCTCATATTTGATTTGCTAGTATTAAATTATTCACAATGATAATATAAACCAAATTCTTTGGGAACTGTGGCGTAGCTTTGGTTTCAGACATACAGACAAAACTCTCTATTATAACTGGTATACTTGTTCATAAAAATGAGACATTTGATAATTTTAATAAGTGCAAGAAGTTGGTGTCTAATACCTACACTTCAGATTTCATGTAAATCATAAATATTTAAATTTTCAAGATGGTGGCAGTTACGTCTCCCTCTTCACAATCTTTTAAAATGCCCCGAAGAGATTAACATTTTTGAAATTAGTGTTTAATACCTATAGTTCAAATAGTATTATTCCAATTTTATTGTAACAAACACAATGAACTTTTCTTTCAAGATGTCTGTTTGGTTTCAGTTTGATGATTTCTAATTAAACTGTGCCAATGCATTTTAATAGTACACTTCGTTTCCAATATATTTTCATAAGAATCAAACGAGTCGACTGTAGTCGAGGGCGACACGAAAGCTAATTTTTCGTTCGATCCTACACTAAGATGTAAAGGGAGGATACCAATTATTTCCCTGAATTGCTCCACTTACTTTTTACCCTCATCTTATAATTCCAGAGCTATAGCAAGGAGGCATCGAGTACGATGTTTTGAGTGTTCGGTATGATCTCGACCGGAGATTGAACCCGGTGTCTTGAAGAATAAGCAAACACAATAACGATGCCGTTTTTTTTTTTCATAGCAAAAATAATGTCTAATATATCAATATATATATATATATATATATATATATATATATATAAACAATAATATTTTTTATAAATATTAAATATTTAAAATATACCTAGAGACATCGATGTTTCATGCTAACGCAATCTTCAGTCTAGGAACTAGTTCTCACCGGTCACCGGGCGCGAACTCCGAACACAAATCGCCACTGATTCGCAGTCGAAGATCTTACCCGAAGGCCACTGGAAACTAATTAGTAAATAAAGGGGAATTTCAACTGTAAATAGTAGAATTACTACTATCCACCAAGTAATTAAGAGTGATCAACGAGTCGGATCATTGCATATAGCTATTTGTACTACTTGTTATTGAAGCTCCCCGAAAAGTGCCCAGCCTCTGTGGGAGGGGGCTGATAAACAATAATATTTTTTATAAATATTAAATATTTAAAACAATATTTTGATACATTTCAGGAGTAAAAATAATATTCAATGTATTTTCATAGTAAATAATTGAAATGTATTTTACTAGTAAAAATAATTTCTAATCTATTTTCATGGTAAAAATAATTTCCAATGTATTTTCATAGTAAATAATTCCCTATGTATTTTCATAGTAAAAATAATTTCTAATGTATTTTCATAGTAAAATAATTTCCAATTTATTTTCATAGTAAAATAATTTCCAATTTATTTTCATAGTAATAATAATTCCTAATGTATTTTACTAATAAAAAAATTTCTAATGTATTTTCATAATAAATAATTTCCAATGTATTTTCATAGTAAAAATAATTTCTAATGTATTTTCATAGTAAAACAATTTCTAATGTATTTTCATGGTAAAATAATTTCCAATGTATTTTCATAGTAAACATGATTTTCAATTTTTATAGTAAAATTATTTCTAAAGTATTTTTTATTTCAATTCATTTAGAGTGTTATAAAGGGATGTGAAGATATATAAAAAGATCACAACACGTCTCTCATTTTGAAAATTAAAAAAAAATTATATTTGTATGAAATATACTAGACACCAGTTAAATAAAATGACCACAATTTCAATTTATTCGGGGTATTTTAAAGGGGGTTTCAGGATGCATAAAGGATTTACAACATTACGCCTATTCTTATGAAATTTGCACCATAGGTATTAAATCCCAATTTCTCAAAATTGCAATTTGCTGGAGTATTTTACAGGCTTGTGGGGGAAAATATAAGGGGTTACAATCCGCCCCTGCCATGAAAATTCAAATATTTATGATTTTCACGAACCCTTTTCACTTATTGAAGGGTTTAAATGTCTCATTTTTTATTAACCCGCGCCGGGACAGACATACCAGCTATAAGAGCGATATTTCTCTTCATACCAATCGGGATACATCATCGACTATCAGTCTGACAATGACTTTGTTGTTCTCGGGCTGAGGTATGGTCCTATTTAGTCTCAAGAGGTCAACCATCCTAGGCTTTACCTTCTTTTTGAGAAGGGGTTCGCTTATCTTTAATCGCCTGAGGCTCCCGTACTAGGGAATTCCGACGGGGTTGAACAGGCATTTTTTGAGAGCCATAGTGCGTTAATCTTAGGACACTGGCTTTTCAACTTAACACCTGACCTTGTGTCTAACCCAATGGAGAGGTAAATAAAATAAGAGCGATTTTTTTTGTCTGTATGACAGAAAAAAACATTGTTATTTAAGATAAGCAGATAGCTAAATATAATTTCTAATTTTCATAAACACTAATTTCAATATAATATATCTTATATGTCAATTTTTATGCATTGCTAAGGTCGCTGGAAAAATATTTGGATCATTCTACGGCTCTATAAATTTTCTGACTCCTGATGTAACCATCTACCTGTATAAGAGTCGGATACGTCCTCGGGTGGGGAGGTACTGCTGTCACACCTCGGGAGGTACTGCTGCCACATCTGGGGAGGTACTGCTGACACATCTGGGGAGGTATGCTCACTGTTTCTTGCCTTGAGAGAGTATAAAATCGACTTTGCAATCTAGTAACGGATTATCTCTTCTCTTCCCTACAGCTCCTTTCTCACAGAAGAGACGTTGTTAGTCTTTCTCGACTCTATCCTTATTCTGATAGTAGGTTCTCGACTGAGCTCCATCTCTGGTTCTTGTTTGTAAAACATTCACAGCGAGGACTCGTCTCTCTACCACCACCGTAAATAACTTCCCTTTCTTCCTCTGTGTACTTAAAATTAAACGGAACTTCCTTGAACAGAGTTTCTTTCGAAGAACTACCCGTCTGTGGGAAACATTGGCACGGGATTGGTTTCCTACAGACTACAACGTAGTCTTCTTCAAGTCAAATGTCAACAAATACATATCGAACCGTCCACTTAAGTAATCAAATTTTATACATTTCATTCATCGTTTTCAATCTTCTCATAGTCTTGTGCATCATTCAACTGATAATCTCATTGACCCTTATCCTCGAGTGACTTTTGGCCTAGATAAGTGGTGACACATTAGTATTTAAAAAAAGGTCAGTAACACCGAGATCAAAGAAGACATGAAGACATATCGAGTCTTCTCTGTTACAAATTTTTTATTATTTGTATTATGTGGACTACTCTACTGTTCCGATGGATACTGCACCCCATACTGGTGTTGTCTTGGCCTTCGGGTCTTGATTTACGCCGGTCAATGGGTATGTCCTGTGCAGTTCTGGCAGGTCCACCCTCCTAGGCTTTGCCTCCCCTCTTTGGGGAGGAGTAAGTTTATTGCTTACTGCCTGAGGCGCCCCTACCCGGGAATGCCGACGGGGCTGCCCAGGCAATTTTTAAATTCCACTTTCCCGACCTGACCTTGGGTCACATCTTACTTGTGGGAGTAAGATAAAAAACTGGCCTTGTGCCTAAGTCCTGGAGAGGAGTAAATCAATACTCTACTCAACTTGGAGTTTCCCGACCCGACCTTGGGTCACATCTTACTTGTGAGAGTAAGATAAAAACTGGCCTTGTGCCTAACTCCTGGAGAGGAGTAAATCAATACTCAACTTGGAGTTTATTCTTACTAGGTTTCGGCCGATGTAAATTCCAACTTTCTTCAAGTGCGTATTGTCAGACTCGGGAATCTGTACGGAAGTTCGAACTGAATCCTTTATTTAATCACCAGGGGTAGATTAATCTCGTTCCATCAGTCATAACCCGATAGAAGTCTGAAGTAATTCTTAATGATATTCTTAGTGTTACCTAGGATTAGACTTTCAACTCACAGAAAACTGTCACTTAGAACTGATGACTATGAATCCATATATGTATTTTGGGTGCCTTAAACCTATTCTTGTTTAGGTGTGTAGTGTTACTACTTATTCTCCTGGGGGATGGCTATTATACAATGCGACACAACGGAGTGTGTAAATATCTTCACTTGACTATTTGTAAAAAGTTGAATATCCAGTGTAGCAGCAAGTCCACGGAGCATATACCAGAAAGAACAGTTGGAAATAATTCATACACCATCCACTATGACTATGCAACCCCTACAGCTACATATAAAAAAAACGGAGCTGTTTAACCTGACATCGTAATATGGGACAAAGGGGAGAAAGTAGCAACCCTAGTTGAAGTCAGTGTCCCTAATGATGCAGGATTGAACAGAGCAGAAAGGGGGAAGATTACGAAATACCAAGGTTTTATGTACCACATGAAAAGAAACTGGAATCTTAGGAAAATCTCCATCATACCAGTAATTATAGGAGCAACAGGACTTATGAAAAAGAATTTTAAAAGCTATCTGGCGAGTATACCCGGTGAACCGAGTGCAAGAGAAATACAAACAACTGCACTTAAATGGACGGTTAGAATCTTAAAAAAGATCTCTAGGCTGGAGTGTCTGGAATAGCCGTTGAATGTCTGGCATCCGGTAGGATGCACCATCTCCAGCAAATACAGAAAGATAAGAAAAATAAAAAATAAAGAGAGAAGCATATATAGATTTTGAATAACCTACTATACACCGTCCTCGAGTGTCTTCGGTCTCTCTGTACTAGGGTTTGTCAGGACAACCTGACATGAGGATACTTTACCCGACAAGTACACCCTGACCAAATATTAAAAATAACATAGTATTCGTAGTTTCAATAATATCTACTCGACACGGCTATACACTTGCTCATACGAGAAATGGTGCACCTTCTCCAATGAATGTTACCTGAAGTAACAGCACTAAACTGGATACTCCAGACTAGATGGATTCTTGTCCTGGAATCCGGTAAGACAAAGAGACCACAATAAAGATATACTATAACATAGTTAACTGGTC
The DNA here is from genome assembly GCA_963556195.1 of Sepiola atlantica. Taxonomy (NCBI): domain Eukaryota; kingdom Metazoa; phylum Mollusca; class Cephalopoda; order Sepiida; family Sepiolidae; genus Sepiola; species Sepiola atlantica. The sequence continues at coordinate 38,791,435 of OY744538.1, read as the reverse complement.
GATTGGCCGAGGAAAATTAATGTTCCTAACTTCTTTACTAACTCAAAGTTTGAGAGATATCGAATATCTATGTATCTCATATAGAGATCAAGTGTTGGCTCCAGGAAAGAGGCCTTTTGATTTCTGAGAACTTTGACTGAAGTAAAATGAAACATAAACCTATATATATATATATATATATATAGATATGTAATTAAGATGTATTGTTTCTATTGATCGAGTATAAACATTTTGTATAAAATAGTGAAAAAGATTCGATTGTCATAATATATTTCGAACATTTAACTACAAGTGAATAGGGTTAAAGTAATAATTTCTCTGTTATCTATTAGGGGTAAGGATATATAAAGTAAGTTAATACGGTTACATTTAGATTTTCTTCGGCTTGATTGTGGTGAATGTACACTGATGAAGCCTTTTTGTAAGTGTTTATGATATTTTGTATATCAAATAAATTTATATTTTCGGAATGGGCAGAAACAATGTCTGATAATAAAGTGTTGCTGGATGAAATCTGAAATGTTTTATGAATAATTATTATTGTATTATACATACAATACATTATATATATATATATATATATATATATATATATATATATATATACACCCTTGTCAAAAGTCTAAGCCTATTTTTTCCTCTTCTTTTTTCGTTTAATCCCTCTTGATTGAGACATATTTATCACAGTCAAGTTTAAATTCGTCTTGATGTTATCGACGATTAATGTTGATATGACGCTGTGTGTAGCACGCGGTTACGTGAATAAGGTAGAATGAAAAGTCACAATAGGAAGCGTTGATGAAATTGCCATAATAAGGGGAATATTTTGAAAAAATATTTTGAAAACCTGGGCACCGCATTTATTTATGTTTTTTTTTAAAATAAATTATTTATTTACTTTAAAAACTTGAGTACTTTCGGTGATATACACCCTTGTCAAAAGTCTAAGCAATTTTTTTCCTCTTCTTTTTTCGTTTAATCCTTCTTGATTGAGACATATTTATCACAGTCAAGTTTAAATTCGTCTTGAAGTTATCGACGAATTATTTGGATATGCCGCTCTCTCTCTCTCTCTATCTCTCTAACTCTCTCTCTTTCTCTCTGTATATATATATATGTATATATTAGAGAAGAAATAAGTTTAATAGCTATAATTTAGTTGTATAACAAAAATAAAATGTTACAGATCTCAATATACAAATAAATAATGCGTGTTAATGTTATCTCAATGGTTAAATTTTAAATCAAATAGAGCTCATTTATAATAATTCAGTAGAATACAAAATTTATAACATGTTAAATATTTTGTAATGATCATGCTCCTAAAGATTCAGTACCAACAATATTTGGCCTTGCGTACATATGCTTCTACCCTACTTTTGATGTGATAATAAAATTGAAATTTCGGAAACATACGTACGCAAGGACAAATACTGTTGGTTTTAAATCTTTTGGAGAATAATAATTACAAAAATATTAAAAATGTTATAAATTCTTAATGGGGTTCCAATGTTCTTCGAGCCTTACTTTTGTAGGCGGCATGTCTCACCGTTGAACATATTTTCAACACTTACATGGAGTGGAATAAACGCAGTTTTTTCATATGCTCTCCTTTCAAGCAACAAGCTTCACCCGACCCCCACATTTAATAGCTGAGTCGTCGCTAGAATAGTGTGCAAGATTATTCTTTACCGAACGCTTACCAGGCACGTGTACAATGTAAACAATGTTTTACACAAAAATAACATGTCCTCGTACAGAAAACATTTACCCATGGGCACGCACCCTGCATTACCCGAGAACTTAAGCGTCTACACACATAAGTGTGGGAAAAATATAAATAACAATACAATTACACATGCCTCAACACATATCAGTTAGGAACGAATGTTCCATCCGTTTCTCTTAAAGTAAATTCCCAGTTATATTTAAATTCCTAATTATGTTCAAAATATGCCGAAATAAATAATATATTTCTGAATTTTAAGATTATTCAGACGACTATATATATATATATATATATATATATATATATATATATATATATATATATATATATACAATAATATTTTTATAAATAAATATTCATTATTTAAATACCTACAGACATCGATGTTTCATGCTAACGCAATCTTCATTGTAGGAACTAATTCTCAACGGTCGGTAGGCGCGAACCCCGATCACAAATCACCACTGATTCGTAGTCGGGGATCTTACCCATCGGTCATAGCCAATTAGTTAGTAAATATAGAGGAATTTTAAATGTAAATAGCGAAAATCGGCGGCTATGTACCAGGCAGTATAGAGTGATCTACGAAACGGCGTTCGGATCGTGCATATATATATATATATATATATATATATATATATATATATATATATAGAGAGAGAGAGAGAGAGAGAGAGAGAGATAGATAGAGAGAGAGAAAGAGTGTACATTTATATTTATACACACATTTTTGGTTGGCATATATGTTTCAGCTGCCCCCTCTTTCGAGAGCCAACTTCCTCAGACCTTTCGACAAAGTAAAATAAGAAATAACAAACTTCCTTATTCTGTGTATTACCCTGTTTCGGAGGGGATAGGTGCCTAAATAAACGGGCAAGATTCATATCTAATTTCACATTCCTGCTGCTTCTTTTCTTTTGCTTTCTATCATTTTAGTTTATCGAGTACGTTTGACCTGACCACTTTCAAAATATTTTATACATTTTATTACCCACTGAATAATATCTTCAATGTTATATATATATAATTAAACACTATCATTGCCCTGTCATTTTCTATGATTTCAGTATAGAAATCCGTCCTCATTTTCTTTGTACACTATTATTATTATTATTATTATTATTATTATTATTATTATTATTATTATTATTATTATTATTATTATTATTATTATTATTATTATTATTATTTGCACCCACTAGCAGTCCTCACACAGATCATCGTCAGTGATTGCTCACCGACAATAACCAGTAGTATTTCGTGGAGTCTGAGTGAAAACAAACCTCCCCAGATTTCTAGTATTCTTCACTTCTTTTCGATAACCACCGCAAATAACCTTGCGGTATCGCAACATCCGCTTACCATTGATTTCTCGCTGGTACGGTACATTGGTCTTTTCTAGGATTTGGGTGGCAACCAAAGTCCAAGCATTCTCCGCACTTTTCCAGTGGAGGTCTTGGTTGTGCTGTCTTTCCTCGGTCTTCTCATCCTCCTCGACCCTCTACAAATATTTTGTCTGGTGTTAGCCTAGGCCGGCACCATTTACAATTTTTTTAAATATATTTATTTATTTATTTTTGGGGTTAGGGGATGGATGGGAAGGGTGAAAGCTTATGGTGTTTCTTGTAATTTCTGTTCCTTGGTTCATTTTTGTGTAGTGTTAGCCGAGGCGAGTCCGGTGTAATTTATTGGTGGGGGATTATGAAGTGATGTTTCTTGCAGTTTCTGTTCCTTTGTTCGTGTTGTGGTGTTCTTCGTGTGGTTTTGGTTTCTCCCTGTTGTACATTCCTTGTGACTGGTTACCCTGTGTAGCTTATGCGGGTTGGTTTCCGCATTCAAAGATTTTTCTTAAGATTGCAGCTGTTTTGACCATTGTTCTCCTTGTATGGTTTCGATGGTCCTTTGATTCTATTTTTTTTTGGATTGTTCCTAGTGCTTCTATGATTATTGGTATTTTACTATTGGTATTGGTATTTTACTATTGGTATTGGTATTTTACTATTGGTATTGGTATTTTACTAACTTTCTTCATGCTCCATATTCCTTTAAGTTCTCTTGCTAGTTCTATGTATTTGCTTCGTTGTTCCGTGTCTTTGATCTTCACTCTGTTGTTCTGGTGGAACGACGAAGTCTACGATTTTACAAGATTTTTCCTTCTTGTTGATTATAATAACATCAGATCTTCTTGCTATATGTGTTTATCTGTTTGTATATCCATATCCCAGATGATTTTGTGTTTTTCGTTTTCAAGTACTGTTTCTGGTTTATGTTTGTACCATTTGTCTGCGTATTCGAAATTCAATCCTTTTCACAGTTCTCAGTGTATTGCTTTCCCCACACAGTCATGTCTGTTCTTGTATTCTTAAAATGCATATTAGAATTGTCCACGCGTGGCACAAAGCATAAAGGCTTTGAGTAAGAATCAGTTCTTAGTGGCAGTCTCTGAAGGTCGAAGGTTCAATCCTCACTACAGACGATACTAAGAATAAAAGAAAAATAACTTAACACTTTTACCCAGTCATCGCTGACAGAACGAGAACAACCTACCACCTGAATTAAATAAAGAGTTTAGTTCGAAATGCCATAGATCTGAGAGTTCGACACAAAGATTACCGAGTTCGAAAAGATACAGCTAAAGAAGGTCGGATGTTACATCGACAGAAACGTTGCGAAAATAACAACTAAGGTGAGAATAGTAGTCCGAATAATCCAAATAATACATTATAAAATATAGTTAATTTCCTTCCAGGTTTTGTCGATTTAATCTTAATTGAAGTTTTTATTGGCAAAGGACACATGTCGCGATATTTAATCGTAGATGTGTTGAAAACAGATTTTATACGTAAAGTAGATTAAGTGATTTCTATTATAGGTACAGTTAGAGGATAAGATGACGTATACAAGAAGTTGCATTATGACAGGAAATGGAATTTTCAAAGAAACGAGATAGATTTGGTCTCTTTGGTGCCCAACGTAAAGCGAAATGACGTCTTTTTCGAGGCTTTCCAACCACTCCTACATTGGATGGTCGACAAGATGCAATCACATAGATGAAGTTTCTGTAAATAAAACGAAATACGAAATAAACCAACCAGAAAATAACATGCCACCCAGAGCAAATAATGGTGTTGTTGTTTTTTGTTGCTTCAATAATAATAATAGCAACAACGAAAAGATAGCGGCGGCTGGTAAGAACAAAAGAAAAGAAAGAGATAGAACATCTACTGCTATATCTACACTATGAACTGAGTTTGATTATTTTTAGGGCGGTCCATGACAAGAATTTGTTAATGAAGTATTTAAAGACGACTAAGTTGCATTCAGCAGGGAAGCAGCCCCACATTGTCGCGGCACTGAATTCCAACTTTCAGAACCGAACTTTGAATTTCAAACATTTATTTAAGATTTTTCGTTTTTTTAAACTAATGAATCACGACATATAAAAACTAATCGCCTTTTAACCATGACGCTAAATGAAATGAATAGATTTTCAGGTGAAAGATAATGAATATTATTAGATGATTGGGTACTCTTATAGGGAACGACCCACGTTTCCGTGACTTTGCGACGTCAACGTTCGGACAGGTCTCGAAAGCGCCCGAGTGCTGAAAAAAAACAAGCATGGAAATTCCATGGGGGTCCAACGGAAAATAATACTATTGACCAGCACGTGTGCAGCTATTCGGCGAGTTAAGTATGCGGGAATAATGCACTGGTTGGCAAATATCGTAATGTCACCATTAATAAAGAAAATCTACTTCATCGTTGTGAGTACAAAGGAAATAGAGAATGACCTTAACATTTTTGCACAGAGTAAGGGACGTTTTCCAGTATTAAATGGCGTCATTTATTTGCAGAAATGGAACCTGACAAAATCGCGGCTTTCAGACAAAAGCTAGGAATAACATTTCTGACAAATGTGATATAAGAATTTTATGCAACAAACGATTATGTTTTTAAATATAAGTAAAAAAATAACCCCCAAAATAACAAAACTGAAGGAGTAAAATAAGTTCCCCGAAGAGAACAGTTTTGAATCACCTTTATGTTCTATTATTATTATTATTATTATTATTATTATGATTATTATTATTATTATTATTATTATTATTATTATTATTATTATTATTATTATTATTATTATTATTATTATTATTATTATTATTATTATTATTATTATTATTATTATTATTATTATTATCATTATTATCATTATAATCATTATTATCATTATTATTATTATTATTATTATTATTATTATTATTATTATTATTATTATTATTATTATTATTATTATTATTATTATTATTATTAT
>OY744538.1:38767891-38780391 GCA_963556195.1 Sepiola atlantica | reverse complement strand
TGGGTAGATATACAAATGTTATATTTATTGTGAATTTTAATTTTAACTAATAAGAAGCTTCTGAGATTTCAATTCGGGGTCGGGAGATAATATTTTTTGCGTTTTGAGTTGAACGTTATTAACCCCCCCCCCTCTCTCCAAAAAGAAGCTTGTCACGTTAGAGATATAGAACAACATTGACCGTTATTTTTCAGCTGGCGATAAACATTTCAAGTCTCGAGCGTATGAATTGAAGACGTATTTTGGGTAGATATACAAATGTTATATTTATTGTGAATTTTAATTTTAACTAATAAGAAGCTTCTGAGATTTCAATTCGGGGTCGGGAGATAATATTTTCTGCGTTTAGAGTTGAACGTTATTAACCCCCCCCCCCTCTCTCCAAAAAGAAGCTTGTCACGTTAGAGATATAGAACAACATTGACCGTTATTTTTCAGCTGGCGATAAACATTTCAAGTCTCGAGCGTATGAATTGAAGACGTATTTTGGGTAGATATACAAATGTTATATTTATTGTGAATTTTAATTTTAACTAATAAGAAGCTTCTGAGATTTCAATTCGGGGTCGGGAGATAATATTTTTTGCGTTTTGAGTTGAACGTTATTAACCCTTCCTCTCTCCAAAAAGAAGCTTGTCACGTTAGAGATATAGAACAACATTGACCGTTATTTTTCAGCTGGCGATAAACATTTCAAGTCTCGAGCGTATGAATTGAAGACGTATTTTGGGTAGATATACAAATGTTATATTTATTGTGAATTTTAATTTTAACTAATAAGAAGCTTCTGAGATTTCAATTCGGGGTCGGGAGATAATATTTTTTGCGTTTTGAGTTGAACGTTATTAACCCTTCCTCTCTCCAAAAAGAAGCTTGTCACGTTAGAGATATAGAACAACATTGACCGTTATTTTTCAGCTGGCGATAAACATTTCAAGTCTCGAGCGTATGAATTGAATACGTATTTTGGGTAGATATACAAATGTTATATTTATTGTGAATTTTAATTTTAACTAATAAGAAGCTTCTGAGATTTCAATTCGGGGTCGGGAGATAATATTTTTTGCGTTTTGAGTTGAACGTTATTACCCCCCCCCCCCTCTATCCAAAAAGAAGCTTGTCACGTTAGAGATATAGAACAACATTGACCGTTATTTTTCAGCTGGCGATAAACATTTCAAGTTTCGAGCGTATGAATTGAAGACGTATTTTGGGTAGATATACAAATGTTATATTTATTGTGAATTTTAATTTTTACTAATAAGAAGCTTCTGAGATTTCAATTCGGGGTCGGGAGATAATATTTTTTGCGTTTTGAGTTGAACGTTATTAACCCCCCCCTCTCTCCAAAAAGAAGCTTGTCACGTTAGAGATATAGAACAACATTGACCGTTATTTTTCAGCTGGCGATAAACATTTCAAGTCTCGAGCGTATGAATTGAAGACGTATTTTGGGTAGATATACAAATGTTATATTTATTGTGAATTTTAATTTTAACTAATAAGAAGCTTCTGAGATTTCAATTCGGGGTCGGGAGATAATATTTTTTGCGTTTTGAGTTGAACGTTATTAACCCCCCCCCCTCTCTCCAAAAAGAAGCTTGTCACGTTAGAGATATAGAACAACATTGACCGTTATTTTTCAGCTGGCGATAAACATTTCAAGTCTCGAGCGTATGAATTGAAGACGTATTTTGGGTAGATATACAAATGTTATATTTATTGTGAATTTTAATTTTAACTAATAAGAAGCTTCTGAGATTTCAATTCGGGGTCGGGAGATAATATTTTCTGCGTTTAGAGTTGAACGTTATTAACCCCCCCCCCCTCTCTCCAAAAAGAAGCTTGTCACGTTAGAGATATAGAACAACATTGACCGTTATTTTTCAGCTGGCGATAAACATTTCAAGTCTCGAGCGTATGAATTGAAGACGTATTTTGGGTAGATATACAAATGTTATATTTATTGTGAATTTTAATTTTAACTAATAAGAAGCTTCTGAGATTTCAATTCGGGGTCGGGAGATAATATTTTTTGCGTTTTGAGTTGAACGTTATTAACCCCCCCCCCCCCTCTCTCCAAAAAGAAGCTTGTCACGTTAGAGATATAGAACAACATTGACCGTTATTTTTCAGCTGGCGATAAACATTTCAAGTCTCGAGCGTATGAATTGAAGACGTATTTTGGGTAGATATACAAATGTTATATTTATTGTGAATTTTAATTTTAACTAATAAGAAGCTTCTGAGATTTCAATTCGGGGTCGGGAGATAATATTTTTTGCGTTTTGAGTTGAACGTTATTAACCCCCCCCTCTCTCCAAAAAGAAGCTTGTCACGTTAGATATATAGAACAACATTGACCGTTATTTTTCAGCTGGCGATAAACATTTCAAGTCTCGAGCGTATGAATTGAAGACGTATTTTGGGTAGATATACAAATGTTATATTTATTGTGAATTTTAATTTTAACTAATAAGAAGCTTCTGAGATTTCAATTCGGGGTCGGGAGATAATATTTTTTGCGTTTTGAGTTGAACGTTATTAACCCCCCCCCTCTCTCCAAAAAGAAGCTTGTCACGTTAGAGATATAGAACAACATTGACCGTTATTTTTCAGCTGGCGATAAACATTTCAAGTCTCGAGCGTATGAATTGAAGACGTATTTTGGGTAGATATACAAATGTTATATTTATTGTGAATTTTAATTTTAACTAATAAGAAGCTTCTGAGATTTCAATTCGGGGTCGGGAGATAATATTTTTTGCGTTTTGAGTTGAACGTTATTAACCCTTCCTCTCTCCAAAAAGAAGCTTGTCACGTTAGAGATATAGAACAACATTGACCGTTATTTTTCAGCTGGCGATAAACATTTCAAGTCTCGAGCGTATGAATTGAAGACGTATTTTGGGTAGATATACAAATGTTATATTTATTGTGAATTTTAATTTTAACTAATAAGAAGCTTCTGAGATTTCAATTCGGGGTCGGGAGATAATATTTTTTGCGTTTTGAGTTGAACGTTATTAACCCCCCCCCTCTCTCCAAAAAGAAGCTTGTCACGTTAGAGATATAGAACAACATTGACCGTTATTTTTCAGCTGGCGATAAACATTTCAAGTCTCGAGCGTATGAATTGAAGACGTATTTTGGGTAGATATACAAATGTTATATTTATTGTGAATTTTAATTTTAACTAATAAGAAGCTTCTGAGATTTCAATTCGGGGTCGGGAGATAATATTTTTTGCGTTTTGAGTTGAACGTTATTAACCCCCCCCCCTCTATCCAAAAGAAAGCTTGTCACGTTAGAGATATAGAACAACATTGACCGTTATTTTTCAGCTGGCGATAAACATTTCAAGTCTCGAGCGTATGAATTGAAGACGTATTTTGGGTAGATATACAAATGTTATATTTATTGTGAATTTTAATTTTAACTAATAAGAAGCTTCTGAGATTTCAATTCGGGGTCGGGAGATAATATTTTTTGCGTTTTGAGTTGAACGTTATTAACCCCCCCCCTCTCTCCAAAAAGAAGCTTGTCACGTTAGATATATAGAACAACATTGACCGTTATTTTTCAGCTGGCGATAAACATTTCAAGTCTCGAGCGTATGAATTGAAGACGTATTTTGGGTAGATATACAAATGTTATATTTATTGTGAATTTTAATTTTAACTAATAAGAAGCTTCTGAGATTTCAATTCGGGGTCGGGAGATAATATTTTTTGCGTTTTGAGTTGAACGTTATTAACCCCCCCCCTCTCTCCAAAAAGAAGCTTGTCACGTTAGAGATATAGAACAACATTGACCGTTATTTTTCAGCTGGCGATAAACATTTCAAGTCTCGAGCGTATGAATTGAAGACGTATTTTGGGTAGATATACAAATGTTATATTTATTGTGAATTTTAATTTTAACTAATAAGAAGCTTCTGAGATTTCAATTCGGGGTCGGGAGATAATATTTTTTGCGTTTTGAGTTGAACGTTATTAACCCTTCCTCTCTCCAAAAAGAAGCTTGTCACGTTAGAGATATAGAACAACATTGACCGTTATTTTTCAGCTGGCGATAAACATTTCAAGTCTCGAGCGTATGAATTGAAGACGTATTTTGGGTAGATATACAAATGTTATATTTATTGTGAATTTTAATTTTAACTAATAAGAAGCTTCTGAGATTTCAATTCGGGGTCGGGAGATAATATTTTTTGCGTTTTGAGTTGAACGTTATTAACCCCCCCCTCTCTCCAAAAAGAAGCTTGTCACGTTAGAGATATAGAACAACATTGACCGTTATTTTTCAGCTGGCGATAAACATTTCAAGTCTCGAGCGTATGAATTGAAGACGTATTTTGGGTAGATATACAAATGTTATATTTATTGTGAATTTTAATTTTAACTAATAAGAAGCTTCTGAGATTTCAATTCGGGGTCGGGAGATAATATTTTTTGCGTTTTGAGTTGAACGTTATTAACCCCCCCCCCCTCTATCCAAAAGAAAGCTTGTCACGTTAGAGATATAGAACAACATTGACCGTTATTTTTCAGCTGGCGATAAACATTTCAAGTCTCGAGCGTATGAATTGAAGACGTATTTTGGGTAGATATACAAATGTTATATTTATTGTGAATTTTAATTTTAACTAATAAGAAGCTTCTGAGATTTCAATTCGGGGTCGGGAGATAATATTTTTTGCGTTTTGAGTTGAACGTTATTAACCCCCCCCCTCTCTCCAAAAAGAAGCTTGTCACGTTAGAGATATAGAACAACATTGACCGTTATTTTTCAGCTGGCGATAAACATTTCAAGTCTCGAGCGTATGAATTGAAGACGTATTTTGGGTAGATATACAAATGTTATATTTATTGTGAATTTTAATTTTAACTAATAAGAAGCTTCTGAGATTTCAATTCGGGGTCGGGAGATAATATTTTTTGCGTTTTGAGTTGAACGTTATTAACCCCCCCCCCTCTCTCCAAAAAGAAGCTTGTCACGTTAGAGATATAGAACAACATTGACCGTTATTTTTCAGCTGGCGATAAACATTTCAAGTCTCGAGCGTATGAATTGAAGACGTATTTTGGGTAGATATACAAATGTTATATTTATTGTGAATTTTAATTTTAACTAATAAGAAGCTTCTGAGATTTCAATTCGGGGTCGGGAGATAATATTTTTTGCGTTTTGAGTTGAACGTTATTAACCCCCCCCCCCTCTCTCCAAAAAGAAGCTTGTCACGTTAGAGATATAGAACAACATTGACCGTTATTTTTCAGCTGGCGATAAACATTTCAAGTCTCGAGCGTATGAATTGAAGACGTATTTTGGGTAGATATACAAATGTTATATTTATTGTGAATTTTAATTTTAACTAATAAGAAGCTTCTGAGATTTCAATTCGGGGTCGGGAGATAATATTTTTTGCGTTTTGAGTTGAACGTTATTAACCCCCCCCTCTCTCCAAAAAGAAGCTTGTCACGTTAGAGATATAGAACAACATTGACCGTTATTTTTCAGCTGGCGATAAACATTTCAAGTCTCGAGCGTATGAATTGAAGACGTATTTTGGGTAGATATACAAATGTTATATTTATTGTGAATTTTAATTTTAACTAATAAGAAGCTTCTGAGATTTCAATTCGGGGTCGGGAGATAATATTTTTTGCGTTTTGAGTTGAACGTTATTAACCCCCCCCCCTCTCTCCAAAAAGAAGCTTGTCACGTTAGAGATATAGAACAACATTGACCGTTATTTTTCAGCTGGCGATAAACATTTCAAGTCTCGAGCGTATGAATTGAAGACGTATTTTGGGTAGATATACAAATGTTATATTTATTGTGAATTTTAATTTTAACTAATAAGAAGCTTCTGAGATTTCAATTCGGGGTCGGGAGATAATATTTTTTGCGTTTTGAGTTGAACGTTATTAACCCCCCCCTCTCTCCAAAAAGAAGCTTGTCACGTTAGAGATATAGAACAACATTGACCGTTATTTTTCAGCTGGCGATAAACATTTCAAGTCTCGAGCGTATGAATTGAAGACGTATTTTGGGTAGATATACAAATGTTATATTTATTGTGAATTTTAATTTTAACTAATAAGAAGCTTCTGAGATTTCAATTCGGGGTCGGGAGATAATATTTTTTGCGTTTTGAGTTGAACGTTATTAACCCCCCCCCCTCTCTCCAAAAAGAAGCTTGTCACGTTAGAGATATAGAACAACATTGACCGTTATTTTTCAGCTGGCGATAAACATTTCAAGTCTCGAGCGTATGAATTGAAGACGTATTTTGGGTAGATATACAAATGTTATATTTATTGTGAATTTTAATTTTAACTAATAAGAAGCTTCTGAGATTTCAATTCGGGGTCGGGAGATAATATTTTTTGCGTTTTGAGTTGAACGTTATTAACCCCCCCCCCCCTCTCTCCAAAAAGAAGCTTGTCACGTTAGAGATATAGAACAACATTGACCGTTATTTTTCAGCTGGCGATAAACATTTCAAGTCTCGAGCGTATGAATTGAAGACGTATTTTGGGTAGATATACAAATGTTATATTTATTGTGAATTTTAATTTTAACTAATAAGAAGCTTCTGAGATTTCAATTCGGGGTCGGGAGATAATATTTTTTGCGTTTTGAGTTGAACGTTATTACCCCCCCCCCTCTCTCCAAAAAGAAGCTTGTCACGTTAGAGATATAGAACAACATTGACCGTTATTTTTCAGCTGGCGATAAACATTTCAAGTCTCGAGCGTATGAATTGAAGACGTATTTTGGGTAGATATACAAATGTTATATTTATTGTGAATTTTAATTTTAACTAATAAGAAGCTTCTGAGATTTCAATTCGGGGTCGGGAGATAATATTTTTTGCGTTTTGAGTTGAACGTTATTAACCCCCCCCCTCTCTCCAAAAAGAAGCTTGTCACGTTAGAGATATAGAACAACATTGACCGTTATTTTTCAGCTGGCGATAAACATTTCAAGTCTCGAGCGTATGAATTGAAGACGTATTTTGGGTAGATATACAAATGTTATATTTATTGTGAATTTTAATTTTAACTAATAAGAAGCTTCTGAGATTTCAATTCGGGGTCGGGAGATAATATTTTTTGCGTTTTGAGTTGAACGTTATTAACCCCCCCCCTCTCTCCAAAAAGAAGCTTGTCACGTTAGAGATATAGAACAACATTGACCGTTATTTTTCAGCTGGCGATAAACATTTCAAGTCTCGAGCGTATGAATTGAAGACGTATTTTGGGTAGATATACAAATGTTATATTTATTGTGAATTTTAATTTTAACTAATAAGAAGCTTCTGAGATTTCAATTCGGGGTCGGGAGATAATATTTTTTGCGTTTTGAGTTGAACGTTATTAACCCCCCCCCTCTCTCCAAAAAGAAGCTTGTCACGTTAGAGATATAGAACAACATTGACCGTTATTTTTCAGCTGGCGATAAACATTTCAAGTCTCGAGCGTATGAATTGAAGACGTATTTTGGGTAGATATACAAATGTTATATTTATTGTGAATTTTAATTTTAACTAATAAGAAGCTTCTGAGATTTCAATTCGGGGTCGGGAGATAATATTTTTTGCGTTTTGAGTTGAACGTTTTAACCCCCCCCCCCCTCTCTCCAAAAAGAAGCTTGTCACGTTAGAGATATAGAACAACATTGACCGTTATTTTTCAGCTGGCGATAAACATTTCAAGTCTCGAGCGTATGAATTGAAGACGTATTTTGGGTAGATATACAAATGTTATATTTATTGTGAATTTTAATTTTAACTAATAAGAAGCTTCTGAGATTTCAATTCGGGGTCGGGAGATAATATTTTTTGCGTTTTGAGTTGAACGTTATTAACCCCCCCCCCTCTCTCCAAAAAGAAGCTTGTCACGTTAGAGATATAGAACAACATTGACCGTTATTTTTCAGCTGGCGATAAACATTTCAAGTCTCGAGCGTATGAATTGAAGACGTATTTTGGGTAGATATACAAATGTTATATTTATTGTGAATTTTAATTTTAACTAATAAGAAGCTTCTGAGATTTCAATTCGGGGTCGGGAGATAATATTTTTTGCGTTTTGAGTTGAACGTTATTAACCCCCCCCCTCTCTCCAAAAAGAAGCTTGTCACGTTAGAGATATAGAACAACATTGACCGTTATTTTTTCAGCTGGCGATAAACATTTCAAGTCTCGAGCGTATGAATTGAAGACGTATTTTGGGTAGATATACAAATGTTATATTTATTGTGAATTTTAATTTTAACTAATAAGAAGCTTCTGAGATTTCAATTCGGGGTCGGGAGATAATATTTTTTGCGTTTTGAGTTGAACGTTATTAACCCCCCCCCCTCTCTCCAAAAAGAAGCTTGTCACGTTAGAGATATAGAACAACATTGACCGTTATTTTTCAGCTGGCGATAAACATTTCAAGTCTCGAGCGTATGAATTGAAGACGTATTTTGGGTAGATATACAAATGTTATATTTATTGTGAATTTTAATTTTAACTAATAAGAAGCTTCTGAGATTTCAATTCGGGGTCGGGAGATAATATTTTTTGCGTTTTGAGTTGAACGTTATTAACCCCCCCCCTCTCTCCAAAAAAAAGCTTGTCACGTTAGAGATATAGAACAACATTGACCGTTATTTTTCAGCTGGCGATAAACATTTCAAGTCTCGAGCGTATGAATTGAAGACGTATTTTGGGTAGATATACAAATGTTATATTTATTGTGAATTTTAATTTTAACTAATAAGAAGCTTCTGAGATTTCAATTCGGGGTCGGGAGATAATATTTTTTGCGTTTTGAGTTGAACGTTATTAACCCCCCTCTCTCCAAAAAGAAGCTTGTCACGTTAGAGGATATAGAACAACATTGACCGTTATTTTTCAGCTGGCGATAAACATTTCAAGTCTCGAGCGTATGAATTGAAGACGTATTTTGGGTAGATATACAAATGTTATATTTATTGTGAATTTTAATTTTAACTAATAAGAAGCTTCTGAGATTTCAATTCGGGGTCGGGAGATAATATTTTTTGCGTTTTGAGTTGAACGTTATTAACCCCCCCCCTCTCTCCAAAAAAGAAGCTTGTCACGTTAGAGATATAGAACAACATTGACCGTTATTTTTCAGCTGGCGATAAACATTTCAAGTCTCGAGCGTATGAATTGAAGACGTATTTTGGGTAGATATACAAATGTTATATTTATTGTGAATTTTAATTTTAACTAATAAGAAGCTTCTGAGATTTCAATTCGGGGTCGGGAGATAATATTTTTTGCGTTTTGAGTTGAACGTTATTAACCCCCCCCTCTCTCCAAAAAGAAGCTTGTCACGTTAGAGATATAGAACAACATTGACCGTTATTTTTCAGCTGGCGATAAACATTTCAAGTCTCGAGCGTATGAATTGAAGACGTATTTTGGGTAGATATACAAATGTTATATTTATTGTGAATTTTAATTTTAACTAATAAGAAGCTTCTGAGATTTCAATTCGGGGTCGGGAGATAATATTTTTTGCGTTTTGAGTTGAACGTTATTAACCCCCCCCCCTCTCTCCAAAAAGAAGCTTGTCACGTTAGAGATATAGAACAACATTGACCGTTATTTTTCAGCTGGCGATAAACATTTCAAGTCTCGAGCGTATGAATTGAAGACGTATTTTGGGTAGATATACAAATGTTATATTTATTGTGAATTTTAATTTTAACTAATAAGAAGCTTCTGAGATTTCAATTCGGGGTCGGGAGATAATATTTTTTGCGTTTTGAGTTGAACGTTATTAACCCCCCCCTCTCTCCAAAAAGAAGCTTGTCACGTTAGAGATATAGAACAACATTGACCGTTATTTTTCAGCTGGCGATAAACATTTCAAGTCTCGAGCGTATGAATTGAAGACGTATTTTGGGTAGATATACAAATGTTATATTTATTGTGAATTTTAATTTTAACTAATAAGAAGCTTCTGAGATTTCAATTCGGGGTCGGGAGATAATATTTTTTGCGTTTTGAGTTGAACGTTATTAACCCCCCCCCCTCTCTCCAAAAAGAAGCTTGTCACGTTAGAGATATAGAACAACATTGACCGTTATTTTTCAGCTGGCGATAAACATTTCAAGTCTCGAGCGTATGAATTGAAGACGTATTTTGGGTAGATATACAAATGTTATATTTATTGTGAATTTTAATTTTAACTAATAAGAAGCTTCTGAGATTTCAATTCGGGGTCGGGAGATAATATTTTTTGCGTTTTGAGTTGAACGTTATTAACCCCCCCCTCTCTCCAAAAAGAAGCTTGTCACGTTAGAGATATAGAACAACATTGACCGTTATTTTTCAGCTGGCGATAAACATTTCAAGTCTCGAGCGTATGAATTGAAGACGTATTTTGGGTAGATATACAAATGTTATATTTATTGTGAATTTTAATTTTAACTAATAAGAAGCTTCTGAGATTTCAATTCGGGGTCGGGAGATAATATTTTTTGCGTTTTGAGTTGAACGTTATTAACCCCCCCCCTCTCTCCAAAAAGAAGCTTGTCACGTTAGAGATATAGAACAACATTGACCGTTATTTTTCAGCTGGCGATAAACATTTCAAGTCTCGAGCGTATGAATTGAAGACGTATTTTGGGTAGATATACAAATGTTATATTTATTGTGAATTTTAATTTTAACTAATAAGAAGCTTCTGAGATTTCAATTCGGGGTCGGGAGATAATATTTTTTGCGTTTTGAGTTGAACGTTATTAACCCCCCCCCCTCTCTCCAAAAAGAAGCTTGTCACGTTAGAGATATAGAACAACATTGACCGTTATTTTTCAGCTGGCGATAAACATTTCAAGTCTCGAGCGTATGAATTGAAGACGTATTTTGGGTAGATATACAAATGTTATATTTATTGTGAATTTTAATTTTAACTAATAAGAAGCTTCTGAGATTTCAATTCGGGGTCGGGAGATAATATTTTTTGCGTTTTGAGTTGAACGTTATTAACCCCCCCCCCTCTCTCCAAAAAGAAGCTTGTCACGTTAGAGATATAGAACAACATTGACCGTTATTTTTCAGCTGGCGATAAACATTTCAAGTCTCGAGCGTATGAATTGAAGACGTATTTTGGGTAGATATACAAATGTTATATTTATTGTGAATTTTAATTTTAACTAATAAGAAGCTTCTGAGATTTCAATTCGGGGTCGGGAGATAATATTTTTTGCGTTTTGAGTTGAACGTTATTAACCCCCCCCCCCTCTCTCCAAAAAGAAGCTTGTCACGTTAGAGATATAGAACAACATTGACCGTTATTTTTCAGCTGGCGATAAACATTTCAAGTCTCGAGCGTATGAATTGAAGACGTATTTTGGGTAGATATACAAATGTTATATTTATTGTGAATTTTAATTTTAACTAATAAGAAGCTTCTGAGATTTCAATTCGGGGTCGGGAGATAATATTTTTTGCGTTTTGAGTTGAACGTTATTACCCCCCCCCCTCTCTCCAAAAAGAAGCTTGTCACGTTAGAGATATAGAACAACATTGACCGTTATTTTTCAGCTGGCGATAAACATTTCAAGTTTCGAGCGTATGAATTGAAGACGTATTTTGGGTTAATATACAAATGTTATATTTATTGTGAATTTTAATTTTTACTAATAAGAAGCTTCTGAGATTTCAATTCGGGGTCGGGAGATAATATTTTTTGCGTTTTGAGTTGAACGTTATTAACCCCCCCCCTCTCTCCAAAAAGAAGCTTGTCACGTTAGAGATATAGAACAACATTGACCGTTATTTTTCAGCTGGCGATAAACATTTCAAGTCTCGAGCGTATGAATTGAAGACGTATTTTGGGTAGATATACAAATGTTATATTTATTGTGAATTTTAATTTTAACTAATAAGAAGCTTCTGAGATTTCAATTCGGGGTCGGGAGATAATATTTTTTGCGTTTTGAGTTGAACGTTATTAACCCTTCCTCTCTCCAAAAAGAAGCTTGTCACGTTAGAGATATAGAACAACATTGACCGTTATTTTTCAGCTGGCGATAAACATTTCAAGTCTCGAGCGTATGAATTGAAGACGTATTTTGGGTAGATATACAAATGTTATATTTATTGTGAATTTTAATTTTAACTAATAAGAAGCTTCTGAGATTTCAATTCGGGGTCGGGAGATAATATTTTTTGCGTTTTGAGTTGAACGTTATTAACCCCCCCCCTCTCTCCAAAAAGAAGCTTGTCACGTTAGAGATATAGAACAACATTGACCGTTATTTTTCAGCTGGCGATAAACATTTCAAGTCTCGAGCGTATGAATTGAAGACGTATTTTGGGTAGATATACAAATGTTATATTTATTGTGAATTTTAATTTTAACTAATAAGAAGCTTCTGAGATTTCAATTCGGGGTCGGGAGATAATATTTTTTGCGTTTTGAGTTGAACGTTATTACCCCCCCCCTCTCTCCAAAAAG
>OY744538.1:38755391-38762891 GCA_963556195.1 Sepiola atlantica | reverse complement strand
GAAAGCCTACGACAGAATCCCCCAAACATGGATAATTGAATGCTTAAAAATATACAAGATACCAGACAGGATTATTAATCTCATCCAGAAAGCAATGGAAACATGGAGACTAAAACTGACAGCCGGAGGACAATACCTGTCTGAGATAAAAATACAGAGAGGCATTTTTCAAGGAGACTCTCTATCACCACTACTGTTTATAATAGCCATGATGCCACTCAACTACATACTCAGAAAGTGTGATGCCGGATACAGGTTTACGGATACAGAACAAAGAATAAACCACCTGATGTACATGGATGACCTTAAACTGTTTGCAAAAAACAAAAAAGAACTGGAAAAGCTGATAAACACAACCAGGATATTCAGCCAGGATATCCAAATGGAGTTCGGAATAGAAAAATGTGCACTGCTAGAGATCAAAAGAGGAAAACTGGAAAAGACAGAAGGTATAGAACTCCCCAACCAAGAGGAGATGAGGGCGCTAGGAGAACAAGTAGTTACAAATACCTGGGAGTTCTGGAAGCAGACGCAATCAAATATACAGAAATGAAAGAGAAGATTGGAAAAGAATATCTACGAAGAACAAGGAAACTCTTAGAAACTAAACTATATAGCAGAAACCTAGTAAAAGGGATAAACACATGGGCTGTATCACTAATAAGATACTCTGGACCATTCATAGGCTGGACCAAAGAAGAACTCAGGCACCTTGACCAAAGAACTAGAAAACTAATGACTATGCACAATGCACTGCACCCAAAAGACGACACGGACAGACTCTACGTGAAAAGAAATGAAGGAGGTAGAGGACTGGTAAGTATAGAAGACTGTGTGGAAGACACCAAAAAAGAGCTGGAGAAATATGTAACCCAGAACACGGAAAGACTGATCACCACAGCAAGAGACACCAGCCCAACAAACAACCCCGGAAGCACTGAACCCAGAAACAAAAAGACAAGAAAGGAAAAGTGGGAAGAAAAACAACTACATGGACGCTTTATAAGACTCACAAGCGATGAAGCCAATGAAAACAGCTGGGCATGGCTAAGAAAAGGAAACCTGAACAGAGAAACGGAATCTCTGCTGACGGCTGCACAGAACAATGCGATTAGGACAAACTTTATTAAAGCAAAGATAGATAAAACCCAGGAAAACAGCAAATGCAGATTGTGTGGACAAAGAGACGAAACGATAAATCATATAATAAGTGAATGCAGCAAGCTAGCACAAAGGGAATACAAGAACAGACATGACAGCATGGGGAAAGAAGTACACCGGGAAATGTGCAAACAACTGAATTTCGAATATGCAAGAAAACGGTACAAACACAAACCAGAAACTGTACTAGAAAACGAAAAACACAAAATCATATGGGATATGAATGTACAAACAGACAAACCCATAACAGCAAGGAGACCGGATATGATAATAATCAACAAGAAAGAAAAATCCTGCAAAATCGTGGACTTTGCCGTTCCAGCAGACCACAGAGTGAAGATCAAAGAGACGGAAAAGAGAAGCAAATATACTGAACTTGCCAGAGAATTGAAAGGAATATGGAACATGAAGAAAGTCAGTATAACACCAATAATCATAGGAGCACTAGTAACAGTCCCCAAAAACATGGAGAAAAGACTAGGAGAAATAGGAATCAAAGGGATAACTGAGACCATACAAAGGACAGTAATGATCAAAACAGCTACAATCCTGAGAAATGTCCTCGAATGCGGAAACCAACCCACATAAGCAACGAATGGAGAACAAACACATGGAAGCACAAAACAACAGAACCGGGGAAAATACAACCGCACGAGAGAGGCGCAAGCATAGGCTGACGCCACGAAAATTATGGACAGAGGGTCGAGGAGGGAAAGCGCAAAACCAGACCTCCACTGGAAGAGCGCGGACAGCTCTGGGACCTTGGGAAGGCTTGTTGCCACTCGGGCCCCAGAGGGGACCAATGGCCCTTATCAGCGGGAAATCGTTGGTAGGTGGCTGTTGCGATTACCGCAAGGTCATCAGCGGTGATGAACGAAAAGAGGTGGAGCATACTGGAGGCCTGAGGAGACTTGTTGTCACTCAGACTCCAGGGAATACCACAGGTTGTCGGCAGTGGGTGACCACTGACGATGACCAGTGTGATAACTCCTAGTGAGTAAATAATAATAATAATAATAATAATAATAATAATAATAATAATAATAATAATAATAATAATAATAATAATACTACTACTACCCCTAAAAAAAGTGATGGTACCAAACAGTCAGAAACAATGTTTTAAGTTTAATTTAGACGGTTTCAAACCGATATAAATGATTGCACACTAAAAAAAAATGAAATTAAAATAAATATTCCGGTATTTTTTTATAATTTTTAATTAGATAATTTTACCTGAAAAAGATTTTATGTGATTTAAAATAAAAACATTACCGTTTGGTGCACGTAGGCAGTCTATTAATGGCAGCTTGTTGTGGTGAATACGGGATAGCGGCGTATAGGAAAGATAATTCAATATAACCCTGGACTTTTATTTATTCATCGTTTACAATGCTCTCATAATATTACTCATCATTCAACTGACAATCCACCCATCTTATTAACTGTTAGGGTGTAAGTTGATCTCCCTATTTCAGGAATGAAAGGATTTACCCACACACAATAAATACAGTTACGATTAAGCGTCGTGGCAGTTATTAGTGGCAGTTATGGCCCCAGAATCAGACGTGTACTTTCTGTAACATACTTTTGTTAATTATACCACTGTGTTTGTATTGATTGTTACCGGCTCTTCAAGGTCACAACATAAACCCTCATCCTTGAGTGGCTTTTGATCTTGAAAAGTGGTGACTCGTTAGTAGTAAAAGCTGTCTATGGTGCTTTAAGTATAAAAACATTTTAGAAAGGTATGAACTCACAATGTTACTTCAACAATGTGTAAAATAGCAACCTGTATTCGACTAACTGTATACAACGAATCTCTTTTAGATTTCGAAATATCACAAGCTAATTGATTGTATTTTATTTTTCAATTATTTGCAAAAAAAATTTAATGACTTGATTTGTTTACGATATCATGACACTTCGAAATTTGATAGCCTATAAACTGGCGGAAAGGCAGTCGATAATATTGCAGTATAGTTAACAGTCGAGAAATCGTAAATAAAAAAACAAGTAATTTATACCAAACCCAGTAGAATTTAATTTTTTACCAAGCTGTATACTTTTAACGTGCTAAAGTTATTTGTAAGTTTTTTATTTTATTTTTTTCTTTATTTCAGAATGTTTTTGATGATGCTTATCATCGCACTATCATCAAAATGGCTGATTACTCGAGGCCTTACTTCGGTTAAATTCATGCTGTAAAGATATCCTTACCACTAACCCTTAGTCCGAGAGGCAAGCCCAACACTCAAACAAAACCCTCGTAAAACCTCACTTAATTGCCTAAGTTTAGCGAGGTAACACTAATACTTCGTTCGCCATGTTGTTTTTCGTGTTTGAATAAGATATTCTATTATAGAAATATAATTCTGGAAATAAATAGACAAAAAAGTAAACAAAAAGTTTCTGCAAGTTTGAAGTATACAGGTCGATATAGAATGTAATTGTACTTGTATGCTATCAATTATTTGTTGTTTATTTTTCCTTTACGATTTCTATACTGCAATTTTACCAGAGAGTCATTTCTACCTTGAGTATACGTTCAATACCAAAAGTCAAGTATTATGGTTCTTTTGTTCTTCGAAACCAAGAAAACACAGTAATTCTACATAACAATAATGCACAAAATCTTCATGAATATGATATTAGAAGTTTAATTCATTTTCATTTAATTTTTAAAAGATGTTTAAAATTAATTTTTAAAAGATGTTTTAAAACTTATTTTCTTAAAAGATGTTTTATAAATCAATTTTAAAAAAAAGCTTTTTTAGAATTAATTTCATTAAAGCTGTTTTAAAATTAATTTTTAAAAGATGTTTTAAAAATTAATTTTTTTAAAAAGCTGTTTTAGAATTAATTTCTTTAAAGCTGTTTTAAAATTGTTTTTTTTATAGATGCTTTAAAATTATTTTTGTAAAAGACGTTTTTTAAATAGATGTTTTAAAATTTAAGTATTAAAAATTTAATTTACTTTAGTCTTTTAAGACTTTAAAAAAATTATTCTTTAAAAAATGCTTTAAAATTAATTTTTTTCAAAAGCTGTTTCAAAATTAATTTTTTAAACATATTTTAAAATTAATTTTAAAAAAAAGATTTCAAAATTAATTTTCAAAATGTTTTTCATTTAATTTGTTCAAAGATGTTTTAAAATTAATTTAAAAAAATGTTTACATTTTTTTTAATGTTTTAAAATTTATAATTGGAAAGATAAGTCAGTAAAAGAATATATCTATTTAATGAAAATCGGAGTTTCAATAAAATCGACCCGACGTCTTACGAAATAAATCGCATAAATACTTTCGAATTTTAATTTTTAATTATTTAAACTTCTTACATTTATAAACAATTAGCATGGTTACCCGGCGTTATCCGGGATAATGAACAACACAATACAAGAGATAGACAATGTGTCACTTTTTTCTGTTAAAACTTTTCTCTCTCTACCCCTTTCTATCTCTTCTCTCTACCTACTTTTCTTTATCTATTTCTCCCTATCTCCTTTCTTCCACCTTCCCAATCCATTCCTTCCCACCCCGGCTTACATTCCTCTACTCATGCCTTTTTCCGCTTCTCTCTTTCCCCTTCTCTTCTCTCTCCCTATCTTCTTCTTCCCAAGTCAAGAAGGATTTCCTCTACATTGACCGAGGTTGGAACATATACTACACTTTGATCATAGCTCGAAGGCAATAAAGTGTATTTTAGTTTCAGACAAAAGTTTATGAATAAAAACGCTCTAAAAACCGATACCCTCCTGACTATTTTTCCCCTTGTTAATCTAAATAATATCTGATAATAATAAAAAAGAAAAGAAAGTAGTTGCTTTCATTTTTAATATAGACGCGAAAATATTCCCTTATTATTATTATAAAAAAAGAACTAAGGGTGAGAGAGAGAGTTTTGTCTTCCTTTCTTATTGATAAGTTTTATCTTTTTTTTCTTTACGATTTGTGCTGTCTTGTTATCGAGTAGTTTTGTCTTCTTTTTCTTAACGATTTGTTTTGTCTTGTTATCGATTAGTTTTGTCTTTTTCTTAACGATTAGTTTTGTCTTCTTATCGATTGGGTTTGTCTTCTTTTCTCATCGATAGGGAAATAAATGGAGAGAGGGGCAATTTGTCTTTTTCTTATCGATTAATTTCGTTTAAATGATTTCAAGTAGTGAATGAGAATTAAATTGCGTAACGACAGTGAGCAGGCGAAACTTACTAGTTATTTTAAATTATTAATTAACAGATTGTTATTTTCATTTAATTAAGTTAACACATCTGTCTTATTCTTATTTAGATACACGCACGATATTTGATCAGCTAATTGTATGTTTAAATAGAGAAGATTAAATAGAGAAGATTACGGACGCTGCTGGCAGCATCCGATACATTTCGCCAAGAGAAAGTAAGTAAGAATCAAGACTCTGGCCAGACACTTCGGGTTGGGATCTAGGGGTAGCATCTGTTCTGTCCTCGGTCTTTTGTCTCAATTCAATTTTGGGAGGCTGGATTGACGCCCCATTAAAAACTGACCTGATCTCTAACTGTACCCTTGTGGAAAGTCAAGAATATAGGATCTCTGGATAGCCACAGTGATATAGGCGGAACTATGTTAAGTACTAGTTGGTTATTGTATGCATGTGTCTGGAAGTAATTTTGTGAGGTTTTCGTTCCGTGAAATGATTGGGGTGCTTTTCCACTGCCCCCACATACTGCATTTTTTCCCATGAAACAATCTTATGAAACGACTTTAACTGTAGCACACTTTTTCGGTACCTCTCTCTCTCTTTTTACCATCTACTTAATGAGTCATTGCGATGTCTAAAAATATCACTTTTAGGCTTATATACGGTAAACGCCGAACTTCCGCCTAGATAGTATAATATAAGCATAAGAATAATAATGTTGGACACACACACGCACACATACACACACACACACACACACACACACACACACACATATATATATATATATATATATATATATATGGTCTCGGAAATTTCTCAACCATTAAAACTATATGATAAAAAAGAAAAAAAGCACAAAACATTTTAGTCCCAAGTCGTTCGGTGGAAAATCACTCTTTTGTAAGTCAATTTACTTTTTGCAGTCACTATATTAGTTTGCTTCCAAGCATTTACGCTAGTCTTAACATTATTTAAGGGATCATCAGTTGTTTACCATGAAAAACTGTTTCGGGAATTTAAAAACTAAATAGTATTTTATTCCATGCTTTCCCAGCAGAGTTGATCAGACCCCACTTCCCTTAAAAGACAAGAACATAAACGTTCCGTATATTAGATCTAAGTTTTCTTCCAGATAAATGTTTGCTAACTTATTTGGTTATTAAAAATAAAAAAATGTCCTTACTTGTATTGTTCGTCCGTGTCTAAGAAAATGTATCCGTTATTTACAAAAAAAACTTGCTGTATTTTAAAGTGTTCGGACGAATCCATTACACTACTTAATTTTTAGGTTATTTATAGTTTTATGTATTTTTATTTTTATGATTTTATTATATTTAGTTTTATATTAAAAATATTTAAAAATTAAATATATATATATATATATATATACATGCATTTTTTTTCTTTTTAAAAAATTATTATTATATGTGTTATATATATACGTTTATGCATTTTTTACATTATTTTTATTTAGATAGTTTTGGATTTGCTTTATCAATTTACTTTGATTAATTTGATATATATATATATATATATATATACATATATATATATATATATATATATATATATATATATATATATGTCCCTTTTTTGTTTTACTTTTATTTCAGTCGAAGCCTTCAAAAATCAAGGGTCCCCTTCTTTGGGCTTACACTTTATCTCTTCATTAGATACATAGATATTCGAATATTTCGTTAAAGTTCTCTTTACCTGTCAAACGTTGAGTTAATAAAGAAGTCAAGAACACGATTTTCCTTTCCCAATTGACCAGTTTACTATGTTATAGTATATCTTTGTTGTGATCTTTTTGTCTTACGGGATTCCAGGACAAGAATTCATCTAGTCTGGTGGAGTATTCAGCTAAGTGCTGTTACTTGAGGTAAAATTTCTCGTATAAGCCAGTGTATAGCTGTGTACAGCTGTGTCGAATTCTATGTTATTTTGAATATTTGGTCAGAGTTTACTCATAGGGTGAAGTATCCCCATGCCAGGTTGTCTTGAAAAACCCTTGTACAGAGAGATCGAATCAACTCTAGTAGGTAATTCAAACTCTATGTGTGTGTTAAAAAGTTATATATAGAGAAAAAAATCAACATTAATAATATAAGGCAAGCAAAAATCTTCAATTTAGATAGGCCATTTTGGCTAGACATT
>OY744538.1:38685391-38752891 GCA_963556195.1 Sepiola atlantica | reverse complement strand
CATACTGTACGGCCTTTCCCCAGAAGAGAAGGTAATGCCTAGGAGGAATGTATCATGACGAATGAAAATATACTACAGAGAATTAAATAAGCATAAACCATTTCAATGTCAATATAGTTAGAATAGGTGGGGAAAACTTTTGCATTTATTTATTTAGATAATATTAGACATCAAGGCAAGTTTCATTGTCCACGTGAAACGCGTAAATAAAAATTGGCTGAAAAAACATAGTCGCAATATAAATATGCTAGCTAATGAAGAACGATAACTTTCATAATTTTCTAGTTAAAAAACATGTTTATTATAAACTTAAGTTATCGTTCTTCCTTAGCTAGTATTATGGTGAACGAACATATACTATACTGACGCCCCCGGCCCTGACAGACGATACTGTCATGATAAACGAACACTACTTCCCTCCACCTAAAAAGGAAGAAGTCATTAAAAGATATTCTGACTAAATCGAGTCTTGTTTTTTTATTTTGGGAGGATCCCCCCCCCCCTACACACCCTTAAGAACGGAGGAGGTAATTCTTGGGAAGACAATCTTATGATAATAAAAAACCGATACTACTCCAAATAGTCCAATTTAATCAATTTTTTTAAAAATTTCAAAATGCCTAGTGACAAAAATATATTTGTTATGGTTCCGTGGTCTTTTGGCTAAGATCAAAGTATAATATCTGTTCTCGACATCTCGGCGATATTTGACACTTTACTAAAACCGGAAGTAAATTATCTCCCTTGAAAATGAAATTCTAAATATAGTTTTTAAACGCTATCATTTTTTAAAATAAAATCTTTTTATCTTATTTCATTTATAATTATAATAATAGTAATATCGATAAAACGATTGCGTATGTAGAAGAAAATTTGACAATACAAATTAAAAAGGTATATTACAGAATATTAATTTATAAAAAACTTAAAAATAAATAAATATGCAAATGAGCAAAATCGCGATTAATTTGAGTGAGTTTGAGATATCTATACATCGAGTATTTCAATATATTCTTAACGTGTTGTGATGTTAATATAGTTAGGATAGATGGAAAACACTTTCGCATTTATTCATTTAGATATAGAATCATTGATTAATTAGTTACTTGTGACTATAAATTTCAATAATAATTTCCATTTATTTTATTATTTGATATTAGTGACTTCGCGTTTATAAATGTACATTAAGGTAGACTAGTAAAACTATGTGTGCATTTGCATGCTATTGTTATTAACTACATTATCGATGTGCGCATGTGCGATTTGACTGTGCACTCTGTTCGTATGACAAGTGAATTTTGCGTGTATGCATGTATACCTATGATAAAAAAACCTAGATGTCTGAATTCATATCGTTATTGATAGTCGGGAAATGAATGCGTCTTCATTTGTTTTGAAGACCGTTGATGGCGGGGAGGTAATGTACACACAACCAGAGTGTTTGGGTGTCATAATTCACAGATTTGATTGGATTCTAAAACCCTTGGTAGTGACTTATCTCACACGCGGTACTACTAAATTTAGGATAAAAAATTGAAATAAATATGAACTACTTTTGCATATCCCAAACAAATAATACTACTAGAAATAGCAAAATAAAAAAGTTTAAAAAAAATAATAAAATAAGAAAAATAAAACATTCAACCGTGATATTTATTTTTTTATTAAAATTAAAGCCGTCTCATTTAACAATTTTACTTCTGTCCTCCCCGAAAAAAAAGTTTTATTCTAATCTACGCCTCAATACTAATATCTGATTTCCTGCTGGAACTGACTTAAACACGTCTGCTAATATGTAGCCAAAGTTGTTCTATAAATAAAAATAAATACTATATATACATATAATGTATATATATATATATATATATATATATATATATATATATATATATGAATAATTATTTTGTTTTATACAGACATGTGCCAAAAGTCGCGTGTCGATGTTATCAATAAATAATTATTAGAAATAATCATTTTATGAGTTGGAAAACAGTCTGTTCTTATATATATATATATATATATATATATATATATATATATATATATATATATATATATATATATATATATATATTAATATCATTTTAATCAACTTTCTTCATACATTAAGCAATTTTAATTTGTAGCACCATCGCGTGTCTAGGGACGACTCATGCGAGTTGAAAGCGCTTACAATCATGTCGAATTCCTGTTCACAGTGAACAACATCAGATTGCTAATACATCAATTGGAAAGATTGGGTCAAAAACGGAGTAAACAGATACTTTCACTTTTTAAAATGAAAATTATATATATATATATATATATATATATATATATATATATGTAAGTACTCATTAAATATTTATTATAAAATAATTATTTATAGCCCCCTTTTCCACTAAGCACTTTAATGAAAAATAATACAGGCCGCCTAATCTAAGCAATGAATGCAAGTTCCTTTCTGTTGAACACTGTTATTACAGTTGATCATGGTTGTCTGCCCGCTCCGCATGAACAGAGTTTATTTCTCATAACTTCGTATAGTTGTTGGGATTAGTCTCATTGATCAGAACGTTCAGAACTGGAGTTAAAGGTGTCTTTTGTTTTGGGGATCGAATCGTTCGACTGGTTTGAATAGATATCTCTACACTGATAATCCCGCAAGGAGTAATTATTAAATAATCATTCATATATATATATATATATATATATATATATATATATATATATATATATATATATATTATTATTATTAAAAATAACCGACAACTCATGTCTGGATATTTTTGTATGGATCCCTTCCATTTTCCGGATTAAAGTCCTAATCTCGGATAAGAATTGGCTGATGAATCTGCCGTAATTTCCTTTTAGGTCCAAAGTACATTATTCCACTGAAGATAGACCCAGGTGGGTCAGAAAGTACTTTGGACCTAAAAGAAAATTACGGCAGATTCATCAGCCAATTCTTATCCGAGATTAGGACTTTAATCCGGAAAATGGAAGGTATCGATACAAAAATATCCAAACATGAGTTGCCGGTTATTTTTAATAATACGTGCCTTAGAGAAAAAATGCTGCCTCGATACACACATATATATATATATATATATATATATATATATATATATATATATATATATATAGAGAGAGAGAGAGAGAGAGAGAGATGGTGCGAGGTCTATTTAAGAGCGTTTTAGTATGTTAAGTAAACAACAATATTTTTGACAAAAATGTATATATTTGAATCAAATTAACACACATATCCTTGATGATACTACTTAATCTAATTATTATATGAATCAACTTTTGACTTGAATGACTGTCCCTATTCGGGTTCGAAACCGTTTACAAGTTGAAATTAAGTAAGTGCGCCCTATTTATTACGGACATCACCTGGACAATGGCAGCCTTTAGTGAAGCGATGTTACTATGAGCATGTCGATTGGTCCTCCTGCTCTAGACGTAATAGCCCATAGGATTTAAATCTGGCGAGTCAGGGGACGAAATGTTGGAGATTACATGATCGTGAAAATTATCTGATAACCAGCAATGGGTTATAATGGTTTTGTAAGATAGTGCAAAGTCTTGTTAAAAGACATATGCATTCAATTGCATACTTTATCTATCCAGTGCTTAACAACTGTTTTAAGAACATTAAGGTATCCAGCAGCATTGACCCTAAAACGTTGTGTATATATGTGCATGTGTGTATATGTATGTATGTGTATATGTGTATGTATCGGTATGTGCGTGTGTATATGTATGTATGCATATATATATATATATATATATATATATATATATATATATATATATATATATAAATGTGTGTATATGTATGTATGTGTATAAATATATAAATGTATATATATATACATGTGTATATGCATGTGTGTATATGTATATATGTATACATGCGTGTATGTGTATCATAGTAACTAAAGGTAGGCAAATAAGGCTTAAATGGGACCAGATGTATGCGTACGTATGTACATGGATATATGAACTAATATCTTATATGTATGGGTATGTTTATACTGGTGTAAAATTTGTATGTTTTCATATTTTATTTTTATATTTATTTCATGTGTACGTATGCGTAGGTTAATTCGCATATTTATATGCCACTCTGTGTTATGTATGTGCTGTATGAACACATATGCGGATAGGTATTTTTAATAGACATATGTATATGGTAAACTAGTATGTGAGAGTATAAGTAAAATATTAGTAGTGCTAGCATTTGCACATCTATGTATATATGTGAGTAGGTATGGATGGAGATGCATTATATAGTGATGCATATACATGAGTGTGAGTCTGCACACGTGTTTAGAACGAGTTAATTTGAAAAACCGTTAGAATAATGATAAAAGAAGCACACATATGTATATATATATATATATATATATATATATATATATATATATATATATATATATATATATATATATTGTAATATATTATGCTTAACTAATCAGTGGAAAAGGAAATGTATCTATGGACTGTATGTGTATGTATGTATAGGTGTGAGTGGATGTGGATTTTAAAATCTATATGTATGCATGCGTCTATCTATGTATGTGTGTGTATGTATGTTTATCTATCTATTTATATATATAATATATATATATATATATGTGGATATGTATGTATATATGTGTATATATGTGTATATCCGTGTATGGATATATGTGTATTTATTTGCATTTGTTTTATTTTATATATGTATATATATATATATGTATGTTTATGTGTGTACTTGTGTATCTATAGATTTCTGCGCACGTGTGTATTTTATATGAAGATCACATATTTATGCTTAAAAATGTCTGTACGCAGATTAAAACTTTGAAGTGTAAAATGGAGAAAAGGGTATACAAGCTAAGTGGGTAATAAAAAATAAAAGAAAGAAAGAAATAGAAAGAAATAAAGATGATAAAAAGAAAGAAACTAATTGAAATAGTTAACAAGTAAAGAATGTAATCCGATACTGAGCTTGACCAGTGAAAATTATAAACATATCTATTTCCCCCACCCCCAAAGATTTACTTAATGGGAAAGTTTTCCAAATTCATCTCACTTCCTTGTCTTCTTTGGTCTGAAGAGGTTGCCTCTCTGTGAAAAGTAATACCGAAACATGTATTCACATATGTAACTAATAATGTTTATATAAATAAAAAATCATACTATATTTATATATAAACTTATATATATATATATATATATATATATATATATATATATATATATATATATATATATGTGTGTGTGTGTGTGTGTATGTGTGTGTGTGTGAGAGAGAGGATAAAATGCACAATATATCATAAAAGAAAAGTACATGAAAGACAAGATTTGTGAAATAGACAAAAAGAATAACAAATTTATATACTATAATAAAACATCAAGAAACGAGAGCTTTTACCTGTTTCGTACGGATCAACAAACGTTTTCAGAAAAAAGTGAAGATTTTAAATTTATTCGAAAACGATATTAACATAAGAAAAAGAAGAAAGCACAACGGGGATGTAATTAGCGCGTGTTTAACAATTTAAAAAAAGAAAGAAAGAATAATGAAACGCGCGCGGGAGAGACCTTAGAATGAGAAAAGAGGGAAAAAAGAAAAAAGAGAAAAAAAAAAAGAAAAGAAATGGAAATATTGATGAAATGTAGTAAAAAAGAAAAGTTACTTTAATCGGGATCACAGTTATTTAAGCAGTGGCGTGATATATTGCATTATTTCAGTACGGTTTTTGCCAGATGTTTGCTTAAGGAATAAGATTCGAGTCTAACGTTTACGTTAGATGGTGATCAGAAAAGTATTAAAGAGCTTTAGATGCACTTTTTTTATGGAAATCGCTCCAGACAAGGTATGAAGCCACTTAAAGTTAATGAGTTTTCCAAAAAATACTTTAAGGTAAAAAACTAGCCAACTATAAGTGTTGGATAGATTCCGGCCCCAAAACAGCAATTCCTCCCTCTTTGTCAGAAACATCGCTCATGGAATGTTAGGCCTAGAGGACAAAATAAGGGAAGCGAGTTGCCGAAAGTAAACCGAAAGTTCACTTTCTACTCTCCTACTTGCGACGTGGGAGAAAGTATTTGGTTTTGAGGGATGTGAAGTTTATAAAGTCAAAATTGTGAGTAAAATTGTTTCTGTGTATGACAGGTGCGTTAGTGGGATTGTTGTTTCAAATCCTGTTTGTGTTCGTAAATGCGGGATTTTATATTTCTAGCCGTTTCCCTAATATAAAACATCTGATGTGCGGCACATTTTATTTTGTAAATGCCGGCTAGGGAAGAAGTGTTTTGAGAGGGTAGTTGCGGGCGTGGTTTGGTATTGCGTAAATCCTTAATTGTTTTAGAGGTTGATGTGACTATTTTTATGTTAGATTTGAATTTGAGTTATTGGAAATAACTATGTAAGATTTTTTTTCTCAGTCATTTCGATGTTATTTGTGCTGGTGATGCTACGAGGGAAATTCATTGTAGTGTTAGTCTGTTTTTTTTGTTGTTCTAGATATTAAAAGCTTTATGTTTAGCGTTTTATATGTAAAATGGAGGATATTTTAATGCTTGCTAAGTCTTCTAGATATAGGTTTCTTCTTTGTAATATAGCAGACAAACTCCCAGCAGAGTGCTCGATTAATGGAGAATTAAAGTTAACAATAAAAAATTAAGAGCGTAATATTTATTTATTTTGGTACAGAAAATTTAGTACAACATTCGTACCGTCGGTTTCAAGCACAGAATGGTTTAGCCATCCGGCTCTTCAGCTTCTGTTGTCATCAGATGACAGCAGAAGCTGAAGAGAGCCGAATGGCTAAGTCCTTCTGTGCTTGAAACCGACGGTACGAATGTTGTACTAATATTTATGTACCAATATATATATATATATATATATATATATATATATATATATATATATATATATATATATATATATATTATTATTACCTACATAAGTATCTACTTACGTAACCACTTAGCTCCGTGTGATTTCCAAGAGTAGATTTAGGACATCTTAGCATATCGATGCATAATTACGAATCGAAACAAATTCGGAGCCCCTGTACCCCCTCGACCTACACCAAACTAAATTGGACCCTCGGGGCGACATTCCTGTGATCTTGACCAGAACTGAGAGACGATGTCAGGGTGCGGGTGCAAGTGGGAGAGTAGGGGGTCAGTCGATCGTGGAAAAGGGGTTGACGTTTGCTTCCCTGGGGAAAGAAATGAAAGACAACTGACTGGCAAAGTGATGTGCTTTGCAAGCCCAGCTGTGTGCTATGTAGGGCTCGAGGTAACATGGGGTAGGGAGGGTTGGCGGTTTAGTTCTCTCTTTTTCTTTCTTTCTTTTATTCTTTCTTTCTTTTTTTCTTTCTGATGCTTCAAAAGTGCCCTCTTTTTCAAAACTGCAACCGTCATTCCTTCCCCACCCTTTAACTTTTACGAAGCACCTTTTGTTTTTTTAGTCCTTTTTTTTAAAGAGTTACACTTTATACAGTCTGAGTTTCGCATATACGGCATAATCATGTTGAAACACCGGTTTTTGTTAGATCACCGAAGTTAATCTATTTTGAGTATGCCCAGTGCAAGATGGGTGACCATAAGAAAATACCAGGCGTTGTATGTACGAGAACGGCGAAAACTCTCCGCAAAAAAAGAAGACAAAAATACTCCCCAAGAAGTCTATAGCATAACCTGCTTCAGTATAACCTGCAAATCCACACAACGCAACGGCGGAAGTTCTGTTCTCAATCATGTGACGAAGTTTTCTGGATAGAGTATGCTATCGTTTTTCGTTCTATTATTATTATTAATATTCGTATTATAACCTCCGCCAAGGAGGTTATGTTTTCGCTTGTGTTTGTTGTTTTGTCACTGTTTGTTTGTTTGTTTACATCGTAGCGTCCACATCTCTTGGTAAATCATCACCAAACTTGGTCAAAGTATATGTCATGATTTAATCTAGAACTGATTTAAATTTGTGGAATTTTAAGTTAAATATAAAGGTCAAAGTCAAGGTCATGGATAAGCTCAGGAAAAAGATGAAAGTCACAGATTTGGCGATAACTTCTCTACAGTTCCTTTCTGACAGAATATACGTTACTAGTCTTTCTCTACTGTATCGTTATTGCCATGGAAGGTGCTCGTTTCTCCTTAAATGATATTCACAGTAAGAACCCGACTTCCTAGCCCAACGGAAAATAACCTTTCTTTTCTACTTCCGTGTGCCTAGTATCAAACGAAATTTCTACGAACAAAGTTTTCTTTTCAGTAACCTTCAATCTTTCAGTAAACATTTCCACGGGACTGCTTCCTTGCAGACTACTATATTATCATCTCTAAATCCAAAATCCAATGTCAACAAATAATTGTCATAAATCTTGCTCATACGTAATTAAAATGTTGTCCTTCCATTCATCATTTTCGATCCTCCCGTTATATTGTTCGTCATTCAACTGACAATATATCCATCTCATTAACCCTTATTCTCGAGTGACTTTTGACCCTCGTACAAGAAAATGTCTTTAGCAAATCAATTTCATTACTTTTATCGATACTCATCTGATACACAGTTTGATACTCATCTGATGATTGATACAAATCTGATAGTTGATACTTATCTGATACACAGTTCGATACTATTCTGATAATTAAAACTAATCCGATGAGTTATACTCATGTGATACTAACCTGATGATTGATACTCATCTGATACACAGTTCGATGCTCATCTGATAATTGATACTCATCTGATGACTGATACTCATGTGGTACACAGTTCGATAATCATCTGATAATTAATACTTATCTGGTACACAGTTCGATACTCATTTTATAATTGCTACTCATTTGCTATTAATATTCATCTGATAGTTGATACTCATCTGATAGTTGATACTTATCTCATACACAGTTCGATACTCATCTGATGATTAATACTCATCTGATACACAGTTCGATACTTATCTAATAATTGATACTTAATTGATGATTTATACTCATGTAATAATTAATACTCATCTGATAATTAATACTTATCAAATTATCTATACTCATCTGATACACACTTTGATACTCATTTTATAATTGATACTCATATGATAATTGATACTAATGTGATGATTGATACTCATTTGATAATTTTATTATTTATACTTATCTGATATACACTTCGATACTTATTTGATAATAGATACTTATCTGATAATTGATACTAATATGATGATCGATACTCATCTGATGATTGATACCCATCTGATGATTGATACTTATCTGATGATTACGTTAATTGATACTTATCTGATGATTGATACTAATCTGATGATTGATACTTATCTGATGATTACGTTAATTGATACTTATCTGATGATTGATACTCATCTGATGATTGATACTTATCTGATGATTACGTTAATTGATACTTATCTGATGATTGATACTCATCTGATGATTGATACTTATCTGATGATTACGTTAATTGATACTTATCTGATGATTGATACTCATCTGATACACACTTCGATTCTCATCTGAGAATTCATATTTATCTTATACACAGATCGATACTCATCTGATTATCGATACATATTTGATACACAATTCGATACTCATCTTATAATTTATACTCATCTGATGATTGATACTTATGTGATAATTTATACTCACCCGATGATTGATACTTATCTTATACACGGTTTAATACCTATCTGATTATTCAAACATTTCTGATACACAGTTCGATACTCATCTGATGATAGATACCTACCTGACATTGGATACCTATATGATACAAAGTTCAATATTCATCTGATGATTGATACTCATCTAATGATTGATACTCATCTGATAATTGATACTAACTTGAGTAATGGTACTCATTTTATAATTGATACTGATGTGATACAAACTTCGATACTCATCTGATAATTGATACTTATCTGATAATTAATACTAAATTGAGTATTGATACTCATCTGATGATTGATACTAATCTGATAACCAGTTTGATACTCATCTGATGATCGATACTTACCTGATGATTGATACTCAACTGATACACTGTTCGATATTTATCTCATAATTGATATTTCGTTGATAAACATTTCGATATTCATTTGATAATCTATACTTATTTAATGATTGAGACTCATCTGATACACACTTTGATACTTATCTGATAATTGATACTAATCTGATACAGTTCGATACTCATCTGACACAGTTCGATACTTATCTGGTAGTGGATCCTCATCTGATGGCAGATACTCATCTGATGATTGATACTCATCTGATACACGGTTCGATACTTATCCGATAATTCATACTCACCTGATGATCGATACTTATTTGATTATTGATACTAACCTGATGATTGATAGTAATCTGATACACAGGTTGATACTCATCTTATAATTGATACTCATTTGATGATTGATATTTATCTCATGACTGATACTTATTCGTCGGCATTTTCCGGTAGGGGCGCTTCAGGCGATTAGCAATAAATTTACCCCTTTCTCAAAGAGAAGCTAAAGCCTGGGAGAGTGGACTTTCTAGAACTGTATAGAACAATACCTCATACTGGCGGAATCAAGGCCTGAAGGCCAAGACGGTACCGGTCTATAGAGTGTAGCACCCATCGGTACAGCTACTACACTCTGATCTTATCAAAAATGCTAAGGAACCATAAAGATAATGTTTTATGTGATGGCATTTTGTAATGAATGAAAAAAAAATGATTTAATCTATTATTATATTATTTTATAATGAGGTTGTGTAGTGTAGTATCGGTTCTGCTGTCATAAGACATGAAAGTACGTTATCAAATAGATCTTTTAGCGGAACTTGACACTATTGCATTTTTCACTTCAAGGGGTGGTTTTTACCCCATCTAATAAACTGGTATTGTCCGGGCCTTTGGGTCTCGATTTACGCCGGTCTGTTGGGGGTTGCCGGTCCTGTGCAGTTCTAGGAGGTGCACCCTCCAAGGCTTTGCCTCCCCTCTTTGGGGAGGAGTAAGTTTATTGCTTACTGTCTGAGGCGCCTCTACCAGGGAATGCCGACGGGGCTGCCCAGGCTATTTTTAAATGGCCAGAGTGCTCACCTCTCGAGCGCTGGCTTATCTAATCCCACTTTCCCGACCTTGTGTCACATCTTACCTTGTGGGATGGTAGATAAATAAAAAGGTTTAAATCACGTAAAAGCGAGGCACACGCATACACATGAGAAGCAATCGCACAATTTGATTTATATCGCTATTTCTTTTTTGAAAATCTAACGATACTCCTCTAATGAGTGTTTGTTGAAAGAAGAATTTAATTTAAAGCAATTTCTTAAGCTACCAGACGTACCCGTGACCCGTTTGGTCACAATAACTACCATTATTTATTCTTATTTTATTTCATTTAAAAATTCATAAAGTGTGACATATCTTTCATGATATTCTTATGTAAATTAGATGGTCATGCTGAAAAAAGAGAGCCACCCTTTCTATAAATGCTCTCAGAATCATTTAGAAATATTAAAGATTGGTTGAATTAACGTGGGAGGAGATAGATAAACATATAGGTAGCTAAGAGATAAATGGGTGATTTGTTTAGGTAATTATAAATTATGGTAAATTAGAACAATTAATTTATTTCGAATATAACTCAATCCTAGAACTAAGGTATATTTTTGCATATATTTTGTGTTATTAAAGTATATAGGTAGTTTGGTTTGGTAGTTTTGTTTTACGGCATATCAACCCTTTTTGGGTTATTTAATGCCGAATCTGGTCATTATAGTAAAAGATTTATGCTTCAAGTTCTAAAAATAAAATAAAAAAGGGGAGGGAGAAAGGGAGAGGGACTGTTGTTTTTGTTTTTGGTTTTGTAGAACATAATTAAGTTTTACAAAAAAAAAAACAAAAAAAAAACGTCAATGTAGGTGAATTTCGTCTCAGGGAGCCACAGGGCAGCCTGATCTGGTATCACCAGTTAAAGTATATAGGAAGAAACCCTTATGGAAACATACTTTGATCAACTTACATTTAGTATAATAATTTTATGTTAGTTTTTTTAGCTGCTGTTTAGGTGAGTAATGAAAAATCTCTCCATTCTAACAGTGCTTTATCTTATTATTGGATCACCGCTTATCAAGGCCAATAGCCACTAGAGGATATAGGTTAATGGGACTGAAATGAATGTTAACCAGCAAATGAGAAAAACTATGGGAGCACTGACATTGATCAAGGGTAGTAACTTATTACTTATGGGGCAGTTTTTAACACGTATCTGTTAACATTAGACTTAAAGACGACCAAGTTGTAATCAGGAGGGAAGCAGTCTCGTGGTAATGTGTTCAACGGACAGGAAGTCCTTGCAAATAAGCTATGTCTATGAAAATTCCGCCCAACGCTCGATGTGGTAACAAAACGAGTTCCTGTTGTGAATGTCTTACAAGGAGGAACCAGAGATTGGAGCCAGTCGAGAGATTTCCATAGAAATAACGATAGAGCAGAGAGAGACTAGCAACGTTCCTTTCTGTGAGAAAGGGGTTGCAGGGAAGAGAAAAGTTCATCACCACCATATTTCAAAGTCGATCTTATACTCTGTCAAGGCAGAAAATAATTCTCTCAATGGCACCTCTCCAGATGTGGCAGCAATATTCCATCGTTTGACGTATCTTACGCTTATATATGTAGAGGATCGCATCAGGTGCCAAATACTTTCTAGAGCAGTAGGATGATCCAACCATTTTTCCAGTGACCTTAGCAACGGACTTGATATATGTCTTCCATTATAGATCTAGGATGAACGTCAGACCTAGGACCTGATAAATATGAGAGGCTTCTTCGAATAGAGAGTCATTCATTTCGTCTGGGGCAAAACAGAAATCTGAGCGTTGGTTGTGAAAAGAGAGAAGCATTATTTTACAGCGTAAAAAGTAACACACCACTTTTCCCCAGTGAACAACACACTCCAGGTAAGAAGAGAGAGAATCAGCACAATCTTGATCATCAGTGTGCTTCGAAGTGTAGCCATAGACAATCGTATCGTCTGCGTAGATTTCAACAAATTATCTCAGGATTAGGAAATCTTTAATTAAGATCAGGAACATTGTGTGCCCTAGAAAAGACCCTTGATGCACGACGGCGTTGATTTCTTGTGCTTCAGAGTCTTGCCCATCAGCAAGTACTTTTATAAATCTATCCAAGAGAAAACGATTGCGAATACATTGCCAGATGTTCCATAGTTTGAAACTTTGTGAAGCAATCTTTTCTTTGCCAAAATAAGTATTAGCAAAAAAAAAAAATCCCGGAAGCGAGTTAAATTATATTCGTGTTAATAGCATAGTGAAAAATAAACGAAAAAAATAGTTCGGATCAAATCAAGGGAGACGCGAGAGCGCTCTATCCCTTAATATACTTAAAAACGGCCTATGCTAGAAATCTCATTTCTTTGATCAATCATAACTAAAAAAAACAATAAACCAAATTAGTTAAAACTTTGCACAATATTTTATTTGATAGGTTCTATAAGTGTGTAGAATTTAAGCATCATTAGTCAAGGCAACCCAGAGATCCAGAAAGGTCAGTCATGATTTTGTGTTATCCGTGTGTACGTACGTACGTATGTGCCACGCTGTATCTCATCAACTATTTGATGGATTCAGCTAATTTTTGGTAGAGATAGAGGTTCTAGGGTCTAGTTGATGGCATTTTAATTTCAGTTTACCATATACCTTAGTTTTCCAGAAAAATCCCAAAAACCTTGAAAACAACCATTGTATTGAGGCATAGCCTTTGTAAAAGTAGTGACATTCCATGATAAATGCCAGTATCCTGAAATCATATGCTCTTAATAGGGTTAAGATGAAAATTCATATACACTTAATGTACAAAAGCAAGAAAATTCCCAAATTTTTACACTTTTATTGTCATTAAGGGTATGCGAGCACAACAGGGCTATGTATTTTACTGGTAGGAATTTTTCTTCAGCGCACCTCACACACTTCATCCACTCATGCATAGAGATTTATACTGTAGTGATGTGATAATGAAATAGTTTGGTTGATATGAAGTCATACCCTTAATTAATGATAATAAAAGTGTAAAAATTTGGGAATTTCCTTGCTTTTGTACATTTAGTGTATATGAATTTTCATCTTAACCCTATTAAGGGCATATGATTTCAGTATACTGGCATTTATCATGGAATATACATTTTACTTTGAAAATCCAACAAAATAACTTTATATGTTTGATTAGAAACGTTTGTTTTTTCTTCCAAGTGTATTACACTTTATTATGTCTATATCTATTTCCCTTCTTTTCCTCCAACTTTATTTCCCTTTTCTTTCACCTTTATGTCCCTAATTTTCCCCATTACCTTCTTACTTTTACATGTATTTTCTTACCTTCCCATCGCCGGTATTTGCCTTTTATCCTTTTCAGCTGAACTTCTTCTCTTTTACCTTCCTATATTTTTCATTTTTACCTGTATTTCCTTTCTCTGCTTCCAGTGGTATTTTCCTTTTCATTCCTCTAGATGCATTCCCCAGTTCCCCAACCTGCATTACACTTCTTTTCCCCCACATGTATTTCCCTCCTTTCCTCTATCTGCATTTCCGTTTCCTTTCACCACCTGTATATTTCTTCCTTTTCTTCCACCATCATTTATCGTCCATTCACTCCACCTGAACCTACCTCCTTTCCTTCACCTGGATTCTCTCCTTCGTTCTACTTGAATTTCTTCCTTTTCTCCCAGCATCATTAGTTGTTCCTTCTCTTTACCTGCACCCACTTCCTTACCTCCACCACCATTCTCCTCTTTTCCTCTATCTGAATTTCCATTTATTGTAACCACCTGTATTTTGCTATCTTAACTCCGCCATCAGTTGTCGTTCTTTCCCTCTACCCGCACCTAATAATATAACACATTATCGTGGGGGTGCATGCTTGTCAATGATTGACTGTTGATCTGCGAGACTGGCAATATGGAGGGAGTTACATGCGGGGGCGGCAGCAGCGGTTTCAGAAGAATTAGAGAAGGTGATGCTTGAACGAGGTCCAGTAATGGAGGTAATAATTGACAATGACACTGTTTTGCAGCTCGGAACTTCTCCAGACAATGCTCAAGAAATGAAGATTAGAAGATATTACATGGTAGCCTACAGCTCCAGGTGAAATGGAATAGTAGAGCCACATTATCAAACAGTTAAAGTAATAGCCGAGAGAGGAAGGACATCGCATGAAGAAGCCACATTCTGATACACCATGCCACCCAACGTTCGAGAGAGAGAGAGAGAGAGATGGAGAGAGAGACGGACAGATAACGAGAGGGGACCAGTGCTGCATAGAACAATTTTAATCATGAATGGAAGCACCAAAGAGATACATCCCCAGAAATTGATGTACAAGGACTAGCCAGAATCAAAATAAGAGAAGAGGTTTGGGTGAATCCGCCGAATACACGATGTACGACGCAATGAGAAAGGGGAGTGAAGTACAGTCCCCTAACCACTTGAGCGCCGATAGGATACCGCGGCGTATTTTATTTTAAGGCGCGTAGTCCGTGTTCACGAGAAAGATGTCGTATCATTGATTGATACACG
This sequence comes from Sepiola atlantica, assembly GCA_963556195.1. Taxonomy (NCBI): domain Eukaryota; kingdom Metazoa; phylum Mollusca; class Cephalopoda; order Sepiida; family Sepiolidae; genus Sepiola; species Sepiola atlantica. The sequence continues at coordinate 38,737,303 of OY744538.1, read as the reverse complement.
CCATAAACTGGTATCGTCTTGGCCTTCGGGGCTTGATTTACGCCGGTCTATGGGTCTGTCCTGTGCAGTTCTAGGAGGTCCACCCTCCCAGGCTTTGCCTCCCCTCTTTGGAGAGGAGTAAGTTTATTGCTTACTGCCTGAGGCGCCCCTACCGGGGAATGCCGACGGGGCTGCCCAGGCAATTTTTAATGGCCAGAGTGCTCACCTTCTCGGGCGCTGGCTTTTCAAACCCCACTTTCCCGACCCGAGCTTGGGTCACATCTTACTTGTGGGAGTAAGATAAACCTGGCCTTGTGCCTAACCTCCTGGGGAGGTAAATAAAAAAGACGTGACGGGCGATGAAGGTGAGGCGGTGGCAATGCAAAGATCGCAAAGAGAACATGATGTGCTGATCTGGCCACAGGACTATGTGATGCGAAATGATCGTTGATTAAACTTGAGACGTGTGGTTTAACATATAAAAAATAGATGTTGCTTATCTTATCTTCGTAAGGAGAAGACGTGGTGCAGATGATTGGGGCTAGGAAAAGAAACTCGGTTCAAGACACTATCAACTTAGGTATCTTTTAATATGCTATTATTTTTGATTCCCTGGGTATTATGACCAATTAGAAGTCTCATTTTGGATATAAAATACTGTAGTTTTCTTGTTCGGGGACAGTTGACTTTTTCAATGAGGATTTGAGAGCATGTCACTAGGAAGTTGGATATTATTGTTGGAATAATTATTATCCACCCGATCTGAACAATACAATAATAATCTCACATGTAATTCATTTTCTTCCATTTATAGTTACGTCTTATCCTGATTCTCCATAATTATTTTCTTTTTTTTTCCATCACATGTAATTCAGTTCCCTTATCCATATCAATGTATTTCCTATTCCTCCACATGTATTTCCCTCTTTTAACCCTACATAAGTAATTAATTTCATTTTATCTATGTTGACGTCTTGTACCGATCTTTTATATGTATTTTCCTTTCTGTTAAGCCCATATGTAATTCATTTCTTTCCATCTATGTTTAGTTTTGTCCCGTTCCTCCATAGGTATGTTCTTTCCTGTCCCCTACACATGTAATTCTTTTCCTTCCATCTATAGTTACGTCTTGTCCCGATCCTCCATGCACATTTTCCTTATTTTCCCCCCAATAGGTAAGTCGTTACCGTCCATTTAGTTACATCTTGCCCCATTTCTCCATATGTATTTTCCTTTTTCTCGCATCACGTACAATTTACTTCCTCCCATCAATATTTACGCATTGTTCCATTTCTCTATATCTATTTTTCTCCCTTTTCCCCTAAAATGTAATACATTTTCTTTCTGTCCATATTTATACCCTTTTCCGTTCCTGAATCCGTATTTTCATACCTTTTCCCCCCACATATAATTAATTTCCTTTCATCTATATTTACGTCTTTACATGTTCCTTCTTATGTATTTCCTCTTTTTCCCCCTTTCACATATAATTTATTTCCTTCCATCCAAGTTTCCGTCTTGACCCATTCCTTCATATATATTTCCCTCTCCCCCAACATAATTTATTTTGGTTATGTTTACCTCTTGTACCGATCCTCCATATGTTTTTTCTTTTCTTTTTTCCTTACATATAATTTATTTCCTTCGTTCCATTCAAGTTTACAACCTCTCCCGTACTTCCACGTGTAGTTCCCTTCCTTTCTCCCTCACAAATACTCCGTTGCCTTCCATCCGTATATACGTCTTGCCCCGTTCCCAGATATGTATTCCCCCTTTTAATTCATCTATTTACCTATTGTCGCGATCCTCAATTTCTATGTTAATTGCTTTTGCTCTTCTCTGTAATAGATTTCCTTTTATCCATCTGTACTTCCTATCTCATTATGCCATCCGTGTTTACGTCTTGTCCCGTTTCTCGATATGTATTTCACTTTCTTTTCTCCTCACGTGTAAATTATTACCTACCACCCAAGTTTATATCTTGCCCCATACCTCTATATGTATTTCCCTTTCTTTTCCCCTAACATTTAATTAATTTCCTTCCACCCAAGTTTACGTCTTGTTCTGATGCTCCATAATTATTTCCCTCCCTTTCCCCATCATATTGAATTAATTTCCTTCCAACAAGATTTACGCCTTGTAACTTTCCTGCGTATGTATTTTCCTTCCTTTTCCCTTCATATGCAATGCATTTACTTCCATCTATGTTTACACCTCGTACCGTTCTTTTATATGTATCCCCCCTTTTTCCCTTTCACATTTACATAATTTTCTTCCGTCCATGTTTACGTCTTGTCCTATACCCCTATATGTATTTACCTTCCTGTTCACCTCGCGCCTAATTCATCTATTTCCATCCACGTTTACGTCTTGTCACGTTTCTATATATGTAATTACCTTCCTGTCACCTCGCGCCTAATTCATCTATTTCCATCCATGTTTACGTCTTGTCACGTTTCTATATATGTATTTACCTTCCTGTTCACCTCGCGCCTAATTCATCTATTTCCATCCATGTTTACGTCTTGTCACGTTTCTATATATGTATTTACCTTCCTGTCACCTCGCGCCTAATTCATCTATTTCCATCCATGTTTACGTCTTGTCAAGTTTCTATACATGAACTCTCTTTACTTTCTCTCGCATATTTAATTCATTTACTTTTATTCATGTTTACATTCTTTCTTGTGTATTTTCCTTTTTGCCCTTCGCATATAATTCATTTCTTTATATCTATGTTTACGTCTTGTCCCATTCTTTCAGCTGTATTTTAATTTCTTTTTCCCTCTGTAATTAATTTCCTTCCTTCTATAGTTACGTCTTGTCCAAATCCGCCAGTTTTTTTCCTTTTCCCGTCACATTTAATTCATTTTCTTCCATCCATAATTACGTAATTTCCCGTTCCTTGGTATATATTTCATTCCTATAACTGTCACATGTATTTCATCTCCTTCTATCCATGTTTACGTATTGCTCCGTTCTTCCACGTGCATTTTCCTTTCGTAGCCTCTCCACATAAATCTTTTTCCTTCCATCCATGGTTACGTTTTATCCGGGTCCGCAATCTGTATTTTCTCCTCATATGTAATTAATTTCCATTCATCTATTTACCTATCGTCCCAACAATCAATTTGTATGTTAATAGCTTTTTCTCTCATCTTTAATATATTTTTCTCCATATTACTTATCTCATTACGCTATCAATACTTTCTTTACTTTTCCTCACCGGCAATTCATTTTCTTTCATCCATATGCATTTATTGCCCTGTCCTTTCATCGCTATGTTCGTTCACTTTTCCCTGATAATTCATTTAATTTCATTCATTCTTTCGTCTTGTCCTGTCCTTCCGTCTGTATTTTCTTTCTTTTACCTCTCACCTGTAATTTATTTACGTTCATCCATCTACTTTTGTCAGAAAAATGTTAATCACCTGTTATGTAATAAGGTTAAGGTTAGGGTTAGGGTTAGAGTTAGAATCAATGTCCAAATTTCAGCAGGAACTTCCGTTCAAGCCACACCGTAATAAAATGAATTTCCAACTCCAACACATTTTTAAGTGTCAAAAATTCGACACATTGTCTGCTTTTAATCCGTCTTTTTAAAAGTCAGCTAGTGTCTATGCAAATTAGTTCCATCCATCTTAACTACCTGCCCCATTCCTCCATCTGTATTTTCATTCCTTTTTCCCTCACCTTCAAATTACTTCCTTTCATTCATTTTACTTCCAGTCACGTTCTCTCCATCTGTACTTTCTCCAATTTCTCGTCTACGTGTAATTTATTCCCTTTCATCCATTTTTACTTGCCGCCCGATTTCTCCATTTCCGTTTTCCTTCACATGTACTTCAATACATTACATAAATCTTCACTTACTTCCATTTTTTCACCTGTAATTTATTTGATTCCCTCCATCTTTCTGTTAATTGCTTTATCCTGACCGGCAATATATTTTCTTTCATTCATATTTACTTCCAATCCCGGCTTTTTATCTGCGTGTTCTTTCCTTTATCATTAATCTGTATTTATATTTTATTCAATATTTACATTATATTACGTTCCTGAATATTCTATTTCCTTTCTTCGCCATCTGCAATCCTGTAGTTTCATTCATTTAAATCTGTGAACCATCCCTCCATCTTTATGTCTTTTCTTTCTTCCCCTAACTGTAAATTATTTTATTTTTATCGATTTGTATTTCTGTTCAGCGACTCCATCTGTATTTCCTTTTTTGCCCTTCTCCCACTTGTATTTCATTTCCTTTCACCCATTTGTACTTCTGTCGCATTGCTCTGACGGTATTTCCATTCTTTGTCAAGTAAATGCGATTCCTTTCCTTTCATCTATCTTGATTATCGTCCCGTTGCTCTATCTGCATTTCTGTCCACGTTTTCCTTAACCGTTAACTTATTTCTACCAGTCCATCTTTACTTTTTCTCTCGTTCTCATATCTCTATTTTCTTACCTTTTAACTTGATCTGCAATTCTTTCTTTCATCCATTTTGATTCTCAACCCGTTCCTCTATCTGTATTTCTGCACCCTTTTTCCTTCACCTGTAAATAATTCCCATCTGTCCATCTTTACATCCTACCCCGTTCTCTTATCTCTATTTCTTATCTTATTATGTCATTTGCACCCTTTCTTTCATCCATCTTGCTCCATATGTATTACTGCCTCTAATTTCCTTCACCTGTAATTAATTTCCATCCGTCCATCTTTACTTCCTGCCCCGTTCTCTCGACTCCATTTTCTTACCTTTTTACTTCATCTGCAATTCCTTTTTTACATCCATCTGGATTCTCGAACCGTTCTTCCATCTGCATTTCTCTCTCCCTTTTTCATTCACCTGTAATTAATTTCTCTCCATCTATCTTTACTTACTATCATGTTCTCTCATATCTATTCCCTACCCTTTTTACTTCATCTGCAATTTCTTTTTCTTTCATCTATCTTGATTATCACCTCGTTCCTCCATCTGTATTTGTGTCCCCGTTTTTTTTCACCTGTAATTAATTTCCATTCTTCCATCTTTACTTCTTGTACTGTTCTTTCATCTCTATTTTCTTACCTTTTTATTTCATCGGCACCCTTTTTTTTCATTCATCTTGATTCTCGCCCCATCCCTCCATCTGCATGTCTGTCTCCTTTTCCTACACCTGCAAATAATTTTCATCTATCCATCCTGTTCTTTTATCTCTATTCCCTTCCCTTTTTTACTTCATTTGCAATTTATTTTCTTTCATCCATCGTAATTCGCGAATCGTTCTCTCATCTGTATTTTTTGTTCTTTTTCATCACCTGCGATTCATTTTCTTTCGTCCATTTTTACCTTTTGCTCCATGTATACGGCATAATCACATTCTCACACCGGTTCATTTTAGATCACCGAAGTAAATCGATGAGAAGCCTGAACAGTACTTAAATAGCTGACAATTTAGGAATACCAAATGTTGTATGTGTTCATCGCTTATCTCAGCATTATTTCCAGGCGTCTTGGGTGTTTCCTTGCCACTGGTCTCAAGAAGTGCCGACCTACGAGAGGTGTTGTTTAGATTGCGCAAACCTTGCTTCACAATTACACGTGTCTATATTTCTATTTTGCCCTCCACCTTTTTTATGTTCATACCTCCATATCAAATTTTATATCCACTCTTCTTTTCTTCTCCCTTTTTACTTTGCAGCTCTGTTTTCTTTTACTACTTCCTCTTTGTTCGGCTCCTTTTCTTTTTCTAAATGTATCCCCCTCAATTTCTCCGTCTCCCTCTCTTTCCTTCTCTCTTTCTTTCTCTCTCTCTTTTTCTCTCTCATAGCTCTCTCTTATTCTCGATTTGTTTCCGGTGATTCTTCGCCACTTCCTTTTTACTTACTCTTCTCCACACTTGCGTCTATCTCTCTTACTTTTTTCTTCTCTTTCTCTTTCTTTCTTTCTTTCTCTCTTTACATCTACTTTACCCTCTCTCTCTCTCTCTCTCTCTCTCCCTCTCTTACTCTCTCTCTCTCTTTCTCTCTCTCTTTCTCTCTCTTACTATCCCTCTCCGTCAGTCTGATGGACTGGTGGAACTATTTTGCCCGCTGACGCCATGACAGCTGACTGTGATGGCATTTCATGAAGGGGGAGGCTTTTCGCACGATACCCGTTTTCTTTCCCTTTTCTTTCCTTTCCTTTTATTTTCTGTCTTTCTTTGTTTCTTACTCAATCGTTTCTGACTTCACCTTATTTCGTTCTTTCACCTTTTCTTTATATATATATATATATATATATATATATATATATATATATATATATATATATATATATTTATATATATATATATATATATATATGTATATATATGTACATATATATATGTATATATATATGTATATATATATGTGTATATATATATATATATATATATACATTCATTTCACAGTTTTACTTACGTATTTGTTTGTTCCTTTTTATTTATTTTATATTTATTTATTTTTTTATTTACTTATTTATTTTGAGGTTTGACTTGAAAAAATCGCAGTGCAGTTCACACGCTCCACATTTGGTCGCTTGACACAAACGGGGACTCCCTCACTCAGTCGTGATCCGACGCCGCGTCACCCTCTAGTTTTGTTCTTTTCTTTTTAACTACCACAAAAACCACCAAAAATACTTCCCTGCACCTCTCCTATTTCGCCCCTCCCCCCCCTCTAAAAAAAACTCATATTCTCACCATCTCAATCCAAACTCCCATCTTTTCCTGTCCCAAGCTCTATCCACCTCTCCCCTCTCGGTCACCATCAAAAGTTCTCTTCTTCATAGCTACCTCCACCGACCCTTGTAAACCAACATGCAGGAACCGGGCATTTTTCTCCAGAGAACCTTTCGAAAAAGAAGAAGAATATGGAGCAGGAGGAGAAGAAGGAGGAGAAGGAGGAGGAGGAAATATATTCACGTTTGTTTATTTTCACGGCATATCAACACTTTTGAATTCATGCAATGCCGAACAATTGTACCCATTAAAGGCAATTCGTATGAATCAGCACGGTACGGTTTTTTTTTTGTTAGACTGACTTGGTTCTTCGTCTTTTAGCTAAGAGCAAAGTCTAGTATCTGTTTTAATACTACACTTCCTTGTCCTCGATCGGAGAAATCCATCTATGAATATTTATTTTTGTCCGAATCCAGTTGGAATTTCCCCAAATTAAACACCGACCTTGTGTCTAAGTCTGCCCTAATAAGAAGTCAAGTAAATAGAGACTAGATTCTGTTGTTAGTATGCCTTTCTCCGATTCATTCTAGAATCATACAGTTACAAGATAAACCATTGAAGGTTGCCAACATCCATAGCGCGATCCCTATAAATCTGGCCCCGTATCACAATAGCCTCTTGCATCTCAGTGACAATATGCTTTGTTTAGAGGTGAATTAAAGTAAAAAAAAACAAACATGCATTTACGGAAGGGACACGCGCGGGTTGCCAATATCGCATGCATGTCCTCAATAAATCTGGCCCCTAATCATTGAAATAAAACATTTGTTTCGTCTCTACCATAAAGCGAAACCATCAACTTATCATCAGCATAATATCTTATAATGTCAATACTGGATCCATCGTTAGACATTGTCCATCAAATCCTGGTCAGTACAAGTTGGTTCATCGTCGCAGTCACTGAAGACGTGTACCATTGTGCGTCTGGAATTTTCACAAAGGCAGTTGCTTGTTGTTGCTCGTCTCTACTTGTGGAGGTTGCTGGCTTCCCTTCTAACCTTCGCTCTTGCTCGGTTTAGGGTAATCCAACCATTCCTGGAGAGATCCGTTCTATGTGGAATATGTTCTCTGGGTTCTTTAGATAGCTTCTGTCAGAGAGTTATTGCACTCATTTTTATCTGTCAATGCATAGATCTATGATTGCAGGGTCAAGGCTCTCTTTTGACATGAAACTGCTTCTTGGTTTCAATCTGCTTCTTAATTGTCTCTGGCCAGATGTGTTTTTGCATTCTCACATCGGCATCCCTTCTCTACATTGCTTGTAGTCAGGTTGGTCCTGTACAGTTATTCTTATTGTTAACATATATAAATGTAAGAGGTTTATGTAGTTTGCTTGAAGCATTGTGTGTAGTGTATAGAGAGATATAATTTATACGGGCGATTCAAATACATAGGTGTAACGGATGAAAGCAGACAAAAAACAAATTAAGACTTACAAATGCGAAATGAGTTTTCCGGTTTATTCCGTTTATTATCAATATATTTTTATAATTTATAATTACAATCTTACTTTCTATCAGTGCGGTTTAATGTAAGGTAAAAATGCTTTAATTTAATGATAATGTAATTTATGATATGTAATTAAATGTAGTACATTTATTTAGTAAATTTATTATTTTATTATTTTATATATATATATATATATTATTATCATTATTATTATTATTATGATTATAATTATTATTATTGTCATTATTTTATTATTTTATTATTCTGTTATTATTTAACTATTATTTTATTATTTATTATTATTTTATTATTATTTATCATTTTTTATTATTTTATTTATTTTATTTATTTATTTATTTATTATTTTATTATTTTTTTTAATTATTTTACTTTCTTTTTATTATTTTATTTATTTTATTAGTATTTATTATTTTATTATTTTACTATTTTTTAGTAAATTTATTTAGTAAATTTTGTAAATTTATTTATAATGTAATTTAGTGACAATATATTGGAAGCAATTCCAATACATAGGTGTAACGGATAAAAGCGAACTGCAAACAAATTAAGACGTACAAAAGTGATTGAGTTTTTCAGTTTCTTCTCTTTTATTATCAATATATTTTTATAATTTATAATTACAATCTTACTTTCTATCAGTGCAGTTTAATGTAGGGTCCGTATTTCGTGTAAAAATATAAATATGTTTTAATTTAGTGATAATGTAATTTATGATACGTAATTTAATTTAGTAAAGTTATTTAATAAATTAATAATGTTATTATTTTATTCATATTATTATTATTATTATTATTATTATTATTATTATTATTATTATTATTATTATTATTATTATTATTATTATTGTTTTATAATTTTATAATTATTTTATTATTTTATTATTATTCTAGTATTTAAAGATTATTTTATTATTATTTATCATTATATTATTTTATTATTATTTTATTATTTTATTCTTCATTATTTATTACATATTATTTATTATTATTCTATTTATTTTATTACTCCTTATTCTTTTATCATTTTATTATTATTTTATTTATTTAGTTATTCTTTCATTATTTCATTATTATTTTATTTATTTCAATATATTTTTATTTTATTATTTTATTATTATTTTATTATTGTAATATTAACTATTTATTATTTATTATTTTGTTATTATTTTATTACTATTTATCATTTTATTATTTTTTATTATTTTACTAATTTATTATTATTTCAATATTTTTTAATTTTATCATCATTTATTATTTTTCATTTTATTATTTTTAATACATTTATTAAGTAAATTTAGTAAATTTATTAATAATGTAATTTAATGATAATTTATAGGAAGTGATTCTAATGCATAGGTGTAATGGATGAAAGCGGATTGAAAACAAATTAAGACGTACAAAAGTGAAATGAATTTTTCGGTTTCTTGCCTTTTATTATCAATATCAATATATACTTTTTGATTTATAATTATAATTTACTTTTTATCAGTGAGGTTTGATGTAGGTCCGTATGACATAATATTTCGGGTAAAAATATAAATATGTTTCAATTTTAGTAACCATGAAATTTATTTCCAGTAATAACTTGCGGTTACTCTTAATCTTTCTTACTTTAGTTCAGTTAGTTCTTAGAAATGAAGGGACCGCCTTCTCGGTTAGCAGTTGATTGTTTCATGAGCTACATTAAAAGTGTTAACGTTGTCTCTTTTAGAACTGCCATCTGGAATTCTCTACAGCTTGGTTTAGCACGGATTGTTTCTAGGTACTGTTTTTACGATGCTGTTTGATGAAGCCGGAAGCCCCCTTCAACAACTAGTATAAAGTTTGTTTCTTTCAGGGATAACCTTTTTAAGTCATTTTAACGTCCATATATTTTATCAGTTTTTGTGCTCGACTCTATTTTGTTAAACTATGGTCATCCGAGACAATTGCATCGGAAACGATAGCATTTCTTTCATGTTTACTCCACACGAGTACACACTCCGTCAGGAATGACGGGGAAAATTATGCTTCGCCAGTGTCTATATTAATATTCATATCAAATCATGAAATTGCATCAATAATAATGTGATTTTTCATATATGAATTAGTATCATTTGTTCTAATGATTTAAAGAAAAAAATCACTTGCCGTTGACTTCGCCATTTTTAACGTAAATATTACTATAAAATCATAGAATTACATCAGTAATTTAATTTTTCAGATATAAATTATTATTATTATTTCTGATGACCTAAAATATATTACTAAAATATTAATATAAAATCATAGAATTACATCAGTAATTTAATTTTTCAGATATAAATTATTATTATTATTATTTCTGATGACCTAAAAATATTAATATAAATCATAGAATTACATCAGTAATTTAATTTTTCAGATATAAATTATTATTATTATTTCTGATGACCTAATAATATATTACTAAAATATTCATATAAAATCATAGAATTACATCAGTAATTTAATTTTTCAGATATACATTATTATTATTATTTCTGATGACCTAAAAATATATTACTAAAATATTCATATAAAATCATAGAATTACATCAGTAATTTAATTTTTCAGATATAAATTATTATTATTATTTCTGATGACCTAAAAATATATTACTAAAATATTCATTTAAAATCATAGAATTACATCAGTAATTTAATTTTTCAGATATAAATTATTATTGTTATTTCTGATGACCGAATAACAAATCACCCTCTGTTGATTTTTGATTTAGAGTGAAAGATTTCTTTTCGAATTCATTTCAGACGGTGGGGTCTGTCTGACTTGTTATTTATCTCCCAACGTAAGTTTTTCTAATGTTTTTTTTCAAGTGGGTATTTAGGGACTGAAATATCGCTAGTTCAAAGTAAAAACGGAAACCATTTCTGATGATATAAAGAAAAAATCACAACTGTTGACTTAATTTTCTCTCTTTAATTATTGTGAGGCTAGAAATTAAAAAATGACCCCGGACATTTTAACATCAAATATGTGAACGGATGTGAAATTAGTAAAAATGAAAATGAAAAAGAACAAAAACAAAAACCCGTCTCAAACTGGAAAGTTTAATATAAAAAAAAGGAAAAATAAAAAAATAGAAAGCAGAAAGGAAAAAAAGCAAACGTATCATTATGAAAACAGATTTGCGTCCTTCTTTCTATTATTCGTAGGACAGACTTTTGTGTCACAGGACGGATATATATTTACAAATAAATACACATTACTCTTTATCATAGAGACGAGAGTGACAATATTTAGCTTATCTTTTATGCATCTGCCTGCCTGTATGTCTTTGTCACTTTTCCGTTTGATGCTAAGGCTTAAGGTTCATGCTCCCAAATGTTCTGAAAGCTGTCAAGCTGCATCTCTGTGCAGATCTTCCGCATACTTTGTTGTGGTGACCAATGTAGTGGTCATCTTCGAAAGGATCTTTTATGCAGACATTATTTGGTTTCGACTTTCAATGGGCGAATGGCAAAATCTGCACTGATGTGTGAATGACAATGGAATTGCGCATTTCTCTTTATATCGCCTCCTGAATGTTTTTATGCTTTTTGGCAATAAACGATATACACTAACTAAGTCTATTAAGTCACAATTCCAGCACCTTCGACGTTAGAATAGTATACATGTACACATATACAAATATACAAAGGTCTTTTCGTATTTTCAAATTACGAGTGCTTTTTGTCTGTCTTTGATTTAATTATTCGACACATCCATTATTCTTCTCCAACAAAATCATATAATATATGTAACATAGTGTGTAAATATCGAAGACCGGACGAAAGTAATAATAATGTAAATTCAGAATAAAAAGACAAAAAAGAAAAAAATTATGGTGGAGAGAAATGATAAAGCAGAAACATTCCTTTATCCGTGACGTCGATAGGTCGAAACAATGAACAATAGAATCTTCTTGTTCGGAAAGAGATGTGGTTAGGAAATAGCCCGTACACATAGACGGCAAGACCTGACGTCAAATGATATAAAACATTCTTATTTAACAGGGTTGACTATGGATGTTTAAGAGAGGAACGTCTAACAGACAGACAGGTCGGAAGTAAGAGGTCACGCAAATATCGCGAGACTGTTTGCTCATCTGTGAAAGAATGTAAGGAAAAAATAAAATTATTCTCGTTTTTATTAAAACACTGTCTTTGTATCTATTCCAAGCAGGAATAACTAAGGCACCAACTAGAAAGGAAAAGCTAAATTAGATTACATTCCTTACACCAGCAACTGGTTTAAGTAAACAGACGGTGAAATTGATCAGGCGTTGTGTTACATGTATAAGAAAAATAAAATGTAAATAGGAATAAAGGCTGACCAAATATAAGACATAAAATAACAACAAACAAATGTGAGAAGAATCGATATTTCGTCTACTATTTTATTGGAGGCTTATTTATGAGAAATGTGTCTGAAAACAAAAACTTTAGACGTGGAAATATAATCAATTCAATAATAAGAACTTTTCTAATATACATTTTTATGGAAATCTACACCTCATTCTTTACGTCTGTGCAGTAGATGACGACAGCTACGGGGTTTCCTCTCCGGAGTTCTGGTGACAGATGACGCAACTCATCGGTCAGAGTACAATTACTGCGAACAAACCAACAACCTTTTATAACCTCGTAATTTAGGTTATAATAAATAATAACTTGTAAATAAAATGAATGAACTATCAAGATAAACGTTTAACAGATTTATTAAAACTGAACACAGAATGAATTAATGAATTAATTTGCCGCTGTACGCGATTGACATATTAACAGTCCGAAGCCATGATCTGTGTTTACTTTCTCTCTGGACAGAAGACCATTTCCAAGGGCGATAACTCCCTTAACTTAACTCCCGAAATGGTTCAAGGGAGATAATTCGTTTTCGTTAGTTGTCCTAACACAACCCCACTACAGGCCCACTGTATGGGATAAAGACAGAACAAAATAATGATGACTCGTTTTCACTTGCCGGGTTTTGTGTACCGTTAAATTATCCCTTTTAATTGTTTGGATATACCGCCATTTATTTCAGCACGTTGTTGCTGTAAAATTGTAACACATGTATTTTAGTTGTGTAGTTTCATTGCAATTCGTTGCAACAAAACCATACACAGACAATAGTATAAGATCAAAGCGTAGTATATGTACCCATATGTGGTCTGGTGCCCCCCTAAAGTATGGAAGGGGAAATGCTGAAGACACAGGGGAATTTTTATAATGGCCTTCAATATTGATAGACGCTGCATACGCCGCATTAAACCGACCTCGTCTCACATCCTACCTGGGTGGTACCAGCTGGCTTTCAGTTCAAGATCAAAGTACAGTATAGGTTCTGTTCGGTTTCCCAGGCATTACCCCATCCAAAAGAAAGCGGATGGGTTTATTTATCACCAGTTGCCTATAATGGCTATTTGTGTGCCTATCAAGAATGTCTCCTTTGTGGGGAGTTGGATTCCCGTTTTACAATGACCTTGCCGCTGTGTAAAGCAGTAAAAACCAAGTACCTGGTTTTCGGTCTAAGATCAACGTGTCATATCTGTTGTAAATAAAATTGATTTTAAACCATCAGGGATATTTTAAGTAGTGTAATCTGTAGAGTAAATGTGATATTATTGTGACTGCTGAAATAAAAGTGATGGACAAATTGTGAGAGAGAGAAAGGAACAGTGTTTGAATGAATGAGTCAAAATGCGACTATTTCAGAGTAAAGTAGACAGAGCATGACCACCCACCGCTATCTTTACAATTTTAATGGCCTTGTGCCTAATTTGTAAGTGAAATTGATTTTTTTTCATGCGAATAAATAATTCAAAGTGTAGTACCTGTTCTGTTCAGTTCCAGGAGGCAATACTATCAGCAGAAGGAAATGAGAGAGGATGAATTTATCGCCTGTTATCCGGGAATGCCGACGTGACCGACCAGGGTATTTTAGTGCATGTCCAATGTGCACTCTATTAAGAGGGACTAGACTCCCACAATAAAACTGACCTTGTGTTTAACTTAGTCGCAGTGGTAAGCGCGTAAATAACCAAGCTGAGTGGTAAATACTACCATAGACATTCATTGTGTAATATACGTGTGCGATGACATAAACAAACATTGAGACAAGAAAAAACAATTCACTGAACGTGACCTGTCGACCTCACGACTCCATGTTGTGCTAGTTCCGTGAAGTCATGGGGGATATTGTGATTGCGGATAAATACTACAGATAATGATCACACAATAACGCCGGTATACGAATAGGCCTTCTAAAAATAATAATATTTACCAATATTTAGTAATTTATTGGGTTTTCTCCTTCCGAAGAAAATATTTATTTCTTTGTTTCGGGTTAAAAAAAACTTTATCATGAATTACTCTTTTTTTTTCAATATTTGATTATAATAAACTTGTAAAGTATGTAACTTTACCTTTTTATCATTATATATATATATATATATATATATATATATATATATATATATATATATATATATATATATATAACACTAGATCAAGATAAAAAATAAGATAAGGTGCGAATCAAATTTTATTAGAATTCAATGTTCAGGCAAAGTACTTTAAAGTCCTTAACTCATGAGTTTTCAAAGAAAATTCTTTCCCTCAGTAGACCATTACCGCAATGACATTACTGCAGGTGATACAATTAAACTTTGGAAAAAAATATAAAAATATATATAAAAATACATAAAAGTATATAAAACATCAAATATATCGGCCCAAAACATACTTTTTTTTATTAAACCTATACAGTTCATCCAATCAATACAGTTTAAAACATATTCAGGAAAGATATCAAAGAGGTTCATTGAAAAATAATCCAGGTGGTGAATGATTAGTTGCCTCTTATATCTTTTGTTGTATTAACCTTATATATATATATATATATATATATATATATATATATATATATATATATATATATATATATATATATATATATATATATATATATATATATAACACCTAACACCAAAATAATACACAAAATAACTGCGTAAACAGACCTAAAATACTAGAAGCAATATTCATTAAAACTAAACAGCCTAATATAAACAAAATAGCTTTCAACATAGGTACTAACGTATTAAAAGTATTCCATAATTAAATGAAAATAAAGTAATAAAAAAAAATAAATAAATAATGGAAACAATAGTAATAATAGGAATGAATAATAATAAATAAATAAATAATAGTAAAAATAAGAATTAATAAAATAAATAAATAAATAAACAATAAAACCAAACACACACACGATAGAATAAAATGAACTCAAAAACACACCCTCTCTTTTCTTTCATTCAAAAAGAAAACAACCGGAGAAGTAATACAACAAACCAGAATCCAAAGGTTACATGCTGATTCATAAGAATTACGTATTTTTCAATTAAAAATAAAAATAAAATTTACATGCGACATATATTACCGAATACACACACACACACACACATTTATATATATATATATATATATATATATATATATATATATATATATATATATATATATATATATATATATAAGTGTTTAAAGTTCATATTTTTTGTTTTAAAAAGCATCTATTGTTAAATTTAAGAAGGAATAGGTAAAACAAATGCTTTTCTTTTTTTATGGAAAAAAAAATTGATATCGCATCTTAATGCTTATAAAGGTATTTGTTTTACCTATTCCTTCTTAAATTTAACAATAGATGCTTTTTAAAACAAAAAATATGAACTTTAAACACTTATACAAATGACGTGTTGCATCACGTTCTTCATATTTGATGATGGGAAACGACACCTTGCCCATTCGGCTATATAACAACAAGCCGTTAAGAGATAAAAAAAATACAAATCCGATGACATCAGGATATATTTACACACTGTTGATGCCAGGTCTTGGCGAAATATCTGTATCACTTTAAACTAACAAAAAAAATGCTAGTTTTAATAAAAAAAAGAAAACGAAAAAAAAAATCGGTTTCGATTTAATGCTTTTTTTTTTATGGAAAAAAAAATTGATATCGCATCTTAATGCTTATAAAGGTATTTGTTTTACCTATTCCTTCTTAAAATTAACAATAGATGCTTTTTAAAACAAAAAATATGAACTTTAAACACTTATACAAATCACGTGTTGCATCACGTTCTTCATATTTGATGATGGGAAACGACACCTTGCCCATTCGGCTATATAACAACAAGCCGTTAAGAGATAAAAAAATACAAATCTGATGACATCAGGATATAAAGGTATTTGTTTTACCTATTCCTTCTTATATATATATATATATATATATATATATATATATATATATATATATATATATATATATAATTATTCAATAATACATACTTTTAATTATTCTCCACACACGTATACGTTTCATCGCTTCAGAATCTTCAGTGTGGACATAACTGTTCAGCTGGTCGCATGATTCGAACCTCCGGGCACGAGTCATCTTTAACTCATATCCAAACGCTATAAGTGATTAGGCCAGCTTCAACAGCCATGCGTAAGAAGAAAAATAAACACTATTTATGTCATTTCAAGCGGACAACATAGTAAACCGTCTTTCACAGTGTTTAACAACTCAAGTAGACATGAACTAGCATTTAGCTTATATAAGACGGTTTCTTTCATTTCTCTTAAAAGGCCGTCGAAAAGGGGGCTATACTCAATAATAAACAATCAATTACAATTAATACTTAATACCATACATATAATTATTGAAAGGCAACAATTATTGAAATTAATAATCAATATTAAACCCTAGGAATATAACTTATTAATTATTTTACAGTTATCTCCCCTTGCAATTTCCTTTGATATTACGCAAAACAGTAAATGCATACTGTGTGGGCAAAGAGACGAATCAGTAAATCATATAATAAGTGAATGTAGCAAACTAGCCCAAATGGAATACAAGAACAGACATGACTGTTTGGGTAAAGCAGTACACTGGGAATAGTGCAGAAGATTGCATTTGGAACACGCAGGCAAATGGTACAAACATAAACCAGACAGTACTCGAAAACAAAAAAATACAAAATCTTCTGGGACATGGATGTACAAACAGATAAACTCATACAAGCGAGGAGACCGGATGTCATAATAATCCACAAGAAGGAAAAATCCTGCCAAATCGTAGAGTTCGCCGTTCTAGCAGACCACAGAGTGAAAATCAAGAAGACAGAACAACGAAGCAAATACACGGAACTCGCCAGAGAATTGAAAGGGATATGGAGTATAAAGAAAGTTAATATAATGCAAGTAATCGGAGGAGCACTAGGAACAGTTCCCCAAAAAACTGGATAAAAGATTAGGAAAAATTGGAATCAATGGGATCACTGAGACCATACCATAGACGGCGATGATCAAAACAGCTGCAACTTTAAGGGCAGTCCTCAAATGCGGAAACCAACCCGCATAAGTTAAGAATGCTAACCAGCCACATCGAAGTTACAATAGGATAAAAGCTAAACCACAAAAAGAAACCACTTCACGAACATAGGAACAGAAAATGCAAGAAATTTCATAAACTACTCCCCCCCCCCAAGAAAAAATAAAATGATTGAATCAGCCTCGGCTGACACCACACAGAATACTCAAGGGTCAAGGAGGATAAAAGGACCGAGAAGGGAGAGCACTAACCAGACCTCCACTGGAAGAGTGCGGAGAATACTGGGGCCTAGGGAAGGCTTAGCGCCATCAAAACCTCAGGGCATATCAATGGTCGTTGCTAGCAAGAAATCGATGGTAAGCGTCTGCTGTTATAACGCAAAGTCATTTGCAATAGTTATCGAAAGAGGTGCAGATAATTGGAAATCTGGGGAGACTTGTTGTCACTCAGACTCCAGGGAACACCACCGATGATTATCAGTGAGCAATCACTGATGATGACCGGTGTGAGAACTCCTACTGAGTACACATAATAATAATAATAATCTCTGTATGCATATTATATCAAAGGGAAAAAAGAAAGAGAAAGAAAATATACATACTTTAAGTACTTCTTTTGTTGGGTGGCACTGGGTACATTTGAAGATTGTTGTGTTCTTTTTATATTTTTGTATTCTTTTTATATTTTTCTCGCATTTCCTTAAGTTCTCTTTCAATAAATCTCGTTTAAGATAAGAAATTATAGCTACACTCTTAAAAATAACCTCCCTTATATTTCGAAACAAATAATAATAATAATAATAATAATAATAATAATAATAATAATAATAATAATAATAATAATAATAATAATAATATTTTTATAGTTTAATGGTTGAGTTTAGAAAATGGGTATAAAGGGAGATGATGATAATAATAATAATAATAATAATAATAATAATAATAATAATAATAATAATAATAATAATAAAAATAGGGAAAAGAACATGGCCAATTGCATGGATCAACTACAAAAGAGAGCCTAAGGCAGAAGTCCCCAAACATGAATAATGAATGCTCGAGGATGTAAAAACATCCGATTAATTTATCAATTTTATAAAGAAAGGAATGGAGACATGCAGACTTAAAGTGACAGCTGGAGGACAACATCTGACTGAGATAAAATGCAGAGAAGCATTTTCCAGGGAGACTCTCTATCACCATTACTCTTTATATACCCAAAAGTAAACAATCTCATGTATATGGACACACTGCAGCTATTTGCGAAACAGACAAACAAAAACAACAAATAAAAACAAACAAAAAAGGAATAGAACAGCTGATAAATACAACTCGTAAGTCAAGACATTCACATTGAATTCGTAATGGAAAAGTGTGCACTATAAGA
Source organism: Sepiola atlantica (assembly GCA_963556195.1). Classification (NCBI taxonomy): domain Eukaryota; kingdom Metazoa; phylum Mollusca; class Cephalopoda; order Sepiida; family Sepiolidae; genus Sepiola; species Sepiola atlantica. The sequence continues at coordinate 38,718,328 of OY744538.1, read as the reverse complement.
CCGAAAACTCGAAGGGGAAAACTCGAAACAGCGGAAGGCATGGAACTATCTAAATAAAAGGGGATGAGGGCACTTGGCGAACATGAAACCTATAAATATTTGAGGATTCTGGTAGAAGACGCTATCAAATCAACAGAAATTAAAGAAAAGATCAATTGAAAATACCTGAGAAGAACAAGAAAACTTTTTAAAATCAAAATTATATAGTAGAAATATGATGAAAGGCATACATACCTGGCCACTATTTCTAGTAAGATATTCTGGATACTTAATAGGCTGGACAAAAGACGAACTCATGCACCTGCAAATCACAGACGTGACAAGTTCGCCGTGTGACGAGATCCACAATCAAGGGTCAGTGTGCACCTGCGAGAGGCTCTGTGACGTCACAGTCCTTGCGTGGGAAACAGAGGGATCCGTGACGTCACTGGTTCTATGTGAGAAGCTAGTTTGGCCAGTCTGGGTTTTGGAGGCGAACCGATGAGAAGTGATTATTACTATGTAAACTACAACAGATAAGGGAAATATTTCCCTAAGAAAATACAGGCGAGAGATATCCTTTCCCCCTCCATGACAGCTTAAGGAAATAATTGTTAAGTAACTACGATAAAGTAGTGATTTGCTCTCTCTCTCTCTCTCTCTCTCTCTCTCTCTCTCTCAACGTAGTGAATATGTTCCAGCTGATTAAATAACTAACGCTTGTAATAAAAATAATTGCAAGTAAAAAGATTGTTGTTTGTTGAGTCGGTCAGAAAGCTTTTGTTGCAGACAACGGACGGCGTGGTTCACGGCATGAAGGAAAGAAGAAAGAATTCATCCACTAGACGACATCGAGACGGCGACCCTCTACACGGCGAGGGAGAAATCTAAAGGTATGCAAACAATATATGAACTATGTGATTTATGATATTTTAAACATTACGAGTATTAAATGTGAAAAGCCACGGACCGTAGTGGGACTAGTGTACGAAACGCGTACTGCCGCGGTCCAAGCAGGAGTGGGTTATGCAACATGTAAACACTGATGATGACTTATGTGAGAACTCTTAGTGCGTACAAATAATAATAATAAAAAAAAAAAAATAAAAAATAATAATAATAATTATTATTATTATTATTATTATTATTATTATTATTATTATTATTATTATTATTATTATTATTATTATTATTATTATTATTATTATAGTAATGCTCAAAACTTAAAAGGATAACATTGAATGCCTCTACGTAAAATGAAAGAAAGGGGAAGAGTACTAGCAAGTATAGAAGCAGCGGAACTGGAAACAAGAAAAGCGAATGAAGAAAAATGGGAAGAGAATCGGCAACACGAACGATTTATAAGATTAACGAGAGAAGGAGGCACGCGAAAATACCTGGGTGTAGCTACAAAAATGACACTTTAATAGAGGAACATAATAACTACCGACAGTCGCACAGAACAACGCGATCAGAACGAACTATATCAAAGCTAAAATAGACAAAACACCAGAAAAGAGTGAACGTACATTAGGCGGACAAGGAGTCAAAACAACATATATAATAAGTGAATTGGGAGGTTTATGGCCATTCAAATTTCAGAGGAGATCAATGGTCGGAGCCAGCGAGAAATCAGTGGTAAACGGCTGTTGCGATAATGGAAAAGATTTACATCGGATACAGAAAGAGACGAAGAGTGCTGGACAACTGTGGAGACTCAGACTACTCGGAACATCACCGGTTATAGTCAGTGAGCAATCACTGATAATGACTTGTGTGAAAACTCCTAGTGAGTACATAATAATAATAATAATCATAATCATAGTGAAAATAATAATAATAACAATAACAATGACAATAATAATAATAATAATAATAATAATAATAATAATAATAATAATAATAATAAGAAGAAGAAGAAGAAGAAGAAGAAGAAGAAGAAGAAAAAGAAGAAGAAGAAGAAGAGGAAGAAGACGAAAATTATAAGAAGAACAAGAAGAAGAAAAAGAAGAAGAAAAACCACAGATTTTATTACATGGGAATTGTGTTTGCAGTAACTGAGACATCAAACATGACTTGGATTCGGCCCCCAACACTTTTACAGCAAGTGTTTTTCGATACACCATCTCGGGCAATTCAGAACTAATGACCAGGATCATTGGCTTGTCTCCTGCTACTCTGCAGCAACCGTTGACCAATTGTTCTGCGTATCCGCCAACTGCAGTTACCATCTTTAGTTTTTGCAGGGGATATGTGGTCGTCCTCTCACATATAGCGACTGATATTCCAAAATGATCCTTCATCTGGCACTGAGCACGCTCATCGTAGCCTAACTTTTATGATCTAATGAGAACCGGTGTGTTAACTTGATTATGCCGTATATCTGGAAAGGTAGAAGAATGGAAGTCTGGATGTGGTCATGTTTGCGTTACACCATGCATTTAAAGACAACCAGAGATTGATAGAACATATAGAAACCTCTTGTGTGAGATTAGGGTATTCCTAATATAGGATATTGTAGGGCAAGTCAGAGAGTCGGTTTAGGAACGGATAGCTGATTTCCGAATGAGTAATGCATCATTCTGGAACCTACCTTCTCACAGTTCGTTGCTTCTAGTTCGAGCAAAAACAAAACTAGTGATTGTTTAAAGTACCACAGAAAGCGGTAGGCGCTCCTACCGGTCTAAACACCGGCCTTCAGAAAACGCGCCCTTCTCAGTTAAAATCCAAGAGAGAAGAGAAAGAGTGAGACGGACTCAGAACTTTCTTCACCCTCTTCCGGCTCTGACGTTAACTCCGACTTCATCAAGGGCGGGGCAGATATTTCGTCCTCCCGTCAGTTACAATATCTAACATTACTTTGTATTGGTACAAATATAACGAAAAAAGAAATACTTTATATAATGCTGTGTTGTGTTTGTTTCCTTAACAACAATGTCTCGATGGTTAAATTTTATATAGTGAGAACATAGGGCTTTCATCATAGAATGGAGATAATGGCGGATTAGTCAAAAGCGGTAAACCAAAGGTTATTGACGGCTGTGGCGAAAGGGTTGGTGGTCTTTTCTTCGGAGCATACTTTAACGCGAGTAGATGTGAGGCCATCGGTCGCCCCAACACCGATGCGGGTGGGTGAGGTCGAGTCATAAATTGATTTTCGTCTTTCGCGCTCGCTCTCTCTTAAAAATGTGCATAATTATATGTCTCTGAGTTTTGTAAATAATGTCAGCGTATATTACTCATGCAAATAAAACCTCCATCCATAAAGAAGGCCTATGTTGAGGACCAAGACGACAACGACGATGACACGTATGGGTCACAACAACAAAGTATATAATTAGATTATACACAGCTCAACCGATATCACTACGCTATACAACGGGGTTTCCCCTTTTTAATGGTTTTCAGGTTATTTCATCTTCTAAGAATAAGGGTGATCTCTTTGCAAGTCTTTTAGCGGGCAATTCTTCTCTTGATGATTCTGGTGCTGTTCTTCCTGATTATCCTTTGAAAACTGATCACTCTCTTGACTCTTTTATCATCACTCCGAAGACGATTGCTAGGGTTTTTTCTGATTATGACTAGTCTTAGGCTTTCGGTCGTGATTCAATCTATGTTGTTATTCTCGAACTTTGTGCTCCTGAACTGTCTTTTATCCCCTCGAAATTATTCAATCTTCTGTTTACCTTCCTGTTGGGGAAAAATTATCTGTTGTCCTTATCTTTTAAAATGCTAGTGTTCCTCGGGGCTCTATTCCAAGCCAAACCATGTTTCTTCTCTATATCAATTATCTTCTTGGGAATATTATTCGGAATTTGCTGATGACACAACTCTCTATTCTAGTGTTGCTTCTCGTTCATCTCCCTGGAATCAGTTGAAATATACAGCTCATCTAGAAGTTAACCTGGGTTCGGTTCGAGATTGGGGTACGAAATGGCTTATTTCGTTTAATCCTGTTAAGACTCAGCTCGTGTCTTTCAATCGTAGTCATGCTCCTTTTCTTCCTGAGATTGATGGATCTGCTCTTGAGGAGAAATCGATTCATCAAATTTTTCTTGGAATTCATACATTAGATCCATTGCTCTTCCTGCTTTTTGGAAAGTCGGTTTTGTTTATAGCACCAAACACTTTTTCCCACCTGACGCTATTATCTATTTCTACAAATCTACTATTAGACCATTCATGGATTACTGTTATCATATTTTGGCTGGTGAATCTCTGTCCCATTTGAGTGTTTTTGATAAGGTGCAGAAACGTATCTGTAATTTGATTCGCCTTGCGCTTTCTTCTCTTCAACTATTAAATGAATAAAACAAATATGTCTCTTATTTATTTATTAAAATATTAGCAATTTAATTCTTTTTAAAACAATAAATCTCTTCTGTCTTCTTACCGTAAAAATAATTGTCAACAAAATATACTTCAAAACAATAAAATGAATGTCACCTTTATGAAATGTATTTATTTAAAAAAACTGTACTGTTTTCGTCGACGGGACGACATAATTTGATGTTGGAACAATTCATTTCAAAATGGGTAAAGTCGGAATTTTTTACTTTAGCGACATTAGATTAATCACAAATCACCATGACTGATCGAACGACTTAATCTTTTTAATGTGTGTAAAGGTGATAACGTACGTACGGAGATGAAGTGTCTTAATGTATTATCATCATATAGATATTATCATATTTAACCTATTATGTAATTAAAAACTATAACATTCCTTGTGAATATATTTAATGATGTAAGTACGGCACTGCAGCAATTATCTTTGTCCGTTTTGTTTAAATAGTAGGTATTTTATTTTCCTTATCAGGAGGTTAGCCGCAAGGTCAGGTGTGGATTTTTATGAAAGTCTTTCTGAAGAACAGACTGAATTCGAACCCGGCATACCCAGTCATACTTAGTCTGCGTTGTTAACCACTTAGCCATTGTTCCATCCCCAATTTATAATATAGGTATATAATATTGCTGACATGTTTTTTTACGTTCGAGTTTAGATTGTTTTGTGAATGAAAACTCTCTGATGAAGTATTATAAACGAACAGGGTGAATTTTATTAAACACTAGCTGGGCACGTACCCCGGCGTTGCACGGGAGAAATAGAAAAGAATGAATTAAAATTTGTCAACATCCGACCGAGCGCTAATAGGTCACATCGGAATGATATTCATAATAGTTAAATAACGTTGATTTTAAAAAATCCGACACATAGTCCTCTCTTCCCCCTTCCTCGTAGGCAGAAGTTTAACAATGTAAGAAAAAAAATTGTGTGAGACCATTGGGGTCGAACGATACGCCTTTTGGTTTTGGATCTACTCTGTTAACCTTTCGGCCACGGAAGCGAATATAAAATTAACGAAAAAATAGGTCATTTAAACGAAGCCAGTCAGTAGCTGGCAAGCGTGTTATCGTGCGATCCGCCTTAAGGCGACCGAATGTAGGGTCCATCAGTCACACGTTTTGGGTTATTTCTATACCAACAAAATGATGTGTTTTTTTCAATTATTGGATATAATGCGTGTAAAAGGTGTAGGAATCAGAAAATGTACACTTTTATGGTTGTTCTATTGAGTATCCTGGCGTCTAGTGACTTAATTCGGAAGTCGAGTCGTTGAAGAAATTGTAGCCGCCATGTTGAATGAAGAAATACTGCAAAGAACTATGTTCGTTAATTGCATTCTCTAAAAACCGGAATGTATACGTAATAGGTAGATATAACGTGATCCGATATTATCGAAATTTAGCTGAATTAGCGAGAGTGTCCATTAAATATGTGCGTAATGTTTTGTATTATGTAGCAAATTAATTGCAGACAAATATGAAATAATAAGGGACACTTTTTAAAAAAGTAGATGCTGTTAATTAATTCCAGGTGTTGCTGGGGGTCGTCAGTACTTAATTGTTTGGGGGAAACATTTTTGGAGTATGTTTTGAGGAGAGTCGAAGATGCTGGACCAAAAGTAATATTTAGTGTTAGCGGGAGAAAAATAATGACAAAATTACTAAAACACGCTCAGGTGAATAAGCGTAATATAGTGGTGAGTTTACTAGCCTGTGATGCATGTGTTTTTTCCAATTCTTCAAGAAGGTGCAAGGGAAAAATCGTCTTTACTTTATATATTAGATTGCCGCAAAATGACACGAATAAGTATTAATTTTTCCTTAAACCAGTTATTCAAAAATATACACAATCATATTTACCAAATGTATTACGATGTAAATAGAATGAGAAATATATGGTGTATAATTTTGTTTTTTAACAGGAGTTCCTTGAGACATGTACTTTATTTTAAGGGTTACGCAAGTGTAAGAAAAGGTTGAAAAACGCTGATCTAGGGGTTAATCTTTCGGTGTAAACTTAAAATGTTCTCTGGATGTCGGAAGGGTTTTAAGGAATTCCAGAAATTTTGCGAAGACACATGTTTTCGATTATTAAACGTAGACAAATGTTGTTTTTTTTTTGGGGGGGGGAAGGCGGAGACGAAGGGGGCGGGGGATTATAAACACTTGCCTGCGTTTCAAAACGTATTTTCAAACTTAAATTATTTTCTAACTTATTTATTTCTAAGTTAAAAAAATTATACATTTTCTTTAGTTAGATCTGATTGTTTAAGATATACTCGATTTTAATTCCAACATTTATTTTCAAAATAGCACTATACTTTAACCTTTCATGAAATATGTATTTATCACAGATGATGCCAGAAATAACTTTACATAACTTGTTTCTTTTAACTTTTTCCTGATCTAGAATTGAATTACATTTTTATACTAAACTAGAATTAATGGGTTCGTAGGGCCTGTTAATTCTAGTAAACTAAATATAAAATCACGCCAAAGCTGTAATTATTTTGTTATGGTAATGTTTCAAGCTCTATTTATAAGAAAGTCCAAATAGGTCAGTTTGTAGAACCTCAGACTGAAGATCTAAAGGTTTCAGTTTCGATATCCGGTCATGGCATCCGCTTTAATTGTTGGTAATTTATTATTTACTCTTAATGCAATATTATCTATTTCTAGAAGTAGTCAAGATCTCTGTTATTTCGAAATGAAACAAATATCGCAATGTATTTATTACGTCTAAAAATTGTGACTGACGGGCGGACAGACGAAGAAATTGTTTATTTATATTAGTTCGTCACGACTTATCAAGGTCTAAAGCAATTCAAAGTTACGGGTTAAAGAGGTGAAATGGATTGTTAGTTGAAATGATGAATATTATGAGACGATTGAAACTGATAAATGAAATGAACAGGATTGGATTACTTATGATTACGGCTTATGACAGGTATTTTTTGGCATTTGATTTAAATACGACTATGCTGTAGTGTGCAGGGATGCAGTCCCGTAGTAATGTGTTCTATAGATTGAGGGTTTTGGGAAGAAAGTCTGTTCATGAAGATTCCGTTTGCTGTTAGGCACATGGAGGAAGAAAGGATAGTTCTTTTTCAGTTGTGGTAGAGACGAATTCTTGCTGTGAATGTCTTACAGTGAAATGATTGGTGAGTATAAGCACCATCTTAATAGTTTATCTGACATCTGCAGACATCTAGTTGTTCCAGGCATTCAAGCAAAAATCACACAATTTGGTAAGAAGGCATATCGTGCTTACTTTGGAGTCAAACATCGATGACAATTTTCTTTTATGTGTTGTACTCTTCTTGGAAATACTCTGTAAACCCACTGCGAATCATCATCATCATCATCATCATCATCATCATCATCATCATCATCATCATCATCATCATCATCATCATCATCATCATCATCATCATCATCAACAACAACAACATCATCATCATCATCATCATCATCATCATCATGATCATCATCAACAACAACAACAACAACAACAACATCATCATCATCATCATCATCATCATCATCATCATCATCATCATCATCATCATCATCATCATCATCAACAACAACAACAACAACCAGTTGTGCTATCTCGCTCCATCTTGCCAGGTATACCTTAATAGGTATGTCTGCTAGTTGCATTCCCTCCACTGAATTATGTACCAGTTTTGTCTCTTTTCTCTCTGTCTCTGTCTGTCTGTCTATCTGTCTGTCTGTCTGTCTGTCTGTCTGTCTGTCTGTCTCTCTATCTCTCTTTTTCTCTCTCTATGAGATCGGAGGTTGATATTTTGTATGGTGTGGCCTCGATGAGATGTTGAGAGCAGCTCTTGGCATTCTCGTAGGGCGCACTGTCAATCTTCTTTTCCAGTCGTTTTGGTAATGGTCCAGGTGCTACTTATATATGCCTGAACTGGTGTAACGATGACTTGAAAATAGTTCCCTTTCATCTTGGCAGGAGGATTTGAACGCCAGATTTCTTTCACCTTGTCTAGTCTAGCCCAGACTTTGCTGAGTCGTAAATCCAGTTTGCTCTCTCTTCTGTTCTCCTTTGCAACTTTACTCCGAAGATAGGTAAACTCAACGCTTGTTTTAAACAACCCCATTTAGGGGAGAGATATTTCAAAATAATTCTGTGAATACATTTTCATTATCGTAAAAATAAACTGGAATATAAGAGTTTCGGGTATGAGCTTATAGGTTAAATACTTGACCTGATTAGGTAAAACTGAGCCTGGACTTTGGAGAAACGCGAAATAAACAAACTTAAAATAAGTATTATGCATTAAACCTTGAAAAGAGCACAGACCAATGTAATTTATACGTACGAAATTAAAACAGTATTTTTGTTAGTTATATTATTATTATTATTATTATTATTATTATTATTATTATTATTATTATTATTACGTTATGCATTATTTCCTGTGATATTTTATTTAGTGTGCTTAAATTAGTAACACCAGAGAATAATGATATGATACTTGAGCCATCCACAACTATAAAAGTGTGAACTTCACAGATAAATGATTGTAGAATATTCAATTGAAGAAGTAGAGAGACAGATAAGGTTAATATTCGAACCTACTTCCGGTGTATCTTAGCACCGGGAAAATTGCCGAGAATCGAAACCATGACCACGAGCGCCGTAGCCGCCGTATAAAGTATTAAAATTATCACCGTTTATTCGCTGTTCAATATGACCGAGTGGTTAAGGCGTCGGATTTGAGTTGCAAAATACTCGTAATCCGGGGTTTCGAATCGCATGCACGGTAGTGAATAGTAATATCTCTATGCTGATGAGTCCCGATTATTAAGGACGAAACGTATACGTACATAGATAATAAACAATAACAAATATTTATTACATATATATATATATATATATATATATATATATATATATATATATATATTATGTGTGTACATATATTTATTAATACAAACATTATTTGCTACATATGTGCATACATGTTGCAGCTGCTGTCTCATTCGAAATCTAACTTCATCGGGTCATTTAAAAAAACTAGACTGAGCCGAGTTGAGAAAATTATCATTCTTACAAATCAAGATTAAAAAGAATCATAACGATAAACCAAATAGATAGTAACTAATTACCCGGGAAACCATGGGTGAGAGAAAACGGAGTGTCTGAATTCGTAGGTATATATGTAGAAATATACGGATGGTGTGAGTATATAAATAAGTAACTGGATCTGAGCGGATACCTACCTTGCCCTTTCCACTATTCCTCTCCATCCCCCTCTTCTCAAAAGAATCCAGAACACTAAAACGATTTATAAGAATATTAATTTTCTCTATTCGTCTTAGTTCAGTTTTTAAAATGGTCTGATGAAGCTGGATGTCGAATGAGATCGCAGCTAAAACATGTATACACATATGTAGCCAATAATGTTTGTATAAATAAACGAATTTATACTATTATGCAGCTCTATCTGTTATTGAGCACTATCTTATAAGTACTGGAGTGTTATTGGATTAACAGCTAGCAAACACAAGCAATACAAGCACTATATATATATATATATATATATATATATATATATATATATATATATATATGTAGATAAAAACAAATATTTATAATTATTTGTCGACCCCAAATCTAGGCTGGGCTCTTTAGTGAGTAGTATTAACACCGCCGTTATCGTGGCTTTGATGCATTTCCTTTGAGTAGTGGAACACTTTGACCACGTCTGCGTTTAAAAAGGTTTAATCTCTCGCTGATTTTCCAGGTTGTTGATGGCGGCCATGTGGGCTAAGACGTTGGAATTTGTGTTTGAAATGTGACTCGTGTTACGGGGTTCGAGTCCAGCGAACTAGATGAATAAACATCTCTACACTCACGCTTCCCGAAAGGATGAAACGTATACGATTAATAATAATAATAATAATAATTATATATATATATATATATATATATATATATATATATATATATATATATATATATATATATATATGAACATTGGCTTTTGAGAAAAAAAATTACAGAAAACTACAATAAACTGCTTTTGTTTTTTAGACCGCCCTGTGTCATTTTTTTGGACAGTTTGAAGCAGGTATTTTTTCGGGGTGCGGATAAGAATTTTCGGACGACCTCGTCCTTCTTTGGTCACGTTACGAAATGTTAAAATCGATAGAAATTTTTCCGTAGGTTTAAAACGCGTGCATTTAAGTATATTTGCATTTAAAAAACAAATATACGGGTTTCAATAAAAAGAATTTCAATCGGTTTTCGCATTTCGTAAAGTGAATGAAGAAAAACAAAGGCCGCGCGAAAATTATTGGTCCAGAAAAGAAAACAAAATTAGTGCGTCCAATTTAAAAGAAAATAACAAAGACGTAGACAAACACTAAAAGCGCAGTGAATTGTAATTAATTTGCGTTTATTTTAATTTTAATCAAAGGCCAATACTTGTCTATAAGCGAAGCACACTTGTAATACTTCAAAACCACACACTATATACGCACTATATATATACACACACACACACTATATATATATATATATATATATATATATATATATATATAATGAAAATTCACACTTGGAAGCGTTGATGAAATGGCAATAATAAGGAGAATATTTTGAAAAAATATTTTGAAAACCGGGACAATGCATTTATTTATGTTTTTGTTAAAATAAATTATTCATTTATCTTAAAAACGTGAGCACTTTCGGTGATATACACGCTTGTCAAAAATATAAGCATATTTTTTCCTCTTCTTTTTTTGCCAAATCTTTCTTGATTGAGACATATTTATCGCAGTCAAGTTGAAATTCGTCTTGATGTTATCGACGATTAATGTTGATATGCCGGTTTGTGTAGCACGCGGTTACGTGAATAAGGTAGAATGAAAAGTCACACTTGGAAGCGCTGATGAAATGGCAATAATAAGGAGAATATTTTGAAAAAATATATTGAAAACTTGGACAACGCATTTATTTATGTTTTTTAAGATAAATTATTTATTTATCTTAAAAACTTGATATATATATATATATATATATATATATATATATGCATTATACACATACAATATAAATACACCACAAAAATGTGACCCGTTGAGTCACTCATTCAGATTGAGTTTGATTGTATCAGAAAAAAGTGAGTCTGCAAAACCAGTTAAATATAAAAAAGAAAAATCTCAAATTAGTCTTTTTCTGCTCGCTATATACCCTTCTCTCTTTCTTTTCCTACCTATATCTCTCTTTATTACCCTCTAAGTTAAAAGTTTAATCGTATTACTACTTGCACTGTTATTACCTTTTGTTTATAATAGACCATTTTAATCTTTTTTCTTTTCTGTCCTTTTCTTTTTACTATCTTCGACTGTTAATAGTGAGAGAGATACAGAGAGAGAGGTAATAAAATGCAAATTCTATTTCGCAACCTATTGGCAGATTATCTCTTTTCTATCCTGTAGCCCCTTTCAAGAGATGTTGCTTGTCTCTCTCTACTGTATGGTTATGTGATCGATATAGCTCCAATATCTGCATCTTCTATAAAACATGCACAACAAGAACTCCCCTAGCTACAAGAATAACAAAGAACTCCTCCCTCTCTCTCTGTACCAAAAACCAAACGGAACTTCCATGAACGAGCTTTCTTTCCTAGATCATCTCATCTGTGGAACAAAATACTACGACGTTGCTTCCCAGCAGACTACGACATAGTTGTTTTCAAGTCTAATGTAAACAAATAATTGTTTAGCCACCATCTTGGGTAATCAAGTCTTCTAAAGTAATCTTCTGTCTACTTCACCCATTGTTTCCAATTCTCTTATCGTGGCGACTATCGTCGAACTGACAATCGATTTAATCAGTATCCTCGAGTGGTCCCTGGGCCTTAATAAGCGGAGACCATCAATAAAAAGATACATAGGATCTTTTTAAGAAGCTCCCGCCACTAGTGCTAAAGTTAGTCGGCCGCTAAGAATAACTCCGCTGCCAAGGGAGACAACCTTTCGGCTTGCTAAATTCTTTACGCGTTAACCCTTTTCTCACGTGTTTGAGTGCACCTTTCCTTATGAATTTTCTAAGACTCACAAACCTGGTTCACGACAAGGAGTCTGCTGTAGTTTTTTTTTTATCCCCCTCAATAAAAAAAAAATGCTTTATACATTCTTATTTTGTTAATTTTTTTTAAGCAAAAGTGGCTGAAAAGTTGTCTCCCTTGAATAGCGGGGCTTTATTTAGTGGCGGGGAGCTTCTTAAAAAGATCCGATACATAAATCAAGTTTAATTTCATGCCCCAAAAGCAATAGGAATAACGACCATTCACAAATGGTTTCGGCCAGTTGTTATACCAACCGAGAGTCACCTTGGTATCATTTTGGCCACCTAGGGGCTGTCTTGAACCATCAAACCCTTCTTTTTCGGAATAACATATAGTCGGGCTCGGTCCTATAAGACGTACCCTTCCAGGCATTACCACCTTCTCCGGGAGGTGGACTTATTATCGGGAAAATGCTTACCGATCCGTTTTTGGCTATTTTTGTACCTACTAGAGTGTCCCGTCGAGGGGGGGGGGGGCTGCTGCCCCCCCTCACACTAAGTCGACTTCAGGTTTAACACTGCTGCAGAGGGAAGCGGATAAATAGTGAAACACCGACCATTCACACCGTCTTGCCCGCATAGATACCCTTATTTATGTAGCAAGGTTGACGGAGGGCGGGAGTTTATCGTTCCAGTATGGAGATTTACTTCCGGTCCTCAGATAAGCGTACTTATCCTTCACCTCGATCCTAATCTATTGCCTGCTCCTTCACCCCTCCGTCCCCTTCTCTCACTTTCACACACTCTAGCTTCACCCCCCCCCCCCTTCTATACCCACTTTCTCAAGATTTCGTGCGTGGGTGGTGATAGTAGCGTAGGGAGGTCCTCCCTTTTTCTCTCGAACTTTTAACGCGTACAAACAGGCTTTTTACCTAGACAACATTCCAGAACGCGATAGGTATATTGGTATAGAGGTAGGGGCGTTGGACCGGTTAGAAGGAAGGGGCAAGTTTTCGGTTTTTTTTTTAAGTATTACTTTTAGGTGAATGAATAGGGAGTAGGGGCAATCAACGCATTTCCAAAACGTTAACACTTCTTCTTCTTCTTCTTCTTCTTCTTCTTCTTCTTCTTCTTCTTCTTCTTCTAAAGTTACAACTCGTAACCATACTCCCTGCTTCCTTGACCCCCCCCCCCCCAAAAAAAAAATAACTCATTGACGATACGTTGTTATCCGGGTTCCAATCTTATCTACATTACTGATAAAAAAACAGCGTACGAGAGAGAGAGAGAGAGAGAGAGAGAGAGAGAGAGAGAGAGAGAGAGAGAGAGAGAGAGAGAGAGAGAGAACAGACAGTCAGACAGACAGACTGACTGACAGACTGTACAAAGGTTCGCAGCTTCACTGAAATGTACTTGTGGGGTCAATTAACATTGTAGAAGTGCCGCTTCAAATATCACCATCCGGCTCGAATTAGATCTGTTGCTCCTTATTGACCTAGCTATGATTGCAAAGAAATATAGGACATTCCTACCGGACGTTTTGGCCTTGGCGTTTTGGCTTATTAAAGTGAGGCCTTTTGGCCCGCATAATAAATAAAAATAAAATATTAATTAAATTAGAATATGACATTATTTCGCTTAAACTCTAAGATTAATTTTAGCCCTTTTTTAAAAAAAATTAACTTAGTTCACCCCAAACAAGGTCAGTTGCCACTGTAGACGTAAAGGACTACTGAGGATTAGGTTGAAAGTTTAGGGGTCATCCTAAATTGAGAGCTGTGAAGCGAGATGCTTGTTCACATTAGTTTTACATTTCTGCATGTCGATACAGTCGGGGAAACAGGGAGCAGAGAGGGAGTTCCAAAGGCCGACAGCTCGAGGAAAGAAGCTATTGGAGTAGAAAGCTTTCTGGCATCTGGGCACCTCCACAGTGAAAGGATGGTATTGAGCTGATTGTCGAGTTGGTATTTACGTCGAGGGGGCACCAGAGCAGCAAGTTCATCGGAGCAAATTCCATTGAATACTTGTTAAACAATTATAAGGATTCAACATTGCAGCGATGGGACAGGGGCTGGAAGTTGGTGAATAGTATTGTTTGCCATGACAATCGGTGTTTAAAAAGGTTTCCTATATTTATTGAAGAACATGAGCTTTGCCTTAGCAGCATTGAATGTTACCATCTATTTATGACCTCGTTTCACTACAAACTGGACGCCACTTTTTAAGGATTCAGCCATTGCCTCGAATATGTGCGCATCCGTTTTGCCCACATGGCAATAGTAGAGCGTTATGTCGTCAACACTAATACCCATCTATGACACAATGTTATCAGGGAGGTCGTTTATAAAAATCAGGAACAATACAGGTCTAAAGATTGATCCCTGGGTATACCTGCATTTATGTCATGTTGTTTGGATGAACGGCCATCGAGGACAACCTAGATTTTTCTATTAGATAGGAGGGATCTATTTATATTAAATATTAGTCCAGTAATACCATATGAATGAATTTTTATAAGAAGACCTTTATGCGAAACCTTATCAAAGCACTGCCGCCACACGTTAACTGTCTTGTCCAGTGTATGGTATATGCGTTTAGAGATGACCGTTAGGATATCCGTAATAGAGCGCGCTTGCCTAAATCCATACTGATCGTCAGAAAGAAATTTAGTATTAACGAGGTGATGGACTATTGCGAGATTGATTAAGGATTCAAAGATTTTAGCGAAGAGCGGGAGTAGACTGATGGGGCGATAATTCTGAGGGTCAGTTCTATCTCCAAAATTCTTTAAGACGGGTACCACAGAGGAAATTTTCCAGGTATCAGGGAAGCAAGATTCGGCAAAGCATTTGTTGTAGGGTTTTGAGAGGACAGGGACCAGTTCAGCAGAGCATTTCTTTATTACTATTACTAGTATAAAATCAGTCCCACCTACTTTAGAAGTTATGATATCCTGGAAATGAGATGGAGTAATATTCAGATCATCAAGTGTGGCTTCGGTCCGTAATGTGAAATTTGGGAGAGAATGGTTTGCGGAGACCAAAGTGGAGTTTAAGGTGAAACGCTGGGCAAGTTGTTCATTCTTATCAGTTGCCGTGCAAACGACACCATTGTGGTCTGATAGTGGGGGAATTGTTGATTGCTCATTGTTCACCACACTATTAAAGATTTTCCAGAAATCGCAAGTACCTAGTTTTTGTGACTCAATGCGTTTTCTGGTCATCTCTGTTTACCTTCTATTTGTTTCATTAATAACAATATTACAATGATTTTTTGACGCTATAAGTTTCTGTCTATTGTAGTTGGCTTGTGGCAGTTGAATTGTCGTAATGCTTGTTGCCTCTGAGCAATCATAGCTGCACACTTCGAGGTGAACTTTTGTTGAATGCGAGACTTACTGTAGAATTTTCACATGGGGACATGTGCTTCAATGCCTGCTTTAACACATTCGGTTACCTCATTTGCGCACTGATCAGCAGGGAGAGAAAAAGTGTCGCTCCATGGGTCCTGACTGATGTGATCTCTGATATATTCCCAATCAGACCGCTTGTAGAATCTCGTCGTTTTGACAGTGAGGGCAATAACACGTCGAGAATTGACGCTTGCTGGTCCACACGATCAGGGGGCGGCGGTGGGGAAAGTGACAGTCTGTTAGAGGGAGTGCTCTATAGAGAAACTATACGTGGAGTTATCAGCTGCGTCTGTATAGCTGAAGAATCCAAGCCAGTCACGGTGATGTACATTAAAATTCTCAAATACATGTATTTAGCACTCGAGTCAAATGAGAGTGTTGTATCTGCTTTCAGAGACAAAGTTAAACAGGGTACAGTCATGGGTCGAAGGAGAACGGTATATCAAATATAAGTAACTAACGCTGTGCTGTAAGGTTAATCGAAAGCATATGTAGGCTTGATCATCTAATTCTAGCTTATGTTCTCTAGTCAAGGGGAGGGTGTTCCGAACATAAACTCCTCGCCCGTGCATATGTTTATCAGAGTCTTTACGATAGAGTGGAACATATTTAGTCATGTCAAAATGGTGTGAGGAGATTGAGCATTGTCGGTTTGTTTCACTTACTTTAATTAATTTAAAAAAATTACAGTGCAATATCGGTATTTTAGACATTTTTATTAAAAAGTTAGTGAAAAGAAGACTTAATAAATGATAATTTTAAGCAGCATTTTTTAAGAGAATTATCTAAGATTGAGTGAATAAAATTCTCACGTAGTGAATTCATTCATTATTCAAAGAAAAATCTAACATAAAAATATAAGTTAGTCAGATTCGCTATGTTAGGTCTAAATAGAGATTCATCGGTCAAATCGATGTTTGATTCTAACTAGACAGTCATGTTTGATAAGTATCACCCTGTGTTATTTGCCAGAACATGTTTTAATTCGGATCGCTTTTTATCATTTACATATTATATCCGGTCCCATAACTCTTTTAGTAATATAAACTTACAGAGATCCACCGTTTGTTACAAATGTAAAATTCAAACTTGTGTCTAAATTTTCTGAGTACATACTTTAAAAAAAAAGTAATTTACAAAGCGGACACCCTTCCTCAACATCGACAGTAATATAACAGTTTAGCATCTAATCGATATCAATTCATATAATCGATATCAATTTATAAAAAAAGCGAAAATATGAAATACAAATTTGAGAGGGGGTGACACTCAAAGTTCATCCAAACCGGGTTTTAACCGGATTTAAGAATGACTAAATTTAAACACATTGTTTTGAAAAGTATCGTTTTTTTTTTCGATCTCTACATTAGATTAATGACCCACCATCTCCTTAATATTTATCTCTTTCAATTTAAATTCTGGCTCTGGAAGGCAAGTTCCTTCCGTTTGAGAATCACTATACGCAAATATATACTGTTTCTTTGTTTCAAATCTCAAGAAAGAACATTCCCGAAATCACTGCTGCCCTCGGAGTGAACCCTCCCGGTTTGGCCACTCTGGAAAACCACGACTATCGCTAATAAAATGAACCTTTATCTTGACAAGTCGGAAGATAAATGTACCTTGTCCGTGTTTTGTGTGAAACCACACGGGGTCATTTAACCTTTAACTACTGAAGACAGATTTCGTCTATTGTATGATTCGAACCCTAGCGAGGAACCTTGGCGTTGCCCAGGAGTAATTCGTATCTCTATGAGCTCTGTAGCCAAACGTGCAGATGTAAAAGCCGCATTTTTGTTTTAATACGTCCAGTCATCTCTATTGTTGGTCTGGCGCACTCCAGTTTAAAATATCATATTTGTCGGTCCGTCACGCTTCAGTTTGAAATATTATATCCTTCAGTCTGTCATGCTTCAGTTAGAAATTTCATTTTTGTCGGTCTGTCACGCTTCAGCTTGAAATAGCTTTTTCGTTTGTCTGTCACACATGCGTTATAAATATCATTTTCGTTGATCTGTCGTGCTTAAGTTCAAAATAACATTTTTGTCGGTCGGCTACGCTTTAGTATGAAATAGCATTTTTGTTGGTCTGTCGCACTTCGGTATGAAATAGCATTTTCATTAGTCTGTCACGCTTCCGCTTGAATAGCATTTTTTCAATCTGTCACGCTTCACTTCGAAATAGCATTTTCATCGCTAAATGCGCAAATAGACTGAACGTATGTTCACTAATATTCGTTTTTGTTTTATGACATACGTCTGTATTTATTTGTCTCCCCACGTGGGCAAAGTTAGTTTTCAATGTGCGGGTAATCCATTTACCTAAAAAGGGGCACTCTGGATCGAGACAATAATAAAAATTGCCCCAGTCGAAAAAGAAACATATTCTCCTTTGACTGAGGGCTGAACATATCCTAAATTTTTAACCCAGAGAAATATCGTGGTCAGCGACACATTAAAATATTATTTCGTATTCTTCTCCTAATGATACTTTCAATGGTTTTATCTGAGCCCTCCACGTACTATGGATCATTATCTTGTCATTTTCCTAGTAGTTTTGTGATTTTTAAAATGATATTTAACCCCATACAAGGCAGGACGCCACTGTAGACGTAAGGGGCGACTAAGAATTAGGGAGTAGGTTTAGGGTGTCATTCTAAGTTGGGAGCTGTGCAGCGAGATGTCTGTTTACATTAGTTTTAAACCTCTGGATGTGGGTGCTGTCGAGGGAACAGGGGGCAGGGAGGCAGTTCCAGAAGCCAGCAGCACGAGGAAAGAAGCTATTAAAGTAGAAGCCTCTACGGCATCTGGGATTTAGCTGATTCTCGAGTTGGTCTAGTGAATTTACGCCGAGTGGGCACCAGAGTAGCCAGTTCATCGGAGCATAATCCATTGAAGTATTTGTAAAACAAGCACAATGGTGCTACATTGCGGCGATGGAACAGGGGCTGGAGCTTGGTTGACAGTGATAGACCTATTAAGTTGGCGACTCTTTTTTGGACCTTGTCAAGGAGAGAGAGACTAGTAGATGATGCACCAGCCCAGATGTTTGCAAGTATGGCTAAATAATACCGAGGTAGAAGCTTGTAACAAAGTGAGACAGATAGATGGATGACTTAACATGAATTACTGATGAAGACCTTGAACCAATGAAAAAAGGTTTAAAAAATCATTGAGACACAAATTGTTTGTGAATTTTTTTAAATACAAGCTCGAATTAAGATAGTGTTGATGACGTAACCAGTGGACTTATGAAAATTAATTCGGTGTTCAAGGCAAGTATAAACAATTCATACGAATAAAATATCGAATTGAAATTGAATCATTGCAAAGAATGTGGTTTGACGTAATCCAGACGCAAACTATGTTTGAATATTTAACTTTGACCGTGTCTTTTGGGTCAGAGTCAGAGTTAGGGTTAGGGTTAGGGTTAGGGTTGAGATAAAAGTTAGCTCGAGTCCTAATCTGTAGAAGTACCAAAAATCGTGTTAAAACGGTAATTTCTACATGTTAAAATATGTAAGAAAATCGAATTTTGCATTAGACAGTAAGTTAGAGATTAGGCTGACGTGTACCGGAAGTTGCATCATGGCAGAGAAGCGAGATCCATTCTCATTGGATTTCCAGGATCTTTTAGTACCCTACATGGCTGGCCAGGAAGATCTAAATCTATTTGCTGTAAAAAGTCGACGAAATCACAACACAAATAATGAAGCTATTTATTTTATTTTCCAATTTACATATTTTACATATTTTATTTTACATATTTCATTTTACATATTTTTTCTTTTTATTTGTTACATTATTACCCCCATTAGGAAAAAGCGGAAGACAAAAAAGACGTTTGCTGCTACACCACTATTTCGATCACATTTACAACTAGATATTACTACAAATTAATAAACTACCCACAACGTGTCAACGATAGAGACTCAGTTGTTTTCTACCATCGATAAGACATCGGACAATCTGATGAGGGTGTCGAAGAACTCCCCACGCAATGTTATTAGATCGTTACAAAAATAATAGCCAATTTCAGAAACATATATTTATTCAGTAAAATGTGTTCCCCTTTCCAGTAATCTATAAATGACGTGAAACTGTTGCAGTGCTGACAGCAAGGGTCTGAGACATTTCTTTGTCACTTTGACGTAGATTTTGCTCAACAAGTGCTTGCAATTGTTCATTGTAAAGATTACACAGTAGTCCTCTACCTTCTTCATCTTCAAGGCTCTCATCTCCACTACGGAATTTCTGGGACCAACTTCGTACTGTCCGATTGCTTGTGGACCCATCTGCCTATGCTCTATTGATACTGGCAGAAGTTTCGGAGGCATTGTGCATAAGTTTGAACTCATGCAACATAAGGAGATGGTCATGTTATGGCATGTTCATCATTGAAGGTCTTCTATTCCTCAAAAATGCTTTCTTTCTGAAAAGAAAGTTACAAATTATCATTGAGATCACATTAATTATTATATATGTTAAAATTTACCAGAAATAAACTACAAATTATGTGTTAGAATTATTTTTTAAAACCCAGCACTTTAGGTGGCCATTATTTATGTAACGAATGAATACAATAAAGATGAGCCATAAAACTGCAGTAAATTCTTAAGATGAGCCACATTTAATGTTTGTTATTGTTACAAAGCTTTATCTGAAAAAGTATCGAACCTTTTGTATGTGTCTTGACTATGGAGACTGAACAGATAATACACCTTGATCCAATCCCCCATGGAATACTGAATATTAATTAGTTGATTTTCACACATAAAAAGTAATTTTCTCCTAGTGATCATTTCATTGTAGTCGTATTGTACACTATTGATCTACTACATAAACCTTTTTGTTAACTTAAATAATTTACGATAGGAAACCCGACCGCTTTGTCATCAGTCGGAGTCTCTTAGCCTATCTACGCACGAATGGCAATTCATAATGACTATATATGTTTACATTCGCATTACTGACTGCCTAAAGGTTAAGCAGAGCTTCTTTTTATACTACTGATTCTATAATTAGCAAGACCAAAAGCAAATCAAGGATAAAAGTTAACGAAGTGAATAGATTGGCAGTAAAATGGTAGAACAATACTATGAGAGAGCGCAAGACAGGAACCGACAATGCCTCTTTTCCATGAGCTCAACCCACAAGCGTTGGGGAGCAAATATAGTCATCTTCAGACAGACTGTTTCGATGCATCACAGCTTTTCAGAGTAGCCAGACGAACGGATTCTTTAGGCTAAGATTGAAACCCGGTCATTTTCTTTTACACCGGAAAGTCGGCATGTCCGCTCTTGAAGAGCTCTCAGAAACCTTTACAGTGAGATGGAACCCCAGTCGTTTTCGCTTTTCGACAGTCCGAGTTTCATTAACTGCGCCATCGACACAAGCGAGGAAGAGAACATGGTGTAGCTTCTGTAAGATCCAGAAATTCAAACTTCTGTGTGCAATTACAAATAATTGGCCGTATTCACCGGAATCTCCAGTCGACATATCCACTCTTTGAAACATCTCAACGCCCTGTACAATACATTCCAAACATTCACTACGCGTGTACAACCTTCCGTAGTTCTTCTTATAAGGCAGTCTGGGGATCGTCTAAATTGACGGGTTTTAATTCGGACGGGAATATTCAGTTTCGTCTTACTGACAGATTGCTCACATCATAACTAGGTACAAAACGCGTTTATACTTTAACTTCTACCACTGAATCTCACCTGCTTTCCCGAGACCTTGATTAGTTTACGCATATTTACTTCCAGTTATGCACAGACGTTGTCTACATTTCATACCAATTCAGTGAAATAGAATATTCTGTTTGTTTGCGAATAACTTTTATATTTAGCGTAAGAATCTGCTGAGTTTATATTTAGCGTTAGAATCTGTTAAGAATCTGTTGAGTTTATATTTAACATTAGAATCTGTTGAGAATTTGTTGAATATATCTTTAGCGTTAGAATCTATTGATAATCTGTTCTGAGTTTATATTTAACGTTAGAACCTGTTGAGTTTATATGTAGCGTTAGCATCTGTTGTTAATCTGGTAGAATCCGTTGGGTTTATATTTAGCGTTAACATCTTTTGGGTTTGTATTTAACGTTAGAATCTGTTGAGTTTGTATTTAGCGTAAGAATCTGTTGAGAATCTGTTAGAATCTTTTAAGTTTATATTTAGCGTTAACATCTGTTGTATAATCTGTTAGAATACGTTGAGTTTATATTTAACGTTACAATCTGTTGTGTTAATATTTAGCGTTAGAATCTATTGAGAATCTGTTAGAATCTGTTGAGTTTATATATAACGTTAGAGTCTGTTAAGTTAATATTTAGCGTTAGAATCTGTTTAGAATCTGTCACAATAAGTTAGGTTTATATGTAACGTTTGAATCTATTGCGTTCATATTAAACGTTAGAATCTTTGGAGAATGTTTAAGAATCTGTTGAGTTTATATTTAACCTTATAATCTGTTTAGAATATGTTAAAATCTGTTGAGTTTATATTTAACGTTAGAATATGTTGAGTTTATATTTAGCAGTGAAATTTGTTGAGAATCTGTTAAGATCTGTTAAGTTTATATTTAACGAAAGAATCTGTTAAGTTTATATTTAACGTTAGAATCTGTTGACCATATATTTAGCGTTAGCATCTGTTACGAATCTGCTGAGTTTACATTTAACGTTACAATCTGTTTTATTTAGTGTTAGAATCTGTTGATAATCTGTTAGAATCTGTTGAATTTATATTTAGCGTTACAATCTGTTTAAATTTTAAGAGATTCTTCTTAGCAGTATATACATTAGATATATGAAAATCAATACGATATGTAAAAATAATTTTAATTTATTTAATTAATTACATATTATATGATTAAATGATAATAGTTAGTGGCAAAGTATTGGTATAAAACTGTGAAATCTTCGGTGCATAAAATATTAACAATTAAAGATATGTTAAAAGCACAAAAAGCCAATATTCATGCGTTGTGGCAAATTGGGTACACTCAACAGTAGATAGTCGTTCAGGTGGAATTCAGTTGTGGAAGAAAGACGTTTGGTCAAAAAGTAAATTAATGACAAAGTCTGTTCTAACATATTTCATCAATGTTATTTCACGTCTCCAATCAACAAACAAAAAAAAAAGGTTACGATTTGTTTTACGTTAAATGTTAAAGAAGCTTCCATGTCACTGTGATTTGGACGGGGCGGCTTCACGTCCGCTTGGGTTTACATCTGAAATAAAACTGACTACAAATGAAAGTGCGCCACACGCAAAGTGTTTTCATTGGATAATAAATCAATCACTCTGCGTAGAAACATAAGTTTACATAGAAAGAACAAATAGTATTCAGAATATAGCTTCTGCAGAGCCTTCTTTCCTGAGGATTACAGCCTTTTTGGCCAAGATCAAAGTGTAGTATCTGTTCCGATGGATACTACACCCTATAGACCGGTACCGTCTTGGCTCTCGGCCCTTGATTTTGCCAGTCTGTGGGGTTGTCGTGTACAGTTCTAGGAGGTCCACCATCCCAGGCTTTGCCTCCTCTCTTTAGGGTGGAGTAAGTTTATCGCTTACTGCCTGAGGCACCCCTACGAACAATCGGGGAAATACTCTACAGATTGCCACCCGAAACCAGAAGGATAGCTCGACGGTTTAAGAACCTCACGAAGAAGATTTACAAACGAGAAAGTTCCGTGACGTTCAACAACGCTTGCTTGGATATATATATATATATATATATATATATATATATATATATATATATATATATATATATATACAGGGTAACCCCCCAAAACGGGCCCCAAGTCTAATTAGGCCCCGTTTCTTAGTGTTTCGTCCGAATGAAATGAATTTTTGGTCATAACTAGTTTATTATATTCAAAACATCACATCAAAATACTAGGGTCGTTGGCCTTTTTTTCTCCGTTCTACAGCATGTGTTCTAGATGACCTCCATTTAGCTCCGTGCATTTCTTGAGGCGCAGAACGAAGTTGTCCATGACGTTCTTACAGACTGAATTGGGAATGGCTCTCATCTCCTCCCTGATGGCTTCCTTGAGTTCCGTGATGGTTCTTGGTTTCCCTGCGTACACTCTGTCCTTAAGATAGCCCCGAAGGAAAACATCTGGGGGGCTTAGGTCCGGGCTATGGGGTGGCCATTCAAAATTAGTCTTGAGACTGATCACTCGGCCTCCGAAGTTCTCTTTCAGCCAATCTCGGGACAGGTTTGAGGTGTGAGAACTTGCTCCGTCTTGCTGGAACCAGAACTTGCTCATGAGCGACGGGTAGAGGGTCTGGAGCTAACTCTTGAAGGTTTTGAGGAATTTCACATACCGCTCCTTGGTGACTGTCACTGCTGCGCCAGATTCTTCGATGAAGATTGGTCCGATGATGCCTCTGACACAGATTGCAGCCTACACCGTGCACTTAGGAGAGTGCAGGGGCTTGGTGGCTACTTCATTGGGTCTGGAGGACGCCCAGAAGACATTTGTCTTGGAGTTCGCCTTTCCGTCAAGATGGAAGTGGGCGTCATCTGAGGTCCAAAGGAGGTTAAGGAAACCTGGTGTCTCCTCGATCTTATCGAGAATCTTGACTGCCATAGCGTTCCTCTGCTTCTTGTCTGAGGCTGTAAGAGTCTGTAGCGTCTGTATTCTGTATGGGTAAGCCCTGATATCGTTCACCAGCACTCTCCTGCAAGTCTCATGGGAGATACCGAGGGACTGACTTCGCTTACGCACAGAGCGTTTCGGACTCTCCTGGAGAGACTCTCTCACACTTTCGACCAGCTCAGCTGTCCGCTTCTTGGGACGTCCCGAGTGGCTTGGACGGTTCTCACTGGCAGCGTTGAGGTTCTCCACAGTCCCATACTTCTCGAAGTGGTTCACCCAGTTCTGAATTCTGCTTTTGGATGGAGCCTTTTCACATTCGAACTGATGCATGAAACTGTCCTGGGTTTTCTTAAACGAGCCTGTCTTGTAGTAAAATTTAACACAGTGTATTCTTTGTCCCAGCTCCCACTGAGGTCTTGGTGTACTCACGGTCGTTGATTCTGCCATGTCCTGTAAAATAAGGGCAATCGGTGAATAAATAAAGGAGATATCACATAAAGTGTAAACGGGGGCCCGTTTTTAGGCAGTATTTTCTGTGTAATGCAAATGTTATTACATTAATCCAGTGAAAATGGGGCTGAACTTCAAACAAATTGCTAACAAAGGGTTTTAACTTGGATATTGGGCATGAACAAAAAAAAAAGTTTATCAAAATTAGTCTTGCGGAAAAAGGTCAACGGGCGCCATCTTTAAAATCCTACTTAACAATATTAAAATTTTGAGACATAAAATTCCTGACATTTCCTGACAAGTATATCCATTATTCCTGACAATTACTGACAAAAATAAACGTTTTTCCTGACAAAAAACTTTCTTAAATTAGAAATAAAAAAATATTTTTTGCATAAAAACCTACACAGAGCCTACCCCAAACTAGCTTGACATTTTCGAGGTGTTTTAAATTGGAATGATAGGTATCTATATGCTTAATAATAAACTAACACCAGAAAATTACTAGCCCCTGCCATATTTTCATATTTTTAAAATTTCTTATACAAATATGAATATAAAAGGTACAACACAGACTAAGTAGCCTTTTTCAAAGCAACAATTGTCACAATTTACAATAAAGGAATGGCCAGTTGGTCAAATGCTGGAGCAAGGCTCTTGTATAACTACCACAGAAAAAGTTAATGAACGGACCAAAGAACATTTCCTGTCAAGAATTAGTCAAATGTAACTACACCATCATCAAGATCTGGCTGTGGTGAGTTGCTGCAGTGGAGGCCTTTGCAATTACCACACAAGTTTGAACAGTCAATGCCATGTTTCCTGCAACTGCATCTTGCTGTAGTACACCCTGAAGTACAGTTACACCTAATTATAGCCAACAAATTTACAGGACCAGCTGGCGAGTCAGTCTTGATTGGTTGTAATTTACGATCTGAAACTTTCCATCTCCATTCATCAGGTTTTAGCTGGTTTCTACATTTCCATTCCGTAATTTGGAAGTAAACTCAAAGGCTGTGGAATTTTGTAGCTGCTCTTGTTGGTGGTAATGATTTGGCCTCAATATACTTTGAGCTTTTTACAACCTTTTCCTTAAAGAACCTCAGTCGAAGATGATTGATGTTTACCCCATCATTACCATTGTACAGGCATACTAAAGCCTTCTCCCCAGCTTCAATAACCTCTTCTGCACTGCTATCCTTGCCAAATACTTCTGCCAGTTTGAGGAAGTTTCTATTGTTCATCACCTTTCGAAGGAATGCTGCTTTCCTAATTCCATAAACAATGGATGTAGAATCACAACGAGGTAATGCATGGATTAAAAGAATGTCGGAACAGACCACATCTCCCTAAGATTTACTCATCTCTTTGATGTTCCAGACTTTCACACTTTTTGCACTATCGTTTGGTTATGGCATGAAGAAGAGGTTGTAACCATCATCTCTATTGGCATGATAACATAGAAGGACCAATAGGTCAGTGTCATCTGCTATCAAAATGGTTTCTCCTGTCTGTGCCAGTTCTAGAACAGTCTTCACAATTAATACGTCAGCGTCTCCAGATGCATGGACTACTTTACAACCTGCTTCCTCCAAACTCTTTCCTAGCAAGTTGGTGAACAATTGTTTGTTTTCTTGATTAGCTAGGAAAACATCCTTTTATAATTTAAACACCATTAAAAGGATCAGTGATACATTAACACCAACAGCTCGGAGTCCGTGAGTCGTGTTTTTAATGGATGAACAACTTTCATACCCATCAACGACAATGCATGCTTTTCCATATCTAGTTGTGACATATCTACGTTTTTGCCATGGGAGGCGTTGAAGTAGTTCTCCACCATCTAAGAGATACTGTGGATCTGAAGACTGTGAACCTGATTGTACAGAGGAAGTTAGTTCCCATATCGTGTCTGCCAAAGCCGTTTTTTGCCTCTCGCTGTAGTCCGAAGGAATCAAAAAGTGCAGGTAAGTAATCACGAAGCTCATACTGGAAATGGTTTTGCTGCTGCTTAGTTGAGGGTTCATTGGAAAATAGCACACACAGTCTCTGGAATAGGAGTTGTGGATCAGTCTCAACTGCTTCATCTTCGCTGAGCGAAACTTTTAACCCAAGTATAATAGCCTGATCCTTTCTTTCAAAAGTGTACTCATGGACATTTTCTCCAACCATTGAAGCTATGAGTGCCTCTCCTATGGAGTTTGCTCTGTCCACATTCACCTTTTCGTCTCCAGTTACTCCACTTGAAATGCTGTAAATGGACGGATCTTCCGTGAAAGGGTCATATGTCTGGAGAAACTCAAGGAGCTTCCATGTATCCTTCACATCTTGCTTTTTTCTTGCTGAGGTAGCCTTCTGGTGTTGGCCACTAGTGCCATAACGAATGCCTGATAGTTTTGTCCATACCCTGCCATGAGTACGACCTCCACACGTCTTCATGCTTCTCATTAGCACCTGCTCAATCACCAGATCCGTCGACAAGCCAGCCCAATAGCGATCACTCTGTCTAATCACATGAAATTCTTCAGAAAATTTCTGATACACTTCAGGATGGCTTTTCGGCAGCCTCTCCATTTGCTGCAAGCACAAGTAGGTCGACTTTGCATATAGGATGTGTCCTGCTGCAGCGAATATTACCAGCATTTTCCTTACAGCGTCAATGTGCAATTCTCAGTTCCCGGTGATAAACAATTGCAGGATCTTCACCATATCAAGGTATTGAATCCACAATTTTGCTGCTCGCTAGTTAACCATCGCATCCTTCACATGGTTGATTCTCTAGGCAATCCTGGTCATAGACTCTGATGACAGAACATTATTCAATATCTCAGCCCCATCAAGGAGACCTTTCAGTAGGCCCTGAACTTCCTTCAGGTCTTCATTTTGAGGAAATGACTCTTCTGCATCAGTGTTCGATTGATCATCCTCAGTGAGATGTGAAACTGGCAAATCATAGGCTTCCGCTAACAAAATAGCATTCAGAGCAGCATCAACTAAGAAGTGAGCACGAATGGCTCTTGCAATTGCTTTGCCACTTAGCATGTGCTTGACTGTGTTTTAAGCATACACAAGTTCAAAAAGTTCTTGCAATCCAGAACCTGTCATTAAATGACCAATTGCCCCCAGAAAGCTCATATGTATATGGAACCCACCAAGTCGCAAGACAAATGATTTCAGGAGAATGGCACTAGACTGTGACTTGACTATCATCATTGCTTTGTACCAAAGTGGTTGATCGAATGTTAGAATTGGTGTAATGTTGTTTTTCCTGGCTAAATTACTGATGTAACATAACGTTCAGTACATGCAGGTTGGGTTACCTGGGTTCATGACGATCATTGGCAAAAAAAACTGTGGCTGATTTCCCAGGATATGTTCCTTTATGCACTGACTGCATAAGGCCTGACCATGCGGGTCTGGACGAATGTAAAATTAGTGAACCCTCCCAAAGGATGTCAACATTAGCAGTGGAATCTACAACTGTCTTGGGCTGGAGCTCTTTAAATGTAACTGGTAGCTTGTTGGTGTGCTGTGAATCTAGGTACTTGATGTTGATCCTTCCAACCCTTATAATATCTTCTGAAAGGACGTGCATCCTTGGAATTGGTTTTGCTTTAACTTTCCCGGGCATAAAAGATACTATGATGCCTATACCGTGGAATGTGTTGTATCCATCAATAGTCCTTAAATTATGGTCCACGTTATCAGTTACGAACTGCACAAATTTAGTTTCAACAGGTGAGAGAGTTTCAGCGCCATGAACAAGAGCAGCACTTCTTTCGAATTTCTGGACTTCCGAGTAAGATGAAGAGAAGCCATGCTTATTCAGAGTGTCAATTAAGAATCTCCATTCAAATTAGTCATACATTTCCACTGCTAAACCAAACTGCAAAGGTGCAAGGGGAACTCTGGGTCTAGCAGCCTGCATTATCGCTTGACCAACTGATGTAAGTTTCAAATCATTATCTTAGCCTGCAAATATCTTCCTGAGAAAGATCAACAATGTTTTAGGAACATATTCAAGAATGGCATCCTGTTCAAGATCATTATTAGACGGGTAATATTCTGAAATTGTCTGGATACCTTTAATGTCATTCTTGATAAGCTTGGCTGCCGTCTCTATGATTCTAATGGCCTCTGATTCTGAATTGTCTGTTGAGCGGTTATGTGCATAGAATTCCTGGAGAATACATTTTGCTGTACGTAAAAATGTAACAACATTATGGTTCCCATTAATTCTAATCACAATGATTTTGTCTTTGAAATGTTCTAACAATCGACATTTCATGTATGAGAGACTGTATGGTTCAAAGCCAGTGTCATCGAGAATTTCCTCTATTTTTTAACAAAATCGACAATGGTGAGTGGACTCTCGTCATTTTGCTGCAAATATTTAGCAACTTCCAGAAATGTCTGCTTTCTCTCTGAATCCTCTGGCTTACCAAGGTATTGTTTCTTAGAAGAATCAGCCTTAGGAATGTTTTTATTGGAATGAAAGTTTGCAAAACATGTTCTGTGATGACGTGCTTCTTCTGAAACAAGGTCAGCTACATAACCTATTCTACCTTTAACAGTGGATGTCCAGCCATCATTTTTCGGACTTTCTCACACACTTTTAACACTCTGTCATTAAACTCAATAGTTTCTACATGGGAAGCATAAACACCTCTTTTCTTTTTACAAGATTTTTGCTCCAGAACCACAAAAAAATGTTCCTTAAAGTTTAACACACACAAAGAGCGGCTAGCAGGGAATAGCATTTCAGCATGGGTGGACCTGTGTATTCGGTCAATTTCTATGTATTTGGGGTTGATCCAACGCTATCTGCATTTCTCGTGAAGACGTTGAATAATCTGAATTATGATCTTCTCTCCACGTTGTTCAGAAGCTCTGCTAATAGAATCGATGCCCTTCTGGCTGACGATGAATGTTTCTTCATTGCTGGACAGTTCATTGTTGCAAATAGCACACTTGTAAGCATCCATAATTATCGGTACTTCACTTTGGCCTATCTGAAATTAGAATATGACAGAATATTAAGCTCCTGCAGTAATACATCAAAAAGGAACAAAAATAAGAAGTTATAATTATATTTAACTTTATGAAAACTGTTGGTTTTATCCAATTTCACATTGCTACATTTGGTATTTTTGAAGATGAATTTACAGAAATTGAGTTGAGAGAGGACAGGCTAGAATCGGCGGCAATCTTTAAAGATGGCGCCCGTTGACCCCTTTCCGCAAGGCTAATTTTGGTAAACTTTTTTTTATCTGAAAAGAAGGGTTATTCATGCCCAATATCCAAGTTAAAAATCTTTATAAGCAATTTCTTTGAGGTTCAGCCAAAAAATCAGCTAGATTTACTGGACTAAATATGACAGATAACTTACGTCTGGATATCCTCGTGTAAATCCTTTCCATTCACCGAATCAGGGTCTTAGTTGTGGTGGGGCATTGGCCAATGAATGTACCATAATAGTAGGTGTCCTATAAACTTTCAGGCCCATCCGGGTCCATCTTCAGGTGAATTAGCTAAAGACCATGGTGGTAATGCTATCAATATTAGCATTAACACCATGGTGTTTACCTATTTCGCTAGACGATGAATCCGGATGGGCCTGAAAGTACTTGTGACACCTAAAGTTATGGCAGATCATCGGCCAATTACCCACCACAACTAAGACCCTGATTCGGCAAATGGAAAGGATCCACACAAGGATATCGCACAGAAGCGTAGAAATACATAGTATAGTACCCAGGCGCGATTCTAACCCCACTCGGCGAGATAGACCCGTAGAATTTGTTACATGAATCTATCTAAGAGACGGAAACTTTGATATAAAACCTGCGCTCTACATCATCATTAAGGCATCCTCCCTTGGCTTGTCCCTAAAACCAAACTTTGTAGAATGAGAGTGCTGTGTGTCGTACAGGCGCACAGCATGACCATCTACATGTACAGATATCCCTAAATGGGATCCAATGGTAGGAGGCAACTAAACAAGTATCAAACAGTGTATATAGCATAGCACAAACGGAAACCAGTAGACGTGTATGCCATATCTATTCCTATACTTGTAAAAATAATCCGGCCTACTGACTCGTCAGCGTGCCCACAATCAGACATTGCAATTTGGTAGGGATGGCTTCTTCTGTAAATAAGTCGCAATCACCAATCACCCTATATATATATATATATATATATATATATATATATATATATATATATATATAATTTCCTTAAATGATCATTATGTATTTTGGAATATATATTCTAGGAAACACGGTAAGTAACAGGGTCACATTATTGTTTTTGTAAACTTTAACATTTAAGGATGCATAGATATAAAGTTAAATATGTGATAGACAATGGATACCCCCTGTAAGAGTACCTGCGTGATGTGTCTATAGTAAAGTAAGATTTTCGTAATTACCGACCGCACCTCTCCTGAACATTGTTTTAGTCTAGTCAACTAAAGACGACTGGAAACAATGTCGGTATCTGTAATGACTCGATTTGAATGGATTTCTACATTTCTTTTAGATTTATTCGGGTGAAAAGGCAATAGAAAAGTGGAAATATGACCATAAAACTGTTCAAAGAATGTCTCGTAACCTTGGAACAAAAGTTTGTATGATTCAAAATGAAACAGATTCTACTGAGGATTTCTTTGACGACATTGTTTTTACGGTATTTTATTAATAGGAAAGAAAATACTGACTTAAAATGAAAACTACATAGCGCCTCTAATAGCAATTAGAGAGAGAGATAGAAAGAAAGAACGGGAGAGACAGAGAGAGAGGGGGAGAGAGAGACAAAGGTAGACAGAGAAAGGAGGAGAATGGGGAGAGAAAGAGGAAAGGGCGTGTGAAAGACAGAGCAGTCGTCTATGAACTTTTCTTATTACCCTTATTTCTTTCAAGCTAGCTAAAATGTATTAATTTTTATTTGAATTATATTCCTTGTAAAATAAATGAACGTAATATTTTAAGAAAGATTTTGGTAATTAATCCATTGTTTAATTAAATCTCTTTAATTAATTACTGTTTATATCGACAAAACTATTGCATATTTATAGAAAAATAAAATTACAAATGAATAACACGAAACATTAATTTATTATAAACTGTTTCAAAAATAGTTATGCAAATTAGGCATACAAATAGCTGTGTTTGGGTCTTTACTTTTTACTATATATACTGTATTTCAAAAGACTATGTTATATTATTGATCGGCCTTTGTTCCGATGGATACTACACCCCATACACTGATATCGTCTTGGCCTTCGGGGCTTGATTTACGCCGGTCTATGGGTCTGTCCTGTGCAGTTCTAAGAGGTCAACATTCCCAGGCTTTGCCTCCCCACTTTGGGGAGGAGTAAGTTTATTGCTTATTGTCTGAGGCGCCCCTACCGGTATAGTGAAATTCGCCTGAAGCTATCAAGACGAATTATGTCCAACTTTCACTGCAGAAATGAAACCACAATATTTTTTACATGAAAGAATAGAACTATAAATTATGAAAATTTAAAGATTCAAAATAGCATTAAAATCACGTTCTCAAAATAAAATGTTCCAACAAACGTGATTTTTTAATGAGAAAAACCTTTATAACATCGATCGGTAGAAAGTAAGGAAAAACAACGGGAAGTTGTCTTTAAATTCTGCCATAATCGTAGAGAAAAAGTTTCCCCCGCTCAGAAAACATCACGTTTAAGAATTGGGCTAAGGAACGCATTAATTATCTGGAGAATAAACAGCAGACATAAAAAGAAGTTCCATTGTCGAAAAGCCCGATCAGCGCAATAGGCATGCTGGGAGCCTCGGTTTATTGGTTTTTGGTGAAGGGTTCCGAATTCATAGGGGAGATAATAATGGCAGTTCTTATTACTTCACCAAGGAAATATGAAATTCAATGTCTGTATAAAATCATGTTTGTTGGAACTTTTACTTGTGAAACCTGCTTTATATGATATTTTGAATTTTTGAATCTCTCTTTCCCCTCCATCTCTCTGTAAATATATATATATATATATATATATATATATATATATATATATATATATATATAGAGAGAGAGAGAGAGAGAGAG
>OY744538.1:38637891-38682891 GCA_963556195.1 Sepiola atlantica | reverse complement strand
TATTCTGCATTTTGTACAGTCTAACCTAACCCTAACCCTAACCGATGAATGTCTAGATGTAGAGACCTGAATCTTAAGCCTAACCTTAAATTAAACCCGACATATGTCGAGACAGAAATCACAAACGTAGATCATGTGCGTGTGTGCAGACTGCGCATGACTGGTGGGGCCATTATTTTTTTTCCAAAACTCATTCTTCCATTAATGAGGGTGCTCCTCTACAAAATATACCATTCACCTTCATGCACACACACGGGGAGTTGGCAAGTAGTAATCGTGGTCCATCCAGTGAGTTACATGAGAAACCAATGACCACAAAACTGAATCAAAATATCGCAACTTGTTGATTCGTACGTATTGCGTTACTCTCACACACACCTACATACACTCTCACACACACCTACATACACACACACACGCGCGCGCGGACATTTACACATAGCTACACTCACGCTCTAGAACTCACACGAACTAACCCTCACTTGAACTTTCACAGGACACACTCACACTCGAATTTGCTAACATTTAACCATGCACAACTATTCTCGCACACACACTAACCTGTACTTACACACACACAAACACACACATATACACTCACACTTAGATGAATAGTCTTAGCTAACATTTCATATTTGATACGAGGACAATTTACACACACACACACACACACATATATATATATATATATATATATATATATATATATATATATATATATATATATATATACATACCTCCTCATATATACATAAATCATGATCCGATGTGGGCAATTAAAGTGCTACTAGTGAACCAGACCCTGGTGTGGGCAGCACCAGGCAACATATCATACCTGTTCTCCATGCGGTCCGATTCAGTCATGCTGCATTAAGTCATATCACTCAAGCAAGCTATTTCTCGGTCTACTACGCTACCTTTACCTGGTATATCCAGATGTATTATGTAGTTAACGCAAGAGGTGGCACGCTGTACATGCCAAAACAACCTGAGACGCCGAGCGCGTAAGGCACTAATAATCCCCCAATACCAAATTTATGATCAAGCACGGTTGAAGGGTACAATTCTCTTCAGTTCGAAGCCACACATTCACCTGATCACTGTAATTGTGCTGAAGCCATTGCAGATCAGAAGTGTTGTCCACATGGTAGAGAGAACACAGGCTAAAAAGACTGTCGACAATCTTGAAAAAAATGTGCCTGAATGTAAGGGTTGTCAGCAGTTTCCTAAAACTTATCCAAAGAACATAACAGTGATCAGGAATAGCACGTTCGTTACCATCACCAGAATTCAACATGTCACCCAAGTAAGCAAAAGGCTTCTTCAACATTAAGTGAATATATATATATATATATATATATATATATATATATACTATAAAAATATACTTATGACAAGTGAGCTACATAAAAACGTTTGCATTTATTCCAAAACGAAATCGTAAGGCTAAATGTTTATCTTCAGGTGATGTCCACTCCAAATTATAACCAATTAAAATTCTTAATGTTATTAGCACACCTCCAGCACCCGTTCTTATTCATTTTAACTAACCAATGAATTTTTCTCTTCATTTGTTAAAAAAATTTTTTGCCGCTTTTTATTTTTAAGTGAGTACAATTAACAAAAAGTTGAGCCGTACTGACCATCAGTACAAGTATAGCCCGTCTTGTTTTTGTTCGTACTTTTCGCACTATCATATTAGGTTTAAAAGCTATATTATTGTTATTATAGAAGATTTTGGTTGATTTGTTTGGGTTTTGTGTAGCTTCGATTCGCTTTATCTTTTTTATTTTAAGTGCCTTAGTTTGTAGCTTTTTCACTTCTATGATTAAGTAATGTTTAATATTTTGAAACTTAAAGATTTTTAGTTTCTCGTTTAGACATAATTAACACAGATTGTTTTACTTTAAGATTTTCCATTCAAGTAACGGAGATTTATTACTATATTTTTCAAAAAATGCCTTAATAGTTATTAATACTATTTATTAATACTATTTATGTTTTATTTAATAAAATGTGCTTTTGTGATTATAATATATTTAAAAAAAAAACTAATATCGGTTTCCCTATATCATATTGAAGTCTTTACAGGTTTTCATCACTAGGCTTGCTTGATTATGCTTCTTACTAAGCAATTATTTTCTATGGGGCAATTCATCCTTATTTTACAGTTACAGCATTTTTTTAAATTTTTACTGTCTTATTTCACTCTTAATTTTTACTTTTCTTTGTTTTTATTATTGATTTCATTATTATTATTTTATTTTTTATTATTGTTGTTATTATTATATTTATCGCCTTTTCTTCGAATTGTATTTTTCTCTTCACTACTATAAAATATTTATTATTAGGAGCCTTAATAATAATTTATAGATTCGCACAACAGCTGTAACTAATTTATATTTTTGTATTATTTGAACTAGTCTTCTCATCTTGGATGGTATTCTCACAACTATTTGGCCGATGTAACCTCCGAACTTATTCAGATTTATCTTGTCGAACTTCGACATCTTTGTGTCTAATCTGGGAATATATGCGACATTTTATTTAATTCGCAGAGCTTGATTGTTTTCATTCTGTCCGCCATGACCGGGTAGAAGTATCAAGTATTTTTGTAAATTTTAGTATTAACTAGTATCGCCTGTAGTGAGAATTGAACCATAAGTCTGCAGAAGACTGCCACTTAGAACAAATAAAACAAGCAGATTTTACCCACCTTCCAGCTTTGATCCACATCTTGCTGCGATGAGAAGCAAGTAAAAACAACCTTAAATCCAGTCAGAAATATGTTCGAATTAACAGTTTAAATGCTTTAAAACCATTTTCGAATTTCGCACGGTACATGAAAATCATTTCTTTTTCAGTACTTCGTATCAGCTCCATTTTTAAATGGAAATCGCTCCAGACAGGCCATGAAACCACATGATGTAAGTAGATAAAACTACTACTTCAAGGTTTAAAACTAGTCAACGATAAATGTTAGATGGATAGATTCCGATCCAGAAAACCGCAATTATTCCCCCTTTGTCAGAAATATCGCTCAATAAATGTGAGGACAAAATAAGGGTGGCGAGAGTTACAAGGTTTCCGAAAGAAAAGCCAATGTCCACTTTCTACTCTTTTTAATGAATGTTGTGATACTGTGGGTTGTCCCCCCCTTCGCAGCCGATGAAATGATTCACAAAAAGAAAACACTATCGAAAGTAAGGTAAGAAAAGATGATGCAGGCCACCGAATTCTTTTGAATTCGCGAGGCAGTAAGTCGCTTCACAGTTGATGAGTTTAAGTCAGTTTTGTGGCAGTTTGCGGCTCGGAGAGGAGAAGATCAGATCGAAGCAGATCGAACCGAGAAAACGACAAGACAGCTATAAACAGACACCGTTTGGGGGAACTCTTTTTGATATCACACACATCCAGAGCTCAACTGAGTTATATACCAACAATTTGTCTTATGTTGTTTCTATTGTAGTGCGACCACGAAGGCGATCCTTGCGCATCAATGTTTCCGATTGTGATTTACGGAACAGACCTGAAATAGCCGAGCCGTATATGAATAGTCAATCAGATGACATTAAGCCAAAGAACTTCTTCATTTTTCCTTCTTGGACTCAAGGTTAGGGTCAAACCACTCACCCTCCGTATTAAGAATGGGTGTAATAATTGTCTTCAAATCATTAAGTGAATCAACTTTATTCATTTAAAAAAATTTTTTAAACATTATTTATTTGAGGAGCTAAATTGTTTTGAACCGTAACCTTTACCAACCCAAAACGGTGCATTTCTGGTTGCATTTGTTTCAAATATGCTTTAGTGTCGTTTGATTTTTTTACATTATTTTCGCGGCTTTCAAATCGTAAATTGCTTCAGCCATTTCCGGTTTGTTCCTTAAATCGCAATCGGAAGCATTCGGGACGATATTGGTCCTCGTCTATAGAACACTTTTATTTTCTTTTTAAATACTTTTTGATAATCATGCGCTAAATGTTCGAGTCGACAATGGCTGAACTACTTTTTTTTAAATATATATTTTTTTAAAAAATCACTCTCAAAACGAGGCCGTCTCTAAAATGTATTTTTTTCCTTTGTCCGATTGTTATGAGCTTGTTTGTAATAGTATCTTCTTAGTTTAGGTGGTAACTCACCGCTGAGGAAATTTGTTATATTCTATGAAAACATCGCATAAATCATATGATATCCTGTATTATCGGAGGCAACTAAGCGTACTTGAATGTTAAGCGAAAGAAAAACAAGAATACTTCGAAAATACCATTGTGTATGTAGGTCACCGACTCGCATACCTACACCTGTAAGTAGGTTAATTTTAGCAACACAAAAATAGGGCTTTATTTTAAGACTAACGAATTTAGTACCACTGGGTACGCGTGTACTCAGATGCAGTGTATATCAGGAAAATATCAACAAATCTCAGAGACACACACTCTCTCATACACACGCGCGCATGCGCACATACATATATATTTCACACTATAATACATACCAATGTGTATTGATGTGTATATTTATATATACTAACAATAATATGCGACCGGAGGAAGCATATTAGTGCTAGTATATATGATGAACGAACAGATACTACACTGCCAAAGGAGGACGTAATTCATAGGAGAATGCTATTATAACGAACAGACATATGCTACACTACTCCCCCCTCCCCCAAAAAAGAGGAAGTACTATTAGCGAGGATGGTCTCATGACAACAGAAAAGATACTACACTACCCCCCCCCCCCCCAAACGGAGGAGGCAATGCCTGGGAGGATGGTGTCATGACCACGAAGTTTTATGATCTTACAAGCTGGTGTTACGTTAATTGAAATACTTGAAACCTTAAAGCATTTCATTCATAACGTTTTTGTAAACACGAAACAAAATCTTTCTCGTTTATTCATATAGATTGTAAAACATTAACATTTTTGTAATTTTGGTAAAAACTTATTCATTTTTTAAACGTGACTATAAAAAATCGAAAAGAAAGAAATCAATTTGCCCTTTTTTACTTTGAATGCAAAAATTGATCGCAATTTGCTAGAAAACCAAGTCGGTCTCTCTAAACAAAAAACTTTTGTAACTCAAATTCGAAATATTTGTCCCAAAAATAAAACAACCATTGATTTTTATGTTTCGGAATGTTTTAGATGAGGGTTGATAATTTGTATTATTTGGTATATTCGAACTACTGTTATCATCTTGGGTGGTTTTATCACAACGTTTCGGCCGATGTAACCTCCGACCTTCTTCAGGTGTACTTTGTCGACAGAAAAATTCCCGCGTTCGACAAAGTATACCTGAAGAAGGTCGGAGGTTACATCGGCCGAAACGTTGTGATAAAAACACCAAGATAAGAACAGTAGTCTGAATATACCAAATTCTACAAATCATTGAATTATATGAAAAAACAATAACAAATAATAGTTAATTAATAAAATGTATTTTTTTAAAAACCAATATACAAATTAGTTAATATTGCGAGTGATATAGCATATACATAAGCAGTATATAAAAATATAGTGTGTCCATTGTGTTAAGTTTAATTAACTTGAAATGGAGTTTTGGCTTTACCGTTCGTGCAAAAAATCGGCCCAGCTTTCGCATTTGTTCATTTAGATTCTATGTTAAGGCTTCTCTACTAGACTTTCTATTTTCTATATTCAAAGCGATATTTTATCCTGGTGAATTAGTTTCACGTTTTGAGTTGTTATTCTTTGCATTGTGCCTAATCAATCACATAATACTTGATGAATATAATCAAATGTTTGCTTATAAGGACTGTCTCCCCACCAACACAAGAGAGAACGGCTTGAGACAGTTAATTTCAAACCTTTTATTATATATCCCCTAACAACGCCAAATACAAGGAAGCCTCCAGAGCTATACTAAAATCACATTTTCTTATTCCCCTCCCTTTGATGAGGGAAATAGTCCGAAGAGAAATGAAAAAAAAAAAACAATAATAAAGTGACGATGGTATAAAACGAATATGCAAACCTATCACTATGACGCCATGTACCTATAAATGTGACGTCATGTGCACAGGATAACATTAAAAATCATGATCACATTAAACGAAAAAATGGCTATTTGACCCCTTAAAAATGAATCTTTTAAAAAATGTTTGGATGTTATTTTCTCAAGGTTATGCCGGTTAAAATATTACCTAATTTGGGGGTGTTTGTTGAGTATTTTAAAAGTCTTAGCGTTACATACATACATACAGATTTTTGCCTTATATATTGAGAGAGGGTTGCTATGGAGATATCCTTTCTTGGGCAGATCCAATTATTTTTTTTTTTACTTAAGTTGTAATTATGTAATGAATATTATTGTAAAAGAATCTTAGTATTTTTAGGGATTTTATTGAAATTGCTTTATTTTGTTACAAAAATAGGGGAGGTAATCCGACGATTTGTGCGGGGAGAGACACAGGGAGAGAAACCTCTTCACTTGATTAAAAAAAAGAGACAATCAGAATGAAAAAGAAAAGAGATTTATGTGTTATATATGTTGAAGTTGTATTTACCTCAGAGAGTGTGTCTAGATTAACATTATTGTTTATGCGTTGTAAAGATACAAGGGACACCGGAGATATATTGTATTTTTATGTCTAAATGTCATAAGAGACACTGTTTTATTTTGTCTGTGTAAAATTGTGTAAGGACGTTGTTTTTACTGTTTGTCAAAAAAAAATGGCGGAATCTCTAACAAGTTCAGAAGTGTGGATGAAGTCCTCTTAGTAGGAGGTGAAAAAATTCTCCATTACCTTTTTTTTGGGGAAAGAAGGGCAAAAACAAAATGTTGGAATGCCTGTCAATATGAGAAGTGATTTAAAAGCTGATTTTGTAGAAGGTACGTTAAAATTCCTTCTGTGATAAGTGAGTTAAAAGTCCACTTGTTTTTTTTTTATGGTAGAGGATGGAAATGACGGAATGACTGTTAATATGAGAGGTGATTCAAAAGTCCTTTTTTGTGGGAGGTCAGTTAAAATTAACCTTGCTTGTTTTTTCTACCCTGATGGAGGGGCGAAGGAATATTTCCTTTCTGTGGTATGTGAAGCGAGTACCAGTGGGCAGGAGCCTGTCAAAAATATGTAATTGCTTTGTTGTATATATTAATTTTCTAGGAGTACTTAAATACCTTGGAGCTAGTGAGAAGGTTAAATGCACGCTGGAGATCCGGTTCGGAAAGCAACAGGTTAGTTTTGTTTTGTTGTTCTTGTTTTTGGTTGCCTATCATGCTCCTGTTTAACTTATGTAATATGTACGAGGGCCGTTCAATAAGTAATGCCCCTGACCCACTTTCAGTTGTCTGATCTAGATGAAAATTTGCATGTGTAATGATGTATATCTGTATGGGTTATGTTGCAAAATACAGCTCTGAACTAATTGTGGTTTCTGATTTACAGGTGATTGAACTGAGTCAAGTGTGAAATAGGGCTAGTTGAGTGTCGTGCAGTGATCCGGTTTTAGTATTTGAAAAACGCACATCAAAGGAGACTTTTGATGAAATGAAAGAAACTTATGGTGATGATGCCCCATCATGTGACCTTGTAAAACGCTGGCATCGTAAATTCAATCATGGCCGGAAGTCTGTGGAAACAGCTCCAAGACTTGGTCGTTCCTCTTCTGCCATTGATGAGACATTTGTCCGTCAAGTTGAGGCTGCCATTTTGGGAGATCGACGCATTACTATTCGCCAAATAGCCGAGAGAGGTCAAGATTAGTACAGGGTCTGTAGAAACAATCATTCATGACCATTTGCATAAGGTGTCTGCCATTACTTACATTTTGATTAAGTTTGGTTACAATTGGTTTATCGTTGTGGACGCTAGGCTGGACACAGTCATAGTGCCAAATAAACTTGACCAAAACAATAGTAAACGGAAAGGTAGATGATTTAATAAAACGTCAGGTAACACCCTCCAAGGAAACCCAAAGGTAGAATTCTGGCACAAGATAACAATTATTACAAAGAAGAAGAAGCAGAAGAGGTTGAACACTTTCCAAAGAAATTATGAACAGGGACAAAACGAAACTCCCATCTATAAGGAACGAAGAAATTAAATGAAGGAAAAAGAACACCAAAACAACCGAATCCGACAGAAACAGAACAGTTCTGGAACAATATATGGGAAAAACGACAAGACTATAACAGAAATAGAGAATGGCTGAAAAACGTGAAAGAAGACCTTTAGGAAATTGAAGAAGGAACAGAAACACTCAAGACACCATTAAGAAAAATGACGAAATAAAAACCACCAAATTCACGACCTTACATGAAAGACTAAGATAAAAACTTAAGATGTAGACACGAAATTTACCTATCAGAGTGGATGACTAAAAAACAAACCAAAGTAACCCCAACAGGGAGCTGGAAAGGAACACTCTTGAGTAATTACAGACAGTAACTTGCCTACCAACCGTGGAAAACTTTAACAGCACAAATATAAAAACAGATCTACAACTTCCTTAATAATAGTATATCACTACTCTAGGAACAGAAAGGATGCTGGAAAACGAGGGACACATGATCTGCTATACATCCAAGATCCGGAAGGAGGTTAAAAGCAGTAACAACAAATTCCCTTGCGATGAATCAATTGTAAGAAAGTCTAAAACATTGAATGTTTGAGTGCGTACAAAATACTCGACAAAGGTTTAAATTTTATGGAGAAACCAATAGAATCATAGAAACTGGAACTGACTGCTGGAAGACAACACCTAAAAGAAATAAGAATACGTAGATGTATTTCGCAGGAATAATCTCTCTCATAACTACTTGTTTATCAGAGCTATTATGCTACTTAAGAGAATCGTCAGGAAGTAGAATGCCGAATATAAATTAACTGACAAAGAAGAAAAGTTAAAGCACCACATGTATATGAAGGACCTGAAACTATTTGCAAAAAATAAAAACAAAAAGAAACTAGAAAAGCTAATAAATACAAGTAAAATTTTCAGTTAAGACAAATGGAATTCGTAATGTAAACGGTTGCACTACCTGAGATGAAATAGCTAAAATGCGAAACAGCAGAGGGCATAGTACTGTCCAACTGAAAGGCAATGAGGACACTTGGCGAACATGATACCTATAAATACCTCAAAGTACTGGAAGCGGATGCCATCAAAGCAACAGAAATGAAAGAGAACATTGGAAGAGAATAAGAGAAAATAATAAGAAAATGGTAAAATGGCATAACAGCCGAGATTTGCCACTTCCGGTTAAGAATGTGTTCAGCAGTCAACGGTGAATTATTAAAATCAGTTCCCAGTGTATTTCACACATCAGAAAATCTAGGTAAATACATCAGAAATTGTAAAACGTGATTGTTTTCATTGGAAATGTTGAATTTTATTTTTATATTTATAATTGGAATGTTTTTTTTTACAAATACTTCAAGGAAATATTTTTTAAAATACCCCCTCCCCATTTTTAGAATTGCTTTCTAAAAAATAACATTATTATTTATGAAGCCATTTTAACCATGGGGAGGGAGCTTCGTAAACTATTTTGAACTTTCACCTAATAATTTAATAAACAAAAGAAAATGTGTTTTTTCCTAAATAAGAATAGTTAACAATGCCCTTGGTTGAGACGTACTATAGCAGGAACTAACTTTCGCAATTCACCACTTT
This sequence comes from Sepiola atlantica, assembly GCA_963556195.1. Classification (NCBI taxonomy): domain Eukaryota; kingdom Metazoa; phylum Mollusca; class Cephalopoda; order Sepiida; family Sepiolidae; genus Sepiola; species Sepiola atlantica. The sequence goes on along the minus strand of OY744538.1, from coordinate 38,673,243 downwards.
CTGTTGAACAAATTCCTAGCCGGAAGTGGCAAAACTCGGTCTTTATGCCATTTTACCAATAAAACTACATACATTATATAGTAGAAACATAGACGGAATAAATACCTGTGTAGTACCCCTAGTAAGATACCCTGCATCTTTCATCGACTGGACAAAAGAAGAACTCAGGCATCTAAGCCATGAAACTAGCAAACTCATGACCATGCACCCACTCTAATAATGATACTGACCGTCTCTCTGTAAAAAGTAGCAATAGAACTGCATGGTATGATAAAGGAAGGAGACACATACATGACCCTAAGTACAGAAAGGCTGATTACCGCTGAAAATGTCATCGCTATAATAAACAATACAAAAAGCAGTGAAACCTAAAACAAAGGGGTGACGAAAGCAAGACGGCAGCTACATAGACGATTTATAAGACTGATCGAAGAAGAGATGCGCTAAACATTTAGATTATGTCTCCGAAGCTGCCGGACTGCAGTTTTCTTCAGTCTTTAAAGGTCCACCCTTCCATGCTTTACCTTCTATCTGTGTAGTATTATTGCTGTGCTTAAAAGGAATGACAACACATTGATATATGAAAATATAACGATATATCTTAATTGTCGTGACGGTGAGTGATAGTGGGTTGGTAGGAAGAATATGCACGCACAGGAATTCGACGGTCGATTCTTCTGAGCACAAGCGTCAACCAACTGCCGATATCAATTTCAGGTTGTTATAATATAACAATTTGTTACCACCATAAACACCCCCATGGGATGGCATTGCCCTGGAGCTACGCCTCTAGAGCGCTTTAGTCGGCGACGCGATTTTAATCAATTGACAAACTACAATATTTTTTATCTTCTCTCGGTATGATTTGATTGCACCTGGCATGTACTTCTTGTCAATGACCTTTAATTTTCCAATATTTCTCTTTCTTTTGATTATCGATCTTATGTTGCTTCTTCGCATGTTAGGTGCATCATTTTTATTCAAATGACATTTTAGTCATCCGATAATTATCTTATTTTTTTATGCATCCAGTATTTATCTTATGACAATCGATCATGTTATGTCGATTCTTCCGATGCAGGTGGTTGAAGTTAGGTACATTATTTTTATTCAAATAATCTTTTGGTCATCCGATAATTATCTTATCTTTTGACAATCGTCAGGTGCATCTTCTCTTGCCAACATGCCTTTTCCGTATTCACGGCCTGGATATTTAACATCTGAGAAGAGGGTTAGTTTGTTGTTGATCGCCTGAGGAGCCCATACCGAAGAATGACTAATGGGTTGCTCAAGCATTTTTTATTATGCCAGAGTGCACTTATCCTAGTTCGCTGGCTTCTCCAAACCACACATGACCTTGTAACTAATCTCCTGAAAGAGAAGCAGCTACCTGGACGATTTATAAGACTGACCAGATGACGCGCGGAAACACATAGACATGACTACGAAGTGAATACTTGAATAGAAAAATGGAATCGCTCCTGACAGTCGCACAAAATAATGCGATTTGAACGAACTGTATAAAAGCCAAGCTAGAAAAAAAACTAGTAAAAAAGTAAATGTAGACTCCGTTAACAAAAGGATTACATTGTAGATTACATTATAAGTGACTATAACAAACTAACCCAAAAAGAATGCAAAAATAGACACAAGTGTGTGGGGAAGGCAGTTTTTTCGGGCACATAGACAAACCTCTGTACTTTAAACATGCAGATAAATGGTACAGACAGAATCCGTTGGCAGTAATGATAAATAAAAATCACAAAATTATAAAAGTACAAGCAGAAAACTTATCTAGACAAAGAGACTGGACGTGATAATAGACAACAATGAGGAAAACCCTGCCAAATCGTAGATTTATCGTCCTGATAGACAAAAGATCAAGGAGGTAGAAAAACTAAGCAAATACATGCAACTTTCCAAAGAACTGAGAGGAAAATTGAACATGAAGAAACTTACTGCAATAATAATTCATTGGAGGAGCGGTAGGGAGAGTTACGAAAAACTGGGAAAAAAAGGAGAAATTGGATTCAAAGGGAAGATTGACATCAGAATATCAACAAACACTGACAACGTGCAACATCACATACCGATATTCAATTCCAGCCGACAACATCGGGCGGACATCCATAACTAAATACATTATACCTTTAGTGAAAAGTAAATTGAAGAAAAAAACATGTCTATTTTATGAATAAGCTAATTGATCATCGCTTATCAGGGCCTGAGGCCAACTCGAAAATTAGGATACTATCGGTTAGACGTTGAGTGGCATCGCGCGAGGATAGGAAACAATTGCAAAATGGGCAGAAGATTTCTTAAGAGGAATTGATTATCCAAAAGGACGGGTTAACAAGTATTTCTTTAACTTAGACTTGAAGACGACCATGTTATATACGGCATAATCACGTTAACACACAGCGAAGTAAAGCAACGTTTAGCCTGGTCACTACAAGATGGGTGACCATTTGGAAATGCCAGGCGTTGAATGTAGGAGGACGTCGACACCTCTCTGCATGAACTTAAAAACTTAACGTCGTCATCTTCCCTTACCGGGCTATACATGTGCTTGGGGACTGCTTGTGAATTTGATACTCCAATAAAACTTCTCTCTTCGGAGGAGGCTGCAGAGAAGAAAATAGATCATCCCCCACTAGATTGCGAAGTCGGTTTTGTATCCTGCCAAGGCAAGAATAAGTGTTTACATATATGCCGGTCCCTCGACGACTATCGCCCTCAACATTCATGTTGTTGTTTTCGTCTCCTTCATATTCTCGTTCTGGTTGTGACCGTGTCGTTTCTTGTATTGGCGATCGCCGAGGGCGCGTGCACTGGTTTCAGGTTGAGTACAAAAACAAAATCGATGGGGACTCACAAGCAAAAACACAAACTCAGATATATAAATTATGTATATGATTTGTTCGTAACGGGCGTGTATGTGTGTCGCTGGGGGCCAGTATTTCAAATACCGAATCTCAACTAAATGCTAACTGAGATCATTTTCCTGTCGAGGCCAGTCATTGTCCACCCAAAGTTTTCTAGTCGTCAAATGTTATCGTCTGCTTGACCCGATCTAAATATCTGCCGAGCCCTGACTTCTCAAGTTTACACCTATCTGATTGCTAAATAAACTTATTTTCAACTGCGAATCCTAAACGTTGAATCTTTATCTCAGTCAGCTCAAGCTGATCACCGGAACTTACTACGTCCGTCTCGTTTCTCAGCCGCACCAAGAAACTGACCACTGTCCGGCGCCATCCCGTCTGTAGAGTTTAATAGATTTCGGCGGCCTCCCTATCGCCTGCTCACTTATTTCACTTCCGATCATTTATCTTTTTTGTGAATCTTCTCCGGGGTTTTGGCTCAGGAGGTGATCAATCAATAGTATACCCTATGCTCAACTTGTCATTTATTCCATAAATTACAAAATAAAAACAATATATTTATATTACATACATTACAACAAATCATACGTTCATATTACATAAATTAATCACTATTCATACATACGAGGGGGGTTCAATCAGTAATGCCATTGACCCATTTCCCATACCAGTAGATTAATGAAACTTGGCACAGTTATTAGTCTTTCTCTACATAGGAACCACCCAGAGTTATGCATTTCTCCCATCGTTTGATGCAGCTTTGGACACCGTTTTTTTGTAGAACACCCCAGGTTGGTCCTCCAACCACGTCGTTACCTCAGAAATCAAGGCTGCATCATTTGGGAAACGCTTTCCTTTCAAAAACAACTTCATGGATGGGAAGAGATGAAAGTCAGAAAGTGCAAAGTCAGGAGAGTAAAGGGGGTGGGGGAGGATTTCATAGCTACGCGTCCATGCTTCTGATCTGGCGACATGCGAGTTGTGGACCGGAGCGTTGTCCTGCAGGAGGAGGATATCTTTGCTGATCTTGTCCCGCTTCTTGATTTTGATAGCTTCTCTTAATTTCATCAAAAGTTATGCGTAATAGGCTCTTGTAAGTGTGGTACACTTTGCCAGTAAATCTGTCATCACTACTCCGTCCTGATCTCAGAAGACTGTGAGCATAACCTTGCCAGCGGAGGGCTGCACCCTTGCCTTTTTTGGAGGTAGTGAGTCCAAGTGCTTCCACTGCATTGACTGGGCTTTGGTCTCTGGATCATAGTGATGGACCCAAGTTTCATCCTGTGTAATCAGTCTTTTGAAAAAGTTTGACTCATTTTCTTGGCACATCTCCAAATTCATCCTCGAGCACTTGACGCGTTCTTGCTTCTGGTAATAGTATCACTAAAAACTGCTTTAATTTCTGGATATGTTGATCACAGGTCAATGTCAAGGTCAAAGAAAATGTAAAAGTAACACTTTTAGTGCTAATTTCGGTTATGTTTATCGTAGAGAGTCGATACTTCATCCATATTGTAGATAGTGAATCCTGCATCTTATATACTTTGTCTTTTGGCCTTGACCTTGAAAAGTTCGATCATTGTGGAAATTTTGACGGATTTTTCAATTTCCTTATTTTCATAATTAGCTGAATGAATCTGATGACTTTTGATAATAGTAATCACTATGCAAGAGTTCGGTTAAAAAATCAGATAAATAGTTCTTTAGTTATTAATGTTTTAATGTCATAACTTCTATAATAGTTCATCCAATATATAGAAATAAGGCATAATATTTTTGTCCACCCTTACGTTGTCAGGTGGAGGTATGCAGTTTCACGACTGACTTATGTTCTTGTTTAAATTACTTCTAGCCACGAGAACCATTCTCTCTAGAAGATGTGTTTTGCTTGATCTACAATCTTCTAATTCTATTCATATTCCGTAGATATTCCCATCGATTGTTTATATGTTTCAGGTAGTCCACGTATCCCCTTTCTTACGGTTGTCTTTATAACACCACTCAATTAGTAGTATATTTTCCTTTTTGATTCATTTCCTCATCTGGTTTGTATTTAATTTATTCTCTTAAACATTGTTGCTTACCTGTATTTGGTTTGTGGTATTCTGGTACCTTAAATAAAAAGGGGCCAACATTCACAGGATGTCGACTGGATCTCTGTTAGGAATAACTAAAGAAAAACGGAATTATGTCCCTTGGATCATTAACGAGTTATCGCCCCTTATCACGTGACTTACCGAGAGTGAAAAGTAAACATTGAAAGTGATCAGACTGGCAAATTACATCTCGCGTTACAGCGGCTAAATAACTCATTTCATTCTAATTACACTTTTAATAAATCTGTTAAACCTTTCTATTGAAAAGTCATCCATTTTGTTTTACGAGTTATTAATTATTATAACCTAAATTACATGGTTTATAACAGTGGCGACGACGACGAGATAAACTTACAATTTTTTTCAAAAGAAAAACAAACAAACAAACAAAAATGGATTCTACAATCAAAGAATTATTAGAAAAGCAATTACGGTTAATGGAGTTATTTTCAGAGAGATTTTCCACACCTACATCGTCGATTTCAGAAACAAATCTTGGGACATCTACAGATTCCATTTCACAATCAATAACGGAATTTTATTATGACCCAATGGCAAATTCAACGTTCGAAACATGGTTTGCGCGTTTCGAGGACATTTTTCGAGTGGATTTCAAAGATCAAGCTGACAACTGGAAGGTAAGACTTCTCTTACGTAAGCTTGGGACGTCGGAACATGATCGGTATGTAAATTAAATATTACCAAATCATGCTCGTGACTTAAATTTTCACAGCACAGTGGAAACCCTCACTCAGATTTTCGGTGAGCATATTTCATTATTCAATATGCGTTTTAATTGTCTTAACATAACGAAATCTTCCTCGATCGATTTTTCAACCTATGCAGGCCTTGTAAACAAAAAATGTGAACGTTTTAAAATCTCTTCCATCACAGACGCTCAGTTCAAATGTTTGATTTTTGTGTGTGGTTTGAAATCAGAATGGGAAACAGACATTCGCACAAGGATTTTGTCAAAAATAGAACAACATCCAGACATAACATTGCAACAAGTTGCCGTGGAATGCCAGCGTCTAGTGAATCTAAAACATGATCTAACTATGGTACAACAAGCATCCATGGTAAACACAGTTCAAAAACAACGTCGGCCCACCTCACCGACTTCAAAATCAGTCCAGTCCCCAACAGCTTGTTGGAATTGTGGCAACTGGCATTTTGTGCGATACTGCACCTTCAAGACACACCGCTGTCGCAGCTGCAATCGACTCTGATATAAAGAGGGATGTTGCACCCCTCCAGGACGAAAACCAACACATAATAGGCAAACCTCACATACACACAACAGGCAACAGCAGCAGCACAGTTTTTCAAAAACAAACAGTTTGATAGCAACTTTTCTCTCAAAACAGAAATCCAAACGAAAATATGTTACAGTAAAATTGAATGGCCATCCTATTCAATTGCAGATCGATACAGCATCAGATATGACTATTGTATCACAAAAACTATGGGAAGCCATAGGCCAGCCTTCATTGACACCAACAAGTCAGGTAGCACAGAGTGCTTCTGGAGATTGTGTTCACATCACGGGTCAATTACCCGCTACCGTCAAAATGAAAGGAAAAACGGTGTCAGGCACCGTATACATAACAAACTCATGCCATAATTTGCTGGGACTTGATTTTATCGAGTTACTAGGTCTTCTCGACATTCCACTCAATCAGATATGTGAGGTGGTGTCCACACCGTCACCTCAGAGCAGTAAAGACGACCTCAGCAAGCAGAAACAGCAACGGGGGCGGCGGCGGAACAATCGACCAACCACCAACCTTTCGTTTGGACCAACCTTTGGCTCCACTTCAACAGGAACTCCCACAATAATATCAACACCAATGATTACCACAGGGAATCCTAAAATCACCACAACATCAGGACCTACTTCAACAACATCAGTTCGATGTGAGTCTACTAAGGGTATGACTGTTAAAACCCTCATACCTGATGACTACATTAGTGGAACACCAAACACACCACACTCTCCAGTAAGTGATGGCAGACCTGATGGACCTGGATGGATTGTACCAGCGCCGATTACATCTACTGAACCTAAACCTAGCATCACCGTTAAACTGACTGATGACCCTCAAGGGGTAGAGCTGCTCAAGGTTGATGTGACCGGTAATGCTGAGAAAATCACGATTCTTGTACAACGTCCAGGATCAGAAGATTTTGTAGAAATTCCTGATGGCACTAAAATCACTGGTCCATTCATCTCAACCACATCTGACAAAGTTATGGCAATCAAGGTGATTTTGGAAGAGAAGGCAGTTGATCAGAATCCAGACTACAAAGTATGGCTGGATATTGAAGCATGTTTCCATTTGCCAACATCTCCAATAATATCATCTACAGAGAAAATTACCACAGCAAGACCTCGATCAACCACCTCCTACATGAAGCAAGCACCAATTCACCATCGAGTCAATTACCCACCAGAGGTGTACCAGCCAGGACCCCACCCGCCTGGTGGTCCAGCAGCAGCAGCAGCAGCAGCAAGGTTCAGGTCCTCGCAATACAACAGTCCTAAGCAGAAATTGCGCACAATGTTACGTGCTCGTCAGCCATCAACCCAGGGTTACATTCAGTATAACACACGTTCGGTCGCTACCGAACCATCCTCAATCCAACGGACAAGCCGAAAGATTTGTAGACACATTCGAAAGAGCACTACTAAAAGCAAGAGGGGAGGGAACAACAGAGGAGATACTACATGCTTTCCTCCTTTCCATATGGAATAACACCAAATGGAGCTGTGAAGAATGGTCTATCACCAGCAGAGGCACTCATTAGACGAAAACTCCGTACCACACTTGATGCTTTACGTCCCCAGCCACAAAGGCAACAACCAAGCCCTAACAAAACAAAAGCATTTTCAGTTGACACACCAGTGTTTGCTCGGAATTACAGACCTGGCCGACCAAACTGGGTACCAGGCATCATCCGCAAAATAAATGGACAATTTCTGTATGATGTTCAAGTCGGAAATCAATTCTGGGCACGGCACAAAAACCAGTTGCGTCTCAGATACTCTGTAGGCAACTTAGTGGACAACAGATCAACCATTCCATTTGATTTGTTAATGGACACATTTGAACTGCCATCTACACCACCTCTCATGCAGACAAATTCAGATGAGAATTATCAAAGACCTACCAGGACTTGGCCAAAGCGCAGTCGCACTAGAGTAAAGCACCTCCAAGTTGCCCCCAGGTGCGCTCGATACAGTTAAAGACTAAAACGGGGAGATGTTAGGAATAACTAAAGAAAAACGGAATTATGTCCCTTGGATCATTAACGAGTTATCGCCCCTTATCAAGTGGCTTACCGAGAGTGAAAAGTAAACATTGAAAGTGATCAGACTGGCAAATTACATCTCGCGTTACAGCGGCTAAATAACTCATTTCATTCTAATTACACTTTTAATAAATCTGTTAAACCTTTCTGTTGAAAAGTCATCCATTTTGTTTTACGAGTTATTAATTATTATAACCTAAATTACATGGTTTATAACAATCTCCCAGTTGGCTACCAAGAGAGTACCTGTCGATCATGACACCCAGATTTTTCTTCTTCCACAGCTTTTATTTTTGTGTAGTGTCAATTTTCATGGTTTGTTAGATTGGTGTATATGAAAACACAAGACCCAGATTTTATTTTCTTATGGAACTATCACGGAGATAGTATTTATCTCCAACATCCATGAGATATAGTGTGCATTATCATACACACAAAGGATATATAGTAAAAATAAAACGGGACACTATTAGACAGTATAGCCATGAAAGAAAACAGAAATATACATCGACAATACACTATTGTGTATTGTCGATGTATATTTCTGTATTTCAACATTTGAAGATAGTTTCACCTCCCATATGTAATACGTAAACATAGGATCAATTGTACTTGAGGCACCCCATAATAAGCAACGACCAAAAGGACACCTTTTGCCCTGACACCGGTGTGTAAACCTTTTACTTTCGGTTAAATTATATACCGATCAAGAAGCACATTTATAATTTTACCGACGTAGATTTAAAAATAAAAGAGGGAAGTATTTTCAAAAAGTTTTACTATTTAAAAATGGATTCATTTACAACAAAAACCTGATAAGAACATAGGTTTGTTTACAAGCACGTTTTGTTATACGCATATTTTTAATAAAAAAATGGTTTCATTTACAAAAGGTTATTCTGTGAATCCAAACAGAAATGTTCATACACAGACAATAGGATACTATACTTGTAGAGTTTATTGTTTGTTTTATGGTTTGTTATGTGGTTTGTACGTTGGGAATTCCTAGTTTATTAAGAGTGTCGCAAATTATTATGTTATTGGAATGAGTGGGTAAAAGCAGATGTCTATTTATGAGAGAAATATTTGTTGTTTGAGGTTCTTGTTTATTGTTTTTCGAAGAATATCTGTAAGGCTTTTTTCTTAGCGTTTAGTAAAAATATGTGGGCTACTGTAGTGTTTTTAAAGAATGTGTGATATATTAGATTTCCACATCAATATATTGAAGACTGCCGATTCTGAGAGCACGTAGGAAAAAAACAAAGGACACGTGACGTAGTGGATATAACACTAAGTCAAATTCAGTTCCAATTGATAATTCAATCCTCGGTGCCGGCGATACGAAAAATTGCGAATTACTGAACACTTCTTCCCAGTCATGGCTGACGAAACGAGAGCATGCTACCCTCGTGAGTTAAATAAAGGGTTCCGTTCGAAATTCCGCCCAGATTCCCGAGTTCGACAGAAATAGTCCCGAGTTCGTAAAGATACATCTGGAGATGGCCGGAGGTTACAGGGGCCGAAACGTCGTGAAGATAACGCTCAAGATGAGAACAGTAGTCCAAATATTCCAATAATCTAAAAACAACATTACTTTGATGAAATTAGTTTTTAGTTTTATAACCATTTGCTTCAATTAATGATTGAATGACAAAACAATATCGAAATACAAAAATTAAACTTTCAAAATCATATTAAAGTTTGGGCCGCCATCATCATCATCATCATCATCATCATCATCATCATCATCATCATCATCATCATCATCATCATCATCATCATGATGTAGTTGAGTAAATAAAAAAGTGAAGAACATTAATTTTCATCTCCCAAATTGACCAGTTAACTATGTTATAGTATATTTTTGTTGTAGTCTTGCCAGATATGAACATTTAAGTGAAGGTTCAAAATGTTCCGCCTGAGAAGATCTTATGATCGATAACATTTACATGTCCGTACAATGGCTTTTTGTACATGTCTGAATAAATAAAAATATTAATATATATATATATATATATATATATATATATATATATATATATATATATATATATATATATATATACGTATACATATATATATTTATATATATATATACATATACATATATATTTATATATACATATATATACTTATCTATATATTTATATATATACATATATATATATATATAGATAGATAGATATTTATATACACATATATATATATGTATATACACATATATATATTAATATATATATATATATTTACATGTATATACGCATATATATATATTTATATATATATATCTATATATATAGATAGATATATATATATTTATATATATAGAGAGAGATGGATAGATAGATAGATAGATAGATGCATATATATATATATATATATATATATATATATATAGAGAGAGAGAGAGAGAGATACATATATATATATTTATATATATATATAGAGAGAGTAGCTTTAATAGCAAGCAGTACAAATAGCTATATGCACGATCGAGGTTCGCGCCTACCGACCGTTGAGAATTAGTTCCTACACTGAAGATTGCGTTAGCATGAAACATCGATGTCTGTAGGTATTTAAATAATTAATATTTATTTATAAATATATTTGTTATGGTGCCGTACCTACCTACAAAGAACTAATGGACTCGTCCACCTTATAAATATGGGAAGCACGTGACACTTGTTCTCTTCTTCCCAGGCAAACCAGCAATGGCGGTTGAGAGCAACATCTCCTTGTAATATCTTTCTTTCTATTATATAATATATACCTTTGTTCATTTAAACCATGTGTTCATGTGTCATTCATTCAGCCGTACCCAGGTCCACAACAAATGGCGACGAGGCAATTCGAACTCTTGGGTCAAAAAACTGAAATTGAATGCGCGTTTTTTTTCTCTGGGTTGGAAAACTAAAAAAGCAAAACAAAAGAAATATCGAACACCAAGATTAAGCGAGTATTGTACAAATAGCTATATGCACGATCCGAACGCCGTTTCGTAGATCACTGTATACGGCCTGGTACATAGCCGCCGATCTCGCTATTTACATTTAAAGTTCCTCTATATTTACTAATTGGCTATGGCCGACTGCGAATCAGTGGCGATTTGTGATCGAGGTTCGCGCCTACTTACCGTTGAGAATTAGTTCCTACACTGAAGATTGCGTTAGCATGAAACATCGATGTCTGGAGAGAGAGAGAGAGAGAGAGAGAGAGAGAGAGAGAGAGAGAGAGAGAGAGAGTGTAAATTCGTGTTATATGGGGGAACAAACAGAGTGTTCAATTACTTGTGCAAAAGCGTAGTATATATATTTTTAAATTTTAAATGACACTATATACTAGTATCGTCTTTTATCTCGATAGCTTCAATTTCACGGAAACACCGGGAGCTGAGTTTCCATTGGTATCGATGGATGATCATATTACTGTAAAGTTTCAATTGAAATTATATATATATATATATATATATATATATATATATATATATATATATATATAGAGAGAGAGAGAGAGAGAGATTTAAAAAAATTAATTAATTTATTTATAAACCAATTTGTAGTATACAGATTCTTATAATTAATTTACAAATTAATTTTTTGCGTGCACAAAGTCAGACATGGAGGCGTGTTTCTGGCTATAAGCCGTATATATATATATATATATATATATATATATATATATATATATATATATATATATATATATATATATATATATATATATATAACGTTGCAGTTTCTGTCTGTTAGTTGTTAGTTTGTTCACGAACTCCTCCTAGGATTTTTGAGACACCCCCCTCCACCCAGATATATATTCTCAAACTATATTTCCTAGGAAACCTGGATAAGTATATTTCATTTTGATCAATATCTTGAGGTCCGCGTTCGTAAATAAATTACGTCGTTTTACTTCATTTTATTTATGTATGACTTTAAAAATATAAAAATAAAACAAATAACAAAATGAATATGGGGTTCAGGGCTTGGAGCAGGAGTGTATAGTGGTCAGGATTAATACCGTAAAACGTCGGTGGGTTCTCGAGGGGCTTGTTGATTTACAGAAATGTATTTCAATGTATTTAAATCCTACCAAATTAATAACTACATCCTTGTGTCCCACCCTCAACAAATTAAATATTATCAAATATAAAATATTAAATATAAGAAATAGGTAATATGGTGTTATGGGCTGTGGTAGGATGATATAAGTGTCCCCATTCAATCCCGGGCAACGTCGGGTTTTCTTGCTCGTATACTTATAATTTTTAAGTTTTATTTCTCTTTGTCCTGTGTTTCTTAGCCTGATATATGCACCTTTCTTTATTTCGATGTATAGTTTTACTGCACGTGTGTGCATGTATGCAATATTAGTGTATGCGTGTGTATTATGTTGGGTGTGTGTTTGTCGTGTTCACTGTGCGTGTGTGTGTGTGTGTTTCTTTCCCTGAGACGACCACTGCCAACGTCGTAGTTCGCATTGCTCCGTTTTTGTTTTGTTTTTCAATTATTTTTTATTTATTTATAATTTTTTTTCTTTTGCTTCTTACATTGGGGTCAGTATGTATGGTTGGGCCTTGTTTTTTTGTTTGTTTGTTTGTTTGTTTGTTTGATTTTGTTTTTTTTCGTACCATGTATAATTGTCAGCTTGCTTGGCTGTCTGTGTGTCTGACAGGTTGGTCTGTCAGGCAGGGCTGACGGGTCGGATTCATTAATAACGTCAAGAATTTCTGGTACGCCAGCAACAGAGAATTCAACCAATGGAAACAGTCGTCACTCGACAAAAAAAAAGCAACATAAAATAACAATGAAACAGGAAAAAATAAAAATAAAATAATGGGCGTGGCTTACAGCCATTTTGTTCCTTTTTCTAGAGCGTCCTTCTTTTTTGCTGTCAGTGGATATACCTACGCATAGAAAATAGTTCTTTTTCATTTCGCTATCTTACTCATAGTCTATCACACCTCCTTTCAGTATAGTCTACATTTGGGGCTTCTTCTTCTTCAAATACCTCTTCCTTTATTCAATGCTATTATATTCATGTATTATACTGGGCCTTAGATGTTATTGCACATTTGGACCCTATACTAGTTCACCTAAAAAAAGAAGAATGAAATTCTACTTTTTAGGGCGATTACGTGTTTAAACCCTGAAAAACTGAGTGGTAAAAATTAAAAAAATTAAAATTAAAATAATACCTCTTCCTTTATTCAATGCTATTATATTCATGTATAAGACTGAGCCTTAGATGTTATTGCACATTTGGATCCTATACTAGTTCACCTAAAAAAGAAGAATGAAATTCTACTTTTTAGGGCGATTACGTGTTTAAACCCTGAAAAACTGAGTGGTAAAAATAAAAAAAAATAAATTAAAACAAATATTTTATACTTTAGAGCAGGGAATAAGCATATACATTTAACGTAATATAATCACATACTTTCCGACCAGAACATGTAACCATTTTATAGTTTTAATTAAATCTAAATTATTTTATATTATTATTTTTTTTTGGGGGGGGGGGTGATTTCTGTTGCCACTTGGACATAGGGTTAGTAGTAGGGTTAAAGGAAGCATGTAATATATTTTTAATGGGCAAGTTTTTCAGACGATTGCTTAGAAATCGTGTTCCTTTGACATTTATTCGAAACTAGGAGGGCTACCCGGCGTTGCTCGGTGGGGTAGTAATTTATTTTTGCAATAATAATTGATAAAATACTGTTGTTACACACGAGGTAAATCTTATTGTAAAACCTGAAACGACTTATCAAGGTAAAACTTAACAAAAAACAAAACACACAAAAATAAAATAAATAAATACGCGATTTAAATATTACTTAAAGAACAAATACGCGAGATAAGTTTTATTAAAAAAATACAGTAACCCGCTTTCTCTCTCTCTCTCTTTCTATCTCTCTATCTGCCTTTTTCTCTATCTATCTCTTTCTCTCTGTTTCGCCCCTGGATCTGTAAATAAAGCACCTGTGTGCCCATAGATTAATTCCTTTTTTATTCCAAAAAAATATTAAGAACAAGGTAATACTTTTGTGTCTATTACATGTGAAAGACATTCTTCCTTTTGTCAGTTATTAAGATTGTTTGCTTATGAAAAATAAATTTGCATATATGATTATTTTTCCTTCCTTTATTGTTATCAGGTATTTAATAATACCTGATAACAATAAATGCATTATTAAGCCTCCCTTTTTTTGTTCATAAAATAGATCTGCATACGTGATTATTGAAGCGAGACGGACACACGTACGTTCACGTTTATTATGTAGATTACTCATGGGCATGGGTTAGACAATTTGATTTGATGCGTTCAGTGACTATTTACAGTGAAATAGGTTTCCGTATTAATCTAAAAAAAACTAAATTTGTACTAAAATCATGATTATGTCACTTCTTGAGTTAATTCTAATTAACAAGTATTAGTCGATTATCGGACTTTTGGTAACATTTAATCAAAAAGTCAAAATGGCGGCTTATCTCAGCCTGCCTTGTCAACACAATTCTACAAGGTATTTAGAAAATCGATGGCATAACTTCGAGATGATATTATGTGTGTACATTGGCCCGGAAACGCTTGGTTTCCAATTTATAGGCCATCGAAACAAATACTGATACAACATTCCTTAATGTAAACATCTAACTAGTAAAATGTATGCGATAGTTAACCGTTATTTCTACATATGGAATAGATAAACACTATCTCTGTACAGGATCACAGGCAAAATAAGTCTGGGCCTGGTCTTCCCACATATACCAACAAAACTATGAAAAAATAATATCTAACACATATAAAAGAAAAAAAGATCTGAGCGCCATGATCACCAGGGGCTACTTTGATAGTTTACATGGAGGCCCGATCGGCATTCCGTGAATGTTGGCTCTTCTTATTTCAGGTAAGGGGGTGCAGCAGATTAAATACAGGTTAATAAATATGATCAGCACAAGCCAAATATAACGCAGAGGAAACAACAGACATAAAATAAATTAGATTAATGACCGAGTGCTATTACAAAAAGCATCCGTCAAGCAAAGAGGTTCTTTTACACATATAGAACCTAATCCCGAATTATGCTATCGATTTTCAAAAAAAACTGTATAGAGACACATAATTATAGTTAGATAAAACCGTCACTTTCCCGACTCGACTCCCAGATCATGAGAACCAGCAAGTCTCACTTCTTGACCTATGTTTTACAACACTTCCGGGGTGTTTGTGTGACAGATGCCCATAGCCCATTCAAGGATGCTGATACTTTTTTTTAATGATGGTTGTTATCACCATAAAAACTCCCGACCCCAAACCGAAGCATCGTTACTCAAAACAACGAGATATTACCAACGTGTTGATTATGAAACTTTTAGAGATATTATTAGAAATGCACCTTAGAGTAAACATTTTTACCTCTCTGTTGAACAGTGCACAAAGAATGTAACTTGATGGGTTAAAAAAAGGTATAGAAACAGTTTTTCTGACGCGGAAATTCCATGATAAGCTCTACTCTTCCCAATGGTTTACTTTGACCTGTGCAGCTGCTATTGCGCATAGGCAGCAAGCATCTCGTCGTTTCAACCGCCAATAGTCAGCTATAAATAGACAAATATCTATAGCATCAATAAACTGCGGCTAATAGTAGATATACTGAAATGACCAGAAAACGCATCGAGTCGTAATTTCTGGAAAATTTATAATATTGTCGTAATAGGCAAGCAACAATTCCCGCACTATCTAACCACCATGGTGTCGCTTGCACGGCAACGGATAAAGCTGAACTGCTTGCCAAGCGGTTCGCCTTAGACTCTATCTTGTACTCAACAAACACTACCTTTCTAATTTCCCACTACAAATAGAAACCACACTAGATGATCTCATCATCACCATTGCCATGCCCTGGATATCATTAAAAAACCTTAATACCCCAAAGAATGTGGACCAGATATTATCCCTGCCATAACAATAAGAGAATGATCCGATAAGCTGCCTCTTGTCCTCTTTACACTCTATGACAAATTCCATGCCAAATCTTGCTACCCTGATAGATTGAAAATTGCTTTCGTGGTACCAGTTTTCAAGAACTCTGGTGAAAGAACTTACCTGCAAACTTATAACCCCATAAGTTTTCTCTCGCTCTTCGCTAAAATCTTTGAATCATTAATCAATTTGGCGATACTTCACCACCTCGAAAATGCTAAGCTGTTTGTCTAATCAAATATATGGATTTAGGTAATTCAGTTCCACTGCAGACATCCTAACGGTCATCTCTGAACGCATATATCATACACTGGATAAGGCAGGTGAAGCTAGGACGATACAGCTTGATATATCTAAAGCCTTTAACAAGATCTGACATAAAGATTTCCCCAGGAAAATTAATTCTTACAGTATTACTGGGCGAATATTTAATATAATCAGATCCTTCTAAGCTAGAAAAATCCGGGGGGTTCCTGATGCACATGCAAACAACATCACAGTAATTATTCCTTATCTTCATAAACGACATCCCTGATGAATATCTACACACACACGAACCATGTGTTGATTTTCAAAAATATTTTACTTAAATACATTTTCATGCGTGCTTCAAAGATGTTGTCAATTTCCTTATTCAAAAAGAGCCAATCTGCGCATAATATCGACCGGACTCTAATTATCATAACGTCTTTTACAACTTGACGTGCTTTTCTGCCTCAACCGTAATTCGATCCCTCGGGGTTAATACCATCAAAATGAGGAAGAAGAAAAGAAATTTAAAAAATTATAAGACAGTCTCGTACGACAAAGTTGTTTTAGACGAAAGCTTGCAAAAAAATTAAATAAATGATTTTTTAAAATTTAAATTGCACCATGTGTTGATTTTCAAAAATATTTCATTTGTATATATATAGTTCCAAATATGTTCGTCGAACACTCTCGACTAGTCTTCTGTGTCCACATCTAGATCTTAATTTCCCTTAATTACGTGACAGTTTCCGTTGGCCGTGTGGATATGGCGACTGCTTGCAGATTCTAGGCTGACTCTGTGAACAGGTTCCCGTCTCCCGACCGTCTGAAATTGTTACTTTCTTGCACTGATGAGAGCAATAAGCTTGAAACGCTAGCGTCTGTAGGTATAAATAATTTAATATTTATTTATAAATATTATATATATATATATATATATATATATATATATATATTTGTCGCTCCTCGTAAAAGGATAGAGCACTGTAATGGTAGTACTAACACAGCATGATGTCACTTGCTTTATAATGCATAATTCCTTCTCTAATAGAAGTAGAATGCCTGGGCGTCAAGCCGCTTTAAAAGTGTTAAAATTATCATTGTTTATCAGCTATTTAAAATTGGCCAAGCGACGTTGGATTTGAGTTGAAAAATACTTGTAATCCAGGGTTTAGAATAGCATGACCGGTAGTGAATAGTCATATCTCTATGCTGATGAGTCCAGATTAAACAGGACTAAACGTATACGTACATAGATAATAAACAATAACAAATATTTATATTTGTCGCTCCTCGTAAAAAAAAGTAGAGCACTGTAATGGTAGTACAAACACAGCATGACGTCACTTGCTTTATAATGCATCATTCTTTCTCTAATAGAAGTAGAATGCTTTAAAAGTGTTAAAATTATCATTGTTTATCAGCTATTTAAAATTGGCCGAGCGGTTAGCGACGTTGGATTTGAGTTGAAAAATACTTGTAATCCAGGGTTTCGAATCGCATGACCGGTAATGGATAGTCTATGCTGAAGAGTCCAGATTAAAAAGGACGAAACGTATACGTACATAGATAATAAACAATAACAAATATATATATATATATATATGTATAATACGTCTCACAGGATCCTGTCTGATCCTATGTCATAAAAACACCATTGCCCAAAGACAAGGCTTCTATAATATTTATTTTCCTACGGCTAGATCGATTTTATACGAGATGAATCTAAATGAATACGACTCTGGCTAACTTTTAACCCTTGTCTCCCTTCTTCCCCCCTTTCCCCTCCCCTGCCTCCTCCTCTTCCCTTGTTTCGTCCCTCGACGATAACTACTCCAATTACTACTAATCCTGTAGACTTCCGACGTTCTCAACCCGAATTCAATCAGCAGGCGATATCTAAGCACTGATTTTTTCTCTCTCTCTTTTTATTTTTATTTTTATTTTTTATTCTTTAATAGGTTTCGACAAAAACATGTCGATTTACCCTTCCCCACGTTTTCTCTCGCTTTCTCTTCTTCTTCGTTTCGTCTTCTTCAACTGACGTTCCCAACTTTCCGGTTGATTGGTATCTCTTTCTTCTTCTTCTTCTTCTTTTTCTTCTTCTTTTTATAACATTCCTCGCATTCCTTTTTCTCCCCGTTTTGTTGTTCTCTGCACGTGACAATTTCTTCCAATCGCATTCTCTGTATGAATTTGAAAACTTTTCCGTTTTGAAATAAAGTTTATTAACTGATCGAAAATGGCCGTATCCACGACCGAAATATCTCGGTGGAACTTTACAAGATGAGTTTTTGAGTTATTTTGTTAGTTGTTGAATTGCTTATTCTTTATTCCATTTTTATTTTTACATATATATATATATATATATATATATATATATATATATAGTCTCGGAAGTTTCTCAACCATTAAAACTATATATAAAAAAATATATATATATAAAAAAAAACAAAAAAACTTATAGTCTCAAGTCTTCCAGTAGAAAATCACTCATGTAAGTCAATTTATTTTTTACAGTTATTATATTAGTTAGTCTCTAACACTATTTTAAAGGATTATCAGTTGTTTACCATGAAAAACTGTTTCGGGAATTTAAAAACAAGACAGTATTTAATTTCATGGCTTCCCAGCAGAGTTGATCAGACCCCACTTCCCTTAAAAGACAAAAACATAACATATATATATATTAGGGGAGGTCGATTTTGAAACTGTAAATTATCGCACTCGAAGAAAGTTGCCAAATAATGTCAAAAGTTACCACAAGAAATATTTTTCTTCAAAATTTTGTATTTATTTGAGCATTGCAACTTTAAGATCAAATAAATCGAGATTTTTTCTCACTGCCGAGATTTCACCGGCAGATGTGTCGCCTTAAATTAAACCCGGGTTTTAACAAAAAAAAGTAATACATTACTTAATAATAAATATTTTAAAGTTTATTATTATTTTTCTTAAGAAATTAAATGTACATATTCAAATTAAAAAGGAATAAAACACTATGATATTTAATGTTATATATAAATAATTATTTGTTTACATAGGCGTTTTATTTATTGGATATTTTTTATGGTATTCACCGGTTGAAAATTCATCGGGCGAATTTGACTTCCCGTGTTGATTGTCTGTTTAATTATCACACATATATATTGAATTGTCGAGCGCTGGCTTATCTCATCCCACTTTCCTGACCTTTTGTCACACCTTACCTTGTTGGGGGTTAGATAAATAAAAACTAGTTCAGCCAGGGGTTTTTACCCCACCAAATAAACCGGTATCGTCCGGGCCTTTGGGTCTGGATTTACGCCCGTCTATTGGGGCTTGTCCGTCCTGTGCAATTCTAGGAGGTGCATCCTCCCAGGCTTTGCCTTTCCTCTTTGGGGAGGAGTAAGTTTATTGCTAACTGTCTGAGGCGCCCCTACAGGGGAATGCCGACGGGGCTGCCCAGTCAATTTTTTAATGGCCAGAGTGCTCACCTCTATAGCGCAGGGTTATCTAATCCCACTTTCCTGACCTTGTGTCACATCTTACCTTGTTGGAGGTAGATAAATAAAACTATTTCAGCCAGGAGTTTTTACCCCACCTAAAATATATGTATTGGAGTTGATGGGAGAATGGATAAGGACACATTGATGTATAAGGAAATTGTGGATGAAAATAGACAGAGAATTATGAAAAAAACTAAGGGACCAGAACACCATTTAACTTTTACAAAAGAAACACCATG
This sequence comes from Sepiola atlantica, assembly GCA_963556195.1. Taxonomy (NCBI): domain Eukaryota; kingdom Metazoa; phylum Mollusca; class Cephalopoda; order Sepiida; family Sepiolidae; genus Sepiola; species Sepiola atlantica. Next base: position 38,652,994 of record OY744538.1, on the reverse strand, counting down.
TGAAAGTAAATATCTGACACATAGAGTTCTTCCGAATAGTGGTGCAACAGGTGCTGTTCATGCAGATCAAGTGGTGGATGTTTTGCATGAATTCCACAGTGAGAACAGTATCAAGGCTATACTTGTTGACAACACTAATACCAACACAAGTTGCGATGGTGGAATGGTTGCAATTTTAGAAAAAAAACTTTTTAAAAATCTTCACACAATTGGTTGCTCTTTGCATCATAATGAACTACCTTTCAGAGCCCTTTTTAAAAACATAGATGGTTGCGCAAAGGGCCCTACAACATTCAGTGGCCCTCTGGGGAAATTATGCTCAAATGATTGATATGATTTACCCCAAATATCATTTTCCAAAATTGATGAAATACATGATCTTAGTTCTGACCAAAGACTCCTTTATGAATACACAGTAGGTATTTCTAGAGGTAAGGTTGACTCTAGATATGCCTCCTGGAAAATTGGTCCTTTAAACCAAGCAAGATGGTTAACTTTGGCCATCAGGCTTATGTGTTTATGGACTCGTGGTGCATACCCACAAAGGCACACAACAAAACTACACTATGTAGTAAATTTTATTGTAAATGTGTATGCCACTTTTTGGTTTGAAATTAAAAGAAATAGTAAATTCCACAATCAGTAAGTGCACATTTTTAATATGACCCAGAGGATTAAGGAGCAGCCTCAGGAAATCCAAGATATCACATTTAGAAATATACAAGGTAATACATTTTGTTTACTGCCTGAAAACTTTCTATATTCCATGGTTAAATCTGAGGAGATTGAAGTAAGAGAAGAAGCTTTAAAAAGAATTTTGGCCATTAGGTAAGTAATATTTATTCATATATCTCTGACTCAATTATTTATTCCAATTTATAGAATGATTTTTAAAGATTTTATCTAATTTCACCATAATTATTAAAGCAGTACAGATTGGAATTTTTTAATAATTCAATTAATTAATTTGTTCTTTCAGGAGTGAGGAGTCAACCAGAAAAAGATTAAAAAGAATACTACCTATTAATTTTAATGCCACACATTGGACACAATTAATAGATTTAAAATTATGCGGCATTTTTGAACCACCAATGACGGAAGATTTTACTGAATCTGAACTTCGAGAATCGTTGATGAATGGAACCAAGCTTGACTTGCCAGATTTGCCCTCACATTCTCAGGGTGTGGAACGGGCAGTTAAGTTAATAACAGAAGCTTCACAAACTGTATATGGTTTTGAAGCAAGGCATCAACACATTACAGCCAAAGTTTTGAGTCAGAAATTGAGACCAGCATTTTTTTCTAAGGGGTCTTATATGGAGCAATTTGACTCTCTATATTAAGCTTCATTAAAATAGTGTTAGGTTTTTCCTTATTTCTTTGCTTGTTATATTTTCACTAATAACAGAAAAAATCATTTTTTTAGGTATTCAAATATTACTGTTTAATTCATAACGTTAAAAGGTAGTTTACAAAAGCAGATACTGAAAATGAGGGGGGGGGGGCAAATTTTCAATTTGAAGATTTCTTTAATTCATATCATTTTTATAAAATAAAAGGACATTCCCTGCTTTTAAATGCTAAAATTATTTGGTTTTCACACCAATATTCAAGCAAATCTTGCAAAAACGAGGAATTTTCAGTATATTCTTGTCTACGATCTTTGATACCAAACGCTCAAAAAACCGCTGAAGTTTTTGATCTAATTTTTTGCATGAGTATTTAATAGGTCTATATACAACTTTCGGAACGTGCCTTTTTTTAATATTTAAAAAAAAGTGTAAAATCGACCTACCCTAATATATATATATATGTGTGTGATGGATATATTTGCTGATGATACGACCTTGTACTATTGACATGCGGGGAAATCAAACAAACAGATATCTAAGGCAATAGCTGAATCCTTAAAAATGACCCTTAGTCTTTAGTAGAATAGGGCCAGAATTACATTCAACGCTATTTATTTAGTTTAACAATTATAAAAAAACATTTCGAGTTCAATGTTCAAACACCTCGGCCTAACATTCACAGGAATTGGAATAAATACATATAACAAGTCGGCTGGGAGGAAAGTAGTCTCCCTCTATCAGGCTAGAAAACTCTCTCAAACCTGCCATTATCCTATATCTCTAAAAAGCTACGATTCGTCCCTGTGGCAAATATTTCCTAAAAAACGGTAATCGAAGCCAACCACCATGATACAGTAATTCCAGGAAAGACGAACATCGAAGCTACTCTTCGCTTGTAAGACAAACTCCTATAATATTTTGTAACAAAACGGTCGTCAAACGAAAGAGAAACAGAAGTCCTTCTGTAAATAACAATATATTTATTTGAGTGATCTACACCGTTGGGTGTAGGTAGTCAAAAGTTAAGACAGTGTAGAAAAGGAATAAAAGTAAGAAAGTAAGAAAGTAAGGAAGCTCATCTGTCGCCTATCTTCGAGCTGTGAAGAATAGCCTTGCTCGGCTGTCCAGTGAACGGAGGCAGGAGGGAGAACTTTTCTTACGTAGGTGCCTAGAAGGTCTCTGTTGACTCCCCGTAATTCCCTATAGGATTTGAAGTAGTCCTTCAAGGGTCGATTGAAATTAATACGCCTCGTAGGCCGATTGGTAATCGTGTGACAAAATCACCTCACAGGATCTGACCTCCGCAGAGGAAATAAATGTTAATTTTTATGACCGCTACATCACCCCCTGCTTAGGCGCAAAGCCGACAAAAAAAGAGAAAGTTGACATTCATTGTTAAAAAAATCTACGAAATGAGTCATTGAAAAAATAACAAAGATGAGAATAGTATTTTGAACAATCAAAATAATACTAACTACAATAACATTTGAGCCAAAGAAGACTTGATGTCACGACTAGGCTTCTGTCATATTCTCCTTTCAAGCAACTAATCCCGACACATTATAGCGCTGTGGGTGAGTCGTAGATAGAATATTGTGCAAGAATATTATTTTCCGAACGCTACCAGCCACGTGTATAATGTCAACATTGTTTTACATAAAAATAACATGTTCCCGGACGGAAAACATTACCCATGGGCACGCACTCAGCATTAAACATAAGCTTAACTGTCTACACGTATAAGTGTGTGAAAACTAATCTAAAAAAATATATATAAAAAGTACACTTTGAAACTAAGGGTCTTGTTAGATCACCGAAATCAACCAACATTGAGCCTTGCCATAGGGGACTATTTTTGAATACCAGGTGCCCTAGGTTTGGGAATGGAGGTAACTGTAAAAGTGACTCCCTGTAACACTCGTAGGAAAAAGTATGAAGCGACCACGTCTGCATCCCCCCTATCTATCGGTTAAAAGAAATTACGGAAATCTCGGCCTTTTGGCTAAGATCAAAGTGTAGTATCTGTTCCGATGGATACTGCACCCCATAGACTGGTATTGTCTTGGCCTTCGGGGCTTGATTTACGCCGGTCTATGGGTCTGTCCTGTGCAGTTCTAGGAGGTCCACCCTCCCAGGCTTCGCCTCCCCTCTTTGGGAAGGAGTAAGTTTATTGCTTACTGCCTGAGGCGCCCCTACCGGGGAATGCCGACGGGGCTGCCCAGGCAATTTTTAATGGCCAGAGTGCTCACCTTCTCGGGCGCTGGCTTTTCAAACCCCACTTTCCCGACCCGAGCTTGGGTCACATCTTACTTGTGGGAGTAAGATAAACCTGGCCTTGTGCCTAACCTCCTGGGGAGGTAAATAAAATCTCGGCCTTTTGGCTAAGATCAAAGTGTAGTATCTGTTCCGATGGATACTGCACCCCATAGACTGGTATTGTCTTGTCCTTCAGGGCTTGATTTACACCGGTCTATGGGTCTGTCCTGTGCAGTTCTAGGAGGTCCACCCTCCCAAGCTTTGCCTCCCCTCTTTGGGGAGGAGTAAGTTTATTGCTTACTGTCTGAGGCGCCCATACCGGGGAATGCCGACGGGGCTGCCCAGGCAATTTTTAAATGGTCAGAGTGCTCACCTCTCGGGCGCTGGCTTTTCAAACCCGACTTTCTCGACCCGACTTTGGGTCACATCTTACTTGTGGGAGTAGGATAAAAACTGGCCTTGTGCCTAACTCCTGGAGAGGAGTAAATCAAAACCTCGGCCTTTTGCCAAGATCAAAGTGTAGTATCTGTTCCGATGGATACTGCACCCCATAGACTGGTATTGTCTTGGCCTTCGGGGCTTGATTTACGCCGGTCTATGGGTCTGTCGTGTGCAGTTCTAGGAGGTCCACCTTCCCAGGCTTTGCCTCCCCTCTTTGGGGAGGAGTAAGTTTATTGCTTACTGCCTGAGGCGCCCCTACCGGGGAATGCCGACGGGGCTGCTCAGGCAATTTTTAAATGGCCAGAGTGCTCACTTCTCGGGCGCTGGCTTTTCAAACCCCACTTTCCCGACCCGACTTTGGGTCACATCTTACTTGTGGGAGTAGGATAAAAACTGGCCTTGTGCCTAACTCCTGGAGAGGAGTAAATCAATACTCTCAATACGCACCATCGACAAAGAGATAACAGCGGATCGTGGAGACAAGCCGTTGTTAATCTCTTCCTGGGTATTTTCGGTTCAGAGAAGCAACGTTGGTCTATTGAGAATTGTATCTGGTTATCTCGTACAAATGGCCAAGTTAAGAGACCAGAGTCTTGTAGAGTACGAATGTCTAAAGATCTTCAGCGCTTCTGTGTGGATTGTGTTACTTACACGAGGCACCATTTATTTCAGGAAACTATGAAAAAATCCTTCCAATGCGTTTTTCCTTGATTCAACTTGTTTTGATAATCACTCCCCAGCTATCACCTTGATATGATAATTACTTCGAGAATCCAACAGGCAGACTGTGCGTACTGAATATTACGAAGAAGACCTTTTATTTCATTGAGGTTTACGTGCCCAATGACTAGGGAGTATGTTGATTATTTCGGGTGATCGGCCATTCTTGAATTCATCCCGTAGGGTAGTTTTAGCGGGTGATTAGAATGCGGTCCTTGATTCCGATATAGATCGTGGGGTAACTGTAAAGAATCATAAAAACCCGGATGTGAAATCACTTCGGAATTTTCTATACAACTTTAAAATGGTCGATAAGTTCCGGGATGAAAATACCCTGGATATATATTGTGGACTGGTAATCGCAGTGCCAGAGCTTTACAATTATATTGACCGGTTCTTAGTTAAGAAAGTTGATGTAGGGCTCTTAGGTTGTACGAGTTTTCATAAAATAGTTCAATACGGACCATATACTAGTCCGGGTACGTGCATAGTTAGATAGTTCTAAGCCTAGATGACACTAGTTACTGGACGTTCAACTCATAATTAAATAGTGTGAAGGACCTTTATGTCCAGCTATTACTAAGATTTCAGAGGGAATTGTCGGGCGCTGTGATTGGCAATAAGTAGTAGGGGTCTGATTCTGAGAGCTATTGGACTGATTATAATCGTCGGTTCGATCTAGCTGATGAAGTAGAGCAAAATACAGCTCAACGAAATGGGACTGACAAACAAACTTCACCCTTGTAACGTACTCTAACTCCTTCTCATCGTATTACTCCTATACAGTAATCAAATTGAAAAAAAAAAGATGAAGAAATCCCTGTCACAGCGGAAGAGAGTGGGGAAGACATGTTAACTAAAGCTGAGTTGCTGATCAACAATCACCAAGCTCTGGTAGTTAGGACTAGGTTAAAAAAATGCCTCCCGAAACGACGAACATGGCCGTAAAATGGCGCGTAGAGGAACCCCACAGAGCATCTCATCGACACATCGCTAACGTAACTTTGTTGGATGGGTGACACGTGACCACAAGCGAAAGTGATTTGGGAGTTTTTCCGTTTCTTTTCTCCAGAATCGTTTTTTTTATCAGTGACTGAGTAGATCTCAGTTCTACACCTATTTGGCTGATCTCTTTCGTTTTAAGGCGACTGAAATGACTAGGCATTAGGAATTCATAATAAATACTGCAATCGGAATGGGAAGCTTTGAAAAAGGTACATCTGGATAAGTCACCGGGAATTGATGGTCTGCATTATGAAGTGCATTTGATGCAGTCACCCATTGCAGGACCGGCGGGACAGTTATAAAAGTGTGTGGGGGGGCGGTTAAACACATGCATATATAACTTCATTATTGATGACCGTAAAGTGCCGCCGTCCATGCATTGTTGTCCTTTTGTTTCAGCCAATCTATAATTCCTGGTTTATAAATGGGATTATGTTTCAGGCGATTAGCAATAAACTAACCCCTTCTCAAAGGGTGAGAAGGCAAAGCCTGGGAGGGTGCACCCCCTAGAACTGCACAGGACGGACAACCGATAGACCGGCGTTAATCCAGACCCGAATGCCCGAACAATACTGGTTATATAATATGAAAAATTAAATTGCATTGTCTATTCTTCAGGTTATGGAGTGAACTTATTTCAGGCGGGCTTTTTTCCGATCAAATGAACACAAATAAATAAATGGTTGCTTTATTATTTAAGTCATGTTTGAATAAAATTTTAAAAAATAAATAAATAATAAAATGAATAAATACATATAATAATTACGAATGATAAAAAGACTTTACTTTTAAAACTCTCACATGTTTTGCTGTCTCCACGACAGAGTCATCTCCTTAAAGGTTAATACCAGTAAAATGAAGAAAATAAAGAGAAGTCTTGCTTTGAAAAGGAAATATTTGTCGAAAGTCTATTTTGTGTTTTAGTAATTTGAAAAGTTTTTAAAAAGTTTTAACTATAAAGGAGGATGTAATACATGGGAGGATCCCTCTTATAAACGGGGAAGGCAATTGTTGAGAGGACGGTCTTATGAAAACAGAACCGATACTACATTTATAAATTTTGATTAAAAATGTCGTCACAAAAGAATAGTTTTTTTTTTATTGCTCCCTGACCTTTTGGCTAAGATCAAAGTGTAGTATCTGTTCTCTTAACATCAACGTCGGAAGTTTTGATGTAATTATCTCTCATGGAACTGACACTTTTGCAATGTTTTTAAAACTCTATCGTTTTCTTTTAACAAAATCTCTTTAATTAATTGTATTAATAATTATAATAATATTACTACCGAGGAAACTATTATACATAGATAATAACATTTGACAATACCAATTATAAATGTATATTACAGAATATTAATTTATTAGAAATGTTGAAAAAAATGCAGATCTGCAAAAGTGGATTCTATTGGACGGAGTCTAGGAATATATATATATATATATATATATATATATATATATATATATATATATATATATATATATATATAATGTATCATTATATTTAATTAAAACTTAAAGAAAGATTCGCATATATTCAGGATTAGATTAGATTGGAATATTAGATTAGCTAAATGCAGTATTCTCCATTATTTCGCAATGTATTCATTACGTTGACAAAATTGTGACTGACGGACAGATAGAAAGACGGACGAAATCCCTATTTTTATGAGATAATACTAGACGAAAATAATGTTTTCTAAGATGTGACCAACTCCTTTTATTAAAAAAAATTCACACTAGACTTTACTTTTTAAAATCTCGTCACCAAAACCGCAAGTATATTTTGCTATCTCCACGGGAGAATAATCCCCATAAAATTAATACCAGTAAAATAAAGTAAACAAAAGGGAAGTCTTGCTTTAGAAAATGACATATTTGTCGAAAATCTCAGTTTTTAAAATAAATTATTTTATTCATTAAAAAATACACTATTTGGTTTTCAAATTTCAATTAATAATCCTATACGAAAATAATGTTTTTCTAAGGTTTGATCAACTCCGTTTATTTGAACATATATTAGTTTGTATTATATATATATATATATATATATATATATATATATATATATATTCTCGTGGAGTAATTAACTCTAAATTGCCATATAATTATAAACCACAAGCGAGTATAACTCGTTGTCCGTAACATTTCAAATCATTAATAATTGAGATAGAAAAAACAAATTACGTAATTTCGAACACAAATCAGTATTTTTTATTCGTGTTTGGAACGGGTTAGGGTAGTGTTAGTTATTATTTAGATAGAAAAACTAATAACTTTGTAATTAAATGTTAATATAATTTTAAACAAGAACAAGCCGCGCGTGCGTTGTCCCCCTCTGTATGTGACTCGATGTGGCGAGTGTAAAATGCAATAAATTTGGGCAATTTGGGGCATTTTTGACCTCCTGGGGGCGCGAACCAGAATTTTTCTGAGGTCAAAGATGCTCATGTTATCTCCAGAACAATTGCCTCTACATTTTGGCCAAGTTTCATAAAAATTGAATGGATGGATCAAACGTTATAGGAGAAAAGGGTCATTTTTTGCCATTTTGGGGGCTTTTGACCCTCTGGGGGAGCGAACCAGATTTTTTCCAAGGTCAGCGATACTTATTTTCTATTAGGAACAATTGCCTCCACATTTTGGCCAAGTGTCAGAGAAATTGAATGGATGGATGAAAAGTTATGGGGCAAAAAATGTAATTTTTTGCCATTTCGGGGCCTTTTGACCCCCTGGGTGGCTAACCAGATTTTTTTGCAAAAATCAGAGAATGTCACTTTCTAACCTGACCAAAGTTATAACTTCATGCAAAATTTCAGAGAAATCAAATGGATGGTTGCGGAGAAAAATCCGGACGGACGGACGGACATGCCTCAAAACATAAGTCCCCCGATTTTATAAATCGGGGGACCAATAAGTATAAATCTTTATCTGTACATTTCAAAATTAATCACTAGCTTTAGAATATTCTCAAGCTCTAAGTGGAGATAACTGCGTTTGTTTTCAGATTATGAGACTTTTGTGTTCAACACACCCTTTTTCTCCCATCACTTCTCGTTTCATTTGTTTCTCCTCCTTTATAAAACATTCAATGTGCAAACAATCAACCACGAAAGATTATCAGAGTTTTTGTAGTACGTATAAAGATGAGTTTCATCTCTTGCATTTATTAAACGCTCCAAGTGCGCCTCGTTATTATAAACACGTCCAAGGACAGGTATGCCCACTAGTATTATTTAAAGCAGCAGTTTCAGTGAATGTTGTTTTTACGTATCGACTCTGTGTTGGAGAAAAGCTAAACTCAGCAGTTCCGTTCAACCAATCACAGCGCAAGAAATATTAAGTCCAGAAATCTTGCGCGTGCTATAGAAGCCCAGACACACGGCTCCCTTCTTCTTGTTTTCCTGTCTTTCTTCCACGGTCGAAGCATGTGAGCACGGTTGAGGGCATGGCGACAGACGCAATGAGAGACTCCCATGAACTACTAAACACAGCGCCAGCATGTACGCACTGTTAAACGAACGCATGTACATAGTTCATGCATACGCTCCCTCACTCATAAAATAGGCACGCTAATACACATACTCCAATCTACATGCCTATCCCATTTACACAAACGTGAACGCACAGCGCGACGGCCAAAATGAACACGTGTATTAAATGTCGCCTTACAGACAAAACAACTCTTCTTTTTACCTGAACATTCTTGGGGCGCGCTGAACTCTGTTATTCTACGAACTCTTTATTTTTCGTTGTCTTAATTTGTCAATAAAACATTCGTTATTTTTATGGATACACTTTGTTATTCTTTCTTTTGAGATTGCCTTTCCTTCTACAGTATATAAAATATTGTACCCCAAACGAAATCTGCGAGTGATCCGATCGGGCTCAACATATATCTGCCGGGTCGTCTTCTGAATTAATAATAGTCCTCACTCCTTTCATAGTACTGTTCCCTCATCAAACTGAAAATCTCACTAACCCATATCTTCGAGTGGCTTTTGGCCTTGGTAAGTTGTAAATCATTATTATATATATAAAAAAATTTTTTCTAATACAGTAATATAATTTTCGAATGAATTTCTTTATCGGGTAGAGGTTATTTTTTCAATCGAGTTTGTTTGTCACACTGTTTATTTGTTTTGTGTCTCTCCTCACGTCCACAGCGACGGTCCAATCGTCACCAAACTTGGTTAAATATCATTCATGGTCTAACTTAAAAATGATTTAAGTTTCGGATATCTAGGTACGAAGGTCAAGGTCACAGACAAGCGGAAGACACACTATTGGCGATAACTTTGGTTCTGTTCATCATAGTGACGAGCTACTTGGTCCATGTTGTAGCTAATAAAATACACCATCTGCTATCATTTTTATCCTTGACCTTGGCGATAAAAAGTTTGGTCGTTATCAAAATGACTGAATTTCAACTTCCGGCTTTTCCAAGTTTGATGCATAGATCTGATACTGTAGCAGTTTGCTACGGGTCGGCATACATCCGCCATATTGTTTAAATATCGATGACTTATTTGGCCCTGGAAGATGTCGGTTGCGTCCCCAGAAAGAGGGACGTGTGTTTTGCCAGTGCCAAAGAAGGAAAAAGAGAGAAAAGGTGTCTGTGCGACAGAAGAAAAAAAAGAAAGAGCGGATGGGGCTCAAGTGTTTATATAATTATGCTAGCCATCTGAGATTCCCATAAGAGAATGCCACTGATTGGTCAAGCCAAGGAGGAAGTAGATTGCCTGAACCAATCAGCGGGCAGCTAAGAAGTCATCGATATTTAAACAATATGGCGGCTGTGTGCCGATCCGTAGCAAACTACTACAATACTCTTTGATAACAGGAAACTCCATGCAAAATTTCAGCCTGATCAGATAAATAGTTTTTGATTTATGAACGTTTTCATGACATATTTCGAGAATACTTCACACAATATGAAGGAGTAAGGTACAGATAAGACTTTGACCCATCCTTACATTGTCAGGCGGGGGTATGCAGTCTCACGACTGGCTTATGTTCTTGTTTTTATTTACTATTAATCAATTATTTAGTGAAATAAAGACTATAATCGCGTAAATTATTAAAACACACTTTAAAATATTATAAAAAAACCAGTTTAATTGCGAAATGAAATCCATCACAATGCATTTCCGCGTCTTCGTAATCAAGTTGGTCATTTTAATATTTTGTTAATAGTTGAAAAAAATTACTTACTGACTCTTCGTAATTTGAAATGAACTTGGATGCATTTAAACTGTCGAATAGAATGTCATTTCGGGCTTTAAAATTCTTAGAAAATCTTCACGTATTAAAAGATTGAATTTTTTGGGAGCTATTTACATCGAATAATTTAATAAATAGAGATTAAAACATCACCGCAACAAAATTAGTTATAGTTTTATAACAATGTGGTTCAATTAATAATTCAATATATAAGTATTTAATAAGGCTGTTTGCAATACGGTGGTCGGCAGTGTGTTGAAAGGGAAAATGAATGAAAATAAATAGGGGGAGACAATATTTGCGATATTTTTCATCAATAAAATTTATTTATTTATGTTTCAATTTTCAATAAATCTTCCACTTACTGTTACGTAGAGTTCGGGATTATGGAAAAGGGTATTTTTATATTTCGGGAGAAACACTCTTTTTCAAAATAATAAATATATAAATAAATAATAATTTAATGATCAAAGGATAGCGTAATAATTTAATTTAACCTTAAAAATCATATTTTAAATAAAAAATAATTTTGTAAAAAAAACAATCGGCATTGTTTTAAAAAAGGGTGGGGGGGTATAAAAAATAAAAAGACTTCCGTGTAAATAATAATTTAAAAAAAAAAACTTCTGCATTTCAACCGTCACTTGGACTTAATAATTGAAAAGTTCCATTCATTCCACCGAGTCAACCGATGTTGACTGTTTGTTGGATTTTCGTTTTAAATTATAAATTTTCGTTTTAAAAGATCACTGTTGACTATTTTGATAAAATTTTCATTTATACAATAAAAAAAAATCACTAAAATAACTGACTATTTATTTTAATGATACATTTTCATTTTAAAAATCACTGTTGACTATTTTGAGAAAGTTTTAATTCATACAATAAAAAAACACATTTTTATTATTTTTATTAATTTTTAAATTATTAAATAAAATATTTTCATATTCAATAACGATACATTGTTCGCTGTTATTATTCTTCGATGTTAATTGTCATTTTGAATAAAAACATCTAATTCGGTTACTTCCGGTTGGTTGTCTGCCCCTGCCTTCAAAAGAGGAAAGCAAATTAAGTCCAAGTGACGGTTGAAATGCAGAAGTGCCAAAAAAAAAAAATATATATATTTCATGCTGGAACTTGAACTCGGATTAAGAAGTTCGTTAACGGCGCTTAGAAACATGTCTTCTAGTAAAACTAATTTCGTAAACATAGTAAAGTTTTAAGAAAACAAAACGAATTTAAATATAAAGAAGGAAACATTAAAAATATTCAAGCAGACGTGTAAAAAAAAGAATACAAAAAAACCCTAAACAATAACAAAATAAAAGAGAAAGGAAAGCGATTATAATTGGGTTCAGAATCTCATTTTATTTCCTCTTAAATTGTTAGTTCAATGGAATGCTATTCTTAAACGAGGTCAGTCTAGCAAAATGGAGGAAAAATAAAATAAAGTTTTAAAGCCGACCCTTTCCACTTCTCCGCCTTCTTACCGCCACCCGTTAGACTCCCTCCTCTTTCTTCCCCTTTCCCTTCCCGTCTCAAAGAATTGAATCGGGTGGAATAAGCGGTGGTGGGTAGGATGCGGGGTCAGAGTGCGCAAAGCACATTATTATTGTCAGTCTGTCTGCAGAGCTAAACCAAACATACCGGTCAAGAACACGTGCGTGTGCGTGTGCGTGTGCGTGCGTGTGTCTGTGTGCGTGCGTGCGTGCGTGTGTGTCTGTGTGTGTGTGCGTACGACGATGCTTATCTAAAACTCACTGCGCAGTTTCGAAAGAAATCGAGCCAACCTCCATTTTGCCCCCAGCCCTCTCTTTCCATCTTCTGTAATCTACCGCCCTCTCTCTTTTCTTAAACGTATCCCTTCACCCCTTTCTCTCTCTCTCTTTTCTTAACGTCTCCCTTCACTCCCCCCTCTATATCTCTCTTTTCCTAAACGTCTCCCTTCACCCCCCTCTCTCTCTTTCTCTCTTCATATGTCTCTCTATCTCTCTCTTTATACTGTTACTCTTCCTATATGCTCTCTCAATTCCTATACGCCGTCTTCATATAGCTATCTTTTTATACTCTCTCTCTCTTCATGTGCCCCCTCCCTCCCATTTTATACTTTCTCTTCCTCTGTCCCCTCTCTTTCACTCTCTCTTCATATATATTTTTTTTATCTTTTCTCTCTTTCCTATCCATTTCGTATCTCTCGCGCTCTTTCTATACCTCTCTCGCTCTCTTCCTAAACCTTTACTTCCTATATCCCCCCTCTCTCTCTCTCTCTCTCTCTCCCTCTCTAGACTGTTCTATACTTCTCTTCCTTTACCCCCTTTCTCTCTCTTTTCTCATACCTCTATATCTTATCTTCCTATATCTCTCTTGTCATATATCTTTTTTCCGATCCCTCCTTGTCTCTTGTTCTATATTTCCAATATATTTCCTCTCCCTCCTTCTCTCTCTCTCATATATATATATATATATATATATATATATATAAGAGGTTTATGTAGTTTGCTTGAAGCATTGTTTATTGGTATATAGAAATGTAATATTTAGAAGGCAATACAATGCAGAGGTGTGACGGATAGACACAAATTGGAGCAAATAAGACATATCATTGTTCCACCATTATATGTCTTATTTGCTCCAATTTGTGTCTATCCGTCACACCTCTGCATTGTATTGCCTTCTAAATATTACATTATATATATATATATATATATATATATATATATATATATATATGTATATATAAATAAATAAATAAATAAATATATATATATATATATATATATATATATATATATATATATATATATATATATATATATATGACGGCTGTGAGCCAGAAAACATGTCCATGGATTACTTATATATACATATATCTAAGTCACTTAGCTATTTATTTTTGGTATTCTAAAGTTAAAAAATACGGTAATACAAAACAGAAAGTTTATTCAACAAATTCATTTATGGGAGTTTAAAATTACAGCAAATTTCAAAATTTCCACCTTCGTTCTGCATGCATAGCTCCATTCTTTTTTGCAAGGAATTTACGACTCTTTGTAGCATATTTGATTGATTAATTTTAACAAACTCGGCAGTGATTTTTGATTTGAGGTCGTCATTGCCTTTCAACAAGTGTGGGAGATTCATCAAATTTGGCCATATGAATAACAATAAACATTCGCTCTTCAATTGTAAATGACATACTGCCTGAAAAAAAAAAGCACATATGATGATTTACACAAATTTAAATAAATAAGAATAAATCTATATAGAAACAAATATATAAACGAACAAATTTAAAATAACAAATAGCAGTAATTAGAGAGTAAGATAACAATTATCAAAAGTTCATGGTTTGTTTGTGCTTCATATGGTAATCATTGTAAATAGCTAAGTGACTTATGAATCACCCTGTATATATATATATATATATATTTATATTATATTCACGCTTTCTAGACCTCTCTTCCTATATTTCTCTCTCACACCATTCCTATACACCTCTATCTCTCTTTCTCTCTCTCCTTTCCGATACCTCTCTATCTTCCTATACCACTTTTTTCACATCTCATTTCCTACTCTCTCTCGCTTTCTTCAAATACCCTTCTTTCTTTTGATACAACCCTCCTCAATCTTTCTGTACCCCCTCTTTCTCTCTCTCTCTCTCTTTCTCTCTGTCTGTCTCTCTCTCTCTCTCTCGTATATAAGCTAAATCCACTGCGCAGTTCGAAAGAAATCCAGCCCAAACCATTTGACCCCTCCTCTTTCCATCTTCTCTCTCTCTCTCTCTCTCGCACTGGTTCTAACACGCACGCATATTCTCTTTTACTAACTCCATGCGTATCTGACGGTGAGGGCGCCGCCACATATGTCTTAAAAAACTAAAGTTGTCTTCAAGGGCGATAACACTAATTTACAACAACAAAAAAAGAAGAAAATTGGGCCGTCTTCAGATTACCGGGCACAATTCAAATCGAAAAAAAAAAGAAATGTAATGTGAAAATAGCATCGAGCGTCCATATTTATTTTAATCGCTCTCATTAAAGCTAACAAATATGAATTATAATGCCCTCCCCCCCCCCGTTGCTTATTTGTGCTTACTTTTAATCGAA
>OY744538.1:38627891-38632891 GCA_963556195.1 Sepiola atlantica | reverse complement strand
AGAGAGAGAGACACACACACACACACACACACATATATATATATATATATATATATATATATATATATATATATATATATATATATATATATATATATCCAGTGACAAGGAGTAGTCCAGGACGACTAGAAACAATGCCGAGATAAGCGGAAACCACATACAACACCTGGTATTTTCAAATGGTCACCGTTTTTAGTACTGACCATTATAGTACTGATATATATATATATATATATATATATATATATATGTTCAACAATGCCAAACTGTATCATTTGTCTTAAGCAATATCGACTTATATATATATATATATGTGTATATATGTATATTTGACAAATTTACATACCCTTTTTGACAAATTTATATAGGCTTATTTCCAATTTTTATGGATGTTTTTACAAATTTATATAGCCTTTTTTACAAATGTATATAGCTTTTTCTTGCAAATTTATATGGCTTTTCTAAAATTTTATTTGACCTCATCTACAAATTATTATAGCCTTTGTAATTTATATAGCTTTATTTTACAAATTTTTACGGCCGTTTTTACAAATTTATATAGCCTTTTTACAAATGTATAAACTGTTTCTTGCAAATTTATATAGCTTTTCTAAAAATTTATATGACCTTTTTTAAAAATTATTATAGCCTATTTATTTCATATAGCTTCATTTTACAAATTTTTACGGCCGTTTTTATAAATTTATATAGCCCTTTTTTACACATGTATATATCCTTTTTATTGACTTATGGAAGAGAGTCCTCGTCTATTTTCATATTCGGTTTTATGTTCAAAACCAAAAAAATGTTAATGTTAGTGTCAAATAAAACATTTTAGATCAGATTTATCAAAAATGTAATTTAGGAAATAATACTACATGTGACTAGTTGGGTCAGTATTTATTCTATAGCTTATTAAATATATGAAGATTATAAGTTACGGCTGCTGCTACTGCTTATAGATAGAGATACACATTCACAGACTGTTAGTATTGTGCTAGGGGTTAGGGGTCTAAACGGGTCAGCTAGTAGACGACCCTGTGACCTGAAAGGTGGCGCTTCGTCTAGATAAAACGTAATAAAGAATCTTTCTCCCCGTTTCTCCCTTTCTAGTTTGACGGATGTCGACATCATTTCGTGACGTAATCGACTGTCAATCCTCATCTTTTTTTTTAAAGATGACGTCATTTTGTAGAAGAGCTCCACCTCCAATGGAAAAATGAGATTTGCAAAAAAAAAAAAAAAAATAAACAAAAAGGAGTCCCACCAGTCATGCGTAGTGTGCATACACTTCCATTACCTACTCTTATGAATTCTGTTTAGATATTCATAGGTTCAGGGTAAGGGTTAAGTAAGGATTAGGTTGTCCAGAATGCAGAATAAACGCTACTGTGGAACGCATCGCGGAATAGTAGACAGCTATCTGTGAGAGTTTATGTGGAGGGAGAAATATAAGAGAAAAGGTATTTTTTACGCAAATACTCAATGGTGTGAATAGATTCCATCCTTTTCAGTAAATAATAGAAGCTTTTTTTTTTTACTATAACCCGCATTTTGTCTGCTTTTTTGTTGGCGTGTATATTTTTTTGGCGAGATTTTCTACAAAACAGCCGACATTTTGAAACTATGAAATATGTAGCTATTGATTTGATTTTAAATTTTCGGATTTTTCTAGATGACGATTAATAATTTGTACTATTTGGATTATTTGGACTTCTATTCTCATCTTAAATGTTACTCCGACCTCCGACCTTCTTCAGGTGCATCTTGTCGAACTCGTGGATCTTGACGTCGAACTCGGGAATCTGTACCGAATTATGAGCGGAACATTTTATTAAATCTACGAGGGTAGGTTGCTCTCGTTCTGTCAGCCAGGCCATGTGGCGCAACGGATATAAGTGCTGAATGACAGTCTTCTTGAGGTTAGAGGTTATTCTTCAGTGTGGGCGATACTGAGAATACGTCTACGAATTACCTTAGTCATCAACCGTTCGAAATTCAATACAGATTCCCGCGTTCGACAAGATTCACCAAAAGAAGGCCGGAGGTTACATTGATGGAAACGTTGTGAGAATAACATCTAAGCGTAATTTACTCCTCTCCAGGAGTTAGGCACAAGGCCAGTTTTTATCCTACTCCCACAAGTAAGATGTGACCCAAGCTCGGGTCGGAAAGTGGGGGTTGAAAAGCTAGCGCCCAAGAGGTGAGCACTCTGACCATCATAAATTGCTTGGGCAGCCCTGTCGGCATTCCCTGGTAGGGGCGCCTCAAGCAGTAAGCAATTAACTTACTCCTCTCCAAAGAGGGGAGGCAAAGCCTGGGAGGGTGGACCTCCTAGAACTGCACAGGACAATCCCATAGACCGGCGTAAATCAAGCCCGAAGGCCAAGACAATACCAGTCTATGGGTTGCAGTATCCATCGGAACAGATACTACACTTTGATATTAGCCAAAAGGCCGAGCTAGAATAACATCTAAGCTGAGAACAGTATCCAAATGATGAAATTTATTTTTATTGTTTTAACTACGATTAATTTTTCTGCTCATATTCAGTCATGTATCGCTAGGGGCGGAGCGTTCTCAACCGTATCACCTTAGACCAGTAATTGTAAATGGAGTATATAAGTAAATATATAGATAAAGGGAAAAATGTTCTTAAAAAAGAGGGAATAAAGAGGAGCTTATCGCCGATATAGGGATAAAGTAGGAAAGAACATTTGATGGAAGGAGAACTAAGTAGATAGTTTTTTTTTCAGGGGAAGCCAGCGACTTCCGGAGGATGTGGGTGGAGACCAAAGCACTGCGTGACACGTCCGTATCCCTCCGCTGCTTAACCTTCAGCGGGGGGTCAAAGGTCTGAGCAGAGCAAACGGAGCCGAGGGTTAGTAAGGTGGAGGTCGCGAACTATCAGCTTACACTCTCCTATTAATTCTGTCCCACGCTTCGTGGTGGGGGTTGACCACCACCAGTTGAACACACGGCGGGGTAGGGTGGGAGTAGAGAAAGGGCAGACACGGACAACGAGAATAGGATGAGGGGTTGTAAGGCAGGTGAAGTGCTCGAGAGAGGTAGGGAGAGAGGAAAGACAAAAGGGGAGGATGGCAGCCACAGAATGATGAAGCGGTCGATATATATATATATATATATATATATATATAGAGAGAGAGAGAGAGAGAGGGGGAATGCAGCAGCGGATATCGACGTAAGTATTAACTACGGGGCCAAGAAGACAACGAAAACGAATATGAAGTGGACAAAAAAATAAGAAAGAAGCACTAAAAGAAGTAAAGAAGGGTCAGGGGTTCAGTTTGGGTTAGGGTTAGGTTTAGGGTTAGGATTAGGGTTAAATATAAAAATAATGAAAGATCGTGAAGAAAAAGAAAGGAAGAATAAATAAAAACAACTAACTGAGAAATAACTTTAAAAAATCACATACAGGAATGAAGTAAAAAAAAAAGAAGGAAAGAAAAGAAAAAATAGAATGAGTGGGAAAGAGAGTAAGATATATATATATATATATATATATATATATATATATATATATAGTACATATATTGTATTAGTTTCTGTAGATGTAAATCCGTTGAAACTCCGGTGTTTATAAAAAAGTTCTCAATAACAAGTAGAGCTGTTCTTTAATATAATTTGTTATTCATACAAACATCATCGGTTACATATGTGCATACATGTTTCGGTTGTACTCTTCACAGAGAGTCAACCTCATCAGATGATTCAAATTATCAATTCCCATTTTTTAAAAAAATCCGAAACATAAAGAAAAATATGAAAAAGGATAAACTCATAATGATAACTTAAAGCACCTTGCATTTCAATGCTAACAACTGTCTATGAGTCGCATCTAGCTACGGGGAGAAGGTCTAAGCGCCCCTATTCAGATGTTGCTTCAACTAATATTTAACTATACATGTCTATATCACTTCAAATCCTTCTATGATCCCGAGGAAAAAGCAAAGTCTTTTCCTCTCTCAATAGACAACAAAACGATTGACCCCCCACCCCCGCGACCATTTTGTGTTTCTTGGCTCAGTGGTTCTAAAATCTTCATCTAACATTAGCAGAAGAATGGGAATAGCAACTTCTGCATTTAGACGTCTAAAAGAACAGACATGGAGCAGGAAAGATATGTCAATGCCTTTGGAGTTAAGACTTTACAATGCAATGATAATCCCTATTGCTGTATATGCAAGAGAAACATGGACTATAACTGGCAAAGCATGAGAGGAAACTCAATTTCCTTGAAATAAAATCTTTAAGAACTATCACTGAAATAACTTTGCGAGATAGACGAAGAAATGCAGATATCAGAAAAAATAGCTTAATATCAACAGATCTATCAACGACGTTATTCGAAGAAAGAGATTAACGTGGTTGGGACATGATTCTCGGCTCCCACACTTCAGCTATATATAGAAATCATATGAAAGCTTCATTGTAGAAAGATCACGAGAACGATCGCCGAAGAGATGGGCAGACCCGATAAGAGTTGGGACTGACATGCCGCTCCTGACAACTAAAAGACTGACACAAGACCGTGATAAGTGGCGGAATTTTGTTGTCAAGCGTGTGGTGAAGCTCTCTGGAATATGCACATGAGTCAAGTCAAGTAAGTCCTACTATGTCTAGTAATATGACTAAACTGACGAATACGACATTCGTCCTCGTATATGGACCCCATTATTGACCGTGGGGTTAAATCATGTAAATTTCGAAAACTCGATCTTCAGTAAAGGCATATCCCCCCCCTCCTCTATTCATCAAGTAGCATGTAGTGTTTCTTGTCGTCATTTTGGTCAAGTGCAATGTTTTATGAGAGACAGGTTCGGGTTTCTAAAAACTGGGGCAAAACCAAATCCGGGTTGTTGAAAATGTATGTCAACAATAACCTCTACAACCACTCATCCCCCAAACCTCTACCGATGCATTGTTCATTTGGTGGATATTATGGGGAGGTTCGAACCTCCACCCCAAAAAAGAAACAA
>OY744538.1:38612891-38622891 GCA_963556195.1 Sepiola atlantica | reverse complement strand
TAATTAAATTAAAGAAAATATCTTAAATTTTAATTTAAAAAAGCAAATAATTAGACTTTCTGACTAATTTGTTGTTTTTTTAGAACCGAATGTAGATTAGATATCTTTCTTTATCTTAAAAAATCTATTATCGAATATTAAAATTGTAAACAACTTTTTTTGTTAGAGATTTCAAATATAGACGTTTTCATCTTTCTTTTTCAAATTTTTAATTTTAATAAATGTTTTTGCCCGACCTAAGAAAACTTGCTCCAGTTAATTTTTTTTTTGGGGGGGGGGGGAGGAAACTTTGACTCGATATTTTTTCAACTCCCAAAGTCTAGGCCAGATATTTTGTATGAAATTTTAAGACATTAAATGGATCTCTGAATTGTTTATTGACAATTTATTGATATTTCTGGGGCAACTTATGAAAAATATTATTTTTTTTCAATCTTTAAAAAATAAACTGCATTGGGTTTTTTTTTCGCCCAAATTGTACTATAGAAAAAATGGATAAATCAATTTTTTTTAAAGTACTTGCGCGTTTCTCTGTTATAAATAATAATATACATTATACAATATAGTTACGTTCGTAAAACAAACAAATATTAAACAACAACACGACGAGTAATGTTGCCCTGGCTGTCTCTCCTCTTCCAGAGAAATGTTTTCTTTAAAAAGAAAATAACCACTAATAATGTTTAAAAGTAAAACTTTATTTACTTAAAACAAATCTAAATTCCCTTCCAAAATAAATAGAAAAAATATCGGGTCAAATTTTCCTTTCCTGAAAAAATAGGTTGTTAATGTAATGAAAATTAAAATTGTTTTAAAATACTTCAGGGATTTTTCTATTTCTATTTTATACCTCAGGAAACGAAAATTTACGTATACTCCTATACTTCGTCCGACATGTTTTCCTATAACTCTCAAAATATTAGCGAGATTTTGTCAAATATTATCTTACGGTCTTACACTTAAATTGACATCCCAACCCATATCGATGATATCCTTTGACGCCCACCCCTATCCTTCGACATTTCATTGGCAGAATAGAAATTTTATGAAAGAAGGTACTTTTTCATTATGGAGCGCTGAAAAAGAGCCGCTCCTTTTTTTTATAGGAGTTAGAACAGGAGCGGCTCCCTTTTGAAAATGGGGAGCGTGAGAGGAGCCAGCTCCAATTTTGGGCGTTGGAACATGAGCGGGAGCAGCTCCAAAAGTAGTGGAGCGCATAAAGCCCTGTATATATATATATATATATATATATATATATATATATATATATATATATATATATATATACAGGGTGGGCCAAAATAAGGGTCCTATCTTTAAATTTGAATAACTTGAATTTGAATAACTTCCACAAAATAAAAGTTAAACTCACCAAACTTTATGTGTGTGTAGACTGACCCTTCCGAGATTTTTTGAAATAAACAAAACAAATTTTAGCCGAAAAACATTTCTTAAAACTTACAAAAACTAAAGTATTGTTTTTTACACTGTTTTGAGTTTTTTAAGCAAAAATAATGTTTTCTAAATGAGGGTACGTTCCTTAGGGCTAATACGGCTCATGCTTGCTTCGGAAGGGGTCCTTTACTTATTCTAAAAAAAAATTTTAAAAAATCAATAAATAAAAAAGTTATGAATTTTAAAAAATAGGACCCTTATTTTTGCCCACTCTGTATATATATATATATATATATATATATATATATATATATATATATATTGAATTTTACTTCAGTGTAATTTCCAGAAACCAAGGGCCCCTTCCAGATGTTAACACTTAATCTCTATATGAGATACATAGATACACCAGTGTTCCCTCAAAGTTCTCTCTTACCTCTCAAACGGTTAGTTAGTAAATAAGTTAAGAACATTAATTTTCCTCTCCCTAATTGACCAGTTACCTATGTTATAATATACTTTAATTGTTGTCTTTTGGTCTCATCGGATTCCAGGACAAGAATTCATCTAGTCTGGTGGAATATCCAGCTTAGTGCTGTTACTAGAGGCTACATTACTGAGAGTAGGTGCACAATTCTTTGAATAGGCTAGTGTAGGGTAACCATACCGAGTGGATCTTATTTGGGCTTCGAATACTATGTTATTTTTAATATTTGGCCAGGGTTTACTTGTAGACTTAAGTATTCTCATGTCAGGTTGTCATGACAACCCCTTGTACAAAGAGACCGAAGATACTCGAGGATAGTGTTTAGTAGGTAATTCAAACTCTCCTATATTGACTTTTGTTTATTTTACTTCAGTGTAAAGTCTTAGAAATCGATCGGCCTCGTGTATGGGGCTAATACTTGAATTCTGTATGAGATACATAAATATCCGTGTGTTCAACTAAAGTTCTCCTTTAGCTCTCAAATTTGAATTACTAATGAAGTGAAGAACATTATGTCTGTGAGCAAATTAAAATAGACAGACGAATATAAAACGAAATATAAAAAAACAGATAACATAAGAAACACGCAGAACACTAAAATTTCGCTTCATTTTATTCAAGAAGCTACATTACGAGTGACTTCATGAATAAAATGAAGCGAAATATTAGTCCTCTACATGACCTTTTGATGTGATTATGTCTTTTATATTTCCTTTGTTTATTCTTTTTATTCATTTTATTTTCTCAAGACATTCTGTTGATTTATGTCCTTATATTTTATCTCATATATATATAATCATAATTTTTCTTTAATATTTAAATCTAGAGACATACTTGTTTCGGCTTTATTGAAATTCATCAGTGTAGCGATATACATCTAACACGTTGACTGAACCATTGCCTCTTAAATCCAACACCTTAATCGTTGCACACACCGAGACATCTGCAAAGATGAGAAATAAATATACCGTATTATATATATATATATATATATATATATATATATATATATATATATATATATATATATATTAAAATAAACATAGTTTGATTATCCGACAATTGTTTCAGAGCAAACAAGCTCCTCCTCAGGGAAGTTAATTGTGAATTAAAATGATATCCGCTTCTACATAATCATAAGAAAAAGAAAAAGAAAGAGAAAAAGAAAAATAATAAAACTATGTTTATTTTAATATAAAAGCTCTAATATATATTGAGCACTTTTGAATACTATTGTTTTTGTTCATTTAGTTAATATTTGAACTAAATTAATTAATATATATATATATATATATATATATATATATATATATATATATATATATATATATATATATATTATTTCGTGAGAGTAAGCTTCTCTTATATATTCTTATAGACGAGTGCCTGGTGAGCAATACACCTACACCTGTAAGTATAATGAAATTTAAGCTACAGACAAATGGTCGTGTACCGTCTTATTTCTAAATGGTATGAAGACTTTCTCGAGACTGTTTGAAGCGATCAGAGGATGAAGACTTATTTAGTGGATGATGCTTCATGGTGTCGTTTGTGGCTTCGATCGTTAGTTCCCGCCAATAATTAACCAGTTATTTGTACACAAAATACACGTCGCTCTGCATAGTCCTATCATTGTTGCTCACTTTTAAGGGAAAGAATTTGAATTACATAAATTTTGACATGAACTTTGATCCTTTTTTTGTATCAGAATGCTCGCTCTTTAAGGGAGCAAATATAATTATTATTATATACACAGAAAGGCTTGTTTCGTCTTTACGTGGACTCATCAGTATGACTATATACATCTGACCCGCCGACTTCACGACTCGAACAATTGACTGTAATCTTTTCAGAGTGTTCATTTTGTAAAGAAAGTGTTAACTGATTATATAGTAACATTGGTATGCCTATTGTACAACATATTAACTCTTAGCAAAATGTAATTTAGTTTTTCAATTATTTTCACTAGAACATAAGGTTTTTAGAAAAAAATTCATTCATTTTAATGAATTAATTCGTGAAAATTTTATTTTTGGAAATCCTTTTCTATTCTTCACCTATTATAAGAACATACGAATTAATTGCCGGGCTTTGTCGATTAGGGGCAGTTAGTAAATGATAAAGTATACATAGGCTTACATATTACTGCACTTTCATGGCATTACCAATCTTCAGAGGTGTACCAATTGTTCGAGCAGTGACATACGTTAGAGATTAGGTAATACACTTCTGGGGTTCGGTAATGCCGTACAAGTGCAGTAAACGTTCGTGCTAAGTACAATTTATTATATATATATATATATATATATATATAATTTATTTAGATACTGTATATTACATATGTCAGCAATGTACCGCGGTTTCATCCAAATGCGTACAGATAAATAAATAATAAATAAAACCTCCTATAAAATGAAGGCCCTCCTTGAGCCCTAGTTAATCGCTTCCCACACCGGATTTTTTTCGGGGACACCCTCAGAGATGCACTGTTTTTTCTGTCATTGTTGACGCCATTATCTGTCAGGCGTGCCTACAATCCTTTCAGCTTGCCGATGATTCCACTGGGCACGAAGATTTACTAAAGATGTCTAAATCTGCCCTTTTGGATGAAACCGCGGTACATTGCTGAAATATGTAATATACAGTATCTAAATAAATTATATTAGCTCTCTTATATGATCGAGCACTTTATTTGATTTCTTTTCATATACAATTGACTCTCTCTCACTCTCTCTCTCTCTCTCTCTCTCTCTCTCTCTCTCTTTCTCTCTCTCTCTCTCTCTCTCTCTCTCTCTATATATATATATATATATATATATATATATATATATATACTAGAAGCAAGACCAGACGTTGCTTGCGATTTAATGAGGAACACTATGTCTTTTTGTCACTATGCATTTTTCCTGCGCCCTCCCGTTTCACCTCCTAATATCGTCGGAAAATACTGAGATTTTGGAAAACTCTCCGAATTAGTGTCTTATAAATATAGTCTACATTTCATTAAAATCGGATATACATATCTGATTTTTTAATGGGGGTTCTGACCCGATAGCTTTTTATTAAAGGGGTTACACAGAGATTTGAAACATTGTAAGGTGCATAGAGATTCCATTGTATTCGCCGGAGAATTGTATACATACAATTAAAATTTCATCGAAATAAGATATATTTGAAGTTTTAAAGTAGGTTCTACCGCAATAGCTCCCTTAGGTTAGCATTTAAAAAACAACTTTCCATTGTTTTCCCTAGAAAGTTTTATAGATATGATTTAAATTTCATTAAATTAGGAGAAATTTGAAGTCTTAAATGGGCTTCTATCCTATTTTATTCGGTAAATTTCACATAGGAATACATTTGACTTTTTATGTAGATGCTTTAAACTCTCTTTCTACACACACATTAACACATATATGTATATATATATATATATATATATATATATATATATATATATATCAAATATTATGATTTATCATTATGTTCATAGTGATCGAATAGGCTAGAGTGTCGAAATTTTGGTCATAACATGACCCGTGTTCGGAGTGTCGAATCGAATCGGTATGAATAATTATCTCTATACTGACGATTCCCGAAAGGAAGAAACGTATACGTATGTAAATAAACATTAATATATAAGGACATTATATAAAAAATAAAAAAAATAGTTTGTTTATTTTTGTTTTCTGAAAAAATAACACAATACTGGTCAACTCTGATGATGAAATATTATTCTGACATTTATAAGTAAAAAAACATAATAAATTAATATTGCATTAATAAAGCCTTCTATTTTCAATTTTAATAATTCTTACCCACCAATGCTTTTGAATGAACGACCTATTTTTCTAAACAACCAGCATGCTAATACGTCTTCGTTCGACAACAAGAATTTGAATTCATATTTGCCAAGAATAATACCGCGGATAACACCAATTATAAGAACATTATATAAAAAAAAATGTTTATTTTTGTTTTTTGAAAAAATGACACAATACTGGTCAACCTTGATGATGGAATATTATTCCGAAATTTATAAGATTAAAGTAAAAATAAATAAATCTTGCATTGATAAAGGCTTCTATTTTCAATTTTAATATCTATCTATCTATCTATCTATCTATCTATCTATCTATATATATATATATATATAAATATATATATATATATATGATGAAAACGATATCTCATAAAATCAAATGCCGTGACGACAGAATGTGTGAAAAAGACAAAAGGAAAAACAAATTAAGAATGAATAATCAAAAACCAGATTTTACCGGGTTCGTTTGTATCAAGGAACGTCTTCAAACACAATTAAAGAAAGAATTGTGCATCTAGTAGACGTTAAAAATAAAAAGAGGAGAGAAAGAAAAAGACAAAAAGAAGAAACAGGAAAATAAATGGAAACATAATGTAAAAGTAGTAAAATGAATAGTTACTTCAACCTGGATCAGAGTTTGGAATGCAGTGGCGAGATATATTGCGGTTTTGTCCAGATGATTGCTTCAGGAATAAGATCCGAGTCGAAGGTTTACGTTAGATTGTCATGAGATAAGTATTACAGCGCTTTCGATGCCCTTGCGGCGTGGGAGAGAGTATTCGGTCTTGAGGAGGATGCAGTTTATAAAGTCAAAATTGTGGGTAAAAGTGTTTCTGTGTATGACTAGTGCGTTATTAAAATTGTTGTGTTGAAGGTCCTGTTTGTGTTCGTAAATGCGGGATTTTATATTTCACCGATATAAAACATTAGACACGCGGTACATTTTATTTTGCAAATGCCGGCTAGGGAAGAAGTGTCCTAAGGTTCAAATCGTACGACCGGCGGAAAAGTTATCTCCACACTGATGATTCTTTAAGGATAAAATGTATATATCTGCGGGTATTAATTAAACATTTTTGTAATGAAAATAATTATTTAATAGCTCCGTTTTATTTCGATGTACGTGCATGACATTCTTCTTAAAATTATCATCCTGAGGAAGTCTTACAATAAAGACGAAACGTTGATGAATATATGAAAAATATCTCTTGGTTTTTCCTTTTTCATTTCCCATATATATATATATATATATATATATATATATATATATATATATATATATATATATATATATATATATATTAAATGTTAGCGTTAATGAATCAAAACAATTCAAGAAATCCTCAGAAGATAAATTGATACAAAAATATTCTAAAAAGTTAAAACAATGACTCTTTCAAGATATATATTCGAGTTCTGCAGATAAAAATAAGATCAATTTTTTACAGGTTATGTCAGAGAGAGTCTTTATATTATAATTCGGAAGAGTATAACATTTATAACATAATTTAAAAAAATTAACATTATAATCATGGTCAGAGAACCAACACTTAACAAGGTTTGTCCATATGTACACGCGTTTCAAAACACCCATATTTTGAATGTCTACTAGACACTGTCCTCGAATGTCTAATGTCTCTCTGTACAGGGATTGGTCAGGATAACCTGACATGTGGGTACTTTTCCCTTCAAGTAAACTGTTACCAAATATTCAAAATAACAAAGTATTCTGAAGCCCGGAAAAGAACGTTTCGGTATGGCTACCCAACACTGGCTTATACAAGGAATGGTGCATCTTCTTCAAGTGATGTTACCTCTAGTAACAGCACTAATCTTGATGTTCCACTAAACTAGATGAATTCTTGTCCTTGAATCCGGTAGGACCAAGAGACTACAACAAATATATATCATAACATAGGTAACTGGACAATAGCAGAGAGGAAACGTTTGAAAGGTAAAGGAGAAATTTAATGAAACACTCAGATATCTATGTATCTCATATAGAAATCAAATGTTAGCCACAGAAAGGGGCCCCTTGATTTCTGAGAACTTACACTGAAGTAAAATGAAATATACATATATATATATATATATATATATATATATATATATATATATATATATATAAAAGGAGATTGTAGTTTGCTTGAAGCATTGCTGGTAAATGTAAGTGCAGATTAGTCGTCCGAGGCTATAGCAATGCGATGTGGTTCCCGTAAGATGGAAAAGTGAAAAGAAATAAACGCAGGGAGAAAGTGAAACTCAAAACGATTTATTAATAATTTCACGAAAACTGATTTCACGAAAACTGATATTTAACTGGTATTTAATCGGTATTTAATCAGTTTTCGTGAAATTATTAATAAATCATTTTGAGTTTCACTTTCTCCCTGCGTTTATTTCTTTTCACTTTTCCATCTTACGGCAACCACATCGCATTGCTATAGCCTCGGACGACTAATCTGCACTTATATATATATATATATATATATATATATATATATATATATATATATATATATATAATATCTTTTAAATCAATATTTATTATTATTATCTACAGACACCGGTGTTTCATGCTTATGCAATCTTCAGTGCAGGAGATGCTAATTACTGCCGGTAGAAGGATTTGATCCCAGTTGAAAGTCACCTTTTACTCCTTAACAATTAACATGGGAATGAAGAGAATTTAAAGTCTATAAATGTAAAATTATCGGGCATATACAGTAAGCTAAGTAAGATAGTGTTCAAAAGCAGAGGTCGGAACATCGCTTTATACCTAGTGTAATTGCATATTTTTAAATTGTCCTGAGTGCCAATCTTTGTATTTAACGGACATTTACCAACTGGACAAACCCCATATCTTTTTACACGCATATTCTCACTCTCCATTACTTAATATTTTTTAAAAATCTATAATTTTGGCTTTTCCACTGCCAACTTATCTATCTATGTAGTTCCTCGGATAAGATTTTAATCTTTGAAAAGCCTTGGCTTAGGGAAAGAATAATAAACATGTTTTTACAGAGAACATCTTGCATTGAACAATCGAAGTTGAAATAAATTTTTCACTCGTACATGTTTATCTCTCTTCTTTCATATATATATATATATATATATATATATATATATATATATATATATATATATATATATATATATATATATATATATATATATATATATATATCCACTAAGTAAGAGGCAGTGATCTCTCTTACATGTGTGTGCTTGTAAATATATACAGTAAGAAAAAAATCGACAGAGAAAGACTTTTTTACACCTACTTGGCGAACTAGTTATAATAATCCCATGAATAACGAAGCAAAGCGAAAGAAAGAAGAGCGTGAGGGTGGATTCCTAAAGGTTGCCAAATACCCGGTACACACCTCATCATGAGAAGCTAACACCGTCTGAAATTACCCAAACATCCATCTGTGTTAATGGACTTAACTTTGAATATATTATTTGTCTTTCTTTCTGTTCTTTTTGCCTTTATTAGTTTATTTACTTTTTTTTCCTTTGTAACGTTGTTCTTGTGTAAGTGCACTGAGGACACACGTACAACCCGGCAAAAAAATGTCTGGGTTTAAGGTTTAAATATGGACTTCGAATTTGACGGGCAGGTTTAAGATTTACCCTGGCCACGGTCTTACTGCAGAGTCTCGGCCACCCATGTCCTATTCTATTCATTTCTTCCCTTTCTTTATATCAGATGAAATACAAGCCTCTTACAAAAGGGGTCTTCTTCTTCTTCTTCTTCTTCTTCTTCTTCTTCTTCTTCTTCTTCCATTTGTTCCGTTAGTGGTGGAAACATTTCCAGTAGGGTTACTCTCTACCCCTCCCACTCCTCCTCCTCCTCCCCCCCCTCCTCCTCCTCCTCCATCTCTCCCCTCCTCCTACCCCATCTCTCTCTCTCTCTCTCTCTCTCTCTCTCTCTCTCTCTCTCTCTCTCTCTATATATATATATATATATATATATATATATATATATATATATATATTCATGTTATATATGTATATGCACCATTTTATATCCCCTTACAAAGATTAAAATCAATATATATATATATATATATATATATATATATATATATATATATATATATTGATTTGAATCTTTGTAAATGGATATAAAATGGTGCATATACATATATTATATATATATATATATATATATATATATATATATATATATATATATATATATATATATATATATATATGATAATAAAACGATAAAATAAATCCGACGGTATGAGTTAAAATGAAAAAAAGCAGAATACCTAAAATCTAAA
>OY744538.1:38602891-38610391 GCA_963556195.1 Sepiola atlantica | reverse complement strand
AAATAAAAACACTCCAATATATGTAAATAATGTGTGTAACAGAATAATCCTAACCAAAAAATATACATTCAAATTGTGGGTTGGGATTATTTTCGGTTTGCGTCTTAGGCGTAGTTTGTCTGCTTAGTGGGAGTGCCGCAGACGTAAAACAGTCCCTATGATGAGCCACACTCAACGAAATATCGTACAGGAAGTTTCCTCTTTATCAACAATAAAAAAAGAAGAGTTTCAAAGAATTATCGAATTTTAATGACATTTCCAGCATTTATTTTATGTTCATAGATTTTTTAAATGGACTGGTAAGATTACCCGGCGTTACTCTAGTTTTGGGGAGTAACATCACATGCAACTGTATAGTAAAGACTAACGAGTTACGTCTATGCGTGCATTGATGAGCTCTTAATATAGCACATTACACTCAATTTACACCCTTCTATCTATGTTCCAAATTTGATATGATTCTGTCGAGTAGGTTTAGAATTATGTAATTTATTTAAAGGCAGGCGTTCTGTCTACTTTGCGCACTATTTTTCCAGAGACCTTAGCAACCGATTTGATGTGTCACGGAATATAAGAATAGCAGTTTTGTAATACTAACATCACCACGTCAGTATTAATACTAACATCATCACGTCAGTATTAATACTAACATCATCACGTCAGTATTAATACTTATACATATTTTTCGCAATTTATGTAAAAACAAAAAATATCATTACCAGATCACCCCAGAGAAATCAAGCTACTTTTTCAGATTACAGCTTTTCCCGCTCCAGAGCTGCATTTGATGACGATAGAGACTATTCGAGAATACAAGATTACGCTTCAGAATCTATTCCCAAACGGTTAACATTTACATGGCTGATTAACAAAAATGGCCGCTAAGACATTTTCTAAACACATTTCTGATTTCATTTTATTTATTTAGTTACTTTTTAAACATTCATACTACTAAGTCGTAATTTATAATTAACTCACCGAGGCTAGTCTTTACCTAAATTTCTGGCTATCACATCTTTCTCTCCCACTATATATATATATATATATATATATATATATATATAAAGAGAATGTATTTAAGTGAAATATTTTGAACATCAACACATCGTGCAATTTAAATGAAAAATTCATTTATATAGTTTTTTGCAAGCTTTCGTTGTAGAACAACTTTGTCAGGCGAGACTGTTTTATAGTTTTCTTTTTTTCTTTCTTCCTCCTCATTTTGAAGGTATTAACCCCGAGGGGTCGAATCACGATGTGAGCAGAAAGAGACGTCAAGTTAGGATAAGTGTAGTCCTGGCGATGTTATGCGCAGATTGACGCTTTTTAAGTAAGGAAATTGACAACATCTTTGAAGCATGCATGAGAATGTATTTAAGTGAAATAGATTGAAAATCAACAATCGTGCAATTTAAATGAACAATTCATTTATTTAATTTTTTTTGCAAGCTTTCGTTGAAGAACAGGCGAGACTGTCTTATAGTTTTATTTTCTTTTTTACTTCTTCCGTATTTGTATGGTATTTCCCCCGAGGGGTCGAATCACGATAGTAGTAGAAAGAGACGTCAAGATCTAAAAGACGTAAATTAAAATATTTCAGATTTGCATTAAATTTGATCAATAGTCAGTAAACACAAATTAATCAAGATTCACTGAATTTCAATTTTTTTTATAAAAACCCAATTATCTTCAGCTTTAAATTTTAGACATTTTCGAGAAACAAAATCATGCAATAGATTTTGATCAAAATTGGAATACGGATTCTAGACATAAAGTGTATGAGCATTATATCTTAGTTATTTACTTTGTAAGGAGAAATAAAATTAGTGCATAACAGTTCTGTTTGGAGAATAAATTTTACCTGTACCCAGACTAGTACTCTCTATCTATCTATCTCTCTATATATGTTTTTATCTACATACGTATCCTTTCGGGAATCGTCAGTTTAAAGAAGATTATTCATATCGGTCGCCGAACTCGAACCCCGGAACATGAGTCATGTTCCGAACTCAAATTCCGTCGTCTAAGCCCACACGACCGTCACCAACAACTCTGTAAATCAGCGAGAGATTAATCCTATTTAGAGGTAGCCGTCGTCGAAGGAACATGCATTGAAGCCACAATAACGGCTTTGTTGATACTACTCACTACACAGCCAAGCCAAGATTTGGGGGCGAGAAATAATTATAAATATTTGTTTTTTTATCTATATACGTATACGTTTCATCCTTTCGGGAATCGTCAGTGTAGAGAAGATTATCATATCGTTCGCCGGACTCGAATCCCGGTACACGAACCATGTTTCAAACTCAAATTCAAACGTTTTAGTCCATACGGCCGTCATCAACAACCCAGTAAATCAGCGAGAGATTAATACTATGTAGAGGCAGCCGTCGTCAAAGTCTTCTACTACTGAAAAGAACATGCACTGATATATATATATATATATATATATATATATATATATATATATATATATATATATATATATATATATATATATATATATATAGATATATATATATAAACACACACCGGGTGTTCTATTTCTAGAAAAACAATAACAAAAGCTGCTTAACATCATAGGCGATCAAAAAATTGTACATATATCGGGCAGGGCGTCCTGGTCTTGTGGTAAAACACCAGGTTATTGACATTTACATAGAGGGTTCGATCTCTGCACAGGATAGCCATGCTGATGACGACTCATAACCAGAAACACGTGTCCGTAGATTTTTTTTATGTATATAAAAAATAATTTATAAAAATTAATTAATAAATATATATGTTTATGTATACATATTGCTATTCCCAAGACACCATAGCACATAGACATTTCTATTCTACAATGGCTATTCAACAATGAGGTAAAAATCACAGCACACACATACACAAACACACACGCTGTACCAGCCAGCAACCGGTAGTCTTAGACTCGAGTTCGTCTTCCATTAGGCTCTCCAGTAGGACGCATTCCTATGTAAGGTTTTAAATCCGAGTCACCTGGATCGGGAACATTAGCATCGAGCCAAATGATTGTCGGAAAAGTACGTGCTCTACTTAACAAGCGATGCTATTATCCATATTTTAATTATAACGTCAGGCCAATGGCTTAAAAGAAAAAGCAACACAATGCACGTCATATATCCCAAAATTTCTGAAAATCAAACATTTGTAAATGAGCCTCACGCCGAGCTTCTCAGCTGTGCCATATGGCATACAACTTAATTGCTTCCTAACTTACATACAACTTTTATAATTAAAGTAGCTTGAAAAAGAAATAAATATCGTCTAGTTCATAAATAGTACTAATACTTCAAGTCTGCTGCTGATGATGTTTGCTATAATGGTGTATGACAAACAGGGAACACAGAATAGCAAAATAAATAAATATATTTTACCAGTGATCAAAAATACATACATTTTTAAATAGAGAATTTACTTTGCTTGCAGAGTCACATATGTTTTGTAAACGTTGTAAAACACATGCACACTTCCGTTGTTTCTACCACTGTAAACTCTTACCTTATCTACAGATTTTATAATTAAATTCATTTGGAGAAGAACAGCTGTCGTCTTGCTTATATAAAAAACAATGCTAATACTTCTGTTAGCTACTTCTGATAATTGTTAGTATTGTTCTTGTTGAGCGTATCGTAGAAAGAACGTGACTCAAGATTGTCTGCTTTGCATAAAGTTCTCTTTGCTAGCCAAAACTATTCGTTATACCTGGAAAATTTCATGTTTTGACCCCGACAACCAGAGAAACAAGGCTCAGTTATGGTTGTGTTGAGCGCATCATATTTCAGCACATAACCTAGGAAGATTATCCCACAGGATTGGCTGGTCTGCATAAAGTTCTCTTTGCTAGCAAAAACTATTCGTTATACCTTGAAGATTTCATGTTTTGACCCCGACAACCAGAGAAACAAGGCTCAGTTATGGTTGTGTTGAGCGCATCATATTTCAGTACATAACCTAGGAAGATTATCCCACAGGATTGGCTGGTCTGCATAAAGTTCTCTTTGCTAGCAAAAACTATTCGTTATACCTTGAAGATTTCATGTTTTGACCCCGACAATCAGAGAAACAAGGCTCAGTGATGGTTGTATTGAGCGCATCATATTTCAGTACAGAACATAGGAAGATTATCCCACAGGATTGGCTGGTCTGCATGAAGTTCTTGTAGGTCGTAGTTATTCGTAATATCTTCAAGATTTTAGAGTTGAACGCACAGAGTTGAGCGTAAAGAGTTGAGCGCACAGAGGTCATTGAAAATTCGGAGTGTTTGGTCTACCTTACATTTTTCACCTGTGCCGTAGCTATGCGTTGTACCTTCAAGATTGGGGAATTTTAACCCCGACACCCAAAGCAGTAAGGTCCAGTAGTGGTGGCGTTGAGAACATTGTACTTCTGCAGAAATCCCAAGAAGATCGGATTGTCTGGTCTGCCTCTCGTCTTTCGCGTGTGCCGTAGCTATTTGTTATACCTTACAGATTAGAGGTGTTTAACCCGACACCCAGAGCAGTAAGATCCAGTGGTGGTTATGTTTAGCAGATCGTACTTCTGCACATAGCCCACGAAGATCAGATGTGTTTGGAGTCCTTAGCGGTGACCGTAGCTATTTGTTATACTCTCAAGATTGCAGGTTTTGAAGCCCGACACCGAAAACAGCAACGCTCAGTTGTGATGATTGTCTGGTCTGCACGAAGTTCCCATCGTTTGTCCTCGATATTAGTTATACCTGTAGGATTGCATATTTTAACCTCAACACTCAGAGAATGAAGGCCTCGTGGTGGTGGTGTTGAGCAGATCGTACTTCTGCATAGGGCCAACGAATATCTTGCCCTCGAAATTTTCTTGCCTGCCTGGAGTCGTTCGCGTTGGCGGTAGCTATGTCTTATACTTTCAAGATTCCATGTTTGAATCCCGGCACACAGAACAGCAAGTCGCAATGATGGGGATTGTCTGATCTGCATAAAGTTCTCCTAGTTTGTTCTCGTTATTTCATTTTCCTGTTAGATTTCAGTTTTGTACTTATTACTAATTTATTTTTATGTATCGCACATTTTTTTTGTTTAGACTCGTATTTGCGTGAGTAATGCCATTAAATAAACGGCTAAGTTTGTCGGCGAGGCTTGGAATTAACAAATAAAACTATAGCTCTTTGTAACTTTTCACAGATACAGAGGTACAGATAGCTGACACCCATA
This sequence comes from Sepiola atlantica, assembly GCA_963556195.1. Classification (NCBI taxonomy): domain Eukaryota; kingdom Metazoa; phylum Mollusca; class Cephalopoda; order Sepiida; family Sepiolidae; genus Sepiola; species Sepiola atlantica. The sequence goes on along the minus strand of OY744538.1, from coordinate 38,605,178 downwards.
ATGGTATAATGAAGCACCCATGGAGAGGTGATCGACAGAGTTCCAATCTCTGCCCCTTGTAAAATATTCACTGCAGAACTCCGTCTAGTTAACACAATTGTAAATAAGTGTCCATTCTTTCACCTTAAACTAAACGAAATTCGATGCACAAAATGTTCTTCTCTATGGTTATTTCTATGGCAGGTGCTCGAATTTTTCCATTAAAACACTCACAGCAAAAACTCACCTAACTACAAATACTGAATGACATTTCCTATGTGTCCCTAAAACAAAAGGACACATCCATGAACAAAGTTTATTTCCAAGAAATTACAATCTCTAGAACACAATATCACGGGGCTGCTTCCTGTTTGACTACAACATGTTAGTTTTTAAGTCCAATGTTAACAAATTCTTGTCGAGCGGTCCTCGTAAGTAAACAAATTCTGACCATTTCACTCATCGTTTCGAATCCTCTCAAAGTGTTGTTCATCATCCAACTGACAATTTCAACCTTTATCCTCGAGTGGCCTTTATGTCTTGATGAGCAGTGACTCATTAGTACACATGAAACATCTATCTATACGTGGGTGCGTGGTTGTACCAATGCATACTGTCATGACTTATGCAATCGGCTATGTTGAGTTCAAATTCTAGCAAATCTATTGTTATCATCAATAGTGTAACTTTTTCACGGCTGAATAACAATCTTACCGTGATCTTTTCTTTCCACCATGTTGTGTTTGATTGGAGTCAGCTGTGTGTTGCAACCACATATTATTAACTTGTTGAACACACCTCCAAAAACTTTCCTACACCTGAGACTATTCTCTATCTCTACAAATCTACCATCAGATCTTGTAGGGAGTACTGTTGTCATATTTGGGCTGATGAATATCTGTACCATTTGATAGTTATTGCTAAGGTTCAGAAGCGTATATGTAATTTGGCCCCACCCTTTTTACTTCTCTGCACCCTCTCTTTCACAGGCGTGATGTTGCTAGTCTCAGTCTTTTCCATAAATACTATACGTTTTTCAGAATTGTCTGATCTATTCCATGCTTCTTTTGCTCCAGCTCGTTTGACTCGTTGGTAAAGTGGACTTCACAAATTCGCTGTTTTTATACCCCCGATACAATACGACTTCCTATTCCAGTAGCTTCTTCCCAAGAACTACAGCCATGTGGAACTATCTTCCTGCTGACTGTTTTCCTCTTATTTATATCCCTGGTCGTTTCAAGACTAAAGTCAATAGGTATCTCATGTTATATTTTGTTCGTTTTAGCTCCTTACATCAAGTGGCTTCATGCCTTGTCTGGAACGATTTCCATTAAAAAATACACCTTCTAGTTAAATAAATAGATGTAAACACATCTTAATTAATAGTAACCGAAGAAAAAGCAGGCCAAAGTAGACTTGGAACCATTCAGTAAAAGACGGCATGGAGCAATAACACATCGGAATCAATGTTAATAAATTCTTGCCGAGTCGTCCTCTTGAATAACCAACTCCTGCCAATTTCAGCTATTGTTTCTCATCCCTTTAAGATGTTGTTCACCGTCCAACTGAAAACCTCATTAATCCCTATCTGCAACTGGCCTTTCGACCTTGATAAGCGATAACGCATAAGTATAAGTAAAAAGCCATATAACTACTGAAATTCTAATGTATGACAATTGCAGGATCCACACCCTAAAATTGGACTTTTTACAAACATTATAAGGCTTATTTTCTCATGAAAACGTCATCTGATTATTATAGAGTAAACACCAAAATTTAGTGTTTTTGTTTTTCTAAATCGCCTTGTTCAATTTTTAAACCAGCGTTCAGTTTGTGATGTAACTTAAACGTAAAATGATACCCCTAATTGATTAATTAAAAAATTAAAAATGAAAATAAATAAATAGTATATTTTTCAATGGCGGGGTTATAGTGAATAATCACTGACGTTTCCATAAAAATGATATGCTTTCAATGCATTTAGAGTTTTCTATTGATTTATACGTATTTGAATATGTTTGATTGCGCGGAAGGTGGGTGTGTTCGCGCGTGTTATAAACGCTATATATATGTCTCATGAAATAATAGACAAATAGGCCTTCAGTTACGTCCGATGTCATTACGGTGCACAGCTGTGACCAATCAAGTGAAATTCGTTGCCTCTTCGAAGTAGTTTCCAAGATGACGAGGCCAAGTATCGGGCATGACGGCAATGCCTGGTTAATAAGCAAAAGTTCGGGTGGAGGTAACAGCCCGAAAAGTAAGTAAGTACAGTAAAACGCTGTACTCTGGAGAGTATGAGAAAGGA
>OY744538.1:38580391-38597891 GCA_963556195.1 Sepiola atlantica | reverse complement strand
ATATATATATGCATATATATATATACATATATATATGCATATATATATGTATATATATGCATATATATATATATGCATATATATATGCATATATATATGTATATATATGCATATATATATATGCATATATATATATACGTATACATATATGCATATATATATATGCATATATATATATATATATGTATATATGCATATATATATATATATATGCATATATATATATATGCATATATATATATATATATATGCATATATATATATATATATATATCTATGCATATATATATATATGCATATATATATATCTATGCATATATATATATATGCATATATATATATATATCTATGCATAAATATATATATATGCATATATATATATATATCTATGCATATATATATATATATATGCATATATATATATCTATGCATATATATATATATATATATATGCATATATATATATATGCATATATATATATATGCATATATATATATATATATATGCATATATATATATATGCATATATATATATATATATATGCATATATATATATATATATATATATATATATATATATATATATATGAAATTAAAATGGAATAAGCGGAAGACCTAAAAAGCTCAACGTTTCGCCCAAATGTTATATTGGCTTTGTCAAGAGCGAACGTAAAAATGCAAAACATGGCAGCATTTTTTTGTTCGCACTTTACAAAGCCCACATAACATTTAAACGAAACGTGGAGCTTTTTAGGTCTTCCGCTTATTCCATTTTAATCTCATACCGTCGGATTATTTTATCCTTTCATCTATTCATATATATATGCATATATATATATATATATATATATATATATATATATATATATATATATATATATATACATATATATATGGAAATATTAAAATAGAAAACTGAAAATCGTTTATATATTCATCAATGTTTCGTCATTATTTCAAAATGTTTTCTTACTTACTGATTTAAAAAAAGCCCATAGAAGTCAATATTTGAAAATACGTTGTTCGTCTCTGACGTAAAAATAATGTTTAATCCTACATTCATGACGCCCCACGTACTTTTTCAAGATGACTGATTTGCAGAAGTCGCTATTTAAAAATAGCGACTGCTGCAAATCAGTCATCTTGAAAAAGTCTTAGAATAATGACGAAACATTAATGATATATACACGATTTTCGGTTTTTCTTTTTTTTTCATTTTCTATTACGTTTGATTTTTATATCATTGTTTTCATAATTATCATATACACACGCCCTCATCCAAAATTACTACATAACAGATTTAATGTAAAGATAGAAAAACAATAAAACGTTGATATTTTTCGAAATATTTCCATCTTAGCAAGATACTATCGGACAGTAGTTGAAGATGCCAACATTAGTCATTTCATTTTCCGAAAGAGGTCTGGTTTATACTAGTGTTTTCTTTTTTTTATATTCAATAAGAAGGACAGGCAAAACATATGAAAATTTCAAACATATCTCAGGATAACATTGAGTACAGAAAAATGGTTGGTATTTATCGGATCTTGTTTAAATCGATTATTCTAATTAAAAACATAATTGTAAGTCGAGAAGAAAAGAATCATTAAGTAGTTATTTATTTATAAAATAAGTCCCAGAGGTAAGCTATAATGAATTGCATTTTTAGAGTTGTTCTTCTACCGCTAAAATCAGCCCCAGACACGTGTAGGGACACTGTGGGTTCTCTACGCGTGCCTGGGTGGTAATTATTATTACAGAAGTGATTTATTTATTTTCTACGTAAAAAATTAAACTCATAGTTTTACTGTTTCAAACGCTATTACTACGCGTTTTCTTCCTTTTAAATGTGTCGTAAGGCCTTTTTTTTAATTCTTCGTCATGATACACATTCAAGCACCAATCTTCTTCTATATATTAATACGATAGCGTGTGTTCGTGTGTCACGCTTCCGGTAAAAACTCTGCGCATGGGTGCCGCACCTAGATTTTGAAAAACATTCAACTCGCCTAATTTTCGAAACTTTTCAAGTATTTCCCTTTGGCGAAACGGTTAGCGATGTAGTATTTTTGACTTCGGCCCGACTGGTTTATAGTTCGATCCCAACCAACCTCTTAGATTTTTTTTCTACATTTCGAGGGGAAGGGGAAAAGAGGTAGGGAGGGGACTACCGGGAAGACACATATTAATACAATAGCGTGTCTGATTTTGTGTGTCATGCTTACATCAAAAGCAACGACCTTCCGAATCTTTGTATGCTACTCATGAATTGGCTTGGCCTTTTGGCTAAGATCAAAGTGTAGTATCTGTTCCGATGGATACTGCATTCCATAGACTGGTATTGTCTTGGCCTTCGAGGCTTGATTTACGCCGGTATATGGGTCTGTCCTGTGCAGTTCTAGGGGGTCTACCCTCCCAGGCTTCGCCTCCCCTCTTTGGGGAGGAGTAAGTTTATTGCTTACTGCCTGGGGCGCCCCTACCGGGGAATGCCAACGGGGCTGCCCAGGCAATTTTTAATGGCTAGAGTGCTCACCTTCTCGAGCGCTGGCTTTTCAAACCCCACTTTCCCGACCCGACCTTTGGTCACATCTTACTTGTGGGAGTAAGATAAAACTGGCCTTGTGCCTAACTCCTGGAGAGGAGTAAATAAATATTCATGAATTGGAGCCAAATTTAATTTAATCGAAAACATTTACAAAGTAAGGTTTAGTCGTCGAAATATTACCTTCACTAAAAATATTGTATATAAAAAAGTTTTGTAAATTGTTTCATGTATTGTTCATTTTTAAAAAATAAATATACAAGTCCAAATCTTATCATATTTTATTCAAACATGTATAGGTTAGGAACAAGATAATTAGTATTAAAAACATCATTTCGTGTAATTTACACGGGTCCCGCTAGTGATGCATTATTTTCCATCTAAAATGTGTATTACTGAACTTCTTTATAATCATTTGATTATTGATTAAAAATAACTTTTCAGATTCTAAAGAATTTTTTTAAAAACATTGCTACAACTTTAAACGGGGAATATAGTTTGCTATGTAAATTTAAATCAAAGTGACTCCTTCTACGTTAGATTTGATATTTCTCGAAGATTTCTTCATCTTAAATTTTAATTATTCAATTTTTTAAAAAGAATATTCAGATTATTATATATATTGAAAAACTAGTTATAAGATTATTAAAAAAGAAGGCCGCCATGCTCGATATTCGAGAAGGAGTAGATGGACTCTGCCTTTTTCCCGGCTTTTTCACTCCTTCTTTGTCTATTAGCCAGGCGCAAAGTTACTAGTTCAGAGACACATCAAAGACACCCAATGCTTGGCCTTGATTCCTGATTAGGACAATGAACGACGCTTCTCTTTCTCTCTATCTGTGAAACTAGGGAAACGTTTCTTGTCACTGAGTCTCACATGACTAGTCCAAAACACTATTTTTCCGACAGGTTGAGGGTACAGATTAGACAACTTGTCTGGCTGCTGTTTCCGACTGGATCCCAAATACTTAGGCAGCGCTAAGAACGGCTGCTCCATCAACAGTTGTATAATATCGTGGGTAATTGTACAAACTATGTCGCGCATGGAAAAAGACCTATAATCATCCCCGATGGGCTTTCCCGAGGCCACGACCCTCATCGATTAAGTCCCGACTAATGGTCTATATTTGTGAGCTTATTGGCACCAAACAAACATCCACTTTGCCCTCCCCACTCCATCTAAAACCAAAATGACAATACAAAGAAAGAGAAACAAACCTAAACTAGACATCCACCAGAAAACACTTTCGCCTTCTCCTTTGTAGCTAGCATGCACACATATCCGGGGACTTAGAACCAACATCAATGGCGTAGAAACCCCGTTCTTGTAAACTTCCCTGATATTCTAGCTCTAAGAAAAAAAAAACTACAATCCCCAATATCCTAACACCATTTTAACATGAGTAACCCCCACTCTACCATAAACGCTGTGACAACCATATGCACGGGCTAGAATTTTATGTTCGGAACATCCTCCCCTTGACTAAAAACATAGGATAAAATCAGATAATCAAGCCTACATGTGCTTTAGATTAACCTTACATCACAGCGTTAGTTACTTATATTACTTATACCGTTCTGCTTCGACCCAGGACTGTATCCTGCTAAACTTTGTCTGAAAAGCATAGATACAGCACCCTCACGTGACTCGAGTATCCAAATATATGTATTTAGGGATTTTAATGCACATCACCGTGACTGGCTTGGATTCTCCAGCTATATAGACGTAGCTGGTAACTCCACGTATAGTTTTTCCGTAGCGCACTCCCTCTCACAGACTGTAACTTTCCCGAGCCGCCTCTCTGATCGTGTGGACCAGCAAGCCTCACTTCCCGACCTGTTATGGACATCACTGACTGAGACTTGTTTGACGTATGCCCATAGTTCTGCTCGGGAACGATGATCACCTTGTGGTATTGATTGATATCATCCTAAAATATTGTCCCAAAGCTGATGCGCCATTGCTCAAAACGACGAAATACTACAAACTAGCTGATTTTGATTCCATCAGATGAATGAAATGGCAATAATAAGGAGAATATTTGGAAAAAATATTTGGAAAAACCTGGACAACGCATTTCTTTATGTTTTTAAAAATAAATTATATCACCGAAAGTGCTCAAGTTTTTAAGATAAATAAATAATTTATTTAAAAAAACAAAGAAATGCGTTGTCCACGTTTTTCAAAATATTTTTGTTCAAAATATACTCCTTATTGATAGTATTTCGAAGCCATAAAATCATATGAATAATTTGAATTCAAAACGCGATAAACGCCATTTTCAAAATAGCAGAGCTATCACTACAAAAGTATTGCATTTCAACACTTGACCACACCCAAAAATTATATTTACAGAATGTGATATAAGCATAATTTGTCTTGGCTTTCAATTCAAACAACACTTTTAGTTCATGTCTAAGTTTAACATGTTCGTCTCTTTATCGTTCAGTTTCGCAACTTAAAAAGAATTAATTTATCGAACTCTTCATATATTAAGTGACAACTCACCGAAAATTCTATCCTCGAAAAATTTGGGTAAATGTTTCTAAAAACACTCTTTTATGCTTTGACATAGTACAAAATCGACTTCGCCATCTAGTTCTTAACATCCCCTTTTCTCACGTACGAGAATTTAGTAGTCTTTCTCTACTCCGTGTAAGGAGCTCAACTGAATTCCAATCTCTGGTTCCTTCTTGTACGACATTCACAGCAACACAATGAAAAATATTTTTTTCTTTTTTTTCTCCATGTATTTAGTGTAAAACGGAATTCTCAGAGTGTTTTTACCAAGAACTTCCCTTCCGTAGAACACAATACCACAGAGCTGCTTCTACACAGACTACAACATTAGCCGTCTATAAATCTAATGTAAACAAATACTTGTCATAAACTGCCCTTTAAGTGCTAACATTTTGTTTGTTCCATTAATCGTTTGTGGGTCTCTCGTAATATTCTTGATCATTCAACAGACAATCCATCAATCTAAAAAAAACATTATACTCGAGTGGTGACTCATTAGTAAAAAAAATATTCTTTGATTTTCTTAATGTTATCTATTTTTGATTCAATGCCTTCATTCATTAAGAGATTTAAAACAAGAATTACAGTTGCTAACCAAAATTATGCGACTTTATAAACAATGCATCTCAATAAAACTTTGAATAAAACTTTGAGTTAGCACTTCAGTTTTTGGATTGAAACTGTGTTTAACTTATCTGAAATCTAGATTGATGGATTCTCGTCAATTCAGTAAATTTTACAATGAAATTGCAATGAATTGATGAACAACTGTTTGCATTCTATTATTTGCATACGTTAAATAGAGTTAGCCGTTGTTTTCAAATTTAATGGAAAATACTGAGAATTCGCGATAGCATTACTGGAAATCTGTCTTCGTCATCTTCAGATTAACTAAAACAGTTCAAGTTCAGATTTTACGTCATACTTTTTTTGCAGTTTGATCATTGTAATTCGCAACGAGGGTTTGTCCGTAGGCACCTCGCTTAGTCGGTTATCTAAGTTTACAAAAGCATTTTCTTTCATCTGCCACGTTTAAGTTTGAAATAGCATGTTCAAATGCGTCCAGGCATCCCTATAAGTGGCTCTGTGTCCCCCCCCCCCGGCAGTCCGTTTGTCAGGTGTAAGTTATAAATAGCATTTTAATCGCAGATTGAGATCTTTTGTAGTAAAGCCGCACCTTAATAGAAAAAAATGAGTTTTGCAAAAATATATCCCCGCCAGGCATGTGAAGTGCGTGCTTTTGTGAGACCTGTCTAGACATGCGTCGGGTTAGGGTTAGGGTTAGGGTTAGGGTTAGGGTGAGTGTCCAGACATCAATGTTTAGATCTATGAAAACCTCGTTTCTTCCTGTAAAACTGCGGAATAGATGCCACTGTTGAATGCATCGCTGTTTGACAGTCATCTGTGTGAGTTTATGTAGAAGCAGAAATATAAGGGGCACGATATTTTATGCAAATAATCAATGAGATGAATTTTGAGTAAGTAATAAAACGCCGTTTTTTTAACAGCATTTTTCTACAACTCATCTTTTGTCTGGTTTTCAGGGGAGTATGGCAGGAGTATTTTTTCACGGGACTCTTTTATTGACTGGATATTGAATAGATGAACCTTAAGAATACCCGTCTTTGTAAAATAATCTGAACTGAATATAAATTCAGCACCCCATTTCCTCTGGCATTTCCTGGTTCTTTTTAATTAACCAAGGCGCAATTACTAACACTCGTGGACTTAATTGTTCCATTTATAAGGCAATGCGCCATGGTCTGAACAATTGACCAGTTAAATGACGATATACTTTCGATAGTTTATAAGCACGGAGAAGATGTTACCGCTCTCTCTCTATATATATTTTTGTCGCTATTTCTCTCTTTCTTTCTCTGTTTCTTTCTTTCTATCCCCCTTTATTTCTCATTTTCTCTCTCTCTCCTTTTATCCTTCTATTTCCTCCCACCGCTATCCCTCCTTCCTTCTTGAAGAGCTTTCCCTTAACAAGGAGAACTTATATTTGTGACCTTTATCTGGTAAATCAACACACATAAACGACCCACTCTTCACTTATTAAATATGAGAAAATGATTAATTTAGGCCACATCAAGTGAATCAGAGTCGTGGGATTCGTTTCTGTCCTAATATTTGTTTCGTATTACGCGGGGGTGCGTAATTGGCCCAATAAATACCATCGCGAACTATGGAATTATCGATGCCAAGTTCAAATCCCATCGAACCCATTGTGTTTAATTACGCACGTTTCGAAAGGCATGGATCCACATTATTCATCCGGATATGCGTAAAACAGGGATTTCTGTTCATCAAATCGCAGAGTTGCGAAAACTTACTGGCATCTTATCAAATGTAAAGTTTTGAAATCGTTTGGTAACGTTAAGCGTTCCAGTGTAGGGCTGTGCAGAATATGCGTTGAAAGGATAGTACAAGGAAGACGGTCGAAAGGTAGACAAAATAAAAAGATGGATAGACAACATGGACGAACATGAACATAAACCAAGCGAACACCTTGCCCCAAGATTGTAGGGTTTGGAAGCCACTCAGCCATTTTAGTGCGCATTCTATAGCTTGCGGAGAAAAAGTTTAATAATAATCGCATACAACTAACGGTTTACAACAGGTATTATATCTCGTCATCAATTGACCCCCAAAAGTGGTTGATTTGCCGTAAAGCAACAAAGACAACACAAAGAAATAGTTGCAGCTATTCGCCCAGAAAGAAGATTCATCTTAATCTTCACGAGTCCAGGTTTTCTGCACTTAACTTTTGCAACAGTTGATAACAGTTTTTAGACAGCGTTTTGCGACCTGATTTAAATCACTTTTCTATTTTTATATAGTTACTCGCTTTACCTACCCGGTATTGCCCGGGAGTAAAAAAAATACTCACTTATTTTAAGAAAAAAATATCGAAAGTAATTTTGGTAACGAGAATCATTTATATCTATTTTCTGCAGAAGTCAAAGAGAAATAATTGATAGCATGATTGTTGCCCTTTATATAAGAAGAATATTTGATGTGTAAGTGAAAAAGAATCCCATATTATTGACGTTACGCGCGTGCACCAGTCTGGTTAAAATTTGATTACATGATAAAACACAAAATTTGATGTAAAGCAATTCTTTTCTATATTATATATTTTGTGTCTTATTTAAAAACATTTTTTTTGGGGGGGGGGGTGCGAGATTAAGGGCACTCTCTTAAATGATAAATGTGCTCACCTTACTCACTATGTTGCCTAGAATATATATACCATTATTCATAATGATCAGTTCATTATTTTAGGGTCGAATCCTATACATAGAAATGTATATTTCAAAATATACACATATCTAACAATTTGGCCAAGATCAAAGTGTAGTATCTGTTCCGATGTATACTACACCCTATAGACCGGTATCGTCTTGGCCTTCGGATCTTGATTCCGCCGGTCTGTGGGTTTGTCCTGTACAGTTCTAGGAGATCCATCCTCCCAGGCTTCGCCTCCCCTCTTTGGGGAGGAGTAAGTTTATCGCTTACTGCCGGAGGCGTCCTACCGGGGAATACCGACGGCGCTGGCTTTTCAAATCCCACTTTCCCGACCTTGTGTCACATCTTGTGGGAGGAAGATAAATAAATAGAGTTACAGGTGTTGAATTTAATAATGGACAAACCTTGTGAATTTTGCATCAGTTTTAAAACACCTATAAAATTGAAAAAAATTACCAAAATGTTGGTTTCATTTTTATTTATTTATGGTTATTGTTGTCCTGAATTAGTTGAATTTTTTTTTTCAGATAGTGCATATTAATAATAAAAAAAACAAAACATTATATCTACTAGATTTCTAAAGAGAACTGATTGTTGGTGCCTGTATGACACGTGCAACTGAAACCGAAGTGGATAAGATGGTTACCGTATCGAGAGGAAGTGTTTCGAATGTGAGGACAACCGATGAAAAAAAATGAGGGGGGGGGGGAAACATCCGCCTCTAAACAAACTTCGGAAAGAAATCCGAAACTGTCTGAAAGAGATCGTAGAGCCTTTGTAAGGATTGTGAAGATAAAACAAAAAAACACGGAACCCAAAATTTCAGCAGAGCTTAACAATCACTTGGATGGTCCCGTTTCAACAAAAACCGCTCGCCTAGAGCTTAACAAGACTTGATTTCATGGGAGGGATGCCATCAGAAAGCCAATACTTTCAATGTGTTTCCACTATTTTGTCCAATACCTGTATGTTGTATGCAACACATAATTACATCTGACTAAATTTTCATCGCCAAATCAATATTTGCTGAACCGTTTCCTTAAGGAAAATAACATTAATAATCTGGCCAATGCAAGAAATATAGAAAAAAATCTGGCCAATGCAAGAAATATAGAAAAAAATCTGGCCAATGCAAGAAATATAGAAAAAAAATAAAAACGACCACGTAATAGTTAACTCGAAACAATTTGAGTGACTGAAATAGGATCTAACCGATGAAGAACTTACGAGAATCAAATGAAGACATTCATGCAAACTATTGACACCAGCCCGAGCAACCAAACTGTCGTGCTTTCTCTTTTTACCCCCCCCCCCCCAAACAAGTTATTTTTATTTTATATTCCCCCAAAGTTATTAATCTTTCAGGAATATAATTCTCGTATGCAAATCGCATCTATCTCAACATGTTGGTTTTTCTGTTGTTTGTGTTCATCCAACTCAGATCGTCAATGCGAGGCTCAGGTTCTAATCGCATCGGAAGCTGTTTTTTTTTATATACGGGAAATACGAGCGTATTCTCTCAGCGGTTGAGAAAATAATGTTTTCTCACTTTTTTATACCAATGAGTAACCGCTTTTAAAGGCCCGAGAATCACTTGCGGATAAGGGTTAGAGAGATTGTTAGTTAGACGATGATCGTCAGCATAAGAGGATTTGAATCAATGGGTGGGATGGGCAGAGAATGGGTTATTCAAGAGGACGGCTCAACAAGTATTTGTTTACATAAGACTTGAAGACGGCCATGTTTTAGCCGGTTGGCTAGCAGACTCATGGTTGTTTATTTCACAGATGGGATTTTCTAGGACAGAACCTTTGTTCATAGAATTTCCGTTGGTTTTTTTTTTTTACAGAGAAGGAGAACCGAGCGTGCATTTCCGTGCTTGTACCTAAGCGAGTTCTTGGTGTAAATGTTTTTTTAGGAGGGGTCAAGAATTTAGTTCCGTCGAACACTTACCATGAATATAAGGATACAATAGAGATAGGCTAGCAACATTTCTTCTGTGCGAAAGATGATGCAGTGAAGTGAATAGATCATCTCCCACTAGATTGTGAAGTCGGTTTTGTACTCTTTCAATGCAAAAAGAGGGCTCCGAGCGGAACTTCCCTATATATAACAGCAGTATTCCATCTAAAGACGTATCTGGCTTTTATACATGTAGAGGATTGCCTCAAGAGTTTTGTACTTTCGTGCGCGGAAGTAACGTGCGTTAAACATTACCGCATAACGTAGCCAATGCGTTACCTTGGAACATGATGTTAACATTTATTTCTGTCGACTTCCCACAAGATAACATTTTTTTTAACAATACTAATAAATAGAAAAAATACAGAAAAAATAATTGAATGCTCGACTGAGCTCCAATCTCTAGTTCCTCCTTATAAAACATTCACAGCAAGAACTCGTCCTCTACCACAACTGAAAATAAAATTATTTGCTGCCTCCGTATACCTATTGTCAGGGGGAATGTCTGTGAACAGAGTTTCTTTCCAAGAACGTTCAACCCGTGGAACACATTACCACGGGACTGATTCTATGCATGCTACCATATGTCCATCATCAAATTCAATGTCAACACATACTTGTCATAAACCGCATTCATAAGTTATAAAACTTGGTTCATTCAATTAATGATTTTCAATCCTTTCATAATATTATTCATCATTAAACCGACAATCAATCAATATCATAAACCTCTATCCTCGAGTGGCTTTTGGCATTGATAAGTAGTAAAAGCGAAAAGATATTTCTTATTACTGCAATTCAGAAAATGGATAATGAATACTAAGAATATATTAGAATGTGCATTTTTCATCTAAATTAGTGATTGTTTGCAGTTGTAGTAGCTTGACGAGTTCTTGCTCTGAATGTTTTAGTAGGAGGAACTAGCGACTGGAGCTCAGTCGAGCACCTAACATGGAAATAATAATAGGATAGAGAAAGACTAGCAACGTTTATTTTGTGAGAAATGGAATGCAGAGAAGAGAAGAGATCATCTCCCACTAGATTCCATGATAAATGCCAGTATACTGAAATCATATGCCCTTAATAGGGTTAAGATGAAAATTCATATACACTAAATGTACAAAAGCAAGGAAATTCCCTAATTTTTACACTTTTATTGTCATAAAGGGTATGCGAGCACAACAGGGCTATGTATTTTACTGGTAGGAATTTTTCTTCAGTGCACCTCACACACTTCATCCACTCATGCATAGAGATGTATACTGTAGTGATGTGATAATGAAATGGTTTGGTTGATATGTAGTCATACCCTTAATGACAATAAAAGTGTAAAAATTTGGGAATTTCCTTGCTTTTGTACATTTAGTGTATATGAATGTCCATCTTAACCCTATTAAGGGCATATGATTTCAGTATACTGGCATTTTTCATGGAATGTCACTACTTTTGTAAAGGCTATGCGTCAATACAATGCCTTCTCATAACTGATATAGTTGGTAGTTTGACTAATCAAGGTATATGGTAAACTGAAATTAAAATGCCATCAACTAGACACTAGAACCTCTATCTCTGCCAAAAATCAGCTGAATCCATCAAATCGTTGATGAGATACAGGGTGGCACATACGTACGTACGTACGTACACACAGATAACATGATTTCATGATTGAACTTTCTGGATCTCTGGGTTGCCTTGACTAATGATGCTGAAATTCTACACAATTATAGAACCTATCAAAAAAAAATTGTGCAAAGTTTTAACTAATTTGGCTTATTGGTTTTTGAGTTATGATTGATCAAAGAAATGAGATTTCCAGTATAGGCCATTCGTGTGTCTATTAAGGGATAGAGCGCTCTCGCGCCTCCCTTTATTTCAAAGTCGATTTGTACTCTGTCAAGTTAATGAAAAATGACACCTCCGCAGATGTGGCAAGAGTACTCTATCTTGAAATAACGTACCGTTGATTTTCCCGCCATATTTATACATTCGATGATATCCTTCATGGCTTCAATATATTTCTTACAATTGTTTTCAAATGAGTAGCACATTTTATGCTACTCATTTCATTATATCAGGCACAAATGTTAACCGAAAAAATGAGCGATAGTGGATGAAAGCGCCCGTCTCACGTTTAACTGTATCTTTAGAAGAAATGGTGTAGCGTTTTTTTCCGGTTGCGCTGGAAAACAAATGGAACTGTTCTGTCAGGGATCCTCTTCTCATTGGCTCAATAAAAAATGTAGTATGACCCTTCCTCTCCGGTTCCGTACAAGCCTGCATATGGCACACATTCGCAAGTCTGTGAAATCAGCGTACGTCTGCGTAACATCTTCTTGCGGATCCGTTATCTTTATTACGTCAAGGTGACATCGCCTACTCTACGTCATTACAGAAATGTGTCGATAACAGATCTTATCACAGGAAGTCATTTGCATTCTATTTCGAGGAGTTCAACTGATACGCCAAAAATGCCTCTCTCTTCACCATCTTTCATTCATGCACGTAGATTGTTTGATGGGCGTACTATTGAGATTTAAGTAGATTCATATAAGATTTTGGCCTTTTGGCTAAGATCAAAGTGTAGTATCTGTTCCAATGGATACTGCACCCCATAGACTGGTATTGTCTTGGCCTTCGGGGCTTGATTTACGCCGGTCTATGTGTCTGTCCTGTGCAGTTCTAGGAGGTTCACCCTCCCAGGCTTCGGTTCCCTTCTTTGAGGAGGAGTAAGTTTATTGCTTACTGCCTGAGGCGCCCCTACCGGGGAATGCCGACGGAGTTGCCCAGGCAATTTTTAAACCTTACTTTCCGGACCCGACTTTGGGTCACATCTTACTTGTGGGAGTAAGATAAAAACTGGCCTTGTGCCTAACTCCTGGAGAGGAGTAAATCAATACTACACCATTTTATACTCTCAATTAAAAATGATGAACAAATTAAAATGATTAAAGTGTTAACGTTAACTTAAAGATCAAATTCAACACAACTAAAAAGTAAAAATGCTCAACTTCAAATAAAAATGATCCACTTCCAATTTAAAAGATCGACTTTAAATAAAAAGAGATCGACTTTAAATTAGAAAAGCACAACATCAAATTAAAAACATTCAACTTCAAATAAAAAGAACCACTACGATAAAAAAGATGGACTTCAAATTTAAAAAAATCAACTTGAAATAAAGAAAAACAACTTCAAATTAATAACAAGCAAGCCTCTACCAAAAGAAAACTTTAAATTAAAAATGCTCAACTTGAAAATATAAAACATCCGCTTCAAATAAAAAAAATCAACTTCAAATTTAAAAGTTCAACATAAAATTAAAAACGCTTACATTCAAATAAAAAACTTTAAATTGAAAAGCTAAAAATCAAATTAAAAACGCTCAATTTCAAATTAGAAAGATTCACATAAAATTTAAAAAATGTAAAGATTAGCATCAAATTAGAAAGGCTAAATTCAGATTTTAAAAATATCGACTTCAAATTGAAAATATCAACTTTAAATAAATAAGATAGATTTCAAATTTAATAGCTCAACATCTAATTGCAAACGCTAAACTTCAAATAAAAACATTTTAAAATAAAAATATCAACTGTTAATTGATATGTTAAACATCAAATTAAAAAGATCAACATTAAATAAAACTCTCAACGAATTAAAAACATTTATCTTTAAATTTAAAAAAGCCACTTCGAATTAAATAGATTTAAATTAGAAAAAATAAGCATGCTTTTTAGCTCAGCATCAAATTATAAAGGATCAACTTCAAACTAAAAAGATAATCTTCAAATTAAACAAAATCGCCTTTAAATTAAAAAAGGTTACACTCCAAATTAATAAAACGCTCAACTTCAAATTAAAAAAAAACATTTTGATATTATAAAGGTCTACTTTAAATGTATACGTTCAAAATGAAATTAAATACGTCTATCTTCAAATTAAAAAGATCCACTTAAAATTAAAAAGATACACATTAATTTAAAAAGCTCAGCATCAAATTAAAAAGGCTAACCTTCAAATTAAAAACACCCACTTTAAATTAAAAGATCAACTTTAAATAAAAAATATCAACTTTAAATTAAAAATCCGAACATCAATTTAAAAACACTTAACATTAAATTTAAAAAAAAATCCACTTTGAATTTAAAAAGATGATCTTTAATAATAAAAAAATGAACTTTAATGTAAAAAGCTTAACATTAAAGTGGAAACGCTCAACTTCGAATTAAATAAAACTACATTGAATTAAAAAAAATCAACTTTAAAGCAATACGTTCACATCAAATTTAAAACATTAATAAACAGCTAATAAAAAATATACAGAATTCTTTCATATACATCGAATTTTATTTTCATTCACTAAAATTTAGTAAAAAAAATGTTTGCTTCAATTTACTATATACTTGTCTCCACGCGACAGCAAAGTTATTTGTTTTCTTAATACAGACTTTAACGATGCAGGATGACGTTATAATGGACATGACGTTGCCTTAGATGATAGTTAGGGAGAAGCGCTGGAACATCCAATCGGTCTTTTGGGGTTCGTTATAAAAGTGGCTTCCATCCGTCAAATGTCTCGATTGAATCGTGAAGTATCGGGACCGTGAATTCGTAATTTTTATGCAAATACTACGGAAAAAACTATGGCTGGGATCAAAGTGTTGTATCTGTTCTGGTGCAACACTTTATTTGCTCTGTTTCGGTCGGTAAAGAAGGGATGACATCTTCTGTTCTTTACGACCCCTTTTACAAGCAAACTTGCTATTCGTAAATTGTCCTTAAAAGCGAACATCTTATCGGTCATTCAAAATGATTATTGCATGATTTAAAAAGGAAGAATGTTAACTTCCGGTTGTTCATTTCCGCCAGAGACGCACACTTTTTATAATGTGAATTTCTGCTTATTTTAATGTAAAATTGAGAGTTCAAATTTAACATTTTATTGGACGACCGGCGATCCGTTGCATCTACGATGTATATTTCTTCTTCTCTTCTCCCACTTCCTACTTCTTCTTTCCTCAAACTATTCCTCTCTTATTTCATTTTCTTCCTTTATTACATCATTTATTTATTTGAGCTACTCTTTTATCCTCTTTCTCTTACATTACAACTACTACTACTACTACTACTACTACTACTACTACCACTACCACTACTACTACTACTACTAGTAGTATTTTCCTTTTGCCAATACTTTTCGTCGCATTCGCCTTTCATCGGAAAACATACTACTGTGTACTCCCTATCCTAAATTACAATTTTATAGGTTCTCTTATTTTAATTTTTTCTTCTTTATTTACGTCATTTATCTATTTAGGTCATCTTTTACTCTCCTTCTCTTATTACCCAGCAGTTGCTACTACGAATTGCTCTCTTTCACTTTTCTCACCAGTTCCCCTTTCTCACGATTTCCCTCTTCTCACCGTTTCTCATTTTTCGTCCTCCTTTCTGCCATCTTAAAGATCTAATGTGCAGACAAGGAATCAAGATTGTCAGAGTTTTACTATTATTCTAGATCGCCTTTGTACGTATTACTGTGTTTCGCTGAGTAAGCTCCTTACTTTGATAAACTACTAGGATTTATTTTCACTCTAGATTTACAATTCAATAAAGTTAGCAAAAAATAAAATAGGAATTTTTTTTAATTCGTTTGCATATTTTTGTCCGATGAGAATTTCGGTCATTCTGATGGCTATTGGAAGAGCAAGCTCTTCTCCAATTGTAAACGGTTTTTTAGCCTTTGCAATCAAAAAAGATGCTTCATACGATGCCCGCAAATATTTTAAATTTGTTACAGAATGCGCTTCAATATTTGACTGTTGTTTTCTTGTAGATTGCAACAACCTTTCAAAGTACTCCACGGGTTTATTAACACAAGAAGGATGTTTAGTTTCGAGATGCCTTTTCAATTTTGCAGGCCTCAGGCTTTCGCTTGCTAAGTGCTCACTGCAAACCACACACATTGGGCGCTGCTCATTATTTATTTCAATGAAAGTGAATCCAAATTGTAAATAAGTTTTGTTGTACTTTCTTTTTTTCACATAAAAAAGCTTATTCTCTTTTGCTTCCGCTTTAGAACTTGTTACACCGCTTGCCATCGTGCCGGCATCACTCAAATCATCAGAGGTTTTTCTCTTGTTTATCAGCCACTTATCCATCGTCGATTTATCTTGTAATAAAATAAAAAATAGAAAATTATGGAATTAAAATAAAAATATCATATTATTTTGCTTTCTTGGTGAAGTTTAACAATACCATTTAAATTAAAACGATTGTCAATTTATATTGAAAATTGATATGTTTGTTGTTAAATTAGTAAAAAAAACAATGTTGAATATTATTTTAAAAATTCCATAGTTATAATTTTGGCGACCCCCTTTCTATGGTTACGCGACTCCCCTGGGGGTCGCGACCCCCACTTTGAAGACCTCTGGTCTAGAACATGTCCAAATTCGCCTTGAATTGCTGCGTTGTATGCGCATTTACATCTCCTGGAATTCCATCCAAGGTCCAGGGATCCCAATTGAGAAAGCGGCCCTCCCCCGGTTCAAGCAAAGACGTATATCTTCCTTGTGGTTAAGGGGGCTGAAAAATGATCGGATCATTCTACCGCTCCAGAACGTACCTACATTTTGATGTAATCATCTACCTATATAAGAGTCAGATACGCCATAAAATGTCTTGACAGAGTACAAAATCAACTTTGCAATATAACAGTGGGGGATGTTAGTGAAGGATGGGCTCTTCTGTTCTGTACAGCCCCTTTCTTACATAAAAGACGTTACTAGTACTAATTTACTTGCCTCCCTACGAGGGCACAGTTATACACAAGATCAGTTATTTAATATGGGGAAAAGCTACCGAAAACGTTGCACTCTGGATTGAAGCAAAAATTAAAAAAATTGACTCAGTCCAGAAGGATCCCCTTTTTACCGACCGAAGACAAAAAAAAACGAAGTGTAGAACCAGAACATATATTACACTTCGATCCCAGCCATAGTCTGTCTGAAGGCTATAGTTATTTCCATTAAAGATGCTCGACTGAGCTCTAATCTCTGGTTCCTCCTTGTAAAACATTCGTAGCAAGAACTTGTCTTATTACGCAAACTAAAAAAAAATATTCGTTTCTTATTCCGTGTGCCTAGTGTCAGTCGTTTTTTTTTCCATGGACAGAGTTTCTTTCAAAAAAACTCCCCATCTATGGAACATATTACCGATGGT
>OY744538.1:38562891-38572891 GCA_963556195.1 Sepiola atlantica | reverse complement strand
CCGTTCCCCCTCCTCCCTCAGTTACATTCCCATCATGTTTTTGTCCCTCCCTCTTCTCTCCACCTAACCCCACCCCGTAAACAGTTTACAGTCTCTCTATCTCTATCCCCTCTCCATCTCTCTCTCATTATCTCCCCATCGAATTTGTTTCCTCTGTCCTTTTTAATTGACCAACTGACCTTAGAACGACGGAAATATCAAAGGTCACTTGTCGAATAATTAAGGAAACATTCCTTGCTGGTGACGTCGAAACAGACTATTGGACGCACATGTAAGCACATCCATCGCACACATACATATATATACACACACGCACACGCAAACGAGTGTATACATGTATCGCATTATTCACAAGTAAATTTGATATTGTATTTCTCAAAAAAGTGTTAAAATATATACAGTAGGACCCCGCTCTCGCGGAGGTTACTTTCCAGACACATCCGCGAATAGCGCAAATAGATTTTGATACTAAAAATCAGGTTTTTGTACATTAGCATGTGTTTCTTTTTTGCATGAAAGCCACGAAATTAGCGGAGATAAGCCTTTTCTGCTTGCAAGTTGGTTGATTTTTAAAAACTATTTAAGTTTCGTATAAAGAAAATTTGGAATACTAATGCTTTTGTATTAGCCGCATTTACTATGAATCTTACGGAATAATTAGCGTTTTTAATTGCGTTTTTTTTTGTCACATTCGCCTTAGTTGGACTTAAATGATTATTATATTTGTAAGTTCGACCGAATTTATGAAGGAAATGTTAAGTCAATGCTTATGATGACCATCCGCGAATTTGTGAAACCGCGGATGGTGAGTCCGGGAATAGCGAGGGCCCACTGTACATAGGAAATAGCTAATCTTTTGACGTTAAGCTCGCTCTATCTATCTATCTATCTATCTATCTATCTATCTATCTATCTATCTATCTATCTATCTATCTATTTATCTATCTATCTATCTCTCTCTCTATCTATCTATCTATCTTTCTCTCTCTCTCTCTCTATATATATATATCTATCTCTCTCTCTATATATATATATATAAATATATATAAAGAGAGAGAGAGGGAGAGGGGGAGAGAGGAGAAGAAATTATTATTTGTATGTATCAATATTACAGCATATTAGTATTTGAGTATATATATATGATTAATTAATGATGGAACGATTCCAATATTTTCCCCGATTCCGATACAATTACCGATTCCGATTCTAAATTTCCGATTCCGATACGATTACCGATTCCGATTCTATTGAAACCTTTAAATATTTAGCAATAGATTTGTTGTTTTTTTAATTTTTGGATTACCTGGTGGTAAAAGACCAGACTAGAGACGTTTACATCGGTGATTCGATCCCTGCCCAGGGTAGCCATGTTGATGATCACAGTCAGAAACACTTGTCCATGGATGTCTTTTCTGTACGTAAAAACAAATTTATAAAAAAATGAATATATAATCATTTTTGTTTATAAATAAACATTGTTAATATCCATAGACATATATATATATATATATATATATATATATATATATATATATTTATATATATATATATATATAGAGAGAGATATATAAATATATATATATATATATATATATATATATATATATATATATATATATATATATATATGTGTGTGTGTGTGTGCGTGTGTGTGTATGTGTGTGTGTTTCGTGTTACTATAAACCCACATCAGTATGGATTATGAAACTGTACCGCCGGTCAAACAATTCGAACCCAGGCCGTCGTGACAATCCCACTGAAAATGTGAGGGAAATCAGTTTTGTATCTCTATAAAAAAATAATGAGAGACTGACAGTGTTCAATCTACCTAAAAAGAGAGAAATCGTAATGTGGTTGAATTCTGAATCTCAATTGAATCTCTCTCAAAGTGCTCGACATGCGTTTTTTTACTGATAGGTGACCATTTATCAATCGTCAGTTGAAAGATGGTCGCCGCCACGAGAAGACCGGAAACAATATGCGGAAAGGGCAGAAGATTACTTAAAAAGAATTAATTATCGAAGAAGACGGCTCAACAAGTTTTTGTTTATTTTGGACTTGAAGGCCACCATGTTGTAGTCGGTTGCGAAGCAGACTCGTCGTATCTTGATCCACAGATGGGATATCTGTTTACAGGGAGGGACCTTAGAGCTCTGTAAGGTTCCAGTGCACTCAGCACCATTCCAGTGGAGGCCTGGTTGGTGCACTCCCTCCTCGGTCCTCATTGACCTTTTATTACTATGTGTTTCTTGCACTAACCGAGGATCTTTCCATTACTTGTATTTGTATATTTTTGTAGGGAGTTTCATTTTATCAGATTTCTGTCTGTTTAAGTTCTCTTAGTGTCGTATGCTCTTTTCTATTTCTTGGCTTCATTTCTGTTTAAAATTTCGTATGTTTAGAGCTCAGTCAAGCACCTACCATGCACATAACGATACAGTAGAGATAGACTAGCAACACATCTCTTCTGTGCGCAAGAGGCTCGATTTTGTAGTTTGTCAAGACAAGAAAGAATTGTTTGAGAGGCACCTTACCAGATATGACAGCAGTTTTCCATCTTAGGATGTATCTGGCTCTTATATAGGAAGAGGATTGCCTCAGGAGTGAGGTAGTTTCTTGAGCGGTAGAATGATCTCACCATTTTTCTGGCAACCATAGCAACATTTGATATAAGTCTTCCATTTCAGATCTAGAGTGAAAGCCAGTCCTAGGAGCTTATCAAAGAAGGAGAGTTCCTCTAGGAGAGAGCCATTTATTTTAACGGGAGAGGTGAACATCCGAGGGTTCGTCTTAAAAAAGAAGACTTTTTTTCTCAGTGGACCATGTGCTCTAAGTCAGCAGAGAGAGAGAGAGAGAGAGAGAGAGAGAGAGAGAGAGAGAGAGAGTGAGAGAGGGGGGAAGAGCGTCATAAATATATTGATCATCAATGCTCTTCAACGTGCTCCCATAAATAGTTATGTCGAAAATGTCAACGAACGATCTCAGAATATATTTCCGAAGACAATTTATAAAGATATGGAAAGAGTGTATGGCCGGGAATGGGTCCTCGATGTACGCCAGCATCGTTACTATGTGCTTCGAACTTTTCCACATCAAAAACTACTTTTATAGAACTATATGAGAGAAAAGATTTGATGGTTGAGATGACATTTCCAGATATTCCATGGCTAACAAACTTGTGGAGCAAACCTATGTGCCAAACGCTACCAAAGGCCTTTGATATATCAAGAGCTATCGCCCTAGAAACGAAGCCTCCGTCGATAGATTCACTGATTCTGTGCGATATCACAGTAAGCACGTCAGATGTAGATCTTGCAAGACGAAATCCATTTGGCTTGCCACTAAGAAGATTAATTTCACTCAAGTGGTTGACAACTTTTTGATTCAAGCAACTTACTCATGATTCACAAGAGACTGATTGGTCTGTATGAGGATGCATAGAACCAATCTCTAGAATCTTTAAATACCGGGCAGACTGCTGAATAATGCTTAACATTTTTGACTACTAATAATAAATATATGCATAAATATATACACACACACACACACACACACACCCACCCCCACACACACACATATATATATATATATATATATATATATATATATATATGTATATATATATGGCCAGCAATAACGCTTCAACCTGCCTCCTTGGGTAAGTGTATCGTAATTTCAATTACTGTCTGTGCTGATTGCCGGTAGCCGTGTGGTCCTGAACGTTGTCTAGTAATTGTAGCCGGAATCTACGAACAGCGTTCAGTCCCATGCGATTGCCTGCTACCACGACTCCTGCACTGATGAGGGCAAAAGTTCGAAACGATATCACCTGTATGTAAAACACACTTTTATATGCAATAAAAAAATATTTATAGCACGTATATGTATATATATATATACATATATATATACATATATATATACATATATATATATATATATATATATATATATATATATATATATATATATTCATTATTATTAGTCAAAACATTCGATATTAAAGCTCAGTACTAATTTGAATAATATATTAATTTTTAGCTTTAGAGAATGTATAATAAAAAATAGAAATTTACATTTCAGTGACGATGTATTTATTCATTATTGAAGAGATGAAATTTTCACGGTCTGTTTCATCATCACTCAGACAAACAAGGTATATATATATATATATATATATATATATATATATATATATATATATATATATATATATATATGATTATCAAAAAGCAAGACTAATCAGAAGGAAAAGCCAAAATCGTGTGAAAAGCGCCGGAAAAAAAATTGCATTTTAAATATTTCTATATGCAGGAACTTTACGAAATAAGCTAGTGTTCAGATTCATAAGTCAATGTCATGTTTAATCCGAACAGAGCTAGTAAACATACTTATATTTTTCCTTAAACACATATTTCTAATGCACATCAGGAAAAATCTGATAAAAGTGGAAGAAAAACAACAAAATAGCTTCAAGTATTTTGAATCTTATCTATAACTTTTAATGCTTTTTGGAAGAATGCAATTCTTATATAAATTATAATAAATAATAAATAAATAATAATAATAAATAATAAATAATAAATAATAATAATAATAAATAATAAATAATAAATAATAAATAATAATAATAAAGCTATCAGCTTCGTTGGTCTTACGACTAGTACCCTTTCTCGTAGACTTACTATATATTTGGTAAATGCTGGTTCAATTCCCCTGCATAAAAACATACATATATATATATATATATATATATATATATATATATATATATATATATATATATATATATATATATATATATATATGGCATCCATTTAGTCTCGAAAGATAATAGATACCCCTTGAAAGAGTGCCTGCGTGTGTAATAGTGTGGTAAGGGTTGCGCAATCCCTAACTATTTCTCTCCTGATTCGGCACTGCTTTATTTTCATGGCAATGAGAAGTCCAGGACAACTGGAAACAATGCCGCGGTAAGCGGAGAGCACAAACGGAACCTATTATTCCCAAATGGTCACCCATTATGGTATTGACAAGGCTAAACGTCACTTAATTTCGGTGATCTAACAGGAACCGGTGTGTCAACGTGATAATGCTGTATGTATGTGTATGTGGGTGTATTCAGAAGATGAAAGATGCGAATAAAAAATGTATAGATACAATATTTATTAAGACATCAAAAGTTAGAAAAGTAAGTTTCATTATCCTTAACCCATGGATTTTCAAAAAAAAACTCTTTTCATCTGAGGATACAACTCGGAAATGTAACTGTAAATATTACTGGTAACATTTAACTTAAAAAATGAATACACACCCACACACACACACACACACACATATATATATATATATATATATATATATATATATATATATATATATATATATATATATATATATATATGTATATATATATACACGAACAACAACCTTTTGGCTGAGATGAAACGTAAAGTTAGGGTACTCAGGAATCTAAATGTTGTTAAAAAGCTTAGTTTATCTATACAATTTTTTTTATTTTCATCTTTCATCTTCTGAATGTATTGCTCTATTCAATATATTGAGTTCATATTATCAGGATAGATTATTATTTAAGAATATATCGCTTATCTTTACTTAAGTATAAATATACATATATATAATATATATATATATATATATATATATATATATATATATATATACATATTTATTTATATATATTTACACACATTTATACATATACATATACATATGTATATATAACTATGTATATATACAAATATATATATACATACGCATATATTTATATATACATACGAGCCCTGTCTAAAAATTATCCTACTTTAGGGCAGACAAATATTTCAAATATCTGACGAGGTTGGGACTCTAATCCACTTCAAAGTAAGCCGCTTGCGCTTGCACACACTGAGACCACCGGTGCACCAACTGCCGGAAACACCTCTGGCAGTCTTCTCTTGGAATGGTGTTCTTCTCCGTCGGGAACTTTTCAGTGGGTCTTAAATTTTCGAAACAGCCAGAAGTCGCAAGGAGCAATCTCTGAAGAGTAGGGAGGTTGACGAACGACTGGACTTCCATGTTTGGCCAAGAAATATTGGATCAATTGGGATGAATTTTCGGGGGCGTTTTCGTGATGCAGCTGTTTTTCGCCGTCCACATGTCTGGTCTTTTGCGCCGGACTGTGTCACGGAGACGTCGGAGAACATCTTGATAGCACTCCTTTGTCACTATTTATTCTTTCCGGTGCGTATTCCTGATGCACACTTCCACAGATATCAAAGAAGACGGTCAGCATCACCTTGATTTTGCTTCGCACCTGTCTGGGAGGCTCGGGATGCTTCCATTGCGACGACTGTCTTTTTGTTTCTAGGTCGTACCTGTACGCCGATGACTCATCTCCAGTTATCGCGGTGTTCAGAAACCCAGGAGCAATGCTGGTGGTTTCGAGAAGGCCTTGTGCAGCTTAAAAAACGGAGATACTTTTGTTTCTTCGACAACAACTTGTGCACAATTTCGTAGCCACTCTGTGCATGTTCAAATCATGACGCAAAATTAAAGGGTCGAACGACGATCTTCCATCACCAAAGTTCGCACCCTCTAAACAACAGCTGCACTCCGAGCAGTTAGGGGCCTGCCAAAACGTGTGTCACTCTCCACTGATGTGCGGCTATTTTTGAATCAGTTGAACCACTCTCTAATGTGTGTTACACGCATCGCATCTTCTCTAAACACCTGCTGAATCTTACGAATTGTTTTGCTTTGAGAATCACCAAGCTTTTGATAAAATTTGATGCAGTACCTTTACTCAACACGTTCAGTCATCTTGAGAGAATCGGCAATCCGACGAACATGTGTAGTACCTCACTCAGCGTCCGACAGGCAGCGACTAACGCGCAGGAAGACGGTGATAAAATTAACACATGCGCATGAAGGTGTCTTCCTTCACTGTGTAGAGTGGCGCCGACCTATCGCCTCTATTTTGCATGGACAAAATAACGGTCGGATACTTTTTAGACAGGCCTAGGGGTTAGAAGCGCCGACCGTAAGCTCGACGGTCGAGTTTCAATCCCGGCTTGAGGCACTAACTGGTCTAGCCGCACTGATGAGCTGTGAAACAGCGAAACAGTCTGTATGTGGATGCCTATATAAAGCTCCCTCCCGGGGTAGAGCTTAATTTGTAAGGATATCGCCAACTGCCATTAGCTTAAAGGCATAGCTCATTAGGTAAATCTAATTCGAGCCACGGCAATTGCAATGTTTACATTGAGATATATCTTACATTCAGTCAGTGTCGCATGATAGCGTAGGGGTCGACGGTCGAGTTTCAATCCCGAGGCACTAACTGGTCTAGCCGCACTGATGAGTTGTGAAACAACGAAACAGTCTGTATGTGGATGACTATATATATTTATATATATACATATATCTATACATATATATACATAATATATATAATATATATATTGATATAATGAATGCGACTTGACAGTTCTTAAAATGTTCTCGTCTGTTGGAAGTGAAAGACTACGGCCTCTAACGTGCCCCCCAAAACAGAAGTCAGCCAGTGTAAGATCGGAGGGGCAAGGCTCTCAACTTATCTTGCACACTTGCACAATAATAAAATAGAGCACATCGATAAAAGCATTTTTATGAATAAAATGACTTGATTTGAACTTTCTATACATCACCTGTTAGCCATAAAAAATCAATTTTTCATCTTTTTATTACGCATTATACCCCTCCAAAAGGACATTTATTTAATACGTAGTAAAAAAAAGATGAAAAATTGATATTTTATGGCTAACAGGTGATGTATAGAAAGTTCAAATCAAGTAATTTTATTTATAAAACTGGTGTCATCGATGTGCTTAATTTTATGATTGTGCAAGGGTGCAAGATAATTCAGGAGTCTTGCTCTCCCAACCTTACACTGGTTAACTTCTATTTTGGGGGATCGTTGGAAGCCATAACGTCTTACTACAAGCAACTGAGAACATTTGAAGAACTGTTAAGTCCCACTCAATAAGAATGCAAAAGTTCCATGCATTAGGAACTGAACAACTCTTTATCTTTTTTTTTTCGCTGCGTGTTGATTTGATGCTGGATGTCTGAGAATGTGTTGTAAAATTCTACAAACCTTGGGTTTTCTGTTTGCATGCATTTTTGAAAACATTACATAATTTTTTCTTTTCGATTATACGTATATTTCCCAAATAATTTGAAGAAGAATTAGAAACTAACCATTAAAAACCTATTTCCATCACTTTAGAATATTATGTATTATCTTATTATTTATCAAATAATATATGTTTCAGTACTTAAACAGATAGTATTGTATCGTTGACTTACCATAAGTATATTTTATGCAACGAAATATATTTCTATATATTAAATCAAGTATATATCTATTATATCAAGTAATATTCATATTTTCCCCCGAAACTTCAGACACTATAGGACTTTAAACACAGGCGCTATATAGAATTCTAATATGGTCACGCTTTCTGCTAATAACTGATGCGTGTTTCCGAAATTTTTTGGTCAGTTTTATTTGATAAGATAATTTCCTTCATTAATTCCGGCCTAGATCAACTCTCACAAACAAGTCGTACATACAGGAAGTAGGAATAATTTTACTCAGACGCAAAAAATATATGTATTAACACCACTTAACACTGGGCATCTACCTTATAGGAAACATTTTCGAGCTCAGTCCGTCATTGTTTCATTTGTAATTTCCGTGATATTGTATTTCACTTATTACTACTTCTATAAGTAAATACGAATCTCTCCCTTGAGCTTATACGTCCTACTTTTACGGCGCTTTGATTGGCTGGCCACAAACCTATTCAGAAATAATAGAATATAATTGCCTAACACTAAAAAATTGAAATTGAACATGGCGCCATCATTTCTTCCATTTAGTAAAACTCCTTTATATTGAAAAAATGAAACTACAATAATTCCATTTTTACAAAAATATTTACTTTAACAAACACTATATTCCTTCATATATAAACTATGTTCAATCATTGATATACAGAACGAACGATACCTCAATTTAACTACAGTATCGAAACAGAGATAGGAATATCGGAATGTTTGTCGCTACTGAGAATAGCTTTAATCAGCTATTCTCATTCCGGAATTACAGTTTCCATTTACAACGTCAGTCTGTCATTCCGCCAAGTGATAATAAGTATTGATTTACTCCTCTCCATGAGTTTGGCACAAGGCCAGTTTTTATCCTACTCCCACAAGTAAGATGTGACCCAAGGTCGGGTCGGGAAAGTGGGGTTTGAAAAGCCAGCGCCCGAGAGGTGAGCACTCTGGCCATTTAAAAATTGCCTGGGCAGCCCTGTCGGCATTCCCCGGTAGGGCGCCTCAGACAGTAAGCAATAAACCTACTCCTCCCTAAAGAGGGGAGGCAAAGCCTGGGAGGGTGGACCTCCTAGAACTGCACAGGACAGTCCCATTGACCGGCGTAAGTCAAGCCCCGAAGGACAAGACAATACCAGTATGGGGGGCAGTATCCATCGGTACAGATACTACACTTTGATCTTAGCCAAAAGGCAAGATGTGACAAAAGTAGTGAATCGAAAAAATACGATAAAACAGATTTATATTTAAAATTAAGAATGTATGTATCTACACAGAAATTAGGGACATTTTTCGTGTAGAATTTCAATTAAAAATATAAGAAAGTTTTATCGTACTTTTCCGATTCTCATTATAACTTGACGAAATGACAAAATGACTTATCTCCTCTTTTTTGCGTAAATCTTCAAAAAGATAATTTTTTACTAATTTTTGGTGCAGATACTTATATTTGCCTGATACGTAAGTATATAAAAAGAGTTTCCTTGTTAATTTACTTTGAACTGCCATATTTCACTTTATATCAGAAAAAAATAAACGCAGCGGGATTAATAAAAAATGTATTAGACTAGGGTACCCCGGGGTGAAATGGGCCAGGGATTAATATCCCTATTTTCTCCAG
>OY744538.1:38525391-38560391 GCA_963556195.1 Sepiola atlantica | reverse complement strand
CGCAAGAGTGATAAATACATGCGACTGGGAACCGATTGTAAAGTTGATATTACCTAGAAACTTCGTTTTTCGGACAAATTCATCAACAAAGTTTCTCTCCTAGAACTGCCGATCTGTCGAACACAATACAACGAAACTGCTTCTCAGCTGACTACAACCCATTTTGACCAATACTTCCACAAATAATTAAATGTTGTCCATTCCACCCACCGTTTCCAATCCTTTCATGGTATTGTTCATAATTGATCTGACAATCTAATAAACCCTTAACTTCGAGTGGCCTCAAATGTTGACTTATTATTATATTAGTTTGAGCCATTTATTTTCTCAAGAGACAAACTGGAGTTTTCCCCCAAAATATGGTTAATTTTATATATATTGAAGTTATATGAACATATTCAGAAAATCAGCTAACGCAAACTAAAAGAACTAGTAAGGTTACCCACTTCAAAAATAAGGATAAAGTGTAAGTGATTTTTACTACAGAAATGAATTGCATGGGAAACCATTTCGCCTTGTGCATAAGCATTATAGACAGAGTAGAATGTTCAAGTGTAAGATGTCTCAAATGAAGGCGCGTATATGTTTGGCCACAATGGCTTTCTACGTAGATGTAATATAGATCAAATACAATATGAGAATCAATAATTATACATTGATATATATATATATATATATATATATATATATATATATGATCCCTTAAATAATGTTACGACTAAGGTAAATTCTTAGTAGCAAACTAATATAGCGTCTGTAAAAAGTAAATTGATTTACAAAAAAGTGACTTTACAGCGAACGATTTGAGACTAAAATGTTGATATTTTTCATATAGTTTTAATGGTTAAAAAGCTTTCAAGACTAATATACAGGGTGACTAAAAAAAACGGGCCCCGTGTACACTTTATGTGATATCTCCTTTATTTATTCACCAATTGCCCTTATTTTACAGGCAGAATCAATGACCGTGAGTACACCTATCCCTCAGTGGGAGCTGGGACAAAAAATACACTGTGTTAAATTTTACTACAAGACAGGCTCGTTTAAGAAAACCCAGGACAGTTTCATGCATCAATTCGAATGTGAAAAGGCTCCATCCAAAAGCAGAATTCAGAACTGGGTGGACCACTTCGGGAAGTATGGGACCGTGGAGAACCTCAACGCTGCCAGTGAGAACCGTTCAAGTCACTCGGGATGTCTCAAGAAGCGGACAGCCGAGCTGGTCGAAAGTGTGAGAGAGTCTGTCCAGGAGAGTCCGAAACGCTCTGTGCGTAAGCGAAGTCAGTCCCTCGGTATCTCCCGTGAGACTTGCAGGAGAGTGCTGGTGAACGATATCAGGGCTTACCCATACAGAATACAGACGCTGCAGACCCTTACAGCCTCAGACAAGAAGCAGAGGAGCGCTATGGCAGTCAAGATGCTCGATAAGATCGAGGAGACACCAGGTTTCCTTAACCTCCTTTGGACCTCAGATGAAGCCCACTTCCATCTTGACGGAAAGGCGAACTCCAAGACAAATGTCTTCTGGGGGTCCTCCAGACCCAATGAAGTAGCCACCAAGCCCCTGCACACTCCTAATTTCACGGTGTGGGCTGCAATCTCGGTCAGAGGCATCATCGGACCAATCTTCATCGAAGAATCTGGCGCAGCAGTTACAGTCACCAAGGAGCGGTATGTGTAGGTCCTCAAAACCTTCAAGAGTGATCTCCAGACCCTCTACCCGTCGCTCATGAGCAAGTTCTTGTTCCAGCAAGACGGAGCAAGTTCTCACACCTCAAACCTGTCCTGGGATTGACTGAAAGAGAACTTCGAAGGCCGAGTGATCAGTCTCAAGACTAATTTTGAGTGGCCACCCCATAGCCCGGACCTAAGCTCCCCAGATTATTTCCTTTGGGGCTATCTTAAAGAACAGAATGTACGCAAGGAAACCCAGAACCATCACGGAACTCAAGGAAGCCATCAGGGAGGAGATGAGAGCCATTCCCAATTCAGTCTGTAACGACGTCATAGACAACATCGTTCTGCGCCTCAAGAAATGCACGGAGCTAAAAGGAGTCCATCTAGAACACATGCTGTAGAACGGAGAAAAAAAGCCAAATACCCTAGTGTTTTGATATGATGTTGTGAATATAATAAACTAATTATAACCCAAAATTCATTTTATTCGAACGAAACACTAAGAAACAGGGCCTAATTAGGGGCCCGTTTTGGGGGGTCACCCTGTATGTATGTATGTATGTATGTATGTATGTATGTATGTATGTATGTATGTATGTATGTATGTATATGTTGCCTTACCTGTTCTTTCGGGGTACCCGGTAAAGTCCAACAAGAATGACAAAGAGCAGAATGTATATGGAAGAACTTTGTTTTTCTTTATTTCCCTTCACCGGATGGTTTACGCCGGTTACGCACACACATATAAATAAAATCTTTTGACATACTTTTGTCTCATGAAAGTCGTTTTCTTGCTGAGGTCACTGACTTGGTTTCCGCTAGAAACTCGTTCATATATACATCCGATTGGAAAGCAATGTGCTCTGCTCTGTCTATCCGAGAGTTAACTGAGGCATTTGTTCCACAAGCACTTCCAATTGTCTGTTTGATGAAATACAAGTCAGGGGATTCCTTCACTGTACAATGACACGAAAGCCTAACAGCAAGACGGACTTGGGTACCATAGCCAATAAACATCAGTAAACATCAGTAAACTCTCATTGTTCCTGTACTTCGATACTCCGATCACCAAGCGCTCCGGCTCTTCGCGTTTCTGAAACCGCCGCCTTTAAAGTCTCGCTTGCACCGCGGAACCTTCTCCTTTTTAACAGTTATCAAGTAGATTTCTTTCTTCCTTTCTCGACGTCCCACCCACAATGAACTCATCCACGAATCATTTTTGCCACTCTTCATTATCTTACACAACCACAAACACACACACACACACACACACACACACACACACACACATATATATATATATATATATATATATATATATATATATATATATATATATATATATATATATATATATATATGTATATATATATAGTAATCTAGATAAAGTAAACATCCACAGGATAAATAATTAAAGAATTTCAACCGGGCTTATATAGAGTGCTCACTATTAAATAAGGCTTTTATATATAATTATTTTTATTTATACAGACATGTACATAGCCTACAACACTGGCATGTCGATGTTATCGATCAACAGCTGTTACTTCCAAATATGATCTGAGGGAAGGATCAGATTTTCTTTCCTCTTTATGAGATCTCTGTTTCTAATAGCTGTTGATCGATAACATCGACATGTCAGTGTCGCGGTCTATGTACATGTCTATAAATAAAAATAGCAAACCGCGCGTGCGTGGTCCCCTCTGTATGTGACTCGATGTTGCGAGTGTAAAATGCAATAAATTTGAGCAATTTGGGGCATTTTTCACCCCCCCCCTTTGACTGCCTGGGGTGCGAACCAGAATTTTTCTGAGGTCAAGGATGCTCATTTTATATCCAGAACAATTGCCTCTACATTTTAGCCAAGTTTCAGAAAAATTGAATGGATAGATCAAACATTATTGGAGAAAGGGGTAATTTTTGCCATTTTGGGGGCTTTTGACCCTTTGGGGGCGCAAAGCAGTTTTTTTCCAAGGTCAGCGATACTTATTTTCTATTAGGAACAAGTGCCTCTACATTTTGCCCAAGTTTCAGAGAAACTGAATGGATGGATGAAAAGTTATGGGGCAAAAAATGTCATTTTGTGCCATTTCGGGGCCTTTTGACCCCCTGAGGGACTTACCAGTTTTTTTTCAAAAATCGGAGAATGTCACTTTCTAACCTGACCAAAGTTACAACTTCATGCAAAATTTCAGAGAAATTCAATGGATTGTTGCGGAGAAAAATCTGGACGGACGGACGGACGGACGGACGGAAATATCTCAAAACATAGGTCCCCCGATTTTATAAATCGGGGGACCAATTATATATATACTGGAGTTTTTTTTTAATATAAAATCATGTATTACTAATTTACCGATTGTATTGGTTAAGAGTAACCATTTAAAATTTTTCACAAATATAAAATTCTTTTATTTGACAAATTGACTTTCCGCTTTTGGCGATTATAAAGAATAATACATAGAAAGAAAGGATGTGCAAAAAAAAAGAAATAGTCAACAACTAACCTATACCAAAGGCAAAAAGTTACTTTTCTACATAACTGCGTAATAATTTTTGTGTTTTATATTATTTTAAAGTGTTTATTATTTTCTGTTGCAATTAAAAAGTTCGGTCAAATAAATTATGTAAGACGGAAAACTGACATTCGTTCGCCGACCGTCTACGAAGTTTGAAGATTTTTTTTGTATTTTTCTCCTCGTATATCAAATAACACCATGATAATACATTTTCTCTTGTTTTTCTTCAAATTACCAAAATGTGAAAAAAAACCCATTATTTCTTTGTCTGTAGATATGGCTACAACTAAATTAATTGCTGCCCGAAGGGTGGGTAGTTTCTGCTAGTATATATATATATATATATATATATATATATATATGATAATTTTATTTACACAGACATGTACAAAATCTGCGACACTGGCATGTCGATGTTATCGATCAACAGTTACTATAAACTGAGATCTCATCAGGCAGAGTTAGAATCCGATCTTAACCTCAGATCATATTTGGAGAGAACCAAATATGATCTGAGGTTAAGATCGGATTCTAACTCTGCCTGATGAGATCTCAGTTTATAGTAACTGTTGATCGATAACATCGACATGCCAGTGTCGCAGATTTTGTACATGTCTGTGTAAATAAAATTATCATATATAAAGCTCTATTTTGATATTGAGCACTTTTTATAAACCCGGTTAAAATTCTCTGGATTACCACCCTGTGGATATTTTTCACCTGGATTATTACCATCATTATTATATATATATATATATATATATATATATATATATATATATATATATATATATATATATATATATATATATATATATATATATATATATATGTATATATATATATATAGGGTGGGCAAAAATAAGGGTCCTATTTTTAAAAATTCATAACTTTTTTATTTATTGATTTAAAAAATTTTTTTTTTTAGAATAAGTAAAGGACCCCTTCCGAAGCAAGCATGAGCCGTATTAGCCCTAAGGAACGTACCCTCATTTAGAAAACATTATTTTTGCTTAAAAAACTCAAAACAGTGTAAAAAACAATACTTTAGTTTTTGTAAGTTTTAAGAAGTGTTTTTCGGCTAAAATTTGTTTTGTTTATTTCAAAAAATCTCGGAAGGGTCAGTCTACACACACATAAAGTTTGGTGAGTTTAACTTTTATTTTGTGGAAGTTATTCAAATTCAAGTTATTCAAATTTAAAGATAGGACCCTTATTTTGGCCCACCCTGTATATATATATACGTATTCGTCTTATAATCCTTTCGGAATCGTCAGTATAGAGATAATTATTCAAGCCGGTTACAAGATTCGAAACCCCAGAACAAATTTGATGTTTTTTTTTTAAACTCAGATTCCGACATCTAAACCCTTTCGGCCATCGTGAACAACCACATAAATCTGTAAACATTTAAACCTACTGTGCCGCGCTGGCGAGATAGTCAACCGACATTAACAGTGTTCAACTTATGAAGAAACATTTTGACGGCTGTATTAACACTACTCACTAGAGTGGCCACCCTTAAATTGGGGGCGACAAATAATTAGAAATATTTGTTTATCTACAGTCGTATACGTTTCAACCATTCCAGAATCGTCAGTGTAGAGATACCTATTCAAGTCGGTCGCACGCAGGATTCGAAACTCCGGAACAACAGTCGTGCATTAAACTCAGATTCCGACGTCTTAACTCTTGCAGCCACCATGAACAACTACATGAATCGATGAGAGTTTAAACCTATTGTACCGAGTTGGCCCGATAGTCAACCGACGTAAACAGTGTTCAACTTGTGAAGGAACATGCATTAAATCTATGATTTTGACGGTCGTATTAATACTACTCAATAGAGTGCCCAGCATAAATTGAGGGCGACAAATAATTATAAATATTTGTTTATTTATACACGTATACGTTTCATCCTTCCGGAATATATATATATATATATATATATATATATATATATATATATATATATATATATATATATATGGCAAATTCATTAATTCTCTCACTCCCCCTTTTTTTACTGCAGCCTTAATGGTACCCACTCAAAGCTTTCCATATTCATTTCATTCTTCGCCACCACTGACTTCTCGCAGTCTGGACTCTCCTCCAGCGCTCACAGTAGCCCCAGCTACTACTTTTCCTTATCATCCCATCATATCAACCCAAAATATCGATGTACTTGCATGACTTTTTCTTTCAAATTATCATCTTGAGGAAGTCTTACAATAAAGACGAAACGTTGATGAATATATTAAAAATATCTCTTGTTTGTTTTCCTTTTTCATTCCCTATATATATATATATATATATATATATATATATATATATATATATATATATATATGAAGGTTTATAACTAAAAGATAACTTTTAGAGAATTAGACCTATTGTGAGATGAGGAAAGCTCAATATACTAGATAGAGCAAAAATAAGGTGAGTCAATGAAACATAGTTAGACCTGTAAATGGAAACAGATCAATATCTTCAGTTGTTCAGAACAAGGAATTCAATTGAAAGAGAAGAATAAATATTTATATTTTTATTTACTAAATGCTCTTTGTTCTGAACAACTGAAGA
This sequence comes from Sepiola atlantica, assembly GCA_963556195.1. Classification (NCBI taxonomy): domain Eukaryota; kingdom Metazoa; phylum Mollusca; class Cephalopoda; order Sepiida; family Sepiolidae; genus Sepiola; species Sepiola atlantica. Next base: position 38,553,612 of record OY744538.1, on the reverse strand, counting down.
TATTGATCTGTTTCCATTTACAGGTCTAACTATATTTCATTGACTCACCTTATATATATATATATATATATATATATATATATATATATATATATATATATATATATATATATATATAGTGTGTGTGTTCGATAAAAAATGATTTTCTTTGTTATATTCTTTTATTTCATATCCATTTGAAGTATTTTATAGCGGTAACGTGTTTTTATGTATTATAAGTTGGTTTAAGGGCTGGAGACCATGGACGATTGCAAAGTGCCAGAACATTAAATGAGGGTGACCTGCATGATGTGAATTCTGTGCCGGATTAAAGAAATTAGGACATCTTTGCTGCAACACCCTGCTACTTGAATGGCTAGAAAGCCGTGAGGTGTGAGCTGGAGAATTGCGACGGAGATATGGAAGCAGTGGCTCGCAGGAAGGACCACAGCAGGCTCTCTGACTATGTCAGCAGAACAAAATGCATCGACAAGTTGCAAGAAAAGGTTTGGTAAAATTCAAGCAATCCAATGATGGCTTAAGAGATAAGTGTTGTAGTGGTGTCGATGAAGATTCTCTGAACAAGGATTTTCGATTTTCCACATACAAGAGTCGTAAGGACCAACAACTCACCGCCAAGGACTAAGAAAACCGTCTTTACGAAGGGCAAGAAATTTCTCAAAAAGTTGAAACAACCAATTGAATCAACAATGCTCTGTTTCTTTTTCAGGACCAGTCGCACAACGCACGGAAGAACAGGTCACTAGTCTCGAGTCCGTACCAAGTCCCGTGCGTCATTGAAACCAAGTTCCATAAGTCGGTGTCTGTCTTTGGATGTGTTTCCAGTGAAAGCCACGTCATGTAGTCCCACATCGTCTAAAGAGGCCGCAGATTCAATTCAGATGACTATATCTAATTGCTTGGCGGAGAGAGTAATTTACTCCTCTCCAGGAGTTAGGCACAAGGCCAGTTTTTATCCTACTCCCACAAGTAAGATGTGACCCAAGCTCGGGTCGGAAAGTGGGGGTTGAAAAGCCAGCGCCCGAGAGGTGAGCACTCTGACCATCAAAAATTGCCTGGACAGCCCCGTCGGCATTCCCCGGTAGGGGCGCCTCAAGCAGTAAGCAATTAACTTACTCCTCCCCAAAGAGGGGAGGTAAAGCCTGGGAGGGTGGACCTCCTAGAACTGCACAGGACAATCCCATAGACCGGCCTAAATCAAGCCCGAAGGCCAATACTATACCAGTCTATAGGGTGCAGTATCCATCGGAACAGATACTACACTTTGATCTTGACCAAAAGGAAGTGTCCGTGGGAAGGCCATACATATATCAACAAGATCAGAACCGTGTCACACCTCCGGGAATACCTAGAAGTGGCTGTCTAAGAAATTCCACGACGTCACCGGTCCAAACATCTCCCCCACCCTACCCACCTGATTGTAATTGTATTGACTATTGTTTGTGGATGCAGTTGAAAAAGACAAGCCTTATGGAACACATATAAGCATGTAAAATTATTAGTGTAATTATTTAAACTTTTATATTTGGTAACAGTCCATCGTGCTTTATCAAAATTGTATTATTTGATAAAAAGTGAATGGATGAATGGATATATCCGAACGGATTCCTTACACTACCGCGAACCAGCGTGTATGCTACTACCCTGACTTAAAAAGAAAAACACTCCCATTAACATCGTGACTTTCCGTGATCTCAGGTCGGCTTGTCAAATATGGAATCTCGACAATAAAAAGAAGAAAAATAGATCACTGTAACCACTATGGAAGACATGTGTATTTCGAAATATTTGATTTGAAAAAAATGTTTCATTATTAAAATATCTTGCATCGCTTATCTTGTCTTTAATCTGATTGCATATAAATTTGTCGATGTTTCATAAAGTAGCCTCTAACAGATTGCTTAAACTACCGCGAACCAGCGTGCATGCTCCTATCATGACTTACAAAAAACAAACCCTCTCATTAACATCGGCACTTTCCGTGATCTCAGGTCGGCTTGGCCGATCTGAGATCTCGAGACTAAAAAAGATGAAAAAACATCACTGTAACTACTGATGAAGATATGTGTATATCGAAATATTTGATAAAAAAGTTTCATTTATTAAAAAATCTTGCTTATCTGGTTTTTAATCTAATTGCATATATATATATGTATATCTATATACATATATATATATATATATATATATATATATATATATATATATATATATATATATGTGTGTGTGTGTGTGTGTGTGTGTGTGTGTGCGTGCGTGTGTGTGCCGGAGTGAGTGTGTGTATTTGTATCTCGTAATACGAGATTAAGTTTAAGTTTCCCCAAATCTATGCTAGAATTGCCCACATGTTCTCGTGGCGTAACAGCCTTGGTTAACAGTCTTCTGAAGGTTGGAGTTCAATCCTTACTACAGGGGATATAAAGTCACTTGGCCTTTTGGCTAAGATCAAAGTGTAGTATCTGTTCCGATGGATACTGCACCCCATACTGGTATTGTCTTGTCCTTTGGGGCTTGACTTACGCCGGTCAATGGGTCTGTCCTGTGCAGTTCTAGGAGGTCCACCCTCCCAGGCTGTGCCTCCCTCTTTGGGGTGGAGTAAGTTTATTTCTTACTGTCTGAGGCGCCCCTACCGGGGAATGCCGACGGGGCTGCCCAGGCAATTTTTAAATTGCCAGAGTGCTCACTTCTGGGGAGCTGGCTTTTCAAACCCCACTTTCCCGATCTTGGGTCACATCTTACTTGTGGGAGTAAGATAAAAACTGGCCTTGTGCCTAACTCCTGGAGAGGAGTAAATCAATACAGGGGATATTAACTAAGAATAACATTAAATTAACACTGCTAATCGGCCATGGCTAATGGAATGAGAACAATCTACCCCCATAGCTTAAATAAATTCCGTCCAGCAATAGTGTGTTTTTCGTTAAAGGAGTGCAAACAATAACTATTTGAACATGCACTAAATCAGTTTTATACGCCCCGAGATTTATGAGCCATTACATTTTGGCCAGAGGGAAAACTAATTGAAAACACTAGTTCGGAAACGTATACGTAACAAGATGAATACGAATTGCATACAGTAAACAAAAATGTCTAGAAACTGGCTTTAGGATAGGAAATAAACATTGGATTTTATTTCACTTCCTAATAATATTATTTAAAAAAACATTTCTTTTAATTAGCACTCCGACCCGCAACATTTTTCATGATACGTACTTTTACGTTTAATAGAGAACAAGTGTGTAAATATTGTGCAGATTATATATATATATATATATATATATATATATATAATTATTTTTATTTACACACACATGTACACTATCTGCGACACTGGCATGTCGATGTTATCGATCAACAGCTATTATACAGTGAGATCTCATCAGGTAGAGTTAGAATCCATCTTAACTTTAGATCATATTTGGGTCTTTCCAAATATGATCTAAGGTTAAGATCGGATTCTAACTTCACTTGATGAGATCTCACTGTATAATAGCTGTTGATCGATAACATCGACATGCCAGTGTCGCAGATTTTGTACATGTGTGTAAATAAAATAATCATATATAAAACTCTATTTGATATTTAGCACTTTTTATAAACACGGTTGAAATTCTTTGGATTACTACCCTGTGGACATTTTACCTAGATATATATATATATATATATATATATATATATATATATATATATATATATATATATATATATATATATTCTTAAGAAATATCTAATGTGTATTGCCATTGTTTTTACTTATTGAATTTTCAGCACTTGGCACTGACAATAGCAAAACCGAGGAGTTTTTAAATGTGTTGTTTAACGTATTTTTAAACGTATTTTTAAACGTATTTTTATGTATTTTTAAATGTATTTTTATGTATTTTTAAACTTATTTTTAAACGTATTTTTAAACGTATTTTAAAACGTATTTTAAAACGTATTTTTAAACGTATTTTTAAACGTATTTTGAAACGTTTTTTATGTATTTTTAAACGTATTTTTATGTATTTTAAAACGTTTTTAAAACGTATTTTTAAACGTATTTCTAAACGTATTGTGATGTATTTTTAAACGTATTTTTAAACGTATTTTTAAACGTATTTTTAAACGAATTAAATTAATTATTGTATTATATGTTTTTTTTAGAATAAAAAAATGCCCAAATTTCTTACCTCGCCACCTAAATTTAACTTTCTTAAGAGTATTTGATTATATGGTATTAAAAACGCTATATTGTCTGAAAATGATTAATTGCGCTTGAAAAGCCTTGTGAATTAAAAAAAACCGTTACTTAAAATATTAAAATAAATTATTGCAAGATTTGATAGAAATATTTTTTTTAAATAAATAAGTCTATTTTAATATAAAATAGAATAGATTTAATTATTTCTCGTTTTATTTATTTTCCTCCCACAAGGAAAGATGTGACACAAGATCGGGAAAGTGGGATTTGAAAAGCCAGCGCCCGAGAAGGTGAGCACTCTGGCCATTAAAAATTGCCTGGGCAGCATCGTCAGCATTCCCCGGTAGGTCCGCCTCAGGCAGTAAGCGATAAACTTACTCCACCCCAAAGAGGGGAGGCAAAGCCTGGAGGGGGGACCTCCTAGAACTGCACAGGACAAAACATCAAATAAAGTTATCACGATGAAAATTCTTTCTGTGTTGATCGACATCTTGCCATTGGAATCATGCAGTGCCGACTTAGGAAGAGTGTGGTTTCAGATTGCGCAACCCTGACCTTACCATTACACAGGCAAGCATCCTTACATAGGTTATCCATTGTTTTTCAAGACTGAATATAGGCTATCATATATATATATATATATATATATATATATATATATATATATATATATATATATATATATATATATATATATTAAACTAAAGATGTTTCTTCCTACACGTGTTTTTGGCTAAGATCAAAGTGTAGTATCTGTTCCGATGGATACTGCACTCCATAGACTGGTATTGTCTTGGCCTTCGGGGCTTGATTTACGCCGGTCTATGGGTCTGTCCTGTGCAGTTCTAGGAGGTCCACCCTCACAGGCTTCGCCTCCCGTTCTTTGGGGAGGAGTAAGTTTATTGCTTACTGCCTGAGGCGCCCCTACCGGGGAATGCCGACGGGGCTGCCCAGGCAATTTTTAAACCCCACTTTCCCGATCCGACCTTGGGTCACATCTTACTTGTGGGAGTAAGATAAAAACTGGCCTTGTGCCTAACTCCTGGAGAGGAGTAAATCAATACACGTGTTTTGAAACACGTGTAGGAAGAAACATCTTTAGTTTAATGTATATCGTAAATAAATAATACTTTGAAATAAACAGTCTTTTGTGGTGATGTATAACCGCCTGAACGGAATGCTTCGGTAAACCTTCAATAAATCACACACACACACACACACACACACACACACACCCACACACACACACACACATATATATATATATATATATATATATATATATATATATATATATATATATATAAATTTGAAATTAAGCAAAATGCCTTTGAAACCACGTGTAAGATGCAAATATTTCTTCATTAAAAATAATTCATTTTTTTTATTTTTCGGATAACATATTCTTTATCAGAGACCGAAAGTGTTTCTCAACAAATGTATATAATAATACCTTTACATTTGTTGTGAAGGATATATTATTCGAAAGATTAAAGGTAAAATAATTAATGATTTTTAATTAAAAACATATTTGCATCTTACGCGTTGTTTCAAAGGAATTTTGCCTAATTTCAAATTAATTTTTTTAAAGAATAACTTTTCTAATTTAAATATATATATATATATATATATATATATATATATATATATATATATAGTAGCGAAAACTACCCGCCCTCCTGGCAGAAATTACTGAGGCTGTAGTCTTCTTTACAGAAGACAAATAAATAATTTTCATTTAACATTTTGTTAATTTAGGGGAAAACAACAAAATTATTATTGTCGTAGTGTTAGTTGATATATTCAAATGTGAGGGAAATATACTGTGCATGAATATCGTCAAATTTTGTTTTTAAGGAAAAACAAAACAACACAAAGGTTAATTGATATGGTCTTTAAGATATTCAACGTCGATGAATTTTAAAACTAGATATATAATGAAATGAATAAACGTAAGGGTGGAACGTCAATTGGTTAAAGAAAACGATTTTTATATTACTGAGTAATTCAAAATGGATACTTTGTACTTTTCGCCTGAATTATAAAAGACAGAAAAATACGTAAAGAATATTAAAGAAAAATACTATTTTGTAATTTAGAAAGATTATAGAAGGTTTATTTCTTTCCTCTGACAATTTTTTAAGTCATCATCATCATCATCATCATCATCATCATCATCATCATCATTACTACCAACATGTTAACTCCTTTGCCCTTTGGCTAGGAGCAAAATGTAGTATATGTACTGAATCTGCACTTAGTTTTTTATGTTCTCTGTCAATAAATGAGAAATCGTTCTAGCCCGAGGCAATTAAAATGCTTGTTCCAATACAGAGTGCTCATTCTGGGGGAGCTGGATTATATCTATTGACATTGTGATTAACTCTGCTTTCGTGGGAGGAAGTAAATAGAAACAGCAGCAACAACAACAGCAAATTTATTTTTAAAAATAATAAACGCATGTATTTAATTATTAACAGAAAACCTTTGGTAATTATTGCGTTTAATTCAAATTTTATTTTTAAACAGTAATTGTTATCGAGGTTGTTGCTATGTGTAAATGTACGCGTGCGAACGCGTATAAATAGATACAAATAATGAAACGTAACTTATGATTTAAAAATTTAAACTGTGTTCATGAAATCGTTTAAAATAATATTACTACTGATAATACTTACAACATTAATATCAAGAAAATTTTATATAATAAAATAGTAGAATCAAATTATAAGTGAATAGCACTGAATATGAATTCATTAGACAATGTTTAAAAAATAAATATGCAAATAATATATAGCATTGAGAGTGTTTAGTCAGGTTTTCTGTGACTATATATACGGTACGTGAAAATATTTTTACGTAATTTTATTTGGAAGAAGTAAGGTGTTTTGATATTAATATAGTGCGGATAAACAAAAAAACCTTTCGCATTTATTCATTTATATATATATATATATATATATATATATATATATATATATATATATATATATATATATATATATATATATATATATCAGTATTTACTGGAACATTTATCACTCTCAATGCTGACTTTAATACAAATATTGAGATGTCCCTATGTAAACCGAATCAGAATACAAGTCAAACGGAACTGGTGACATCCGGGGGAAGTTCCATCAGGAAAGTAACACTTAGGTCTCTTTCCAGAAATAAGGAGATAGCGGTGCCGGGAAAACTAGAGCTAGGACTGTCGTACATTTCAGAATGAAGCTTTCCCAAAAGACAACTTTCACTAAAAAAAAGCAAAGAGAAAGTAAGAATAAATTAACTCACATATTCATATTTTAGCCTCATAGTACCACTTTAATAGACAAACAGATGTAAATAGAAATGGCATCCTATACTATATGATAAAGAGAAATGTTTATTTATTTGTAAATATATATGTGTAAATATATATCTTTCCAGTCACACAAAAGTCTGTCCGACGAATAAGGGAAGAGAAACGCAAATCTATTTGCATGATGAAACTTTTTTTTCTTTTTATTCCTTTTTGATTTTGTACCGATTTATACATTTTTTCTTTCCTTTTTTTCTTCATAAAACCTTTACTTTGAGATTTTTAAAATTTCTTTCTTATTTCTTTCATTCAAACTTTTTTGAAAAAGTTAAGTAATATAAATGTAAAATCAGTGTTCTCTTTCAATTTTATTTTTAACTATTTCACTTCCGCTCAGATGGTAAAATGTCCGGTGTCATTCTTTAATATTTAGTCGCTCCTTACTTTTTGATAATCAAATGACGAAAATTAAACGAAGAAAATAAACACAAAATCAACACTTTGTGTTTCTTCTCTTTAAGTTATCAGAAGTGATTCTTTTTTTTTTCAACTCGCGATAGTTCAGTCCCTAATTATACTATTGAAATAACAATGTCTTTACAAAGACTCACATTGAAAAGCAACTCACGCCATCCGAAATGAATTCCGAAAGAAATCCTCTACTCTAAAAAATCAACGGTAGGTGTTTTTAGGTCATCAGAAATGGTGATGATGATGATGATGATGATGATGATAATGATGATGATGATGATGATTATTATTATACTACTACTACTACTACTACTACTACTACTACTACTACTAATAATAATAATTTTTATATATAAATTAAATTACTTATGTAGTTCTTTTATATTAAGATTAGTGCGAACACTGGCGAAGCATACTTTTACTTCATTTTCTATGGAAAGTGTATATTAGTATAGCATAAGATTGATAAGCTTTTAGTGTTAGTATGAGAAAATGTGTTTACGATATCAGGAATGTCAATGCTTATTAACGTTAACCTATTTATTCTGTGTTGTCCAATGGCTTTTTCCTGTTCGTTCTTGATTCTCTTTTACTTTAAAAAAATCATTTATTCTCCTGTAATTAGTCATCATAAATGAGTTTACTGACCTGCCTTCCAGACTGCTTGGATACATATATTTCATTTTGATCGGGGGCGGGGGGACGTAATTTTGAGATCTGCGTTCGTTCTTGACACGCATAAAAAATACGACGCTTTACTTTATTTTATTTTATTTTACTTATAACTTCAAAATTATAAGAATTAAAAATTATAGAAATTAACAATTATAGGAATTAAAAAGACTAGCACATACATTCACCTCCCGGTCCCATATTTTATATGGGAGGATGGTATCGTGATGAACGAACACATATCACACTACTTTCTCCCCAAAGGAGAAGGTAAAATCGCAGACGATGGTTAGAGAATTCATACTAGAATCCCCGAAAAAGTAAGGTGGAAGTAATGCCTGAGAGTATGGTATCATGCGAACAGAACAGATACCAACCCCACTCCAGGAGGTTAGTCTTATGATGACAGAACAGATACTAAACACAGTAAACACAGTAGCCAGCGTGATCCAGCAACTCTGAAACTTGACCGTATGTCGAGTTGTCGTGTAATCGTTTAGGCAGAAATATTAAGTTGCAATGGCTTTCCCGATTCTTGGTGTCCATATCACGGAAAGTTAGCCCTTACCGTTGTCCCTGTTGCGATCGATACCAGTATTCTAGATTCCAGAGCTGCCTCTGTCCGTTACTCCAGCACGCTGCCTCTGTCTATTACTCCAGCACGCTGGTCCTGTCCGTTATTCCAGAACGCTGCCTCTGTTTGTTACTCCAGCACGCTGCCTCTGTCCGTTACTCCAGCACGCTGCCTCTGTCCGTTACTCCAGCACGCCCCCTCTGTCCGTTACTCCAGCACGCTGCCTCTGTCCGTTACTCCAGCAAGCTTCCTCTGTCCGTTACTCCAGCACGCTGCCACTAGAGGAGCACACTAGATGAGAGATAGTCGTCTGCTAGTCTTCGAACATCGAAGAAAGGGAAAAGCGTCTCCGTGCCGGAAAGCATCCGCCAACCAACTTGGCCCACCAGATTTTACCGACCAGCCGACCGTTGCCCTGGTGTGCTACTTGGCGGCACTAGTGAGACTTAAGCATCACGTGGTGGCAAGCGGACCAGATCATCCACAGGTGGCAGACGCAGCTGTCCGGTCTGCAAAGGTTATTACACCTTTGTGACACTAAATAGACCTCCTCCAAAAAAGGAAGAGGTAATGCATAGGAGGATGATATCATGACGATAGAACGTCTGAGCATTGAAAGATAGTACATTAGTTTGATTTAATCGGATAGTAAACTCACTTAAGCATTATTAATAGAAGTAATAGTATAGTGTCGAATTCAGATAGACGGATACCAAATCTTCATTAGTAATAGATAAGAATATAAATGTTTAAAAGAAGTTCAAGACTTTCAACAGGAGTACACATGGATTGTTATTGATTTTCGGCAAACACCAGTGTTTCAAAGGGGTTCATAAACACATACATAAACTATAGATTTATTGAAATTTATTTCAATGTCGCTTACTTACACACTTCCCATTCAATCAATGCCGAGTATAAACTTCGGCTCTACCCCCAAAATTGAATATTATACAATGTAAACAACAAAATTACAATATAAAAGGTAATATGGTGTTATGGGTTGGGGCAGCGACACATAAACTAATCATCTTCTGTAAAGAATAGATTTCTTTCTGTTACTGGTAGCGTAATAAAATATATGTAAACAAAGAAAGTACACACACACACACATATATATATATATATATATATATATATATATATATATATATATATTATATCGGTATAATTTTTCCATTGGATGTGACAGGCCACTGTTAGACACAAGATCAGTTTATAGTGAGGGATCCAGCTTTCTAAAAAGGAGTGTTTTGGGATGGGTGCAAAATAGAACACTCGGGATACTTATAAAAGGATAAATTTCAAACTTATATAATTTCCAAAATATTGATAATTCTATTAAAAATTAATTATTTTATTTTATTAAAAATTATTCTTCAATTCACTTTAAAAAATATACCTCGGCCAAAAAAAGCCTTGATTTTGACGAGTAATTAAAAAAATATCGAAAAAGAAGTTAAACCAATTACGCATTATCAGAAAGAATGAACGAAAAAAGGAATGAAAGACGGAAAGATATATTAAAGATAGTTATTTCAATCTTAAGCATGACAGACTAATGGGCCGAAAGAAGGACAGAGCCCATTGTAGATTCGCGTGGATGCATGTAAAAATACTATTTCAAACTTTACTGCGACATTTTAAATTTAAGTGCGACAGATCGATGGGCAGAAAGAATCGCTATTTAATTGCCTCCCTATGAAGGCAAAGTTAGATTCGATGTCGTTTTTTTTTACGTGAGGGATATCCAGTTGCCCCTAATGAGGCACTCTGGATTTAGACAAAAATGAAAATTGCTTCAGTCAAGAAGTATCTCTTCTTCTCCGATCGAGGACAGTACAGATACTCAACTCTGATCCCAACACCAAGGTAAAAAAAGTCTATTATAAACGTAGGTAGGTGCACCTAAAATGCTATTTAAAACTTAAGCGTTACAGACTGGCAAAAACATTTCAAAACTATATGTGACAGACCGACATAGACGCTACTTAAAAATGTTTTAATATTAATGAGTCACCACTTACCAAGGGCAAAAGCTGTTCAAGGATAAGGGTTAATGCGATTGTTAGTTTTATGATGAACAATACCCTCAGAGGATTGGAAACGATGGTTGGAAGGTCCAAATTTGATTTTTGTTGACATTAGACTTGAATACAACTATGTTATAGTCATCAGGGGAGCAGTCATGTGTCATCGTGTTCCACAGATAGGGAGGTTCTTCAAATAATCTTTGTTCATAGAAGTTCTGTTTGGTTGTAGGTATGCAGAGGCAGAGAGGAAAGTTATTTGCGGTAGCCTGACTGACAGACGAAGCCTCTTATAGAGATGACGGAACATTGTCTCAAAAAAATGTTTTTTTAAATAATACACAAAGGTCTGAAGAAAGAAAGGAATAAAGACGGAAAGAAATGGTCAAGTTAATAATGACGTGCTGTTCTTCCCCATCTGTACTTCCGGTCAGTGACGTCACGGCGAAGGTGTGCACTTGATGGTGCTTGAGAAGACCTCCGTTTCAAAGGCCGGAAACACTTAAAAATAAACATAAAACAAAACGAACAAAAAAAACGCTTGGGTCTCGATTTTCACATGAAGCATTCAATGAACGCTGACGTGAAATACGGCCTTTAATGGCGGACAAAGATAGCACACGAGATTTAAACAAAAACAGCATTTTTCTGCTTCAGAAATCTGTTGCGTTTTTAAAAGGATTGAACAAAAGTTACTTATTTATTGGGATACAAAATGTCGACTAAATGTAATTTCCTTTCTTGTATCTTTTAAAAACAGCTTTACTGCAACAAATTCTGCATACAGCTAGTACTGTCATTACTCTCCTCGGTTCGCCTTGTCACTCAGTCCCACAGGCCATAGATTGCCGTGACGGCTCTTGACCTTCTTCTGTTTGGGTCAGGTATATTCGTACTCAGTCATAGGAGGTGCGCCCTCCCAAGCATTACCTTTTCTCCTTAAAGAAGGGTTGGTTTACTGACGATCGCTTTTTAAAATACTTCTGCATAGAGTTCACGAAGATCGTGCCTCTGGTCTACATTAAGTTCCCATCGTTGGTCGCAGCTATTCGTTAAATATTGCAGGTTTCTACCCCCGACACCAAGAGGAGCAAGACAGAAGTTGCATGCGAAGTCGGATAAGGTTTGGTCCAGAACACACAAAAAAATGGCGCAGAAAAAAAAACTTTGTTATCATCACTCCATTGATTTGCAGTTCCGCGCTTGGCATAAATAATCAAAGGACGACGAATCCTGTTAGTCGGGTTGCGACCTTAATACCGTTTAGTGCGAAATCTGCCAGCCATGTATAGCGCTTCAAGGAACTGGAGTTCTAGACAGCATAGCTCTGACACTACCACATTGCCACCAAGACTTGTACCATTGCGTGCGGAACTTATGTAAGAGCACCCAACTCAATGTTACAGAAATCGTCATGGATAAGGACGTCTCTCCACAATGTTGAGAGTTAAAGTCGTAGACATGTTGTTCTGTTTTTCCCTTTTCTCTCCGTGGCTGGAATACTAGAAGCAATAAAAAGGAACAACCAATACTCCATTATTTGATCTGTGATTTGGTTTATGTTATAAATATATATTAAAAAAAATATAAACCAAATCACAAAGAATTAAAATTGTGAAGAATATAATATCTATTAAATCATCAATTATTTAAAACAAAGGAATTATATAAGAAAATCATTTTATTTTTATTTTATATAGCCCCTCCTCTCTCTCCCCTCCCCCCCTCTCTCTCTCTCTCTCTCTCTCTCTATATATATATATATATATATATCCCGATGATTTCCTGTGGGAATGAAACATAGACGCCTCTGTGTAGTTTACTTGTCATATAAATACTTTTATACTACTACTACAACTAAGCTCTACTCACGTATTGAGCACTATTGAAATAAATATTGTAACTATATACATACTATATTATATCACCTTATAATATTTTATGTGAAAATACATCAAATAATAATAATAATAATAATAATAATAATAATAATAATAATAATAATAATAATAATAATAATAATAATAATAATAATAATAATAATAATAATAATAATAAAGCGCAAACCAGACCTCCACTGGAAGAGCGCGGACAGCTCTGGGACCTCGGGAAGGCTTGTTGCCACTCGGGCCCCAGAGGGGACCGATGGCCCTTATCAGCGGGAAATCGTTGGTAGATGGCTGTTGCGATTACCGCAAGGTCATCAGCGGTGATGAACGAAAAGAGGTGGAGCATACTGGAGGCCTGAGGAGACTTGTTGTCACTCGAACTCCAGGGAATACCACAGGTTGTCGGCAGTGGGTGACCACTGACGATGACCAGTGTGATAACTCCTAGTGAGTAAATAATAATAATGATAATAATGCTGATGATTAAAGACATTTATGAATAAAAATATACAGTTCACCAGCCCGTGACATGGACCGCGTATCGCCGACACATTAAGGCTCTGGCGAGGTTGCATCAAACGTGCTTCAGGAGGATTTTAAACGTCAACTGGCTATCGTTTATAGCAGACACTAATGTTCTACACCAGGCAGGATTACGGAACACCATTCCAAAAGAAGACTTCCAGAGGTGTTTCCGGCAGTGGATGGATCGGTGGGCTAAGTGTATACAAGCACAAGGGGTCTACTTTGAAGGGGATAAGGGTCCCAACCCCGTCACGTATTTGAAATATCTTTTCTGGCCTAAGGTCGCATACCTTTTAGACAGGCCTTGTATATATATATATATATATATATATATATATATATATATATATATATATATACACACATACATATATATATATATACATAAATTTATATACATATATATATATGTATACCTTTATTTTTTCAATTTTTCGAATAGTTAATTTAGTATTTAGGTCAAATTGGTGTATATAAGTTCCGTGGGTTTCTTGTTCCATTATATATATATATATATATATATATATATATATATATATATATATATATATATATATATATATATATATATATATATATATATATATATTGTATAGTTATCCAGAGACAGTTTTTTCGTCATTTACGACTAATCAGTTTTGCTAGATGTAGCAAGTCTATTTCTTCCAAGATTCGAAACCGGAATGGTGTTGCACGTCCAAACGTAATCAGTTGCTAAGTATATAGAAAGATGTGTTTATGTCCTCAGATCAGTTTTCAGCAGTTTATGTAGCAAAACCAAAGACATATTTTAATTAACACATTGCCGAGGATGGACTAGTCTGGATTTGCAAATAGTATTATGGTTATGAGAGGTCATAAAAGTGATATAATCCTCCCTTTGAAAATTCAAATCATACGGATTCGCATGAAATCTGGACTATAATATTAAAGATAAATTAAGAAATATTCTTAGAATTATTAGTATTCTCTAAGCATTTTTAAGGGTTCTGATGGTACATGGATGACGCACCACTCATAATTTAAAAATACAAATATTTCCGATTTTCGTAAAAGTTGCCAATGGCAATAAGACACCAATAAATAATTATTCCCAACATTTGAGTTTCGTTGGGGTATTTTAAAGGCTTGTCCGGGTGCAAAAGGAGTACATTACCGGTATATGAAAGTTCAAATATTTCCGATCTACATTAAAGTTTGCACCATGAAAATTAGACAAGATTTCATTTAGATTCCTAAAATCTCATTTTCTTCGGATAATTTTAACATATTCTAAAGTACTTCTCTGGGACGTGTAATACAACTGGTGTAAAATATATAAAACTTGTTGTTTTCAATACCAGCGCTTCTGTTAGTTAAATTATGAGATTGAAGCAGATTGTATAAGCGTATTCAATTTTAAGTCATAAATAAATTTATTTTACTCAGTTTACTTATCTTACTCTACTGTTTAAATATATATATATATATATATATATATATATATATATATATATATATATATATATATATATAAGTAAATTTTGTGTACAACAGAATCGTAGGATCAATTTTAGAAGAAGCATTATTTTAATCAATAAAACAGATGAGTAGAAAAAAAAGGAAAATTGTTAAAATTACCTTAAGGCCTTATCGTCTGACCCTCTGAGAGGAAACGTCAGAATGGTAAATTAAAAACTAAAAGTCGAATGAGATATGAGGGGAAAAACATATATATATATATATATATATATATATATATATATATATATATATATATATATATAACATCACTCAATAAGTTCCCGAGCTTTACATATAGGTTGCCATGCTAATATAAACCCCATATTATATTTATTAAGTACTAACTTTCAAATTAGAGCCAAATTGGATTTTAAGTTTACAAATTACAGTTGTTTAAGTGAAGCTACTGTTACAAATTAAAAAAAAACGATGGAAAAATCATAAAAAGTATATATATTTCATATATATATATATATATATATATATATATATATATATATATATATATATATGGTTAAAATATGTTTTAGCATATACTTTTTATGTACTTTATGACGAGCTTTAGGTGGACAGATTCAATATTTACAAATAATGTTGGTTCGTTTACGTTAAGCGGAAATATTCGTAAAATAATTTGCACTAAATTGTATCTGTTTATAAAATGTTTTGTAAGAAAAATAAAATCTTGGCTTTTGGAATATAAAGGAACTTTGCTTAGTCATGTATGTATGTATATATATATATATATATATATATATATATAGGGTTTCTAAAATGTTATCCTTTCTGTTCTAAGGCTCTAGTTAGTCTATTTTTAGTTCTCAATCTGTGAAAACAGTTCCTTCTAGACTGAGGCAATTATAATATTTATTTTATTCTAAAGTACCCTTGTACTTGCGCTGTATTTCCCCACATTAAAACCCGATCTTGGGTTTAAATCTGCCCTCGTGAGAAGGCAGGTAACTAGGAACATTACAACTGTATTTCTGATGATAACTAAACTTACAAATAATTTTCTTACTGCATCATTTTTATCACGTCATCTGATTTTAGCTTTACCGCCATCTTGAGTTATACAACCCAAGGGCGTGGTAGAATTGTTATTCTTATTTTATTTATCTCTCCAGGAGGTTAGACACAAGGCCACTGGTTAAGTTGAAAAGCCAGTTAACTAGGATTAGCGGATTCTGTCCGACGAATAATTCCTGAGCACCCCAGTTGGTATTCCCTGTTAGGTATGCATCAGGCGATTTGCAATAAAAACCTTTAAAAAGTGACGCCTCCTTATTATTTTTGTGTGGTTTCTTAAGAAATTAATTTTACAGTAGCAACTATAAACATTTGATCAATTAAAGTCATTTATTGAAGAAAAACGTTTGCGAATAACTCCGGAAATTTTTGAAAATGTGATGCAATCATTGGTTATCCGTTTGCAGAAATGTGTGGAAAGTAGAAGGCATTCGGTTGAATACATTTTTAATATATATTGGCCACTCCTGCAGTTTACTGATTGTGCTATTTTTTAGAGAGGAATTTCAAGGTAAATTCAATTTATCTTTCGTTTATTAAATTGTTAGGTAAAAAAAAAAACAGAATAGTTAACAAAACCCCCCGTTCCCATGTTAAGAATGGGTTTCAAAATAATAACATTATTTTTTCATCACGGTCTGTATACTGCAGAAGTACCATATATTGTTCGTTGTGTATCACTTTTGTTATCACAGAAATACATTTTACATGTTTGTAAATTTAAAAATAGATTATAAATTTTGAAGACGGTGTATATATTTAAAAGGAGAACGCAAACATAAGGACTGTACAGGATTCGAACCTGTGTTTACATAAAGAGACCGGCCTTAGCTGGCGTCGTCTTCACCATTCGAAATTTGCTTAAGGGTAAGACAACTTCGTACACATAACGCGGCTCTCTTGCTTTCTGTTCAAGGCATTGTTATCTACATTATTAAATAGTATCTCTTCAATAATGTCAGCAACGAAATCTCTGGTTATTAGTTAAAGCAGTGGTTCTAAAATAGTCTTTTTGTTTACTTCAATTAACTCCAAGAATGACACACTGCCACTGAAATGTAAGGGACTACTGTGAATCAGGGGCCAGATTTATAGGGGCTTCTTAAGTGAACAGTTGGGTAGCTGCATCTTAGTTCAGATTACATTTAAATATCTTCATGTTGGTACATTGGGGGAAGCAGGGAGTAGGGAGTGAATTACAAATGCAAGCCTTCCGAGGAAAGAAGATATTAGAATATATAGTTCTTCAGCATCTGGGGATCTCTACAGCTGCTGGCCAGATCAGTCAAGGATTTTTATGTTGAGAGGCCAAATGGCAGCAAGTTTGTCTGAGCATATTCTGTTTAAATACTTGTAAAACAAGCACAGAGATGCGACGTTGGGACAGGGGTTTGAGCTGTGTCTGTCCAAGAGTGAGAGACCAGTGTTTTACGTAGCTGTACATATCTGGTTATAATACTCTGTGCATGGGAAAATGGCATCTTTGTAGAAATATAGGATACGGGCAGGTGTGAAAAGGTTTCGAGTCCGGTAGAGAGAGCACACATTCTTTGCAAACGACTTGGCTCAAGTTTCAAAGCAATAAAAAGATAATGTATTAAAATAATAAACAAAGCAGAAAGGTTGAGACAATACAAAGCACGGTGTTAAAATAAAAATAATTTCAGTCACGTGGTCACTCGCTCCTTGTGTTTTCAGAAAGTTTTTTTGTCAAAACCCTCCTCGTTTTACTTTCATCCTATCAAGAGATCTTAGCCTAAATATATAAATAAACATGTCTCACAAAATGTTTCGTATAAATAAACATCACCAAAAATGTGTTGTCAAAATGTTTGTATGAATATACATGGCTGAACACATGTAGCTAAAATGGTTGTAAAATACACATTGTTGACAACATGTAATCAAAAGTGTTGTATGAATAAACATTGCTGAAAACATGTACTTAAAAGTATTGTATGAAAAACATTGTTGAAAAAATGTAGCTTAAATGATTGTATGAATACACTTTGCTGAAGAAATGTAGCCAAATAATCGTATAAATGAACATTGCTGAAAACATGTAGCCAAAATGATTGTATAAATAAACATTGGCGAAAACATGTAGCTTAAATAATTGTATGAATACACATGGCTGAAAATATGTACACAAAATATTTATATAAATAAACATTGCTGAAAGCATGAAGCCAAAACGTTTGCATAAATAAACATAGCTGAAAACACGTAGTCAAAATATTTATATGAATAAACATTGCTGAAAAAATGTACCAACATGATTGTCTAAAACATTGCTAAAAACGTGTATCTAAAATAGTTGTATGAATGCACATTACTTAAAGAAATGTACCCAAAATGATTGTATGAACATACATATCTGAAAACATGTCCAAAATGATTGTATAACACACATTGCTGAAAAGATTTACCTCAAATGATTGTATAAATAAACATTGCTTAAAAATTTACCCAAACTGATTGTATAAATAAACATTGCTAAAAAAATGTACCAAAAAGGATTGTATGAATAAACATAGTTGACAAAATGTACTAAAATGATTGTATAAGAAACATATCTGAAAAAATGTACCTAAAATGATTGTATAAATAAACATTGCGGAAAAAATGTACCAAAAAGGATTGTATGAATAAACATAGCTTAAAAATGTACCCAAACTGATTGTATAAATAAACATTGCTGAAAAGATGTACCAAAAAAAGATTGTATGAATAAACATAGCTGAAAAAATGTAGCAAAAAGGATTGTATAAATAAACATTGCTTGAAAATGTACCCAAACGTATAGTATAAATAAACATTCATGAAAAAATGTACCAAATAAGATTGTATGAATAAACATAGCTGAAAAACTGTACCAAAAGGATTGTATGAATAAACATAGTTGAAAAATGTACCAAACCGGATTTTATGAATAAATATAGCTGAAAGCATATACCAAAAAGGATTTATGAATAAACATAGCTAAAAAAATGTAGCAAAAAGGATTTTATGAATAAACATAGCTGAAAAACTGTACCGAAAAGGATTGTATGAATACACATAGCTGAAAAATGTACCAAAAAGGATTTTATGAATAAACATAGCTGAAAAACTACCAAAAAAGATTGTATGAATCAACATAGCTGAAAAAATATATCAAAAAGGATTGTATGAATACACATAGCTGAAAAATGTAGCAAAAAGGATTGTATGAATACACATAGCTTAAAAATGTAGCAAAAAGGATTGTATGAATACACATAGCTAAAAAATGTACCAAAAAGGATTTTATAAATAAACATAGCTGAAAAACTGTACCAAAAAAGATTGTATGAATCAACATAGCTGAAAAAATGAAGCAAAAGGATTGTATGAATAAACATAGCTGAACAAATGTAGCAAAAGGATTGTATGAATCAATATAGCTGAAAAAATGTACCTAAAATGATTGTATAAATAAACATTGCTGAAAAGATGTACCAAAAAAAGATTGTATGAATAAACATAGCTGAAAAAATGTAGCAAATAGGATTGTATAAATAAACATTGCTTAAAAATGTACCCAAACTTATTGTATAAATAAACATTGATGAAAAAATGTACCAAATAAGATTGTATGAATTAACATAGCTGAAAAACTGTACCAAAAATCATCGTATGAATAAACATTGCTGAAAAATGTACCAAACCGGATTTTATGAATAAACATAGCTGAAAGCATATACCAAAAAAGAATTTATGAATAAACATAGCTGAAAAAATGTAGCAAAAAGGATTTTATGAATAAACATAGCTGAAAAACTGTACCGAAAAGGATTGTATGAATACACATAGCTGAAAAATGTAGCAAAAAGGATTGTATGAATACACATAGCTAAAAAATGTACCAAAAAGGATTTTATGAATAAACATAGCTGAAAAAATGTACCAAAAAAGATTGTATGAATCAACATAGCTGAAAAAATGTAGCAAAAGGATTGTATGAATAAACATAGCTGAAAACATGTACCAAAAAGGATTTATGAATAAACATTGCTGAAAACATGTACCAAAAAGAATTTTATGAATAAACATAGCTGAAAAAATGTACCAAAAAGGATTGTATGAATACACATAGCTGAAAAATGTACCAAAAAGGATTTTATGAATAAACATAGCTGAAAAAATGTACCAAAATCTATTGTATGAATAAACATAGCTGAAAAAACGTACCAAAAAAGATTGTATGAATAAACATTGCTGAAAAAATGTAGCAAAAAGGATTGTATGAATAAACATATCTGAAAGAATGTAGCAAAAAGGATTGTATGAATAAACATAGCTGAAAACATGTACCAAAAAGGATTTATGAATAAACATAGCTAAAATCATATATAAAAAATGACTGTATAAGAAATATAGCAAACAAAATGTACCTAAAATGATTGTATAAATAAACATTGCTTAAAAAACTGTACCCAAACTTATTGTATAAATAAACATTGCTGAAAACATGTACCAAAATTATTGTATAAGAAACATAGCTGAAAAGATGT
Organism: Sepiola atlantica; assembly: GCA_963556195.1. Taxonomy (NCBI): domain Eukaryota; kingdom Metazoa; phylum Mollusca; class Cephalopoda; order Sepiida; family Sepiolidae; genus Sepiola; species Sepiola atlantica. Next base: position 38,532,897 of record OY744538.1, on the reverse strand, counting down.
ACTTAAAATGATTGTATAAAAAACATTGCTGAAAACATGTAACTAAAATAATTGTATAAATAGACATTGCTGAAAACATGTAGCCAAATGTTTTAGCTTATAAACAATTTCCATTGTCAGTTAAATATTCTTTAAAAAATGAAACGAATATGTCCTTGATTGATTGAATGTTACAATTTATATCTTTTAAACAATAAATTATGTTTTCTTTTAACTCAACTAAATATTTTATTTTAATAAATAAAACGAAAGTTTTAATCGTTTCATTTATTTTGTTGTGGTTGTTGTAGATTAGTACAAACAATGTTTGCTAAGGTTTCAGCATCAATTGATAGATGACGCAACAACAGCACCAATAATAACAACAGTATTAACACCGCCAACAAAAGCAATAACAGTAGAAAAACATCAACAGCAACAATAGCAACAAAAAACAACAGCAACAATAGCAACAAAAAACATAAACAACAATATCAACAAAAAACAACAGCAACAATAGCAACAAAAAACATCAACAACAATAGCAACAAAAAAACAACAGCAACAATAGCAACAATAACAACAACAGCAACTACAACAGCAACAATAACAACAACAGTATCAACAACAGCAATAACAGCAGCAAAAACAACAACAACAACAAAAAAACGACTGTAGCAACAATAACCACAAAAGTAACTAAAACAACATTTAATTTATTTATTGTTACAATCTAAATTGTTTTAAAATAGTCTATTCCGTTATAACGTAAAATAATGGTCAGATAAATATCTATTATATAAATGCCACTTGCCTGTCTGTATGTCTGTATGTCTGTATGTATGTCTGTATGTATGTATGTAATGATACTCGTCAAAAACTACTCAACAATAGTCACAAAGTTGATTTTTTTTCTATTTGACAACCGTCGGATGCATAATATATCATAATTAGAAAAGACCATCGATTTATTCGTGTAAAACGGACCAGAAACATGTAATAAGGGTGCTTGGATCTGATCGTTTTGAAACTATCTGTTCGATCTACGCAGACGCAAATATTTCGGCAACTTCCGTTTTTCTACGCTCGAGCTAGATCTCATTGAAACATTTTACTTCATTTTTGTTTGCTTATGCTAAAGAATAAACACCTTCCCTTTCACTTACATACAAGAAACAACAAAAAAAATCTTCTGTTTTAGAATCGTCAAAACTTTCCTGTCCACGATCAGTGATGTAGAAATCATTTTCGATTTTCTTACTTAGCAAAGAGAATTTGGGATGCTGAAAGCGTTTTACTTAGCGAAGAGAATTTGATACGCAGAAACCGTACAGAATGTTTTTTTTTTATATATAACACAAATATTTGCGTGCGTTACGGTAGCCAAAAATATTGCCTCAGTCCAGATGGATTTCTTCTTTATTTTAATGTTTACTCTTATTTACAAAACATAAGTTTTGCCTCCTTCAAAAACATTGGATTCGTTAAAATTGTTTAGAAAACAAAAAAAAACATTTGCTGAAATTCTTTTGCACTATCAATGTATTTAGTGATTTAAAAAGTACATCATTATTTTGTTTGCAACTGTATTTAATCATTTAAAAAGTGTTTATATTTTTTACATAACACGTAATACTAAATTGATTTTACGCAAGCTTTTACAGAATTTGAACCGAATCTAAATACACTTACTTTGCAAACAAAATAATCATCGCAAACTACCTAAACAATAGTTGGAATTCTTTCTTCGTAAAAGCAAAATTATGATACACGAAATTATCATTTGGTTTTAATTAAAATAAAAAATATAATATTTCGTCTTCTTCTTCGTCTTCTTCTTCTTCTTCTTCTTCTTCTTCTTCTTCTTCTTCTCATTTTTAATTTATGAAAAAGAATTGCTCTTTTCTTGGAAGGAAAACACGCAGCATCCTACAGTGACAGCATCAGAAGCATTCCTCGGTAGGGGAGCCTCAAGCGATTAGCAATAAACTAACCCCTTCTTAGCGGGTGAGAAAGCAAAGGTTGGAAGGATGAACCTCCTAGAACTGCACAGGACAAACCCTGACCAATGAAGGGGTGTAGCATCCATCCGAACAGATACTACACTTTGATCTTTTTATTTTTCAGAAACTATATAAGAATTAACATTCAGAACAAATTTAGCACAAGGCCATCAAAAGTGTGAGTAATGAGATTCGTTAGGCATCCTTGGTCTAAAGTAATAACATTGTATACCCTACTCTATGCTAGAATCATCTAAAGACCACAATGCCACATTTGCTCTAGGTGTACTTCTACAGAATGTGAACCGAATCGCTGATAACAAAATAAACACTTTGCTTATATTAATAAAAAGTATAAACTTTTACAATATTTTTTAGGTTAATAATTTCGAGAGATTTGTTTGCTGGATGGTAAAACACATTATTATTTTACTAACAAAACTTTGTAACAAAAAACAATCGCTGATAAGAAAATAATCATTTTGTTTACATTAATAAGAAATTTTCATTGTTTTCGCACTTTATTTTACTGACTTATTGTTTGTAATATTTTATACCGTGTTCTGTAGTCTGATGGTTATAGAAGCTTTGTCCATAATCTAAAGTTTTAGCGTTGGCTCCTAGTCGATGATTTTTTTTAATGGTGACCGAAATATACATCTAAAGGGGAAGGAGACATTTTTAGTACTTACTTTTTACCCGGGCAATGGAGAGAGGGGTGATGAGAGGAAGGCGGGGAGAGCCAAAAGTCGAGAAAAAACTGTTTTTTTTTTACTATTTATTTTTTCAATTTTTTTTATTAATATCAATTCCAAAGCGATGTGACACAAAGTCGTGTTCTTCCAATTTATTAATTGTCTTTTAACGATAACTTACATATACATCGAGGGGCAGATGAGGGCGAAGATAGAGGTGGTACTTTTGATAGAAATATGTCATACTTTTTCCCCTGGAAAAAGAGAGGGCGCGGAGGTGAGGCGGGCAACCGGGGAACAGACAGCTTTCGTCCAAGGCAACGGGGAGAAGAAGGTAACGAGGGAACGGTAAAATGGAGCGACCAAGGAAGAGACAGCCCCAGGAAACGCCGGGTACTCCTGCTAGTCTTATATAAATAAGGATTTTGTCCGTCCGTCTATGCGTTACTCACAATCTTTTATAAACGTAATAAATTGTGGAATTTGTTAAATTTCGAAATATCTGAGATCTTTACTACTTCTAGAAATGGAACATATTGCATGAATAGTTAATAATGAATTCACAGGAAATAAAGCGGATGCCATGACCAGAAATCGAAACCAAATACTTGAGATCTTCAGGCACTTTCGTATCTTAAAACATTCCCTTAATAAAATAATAATAGTTTTGGCGTCACATCATAGATTTATGATTACGTCATGTTTCAAAATATGAATTCAAACATTAGCGATGCTAAAAAGATAATAAATTAATGGGTAACCTTAAACTTAAATTATTTTAATAGACCAGAAAAATTAATTTAGCTTTAAATATGCATTGTATGCAGTTTTTTCACACTTATATAATTCTAGACAAGTAAATAAGAATACCCTCTTGCAGACAGCAAGAGAGAGAGAGAGAGAGAGATAGAGAGTGAGGGGGGTGACGAGGTAGCCTAGCAAAATTATGCAACCGGAGGGGGCACATATTTGCTAGTTCTTTAAATTAGCAAAACGGATCTCAATTTAAAAATGAGTTCCTTGCATTGTACTTTCGCTTCAGCGATCGGGCGATCATTTCTTTTAAAAACAAAGTTGAGATGGGTGATAACGTACATACGAACATGAAATTGCCTTAGCCTATTATTATATAGATTGGACGCGTCCAGACGATAATTGAATCTGTGCGTTTAGCGGTGAAAAATTTCTATTTAAAACTCGAGCGTCACATATCAACCAACATAAGGACCGACCGACAAAGCTTCCTATTAAGATGATTGGACCCATTTAAAAACTCGGGTCGACCTTTTTGTATTCATGACTTTTATGTTTACAAAGGTTTCTTTCAGAAAGAAAAGAAGAAAATGGACCTCGTACTGATTCAACCGGGACGGACTTGCATTCCGATCATTTCTGGCCCTAACTTGTCCAACCATCAGCCTTGGCGACCATTGTCGATTCTCCAACGTTAGAGAAGGGTAAGAGGAGGTCCATGGCGTACCCCCACATGATTTTGTCTGACATTTACTTTAGTAACAACTTCCCTAAGCTATTATACACTTTAATGTTGGTGAGTATTTATTTACACCTCTCCAGGAGTTAGGCACAAGGCCAGTGTTTATCTTACTCCCACAAGTAAGATGTGACTCAAGGTCGAGTCGGGAAAGTGGGGTTTAAAAATTGCCTGGGCAGCCCCGTCGGCATTCCCGGTAGGGGCGCCTCAGGCAGTAAGCAATAAACTTACTCCTACCTAAAGAGGGGAGGCGAAGCCTGGGAGGGTGGACCTTCTAGAACTGCACAGGACAGACCCATAGATCGGCGTAAATCAAGCCCCGAAGGCCAAGACAATACCAGTCTATGGGGTGCAGTATCCATCGGAACAGATACTACACTTTGATCTTAACCAAAAGGCCAAGAATCGTTGGTTAGTAGTATTATTTACTCCTCTCCAGGAGTTAGGCACAAGGCCAGTTTTATCCTACTCCCACAAGTAAGATGTGACCCAAGGTCGGGTCGGAAAGTGGGGGCTGAAAAGCCAGCGCTCGAGAGGTGAGCACTCTGACCATCAAAAATTGCTTGGGCAGCCCCGTCGGCATTCCCCGATAGGGGCGTCTCAAGCAGATAGCAATTAACTTACTCCTCCCCAAAGAGGGGAGGCAAAGCCTGGGAGGGTGGACCTCCTAGAACTGCACAGGACAATCCCATAGACCGGCGTAAATCAAGCCCCGAAGGCCAAGACAATACCGGTCTATAGGGTGCAGTATCAATCGGCACAGATACTACACTTTGATCTTAGCCAAAAGGCCAAGAATCGTTGGTGAGTAGTTGATGTATATTTTACTGATCTTTACTTAGTAATAATGTTAACTAATAATCTCGTGATTTTTTTAATTTATTAACTAGCAGAAAGCTCCGACGTCGCTCGGGATTGAACGAGGATCACTATGCTCATAACACTATATTACTATTCTTGCGTTTACTGTCTCCTCCTCCCGTTTCACCCCAGAATATAATAATAATAAGAAGCTGAAATGTTGGAACACTCTTTGAATTAACGTCTTGTACATATGGTTTAAATTTCATTAAAATCGGATATGCGCATTTGAAGATTGAAGTTTTTGTTGTCCCAATGAGTCACGTAGAGGCGGGAGCACGTAAATATTCGGAACATGGACTATAAAGTAGAGATCCAGGACCACTTTTATTGGCTTTCACCGGTGAATTTTATACAAATGATATACATTTCATCAAAATAGGATATATTTGAAATGTTAAAAGAGATTCAGCCTCCATGGTTCCCTAAGGTTAGGGGCGCACTTGAAGATTCGAGACCACTTCCATTGTCTTCCTCAGAAAAGTTTATACATATGGTTTAGATTTCAAGTTTTAAAGGGGTTATACACTCATAGCACCCATATGAGTGCATTTAGAGATTCGGGAACACTTCCATTGTCTACCCGGTGAATTTTACATGAGAATACACTTATATTTTATGTAGATTCTGTAATCTTTCAAATGGATATTAATCCTACCCAAGAGCCCCCCTACATTCTGATACTTACAAACACCATTGTTTGCACTTTCACTTAAAACAATTGTATTTAATATATTCAAGTAGAATAAACACACTAATTGGACATCCCGAAGTGCATTATTTGGGCCGGGTTCAATCCTCAGTCGAGTCATACCAAAGTCTAAAAAAAAATGGTACTTGATGCCTCCTTTCTAAACACTCAGCATTATAATGTCAGGATTACGGGTAAGTGGATTAATCTTGAGAAAGATATGGTGCATTCCCCTATATCTATTGTCGACCATTTTACCTTTTAAACAAGTAATTGTACATTACAGTTAGAAAAAAATAACAATTTTTATACTAATGAGTCGCTACTTACCAAGGCCTAAAGTCAGTCGAGAATAAGGGTTAGTAAGATTATTAGTCAGACGATGACCAATACTATGAGAGAATTGGAAACGATGGATGGATTGGACAGAATTTAATTATATAGGAGGATGGTTCGAGAAGTATTCGTTAACATTGGACTTTAAACCGACCATATTTCCTCGATCTTAACCGGCGAGATTTGAACGAGAGAGGACGTGTTTTGCGAGCTGTCCCTGGCGGGTAAAGCGCGCTTTGGGTGACCAATGTAACGAAATCTATTTATAAGCATATCATATTTCTCTCTCTCTCTCACGCACACACACTCACGCTGCCTTTGAATAAACCTTTGTTCATAAGCTAATCAACGAGTGCCGGTGTGTTGTGTATCTAAGTTTAATTCCAGCAAGACCCCCCACCATGAAGACGATCGGGAACAAAGGACCTAAGTCATTGGAGGAATGGACAACACGATGTAAGAGTTAATTGTGCTCTAATAATTTGCCATTGCATTGATAACACCTCATGCATTTTATTTGGTTGTGATTTGTTAAATATTTAGACTTCCCTTGGGAGGGGAAGTAATATAACATATCGTTGGGGTGTTTTAACAGCAAAAACAGAGTTTTCCACTTTCTTTTTATGAATGCGATAATCGCAGTCGTCTTCTTCTCTTAGGTCGTAGCTTTAATAATGGATAACGATTCAATAAAAAAACGGCAACCATATTCTTACTCGATGGCGACGTGCTCTTCGATGTCTGATCCATTTGCGTATGGCAAGCAAAGACGTCAAACAGCAAAGTAATGGAGTGAAAATGGCAACGTTGCTTCTGCACCATTTCTTTGTATGCTCTGGGCAAAACCTTCCCCGACTTCGCATGCAACTGATGAGCCTAGCTGTTCAATATTTCACATATTCCATGTCCCATGTATTATTATTATGTCGTCACAAAAATAATTGCTACATGAAACGCTGGGCTTTAAAAAAAAACGTCATTTTAACACAGAATTTGTAGTTTTTTTCTATTAATTTTTTACATATATAATAATTAATGTGTTCTCAATAATAATTTGTAACTTTTTTCAGATAGAAAGTATTTTTGAAGCATAGATGATCCCCCAATGATGAACATGCTAAAACATGGCCTTCGCCTTCTTATGTTGCATGAGTTCAAACTCGAGCAAAATGTCTCCGAAACTTCTGCTAATATTACATATCCTGATCGCCCGCTCCATGGAGAAGCAGACGAAGACAGAACTTCGAAATCTAGTGGTGAGGTAATCTTCACTCCCTACAGCTTCTTTTCTCACAAAAGAGAGGTTACTGGTCTTTCTCTACTCTATCGGTATTCTCTTAGGTGCTTGGGTGAGCCTCAATCTCTGAATCCTATATATATATATATATATATATATATATATATATATATATATATATATATATATATATATATATATATATATATATA
>OY744538.1:38465391-38520391 GCA_963556195.1 Sepiola atlantica | reverse complement strand
CATTGCATGCTCTATGAATTCAAAAAAGGAAACTCAGCTGCGGAAGCTACAAGGAATATTGGAACTGTCTATTGGATAAATGTTCCGAATGATCGAAAATGTCAACGGTGGTTTGCAAAATGTTCTTCTGGAGATTTTAACCTGGCAGATCGGCGACGTTCGGGAAACCCAAAATCAATTGATAAAGACGCCATTAAAGACGCTGTGGAGGACAATCCAAGGTTGACCAGCAGTGAATTAGCTCAACAATTCAATACAACCCAGACCACAATTATTTCATGCCTTTACGAGTTAGGAAAAGTTTAAAAACTTGGACTCTGGGTTCCCCACGATTTGACCGACGCTCAACGAAATCAAAGATTGACTGTTTGCACATCTTTGCTTTCCAGGAATCATCGAGAACCATTTTTGCAAAGAATTGTGACTGGAGATGAAAAATGGGTTCTTTACAAGAATACCCAACGCAAAAGACAATGGTTAGACCGAAATCAAAATCCACAGCCTGTTCCTAAACAAGGACTACACCCAAAGAAAGTTATGCTCTTTTTATGGTGGGACATAAGATGACTGATTAATTATGAGTTACTAGATCCTAATCAAATAATCACAGCAGGAAAATATTGTTCGCGGCTGGATGATCTAAGAATTGCTCTATCAGAAAAACGACCAGCATTACTCAATAAGAAGGGTGTAGTGTTTCAGCATGATAACGCGACACATCATACAGCAAAACTCACTCAGGAAAAGGTCATGGGTTTCAATTGGGAAGTTTTGCCTCATACTCCTTATTCACCTGACATTGCTTCATCCGACTACCATCTTTTCCGATCGTTGCAGCATCACTTAAACAATAAAATTTAGGAAAATGACGACCAACTCAAAGATGACCTAAATTTGTTTTTCTCTAAAAAATCAGAGACATAGTTGATCGTTCGACATAAGTCATAGAAAATGAGGGAAATTATTGTAAAGATTAAAAATGCCCTAATGTAAATGTTTCAGATGAAATAAATGTGTTGGACAAAAACGACATTACTTTCTTTCCAACCTGATATATATATATATATATATATATATATATATATATATATATATATATATATATATATATATATATATATATTTGAATAATACTTATGGTCAGTCGATAGGTGAACATCTCATAAATGACCGCACCTGTTCCTCTGAATTCAGTGTCGACTTAGTCTCCATTCTTAGTAAGTCGCACTCTCCTTATCATCTCAAGATCCTAGAAACAATTTATATTAAGTCCTCGAGACATTCTCTTTGCAAGCAAAGAGAAAATCTCCTCGGGCTTAATGTTGTTTCTACTTGATTGAACTTTTTTTTTTACCCCTTTCCCTCGCTATAATTCTCAGAGCATCTTTTTTATATTTTTTATACGATACCTCGATATTTGGCTCTGTTGAGCGAGGTACGAAACCGGTCAGCTGCCCTTTCATCTTTTTAATTTCTTAATTCATTATGAGTAATAAATATTGTCTCTTCAATGCAATTTTAAAGTTTTATACGACAAAGAAAATATTTAAATATATATATATATATATATATATATATATATATATATATATATATATATATATATATATATAGTGGGTGTGTGCGTATTAAAGCAGCATACTTTTATTTAAGCAAACGTTGTTAAGCATAACGGAATTCCCTGCTTGGTTATACTTTTTTTCTTCTTCAATACATGTTTCATACGTATCATTATCAGTTTTGATTCTTTGTCGAATCATCTTTGATTTTTGTTCATTTGTTTTCGTCACCTGAAGATGATTCGACAAAGAATCGAAAATGTTAGTGAAACATATGGAACATACATTTAAAACAAAATTACACATAACAATTATATCATTTGAAAAAAATAAAAAAAGGCATAATAAAGCAGAAGTATTCTATTATGTTTAACAATATTTGCTTAAGAAAAAATATATATGTATATATTATATATTAATGGTGTTCTAACCTTCTATTTATAATTAATGGTTCTCATATTGTATTAAATACTATACTTGCTTTACTTAGGAGGGTATTTCCGCTCAACATATGTTCCGTTTCTTTGAGACATCTTACTTTCCACCGGTTTCTCTGTCTATAATTTTTACTTCGTTTTACAAGAGTAGATGGTTTTTCCTTTTTCCCGCCATATGTGGTTAGAAACTTTTCAATATCTTCACGTATTACGGCTTTCCGATGTTCAAGTAGCTTTATTTGTAGCGGGCGACATGTCTCACCTTTGTATATATTTACACCCTTACATATAATGGCATACACATAGTTCTTGGTCATAATGTTTTCTATAAGATGCTGGACTAGGACAAGATTTTTTTTCGGAGAGTTGAGTCGCTCCTCTTACTGTCTTGATATCATATATATCACATCTGCTCTGAATTCTTACAGACCAGCCCTTTCATATATGGTAGACAGACTGTGGGGAGTTTTCGGTCGGTGTCCTTAAGATTTCTTGGAGCTGTTATCATGCTTTCTGGATAATAATTTCGGTGGAGGGGTTCTCGTCGGTTGGTCATCCCGTCTTGATATGTATTCGTGTTATTACATATTGCCTTTGGTCGATGTTGTACGAAACGGACGATTCCTTTCTTTACATATATATGTAGGGGTAAAATTGAGATATTATCCAGTGAATGTATGCTTCCCATATGACCTGAACCCCTGAGATGTGCGAGATATCAACACATTTAAAATGAACAATTTGATATTATGTTCCTATTTCCATAGTGAACTTATATATGGACGGATGGAGTTTACATGGTCCAGCAATGCTTAAACATACTCTTGATGAAGTCAGAGTATGAACGTGTCATCCACATATCGCAGCCACATTGATTTGTTTAGTGATGTGGATCCTAATGCCATTTCTTCGAACTATTCGATGTATACATTGGTCCATACTGGGTGAATTGTGATCCCATACCTGTATGTATTTCCTGCTTATATATGTTATATCCTATCCCGAAATCTTCTGTTTCTACACAGAAAGTCAACATCGCAATCAGATTATCTATTGGGATACAGTTGCGTTCTCTCGGTGAAGAATCTGAATCTCAATTATTCCGTACTCATAATAACTATCTCTTATTATATATATTTTTTTCAATTTTCTTATCTTTTTGCTTTTGTTGGAGATGGGGCATCCTACCGGATCACATACATTTACCCACTATTTCCAAGACTCCAACCAAGATTTTTTTTAAAAGGATTTTAACCGTTCCTTGAGCGAAATTGTTTGTATCTCTCTTGCACTTGGTTCACCGGGTATATTCACCAGGTACTTTAAAACTTATTTTGCATGAGTCTTGTTGATCCTATAATTACTGGAATGATGGAGACTCCAGTTTCTTTTCATGTCGTACATAATACCTTAGTATTTCGTTATGTTCTCCCTCTTAGCTCTGTTTAAGCCAGCGTCATTAAGGATACTGACTTCAACTAGGGTTGCTACTTTCTCTTTATTGTCCCCATATCACTATTTTACGTTTAACAGCTCCTTTTTCTGTAGGAATTTATCAGTGGGTAGTTTTGTGAGCAGACTTACTACATCTTGACTAACCATCTGGTTGGAATGAATTGGAGCGTTATTAATTTTTGTTTACGAAGTTGGCGAAATTCTTTTCATATGATGTGAAGCTGCTTGTAAGTGGGGTGATTATATCAAACCAAAAGCGGCTCAATGGATCACATGTTGAATCACAGCCGGTGACAATTGGCCTTAATGAAATACCATATTAGTGAATTTTAGAAAGGCCGTAATACTGAACTTGCCGTCTGTATTTTGCAGGTGGTATAAGGTCCCTGTTCTTACTGGGGATCTGTGACAGCTTCCTCTTTATTTTCAGGGTTAGGTTTTTCTTTATTTTACAGTAGCCATCAGTTCCTATTAGATTAATAGCAGTGTAGCATTGCCTTTCTCTCGCGCGTGATTCTATTGAGAACTAATTAGTGAATGATAGGCTTGGACTCTTAGAGCCTTAGTTTTCAGTTTTTCCAAATTTCTTATTTGGCGAAATTCGATCTCTTGAAATTCTTGCTTATATGATATATCCAGGTATTGTTTAATGCGGTTTCTCTCATCAGTCCGTTATATATCTTTCAAGAAGGAGTCGACTTTGCTTGAGAGTTCGGTCTGAAATTAATGTTCTCTGGTCGTTGTGGATTCTATCTGGGACTCTTCTTACGACCTTTTGTTTTCTACTGTAACTGATTGGTAGTTTCAAGATTAAGCCTGCTAGAACCAGCTTTAGATCACGCCATCTACCGAGAAATGTTAGGTGGTTGGTTATTCTTAAAAGATTTTGATATTTTAGTTCAATTTGTTTCCATTTCTGCGTTATTTCAGGTCCGTACCGATTTGATATCATATTTCGGAATTTTTGTTATAAACTCTCCCCATAGTAATCAAACTTTATTAATTCCATAAATCATGTTAATCGTCTCATAATATTCTTCATCATTAAACCGACAATCAATCCATAATTTTTATCCTTATCCTCGAGTAGCCTTTGGCCTTGATGAGTGATTACTCATTAGTACAAAAATAACTAAAATAAAATCCTTAAACGTCTATCACAACGGAATTAGGCGCGATTCAACGAGGGGACTAATGATTGTATGTGCAAACCCTGGAAAATTTCTTTCATTTTTTTAATTGAAACTTAGATTTATTTGGGGGAGGAGGGATGCAGCCTTAGTCCCGACATTGGTTGTCAGTGCAGTGGATTAAGTATCGTACCCCCCCCCCAACCTTAAGATGCACCGCATAGTTTCAGTCATATAGGTTTTCTTTAACTAAGCCAAATGTTCTTTTTTTTAAATGGCTAATTTGTAACGACAAGTCATGACTGGTATATGCGTCAGGATAGCAGAAATATTTCACTCAGGGTGAGGCCGAACAAATTGTCTAGGACAGCGACAAATAGCTTCAGATCATGTGATACACATGATCTTATATTTCTGACAGAACAACACACACACATACACACCCAGACACACATATAATTTAATAAGTCGTAACCACTTGTTTCATACTGTCAGCGATTCGTCAGATGACTAACACATTTTTGATTCTTTGCTTGAGTTTTAAAACCCGAACCCCATCTGGCCACTCGAGAATAAGGGTTACTGAGTTTGTCAAGTGGACAGTGAAACAGCATCTTGAGGAGTGGTAATGATGGCTGAGACTGGGCAGAATTTGATTATTCATGGAAGGCTGAACATGAATTTGTTAACATTGAACTTGAAAACGACAATGCTGTAGTCAGCTGGGAAATAGCCTCGCAGTATCGTGTTCCACAGACGGGTAGTTGTTGGCTCGTATAAATGATTTATTATATGTATTAAAACATAAACAAACGATTAGAACTCGTTATTACTGATAATGTATTTATTAAAATGCGTTTGAAAAATCAAAATGTTAATTAGCCATACAATTCAATGTATGCACCACGATTTTGTTGTATATATAAATTGGAAATATAAAAAGAAAAGCAGATAGGTCAACCGTATACTTTCTTGATACTTAAAAATCTCAATTTTTATAATTTGAACAAAGTCGTGAGTAACGTATGTAATGGCATAGTTTCGGTTACAGACAGACCCACAATCCCTATTATAATAAGATAGATATTTTAAATTATTACACTAAATATGAGTCAATAAAAGTTTTTTTCCTTAAAACTTTTTCTATATACTTTAATAACACAACATAATTCTAAGATATACCTTAGTTCTAGAATTGGGTTATATTTTAATTGTTATAATCAGCCGTAATTTATAATTAACTGAAAATGTCATTCATCTCTCTTAGCTATCTTTTAATTTTTGTGCCCTTTTCAGCAAGGTGGATTTAACCACTCTGTAATATTTCTTAATCTGTGGGTGAGCATTTAAAGGAAGAGTGATTCTCTCTTTCAAACTAATTAATATAGTATGCTCGTACACACCATAAACCCTGATTAGATAGAATTAGGATAATATAGAAGTGAAGATACTTATTATTTTTAGTTATGCAAAGTGAATGTCTTAACAGATATGTCATAGTTTATGAATTTTCGAATGAAAAACAAACTGGAGTAAATAGTGGTAATGATTGCGACCACACGGACCAAAGGTAATCGAATATATATATATATATATATATATATATATATATATATATATATATATATATATATATATATATATATTGTTGAATGTAAGAAACAACTCATGTTTAGATATCCTTTGGTAGATCCTTTCAATAGTCCGAATCAGGATCTTAGCTTTGGAGGGGTATTGGCTGATGAATTTGCCATAGTTTGGATTTGTCTCCCAAGTACTTTCAGAACCATCCGGGTCCATCTTCAGGGGAATGAGGTTAATCAAGTACAGGTCATGTGGTAGCATTATAGAAGGTTTTGGTTGGATTTATGTACTAAGTACGAAACTATATTTAGAGCTATAGACATTTTAGAATATTATTACTGATATTAAAGTTAATTCTATTAATTAGGGTATTTTCGGTTTTTATATATAGGGCTTCTGATATATCGAGTTTTCTAAGATTTTGGTATTTTCTACTAAGAGTTTTCTTAATTCCGATCGGGGCAGGAGTGGTCGTTAGTTAAGTGTTGGGCTATGGCGCTAGTATCAGACAAATCCAAACTATGGCAAATTCATCAGCCAATTCCCCTCCGAAATTAAGATCTTGATTCGGACTATTGAAAGGATCTACCAAAGGATATCTAGACATAAGTTTATATTCAACAATACTTGCTTGCAAGAGAAGATGCTGCCAAGATATACACACATATATATATATATATATATAATATATTTTCGTTATTGTTTATTATCTATGTACGTATACGTTTCGTCCTTAATAATTGGGACTCATCAGCATAGAGATATGACTATTCACTACAGGTAATGCGATTCGAAATCCCGGATTACGAGTATTTTGCAACTCAAATCCCGACGCCTGAACCACTCGGCCAGTTCAACAGCGAATAAACGGTGATAATTTTAACACTTATATATATATTTGTACAGAAAATCAGTACAACATCAGTACCATTTGTTTCAAGCTCAGAAGGCGTTTACCTTCTGGCTATCTCCAAATAAAATTATTTCAACTAAGTCGAAGTAACGTATTTAATCAGAAAATAACTTTAACGACCAGATGTCAAGAAAGCTGACGAGAGCTAGAAGGTAAACACCTTCTGAGCTTGAAACCAATGGTACTGATGTTGTACTGATTTTCTGTACCCCCCCCCCCCCCAAAAAAAATATATATATATTTAGCTCTTAATTCTGATTTTCTCAATTAATTCAGCACTCTGCTGGGATTTTTCCTACTATCTTACAAAAAAAGTTATATATATATATATATATATATATATATATATATATATATATATATATATATATATATATATATATATATATATATATATAACAAGTAAAGGATGGTAATAAAAAGGTATGAAATACAATATCTAATTAGTCATCAGTTGTTCTAAACCAGGGGTTTCAAAATAAATACATTTTATTATTTCTTCCTTAAGACATAACTTTTCAAAAATAAAATCTTATCGTCAGAGAAGTGCAATCATATGAGTTGGTAAAGGGAAATTACCAAAAGTCATAATTTGAAAAGATATAAAAATGAAGATAATATAAAATAAAAATATACAATGTAAAAAGAAAAGGTGGAAAATTTAGGCTAAAGTTCACCGTTGACGGTGCCATGTAAGTTCGTAGCGGCAGGTTTTAAGTAAAGTAATATCTAGTATTATTTTAAGAAAAAAATAGCATATGAAGTTGTAAAAATCCGTTGAAGTTGTGGAAAGGCAAACATCATTGAATGGCTCAGATGATCCAGTTGGAAAAAGTGTGAAAGTTAAGGATGTCAGTAGTGTATTAAAAGCTATAAGGAAAACTTCCATGTACTTTGCAGAGAGAGTTTTTATGAAATTATTCAATCCAAAAACAAATAATAAAAGGTAATTTCAATGCAAAAAGCTAGCCGCAAGAAAAGCCAGCATTGAGATTAAAATAGAATACAAATAGGAGTGAGCCGTTAAAAATAGAATTTGAAAGCAAGAAATAATAGAATAGAGAGTTTTTTTGCATAAACAATGTCCAATCCACATAGATTCTTTTATTGGATTTTTAATTCCTGACATCCTGAGGTGCCCGACATGAAATTATTTTAGTATTCTCTTCTGTACTACTGTAAGTATAACAACTCGATGGCCATACATGATTCATTCATTACAGATTGAATAAAAAATTTTTATTTGGCAGTCTTTGTTTTTCATTTTATGTTTTCGTTTTTTATAAACGCTTTTTATTTTATCTTTTCGCCTGATTCAGAAAGCTTCTAAATAGTGTTGCACAGTGTATGTTTTACCTCTACCTCAGATTGCAGATCAGACAATCACTGTGTCTCCAAGTTCAGATTTCTCTTAGAATCTGAATATTCATTTGTTGATAAAACTCAGGCTATGTTTTTATATATGTCTGGTCTGTATAAACAATGATGAAAGGATCGTAATTTTTTTTTAAATAAAAAGCAATTATTCTGTTTATGAGACTTTGCGTTTTTCTCAAAATTATATAAATTTCTCCCCCCCCCCACAGTCCTCTCTCTCTCTCATATATATATATATATATATATATATATATATATATATATATATATATATAAATTATTAATGACGATATATGTATTAGCATATACTATTAGTGCCCTTCTACTTTGCAGTCTCCTTAACATATTCAGCTCGATGATTGTATTAGTAACAACAGAACACATATAAGTCAGGTTCACATCATTATTGAAATTTAATATAAACCTGACTTATGTATATATATATATATATATATATATATATATATATATATATATATATATATATATTGTAGTTGGTCGGTATTCGTTCATTCGATATGAGTAATGAAAGATCTTTTTACAGTTGAACGGAAAAGAACAATTTAACGTTATAGATATTGCGTGTTGTAATTCAATTCAAATCGTACATAGACGTGATCATGCAAGAGTAAGCTGAGACAAATTAATTTATAACATTATTTATTTCAGTTCCGAGAATTCAAGATCAACAATTATAAGGTGTACGATCGTTTCAAAGACGATTAGGATTTATACCATTTTTTTCATGTTTTACTTTTTAATTCTGAATATGTAACTTCTACAGCGCTATTTACAAAAGATCACAAAAGCCAAGCAAACACATTAATATTTGCTTCTTATCTAAAAATATATATATATTACATTATTATAGGTAAAACGAAAAACACATGTTCATAAATTTCTACTACTACTACTACTACTACTACTACTACTACTACTACTACTAATAATAATAATGAAAAGAAAGAAATAATAAGAAAATATATAATGGATTAGAACTCCAAAATCCAATATTAGGGGATGAGTAAAAAAAAAAAAAAAAATAAAAAAAAAAAAATAAAAAAAAAAAAAATAAAAAAAAAAATAATAATAATAATAATAATAATAATAATAATAATAATAATGATGATGATGATGATGATGATGATGATGATGATGATGATGATGATGATGATGATGATGATGTCATATCTGCAGTAAGAATTGTAAAAATAAATTGAGGCTGCTGAGCCACCCGCGTGCTCACAAACGGATATTGCAATCCTGTAGGGATGGCCTTCTTCCGTAAAGAAGTGGCAATCGTCATATAGTATTATTATTACTACTCACAAGGAGTTCTTTTTATTCTTCTTCTTCTTCTTCTTCTTCTTCTTCTTCTTCTTCTTATTATTATTATTATTATTATTATTATTATTATTATTATTATTATTATTATTATTATTGTACAAAAGCTGAGTTAATCAGCGTTTTTTTCCTATGCATTTTCATCAGAGAAAATACATTCTGAAGTTTAGAGACTTGAGTTATTTTTGAAAAATCTCCATTTTAATTTACACCAAATGACCTATCTATTACGACGTTTTAGTCAATCACTATCACCCTCTCCCACTGTGTGTAGTTTAACCACCCGCTCTTATTTTATACGGTGTTGATCACTCTCGCTTCCGCGTCTCTTTTCGTCTCGCTCTCTCCCTCTCTCTCTCTCTCTCTCTCTCTCTCTCTCTCTCTGTGTTTATTAAAAGTCATAAGTAATAAAATACACCCCTCTTCTGTCCTCATCTCTTTTATAAACAAAGAAACCCCGCCAAAAGTTAAGGGCTAAGGTGTCGACTACTGCTACTCTATTTGTCAGTTTGGGCTGAGATCAAAGTGTAGTATCTGTTCCGATGGATACTGCACCCCATAGACTGGTATTGTCTTGGCCTTCGGGGTTTGATTTACGCCTGTCTATGGGTCTGTCCTGTGCAGTTCTAGGAGATCCACCCTCCCAGGCTTTGCCTCCCCTCTTTGGGGAGGAGTAAGTTTATTGCTTACTGTCTGAGGCGCCCCTACGGGGGAATGTCGACGGGACTGCCCAGGCAATTTTTAATGGCTAGAGTGCTCACTTTCTCGGGCGCTGGCTTTTCAAACCCCACTTTCCCGACCCGACCTTGGGTCACATCTTACTTGTGGGAGTAAATTAAACTTGGCCTTGTGCCTAACCTCCTGGAGAGGAGATAAATAAATACTCTATTTGTCAGCTTTTTTCTTACCCTCCGTCAATGCTTTTTTAACACTTAACCCCGTTCCCTCTCTTTCTATATTAACTAAGAGAGGCAGCTGCTTCCTTTGTTTTTTTGTGATCCAACCCGGTTGGTGAAATCCAGGAAGTTCTTCCTGGATTTCACCAACCGGGTTGGATCACAAAATAAAACCTTCTGCCTGATGAGACCCCAGCTCTTGATAGCTGTAGATCGATAACATCGACATGCCAGTGTAGCAGACTTTGTACATGTTTAAATAAAAAGCATTCACTATATATATATATATATATATATATATATATATATATATATATATATATATATAATGGAAAAAAATATGTAAAAATTTCTTATTCTTTGGCGTAATAATTTTCGGCCGCCTACTGTGATCTTCTTCAGTTTAATGAGATGTGTAGGCGGACCTTAAGTGGTAACATTGGCGAAATAAAATAGAACCAAGTAGATGAAGAGGCGTGTACACGTTACTAGTGTGTAATGTCAACATATATCTAACCGCTTCTTTGATTCTAACACATATGTGCAAAGACAAACAGAAGGTATCGAAGCAAAGAGATAGCCGAGAAATTCTCAAAGTGGATAAAAGAAACCTAACGTGTTGACCTCTTCGTGGGAGGGAGAGAAAACGGGGAGGAGAAAAAGGCAATTTGATTTTTAATGAAAAATATTTTACGCTACTAGTGTTTTGCTGTGGGAGAGGGTGCCAGTGGGATCGGGAATTGTGTTTGCATTGCAATGACCAGCCCAGTGAGCTTTTCATCTACGCCCTTTTCCATTGCAGTGGCGCGCATCAACTTGCTGACTTTATTGTTGATAATTTCCTGAATTTCAACAACACACCCCGGCGTTCTGACAGCGGATTCCGCTTCTCGGAGTAGAGAAAATGATTTTGACGGCGAACGTCAGATAATGATTCTTCCTCTTCCGTTCTCGACAATCAGTCCAGCAGAGACGGGCTATTTCAGTGGCATCTATCTGTCGGACAGGTGTATTATGTCTTGGGTAGTCCTAAGCAGCCCACCCTCCCAGGTCTTGCCTTCCTTCTTTTGGAAGGGGTTTGTTTATTGCCAATTGCCTGTTGCGCCCCTACCGGGAAATGCTGACGGGGGTGCCTAGACTATTTACAAAAGCCAGCTTGCCACCTTCCTCTGTCATAGAGCGCTGGCGTTTTCTTCCGCCTTTTTGGCCTTGTGCCGCATCATACTTACGTGGGAAGTAAGTAAATACTAGGCGTTATTACAGCCTCAGATTGGCGATCATGCGTGTTTCTCTATGGTGTCGCCTCGTAATCGAATCCTGAAAATATTTCAATTCCATTCTGACATTTTCTACTCCTCTCCTCTTACTGAAATCTCTTTCACAAATACGTAGTTTCAAATTGTCTATAGTTAATTATTTTGCCAAAAAAAGAATGGAAATATAATCTCTGTTTTCATGAATACAGGACTGACAACGAAACTCGAGTTCCGCATTATCTCCTTTTTCCGTACCCTCTAAACAACAGCTGCACTCAGAGCAGTTTGGGGTCTGCCAGAACGCTGGTCACTTTCTGCTGATGTGCGGCCATTTTTGAATCGGTTGAACCACTCTTAATTTGTGTTACACATCGCATCTTGTCAAAACACCTGCCGAATACAACGGGACGGAGGAGCTGGAAACCATTCTAAAAGAAGACTTCTAGAGGTGTTTCCGGCAGTGGATGGATCGGTGGGCTAAGTGTTTGCGAGAACAAGGGGCCTTCTTTTAAAGGGGATTAAGGGCCCAACCCCGTCATGTATTTGAAATATTTTTTCTGGCCTAAATTCAGATACATTTTAGACAGACCTCGTATATAATAGCTGTAGCTACCTGGCGTTTCCCAGGAGTTTTTTTTTCATTTTCATTTAGTTTTCCTTTCTTTACTATTGCAGTTTTTTTTTCAAAATAATATTTTTTTGTTTTTAAATATAATTTTGAAAGTTAAATTTAATTATTATATTATCGTATACCTATTAAATCATTAATTGAACCAAATTCTTATAAAACTATAATTATTCGTTGTTAATGTAATATTATTTTAATCTTTACCTATAAAATTACTGGATGTAAATAGCTTCTGAAACTTCTAATCTTTTAATACGGGACGGTCTGCTAAGAAATTCAAAGCCACTTAAAATTATGTTTTATTCAACATTTTAAATGTTTTCAAATTGCAGTACATTTTGAAAGGTCACAAACAAATTCGTTTTCTTTCATCTTATAAAATATTTAAAAATAGTTGATTTGTTTACGAAGAAACGGAAATGCATTGGTTTTAATACTTTACGCTATTGAATTTTTGTTTTAAATAAATAATGTATTATTATTTATTGGCTGTTGTTGCTTTTATCTAGGTCAATATTTAAGATGGTTTCCATTTAAAAAATCTTCCGACACGGATGACTTATTTTTTTAAGGAAATTAAATCGAAATATATGTTTTATTGTTTAAAATATGGACGAGCGTTCAGCAAAAGAAACTTGTTAACAAGAACCAAACAGGTATATTGTAAAAAGAAAACTATAAAACCATGAAGATTTGAAAACAGAGCAGTTTTAAACCACTTTTATGTCTCCTTACGTAGATTAAAATAAAGATATAAGGATACTAAACCGT
The DNA here is from genome assembly GCA_963556195.1 of Sepiola atlantica. NCBI lineage: Eukaryota > Metazoa > Mollusca > Cephalopoda > Sepiida > Sepiolidae > Sepiola > Sepiola atlantica. Next base: position 38,507,041 of record OY744538.1, on the reverse strand, counting down.
ATGTCTAGAATCCTTATTCTAATTTTGACCAAAATCTATTACATGATTTTGATTCTAGAAAATGTCTAAAATTTAAGGGGTCTTAGGAAAAAATCTAGCTTCATTGGAGTTTAATGAATATGGATCAAATTCAATGCAAATCAGATTTATTAAAATTTTAAAATGGGCGGTTGTGCCCCCCCCCCCAAGAATACCTGTTAAAATATCCAAAAGAAACGGAAATTTGGGGAATTATTATTAATTGATGTCTAATACCTATTGTTGAATTTTGGAGATATGTGAATTTTCTCGAAGAGCTCAACACCCTGTTTACCCCCTTTTCATAAAACTAAATAAAACTAAATAAAGCCCACATTTGAACCCTTACGCCTAGACTCTGTGTTCCCAAATTCATAATGATCGGTATATTACTTAAAAGGTGAATCCTGTACATAAAAATATAAAATATATAAACATATAAACATCCCTATCTGTATACAGATAGGTATATTGAGAACAATGGAATACAATTAATGTTAAAACTAAAAGAATTGTACAAATGTCTGTAGTTTATTCAAAGAAAAGTTATAAAAGTATGCGATATGTAAATAAAACGAATAGATTTCGTCATTCTTTAGATATATATATAATTTCGTTAGCATTTATATATATATATAATTATTATTATTTAGATATATATATATATTTACGTTATTATTTATATATATATATATATGTATATATATATAATCTAATAATTATTTAGATATATGTAATTTTGTTATTATTTAGATATATGTTTTACGTTATTATTTATATAAATATAATGTAATAATTATTTAGATATATGTAATTTCGTTATTATATAGATATATGTTTTTATGTTATTATTTAGATATATAAAATCGCACATGTGTAACATAATGAAGAGTGGCAAAAATGAATCGTGTACGAGTCCATTGTGCTTGGGGCATCGAGAAAGAAAGCGACTTGATAACTGTTAAAAAGGAGAAGGTTCCGTAGTGCAAGCGAGACTTGAAATACGGCGGTTTCAGAAACGCGAAGAGCCGGAGCGCTTGGTGGTCGGAGAATCGAAGTACCAGAAAAATGGGAGTTTGCCGATGTTTATGGCACTGATGAAGTATTATTGGCTATGGTACTCAAGCCCGTCTTGCTGTTAGGCTTTTGTGTCCGCTGACTAAAAATGCGACTGATAAGCAGGTTGGTACACTGAAGGAATCCCCTGACTTGTATTTCATCAAACAGACAATTGGAAGAGCTTGTGGAACAATTGCTTCAGTTCACGTTCGGATAGATAATTCAGGATAAAGTGCTTTCCAATCGAATGTATATATGAACGAGTTTCTAGCGGAAACCAAGTCTGTGACCTCAGCAAGAAAAAGACTTTCACGAGACAAGAGTATGTCAAAAGACTTTTTTATATATGTGTGTGCGTAGCCGGTGATAGGAAATAAAGATAACCAAAGTTTTTCCATATACGTGTTGTTCTTTGTCATTCTTGTTGGATCTTACCGGGTACCCCGAAAAAAAAATTAGATATATGTTTTACGTTATTATTTAGATATATATACTCTCATTATTATTTAGATATATTTATTTACGTTATTATATTTATAATCACATTATTATTTAGATATATGTAATTCCGTTATTATTTAGATGCATGTATTTACGTTATTATTTTTATATATAATCTAATCATTATTTAGATATATGCAATTTCGTTATTATTAAGATATATGTGTTTACGTTATTATTTATATATATACTCTTATAATTAGTTAGATATATGTATTTACGTTATTTTTTAATATATATATATATATATATATATATATATATATATATATATATATATATATATATATATATATATATTAATATTAAATAAAGTGTTACAACAACATCCGGACCAAGGTTTCAGATCCGAGAAAATCGGACCTTCATCAGCGAAGTCGTATAGCTTAATGAGTGAGAACAACCGCCAGGAATTTCAAAATATTGTCCGTTGGAAAGATGGAACACTTTCAGATTTAAAATTGTCACGTGCGTGGAATATTCGTAGTCAGTTATGGAAAAGTTTCAGATCAAAACAACAGCAACGCTGTACATCGAAAAAGCAAGAAATTAAATGGGAATAACGTTAACAGTTGGACAGATGGGAACCTAGCATGTTCAAATTGTCACGTGCGTGGAATTACGTGGTCCGTTATGGAAGGTATTCAAATTTAACTAATAGAGACGCTATGTATCTTATCGAAAGTAAATGGAGATAACGTTAAAAATAAAAATAAAATTATATTAAGTTAAAAAATATATAAATTACAAAATTATAAAATTAAAAATTATAAATTAAAGGGGAGATATATAAGGACTGTATCCACAGGAGAAAGGCACTTCTGATAAATTGGGCAGAACAAAATACATAAGTCATAACCGCAGAGTACCCAGAATACGGACTTTTAGGATTTCGGATTTCACAATGATGAATTCGCCTTCCGAATTTCGGATTGACCTGTATGGTATCCCGACTGTGGCCCTAAACTCTATTTCTATTATTGCATGTTTTAATTATGGATGGTTTTTATATTTATGTATATAACTGTTTTTTTAAATTTTTAATTTTAATTCTAATTTAAAATTTCAAATGTGGAGTACCCCATATCCCCATTTTTCCTTCTCTTGCCTTTTATCTTTTATTTTTATTTTTACACAATTTTGTTATCATTTATTTTATCTAACAGTGTATTTATTTCATCTTTATTTATATTTATTTTTCTTCATTTTTCTTTATTTATTTTTCTTCATTTTTCTTTATTTTTCTTTATTTTTCTTTATTTTTCTTTATTTTTCTTTATTTTTCTTCATTATTCTTTTTCATCTTTCTTTACCCCCCCCCTTTTATTATTAGTACCTAAATTTTTTATGATTAGTACCATTACGACTTCATAAATTTATAAATGGTGTGACTACAATTTATTTAATTATAAGTTTTATTTTTATTTTTAATGATTTATTATTTAATATTTTTAGAAATAATTTATTACATTAGCATATTATTTCAATATAATTTATAATTTTTAATTTTATAATTTTGTAATTTATATATTTTTTAACTTAATATAATTTTATTTTTATTTTTAACGTTATCTCCATTTACTTTCGATAAGATACATAGCGTCTCTATTAGTTAAATTTGAATACCTTCCATAACGGGCCACGTAATTCCATGCACGTGACAATTTAAACATGCTAGGTTCCCATCTGTCCAACTGTTAACGTTATTCCCATTTAATTTCTTGCTTTTTCGATGTACAGCGTTGCTGTTGTTTTGATCTGAAACTTTTCCATAACTGACTACAAATATTCCACGCACGTGACAATTTTAAATCTGAAAGTGTTCCATCTTTCCAACGGACAATATTTTGAAATTCCTGGCGGTTGTTCTCACTCATTAAGCTATACGACTCCGCTGATGAAGGTCCGATTTTCTCGGATCTGAAACCTTGGTCCGGATGTTGTTGTAACACTTTATTTAATATTAATAAATATCATGCTCTTATTAATTATTTAGTTAATTTTACTTTTGCATTAATAATTGAGCACTCTGCTGGGAAACTCTCCCAATTAAGAAATACGGTATATATATATATATATATATATATATATATATATATATATATAATTATTTAGATATGTGTAACTTGGTTACTATTTAGATATATGTATTTACGTTATTATTTATCTTCTATATAAAGTAGGCTTGAATTTCCCCTTCCAAATCAGTTAGAGTGGACAATAAAAATAATGAATCAAACGCATCGAAACACATCACTTAATTTGCCTACTTCCTTTCGATCGTGTTTCCAGAAACTTTAACTTATTTTTAAAACCTAAATCAAAAACATTATTATTAGTCCCCCCCCACCTGTAAGCCTCTCCCAACTAAGTAAACCAAAGAGAGGGTAGCAAATTATATTCCCGCTAAGAATGAAGTGCTCACACAAAACATAAATCACTGCTAACCTTTTATTTCACACCGATTTCACAACTCGCAAACAAGACAATCATCGATAAGTAAACAACATTCATAATACTGCGGAACGCTTTGATATTCATTAACCTTTGACTTAATCTAATAAAATATTCATTACCCGTAATACTTATATATTTTCTTCAAACCTCATTTATACAAGTGAAAAACTATTCCGTTTAAAACGCGAAGTAAAAAAACAACACTTTTTGGATGTTGACGGCAGCCAGCCAAACGCTTCCCACTCTCGCACCCGCAATGAATACAACGTAAGTAGGAGGGAGCAAAACAATGTTTCGTAATTAGGTACGTGTATATGTGTATATATTTTTATGTACATGATTCACTCCTAAACTAATTGACCGCTCATTATGAATTTTTGAACACAACTGCTAGACGTAAGGGGTCTAAATGTAGACTCTACTTTGTTCAGTTCACCTTTATCCGAAGGGGGCAAAGAGGAGAGGAATCCCTTCATCAACATTCGGATACCTCTGATAGTTTGTGAAATTTGACAATAGTTAATAGACGTCACTTCATAAATATATCCCAAATTTCAGTTTCGTTTTAAAAGGTTTTTAGGAGCCATGATATATGTAGGACCTCGCATTCGAACATTCACATATTTAAAATTTGCATTAAATTTGATCTATAGTTATTAAACACCCATTAAGCAAGATTCCCTGAATTTCAATTTCTTCTGAAGACCTCTTACGCTTGAGCGTCACATTTTAGACATTTTGTAGAATCACATTCATCGAACGCAATAAAATACGGTTAATTAGAGAGAAAAACTTTAACACTTCTTTAAAGCTTCTTAATTATATATATATATATATATATATATATATATATATATATATATATATATACGTTATGAGGTTTAAAAAGACTAAATATACATTCGGATTGTACACATTATAAGTTATTTCGACCGTAACTAGGTCTCCTCGGATGTGTTAAATCGTGATTGGAAACACATCCGAGGAGACCTAGTTAAAGTGGAAATAACTTATAATGTGTATAATCCGAATGTATATTTAGTCTTTTTAAACCTCATAACGTATTCATGCTCTGTTTGAAAGAACATAGAGCTCTCTGATTTGGAATCCTATCGAAAATAATCGAACCTGAAAACTATATATATATATATATTTATATATATAGTTAAAATATGTATATATATATATATATATATATATATATATATATATGTATACATATTTTAACTATCCAATTAACTTGCCTCCCCACGAGGGCAGACACAACAAATCCTTAAACACTGTCGCAATTGCTATTATTGTATATAAAGCTTCTTTAGTTTTTTCTTCTACGATATCTCAGATTCTAACTATCAAATTTACTTGCCTCCCTACGGGGGCAGACAAAAAAAAGGGTCAATGAATGAGAAATCCTTAAACATTGGTGTAATTTCTGTTATTTTTTATACGGCTTCTTAAATCTTTCTTTACACGATTTCTCAATTTAGAACTGTTCAATTTGTTTGGCTCCCCACGAGGACAGAGATAGACACAACGTAAGATTTTGATGTGGCGAAAATCCACCAACGTTTATTATATTTTCTAATGTAATAACATAAATAAATATTCCGCAGTCTAGAAAGATTTGCTAACAATGATCAAGGAGATAATAGATAACAGATAGAAACAAATATCCCGGCCTGACAGAAATTATATATATATATATATATATAAGGGTACCTTTTCCATAATCGGTCAGTGAAGGAGATATCCTTCTACACTGTGAAAGTTTCTAATCCTTTTCGTGGGTACATAGATGTTCCGTAATATAAAAAACACATTTTTTCTTAACATTAAAACTATCCGATTTGACCAATTTGCGTTCTGCCGGCTGTTTACCCATTTTCATTCATTCTTTTATATTTCTCACGTGAAACGCCGGGCGACGGGTCCTGCTAGTATATATATATATATATATATATATATATATATATATATATATATATATATATATATATATATATATATATAATTTCACTATTTTTTTAGATATATGCAATTTTGCTATTATTTATATATATATATTTTTTCGTTATTATTTAGATATATATAATCTCATTATTATTTAAAAATATGTAATTTCGTTATTATTTAGATATAAAAATTCCATTATAATTTATATATATATACACTTTCGTTATAATTTAGATATATGTAATTTCCTTATAATTTAGATATATAATTTCATTATGATTTATATATATAATTTCGTTATTATTTAGATATAAAACTAATTTCTTTATTATTCTAATATGTAATCTCGTTATTATATATATATATATATATATATATATATATATATATATATATATATATATATATATATATACTTTATTTATTATTCGGATATATATATATACAGTTTCATAGATCAAATGGATTTCAAGCACTCCAAAATGAGCATCGACCAAATGGACACTTTTTCAGCAACATCAAATTTAAAAAAACTTTTACTTCCGATTTAGTTGAATCATAAACAGAACAATACTAACTTTTATAACTTTTGCAACCTACAGCTGTGGAGTTTTCGGAAAGAAACTTTGTTCATCGAAGTTCCATTTAGTTTTAGGTACACAGAGGAAGAAAGGAAAATACTTTTACAGTGGTTGTAGCTAGACGAGTTTTTGCTGTGAATGTTTAGCAGGGAGGAACAAATGATTGGAGCTCAGTCGGACACCTACCATGAAAATAACAACACAGAAATACTAGCAACATCTCTTCCATAAGAAAGAAGCTTTATGGAAGAGAAGATATCATCCCTCACTAGATTTCGAAGTTGATGTTGTACTCTGTAAAAGACTGTCATTTAGAATTGATTGCTAATCAGCGCATTTAACCGTTACGCAAAGGGTTTATTTGGAAGAAAAAAATAGCATAAATCTTGGGAGCTTTGAACCTTACCTGGTTTAGGTATGTAGTATTTCTACTTATCTCTATTAATATACAATTAGGTAAGTGTACATGCTTTTATATTTCTATGTATAGGATTCACTCCTAAACTGATTAACCGATCAGAAATATTGCTTTGAATGGCAACTCTCTAGATATAGCAACAGTAGTTCATCTTAGGACGCATCTGACTCTTAAACAGGTAAAGGATTGCGTCTGGGGTCAGGTACTTTTGGGAGTAGTAGATTGGTCCAACCATTTTTACAGTGACATCAGCAACAGCATCGTAATCGCGTTACCCCATAGGCCGGTATTGTTTGGGCCTTCGGGTCTTGATTTACGCCGGTCTATCGGTTGGCTGTCCTGTGCAGTTCTAGGAGATGCACCCTCCCAGGCTTTGCCTTCTCACCCTTTGAGAAGGGGTTAGTTTATTGCTAATCGCCTGAGGCGCCCCTACCGAGGAATGCCGACGGGGCTGCGCAGGCAATTTTTAATGACCAGAGCGCTCAAATTCTCGGGCGCTGGTTTTTCAAATCCCACTTTCCCGACCTTGTGTCACATCTTACCTTGTGGGAGGAAGATAAATAGAAGCATCGTAATCGCGTTGACACACCGGTTCTCGTTAGATCACCGAAGTTAAGCGACGTGGAGCCTGGCCAGTATCAGATGGGTTACCATTTGGGAATGCTAGGCGCTGTATGTCATCTTTCCATCGCTGGGATATACATGCGCCTGGAGACCGTTTGTGAGTTTGATATTCCCTTTAAACTCCCTGTTTCGGGGAAGGCTGGCATAGCCCGCCTAGCCTAGGGCTAATACCACACCAGGTATTACCGGTTCGTTTAGCAATGGGTTTGATGGAAGTCTTCTATTTCAGGCCTGGAGTTTTCTAAATGATTGCCTTTGTATTACTACGCACCACTTAGAACGAAACAAAACTTTGTTTGCAGCCATCTCTATGTGCGGCCTCGTCCATGGGTAGGAACATAACGATTAAGTTTGAAATAGCATTTTCGTTGGTCTGTCACGTTTCAGTTTGAAATAGCATTTTCGTTGGTCTGTCACGTTTCAGTTTGAAATAGCATTTTCATCACTAAACGCACAGATTGAATGGGGGGATCCTAAGAAGATATACACTTGTTTTTTGGTTTATTTGGATTTTTTGTTTGATATTTACAGGTTTTGTCTCGTCTTGTAGAAAGTTATCTATCGAAGACGCGAGTTTTCATCGTTTCTTGGACATAGGTATTAATACTATTTAACTTAAAGCTGGAGAGAAAAGACCGATAGAGAGAGAGAGAGAGAGGGGAGGGGGTATAAACAAAGAATAGGTCAAAGTGAAAAATTAGACTCTTACGGGATTTGAAACTGTGCACCAGAATAGAGACCGCCTAACATGTGCGTAGCCTTGGAACACTTGACTAACGAGCCCAAAGAAGGTGTGAGGTGCGACTTTTGCTTGAAAATATATCTACACCGTACATTTCTTTTGTTTGGTTTTGTATCAGTATTTACTGAGTCTTCAGCGACTTCTCGTTGAATAATTGCCTCTTGTCAAACGGTCTCCTTTTTAATGTTATGGTTAGGGTTAGGGTTTGATATGGGTTAGGGTTAGGGTTAGGGTCAGCGTTTCAGGCTCTCTAAACACACATTCTTTTGAAACCAATTAGGAGAAGTGTTTTACTTGCTCTTGTATCGTGTTGATTGCAATATGAGGTGTCGATCGCATAACAAAGTAGATTTATGAGACGTAGATTGCAATGTAAGCGTAGATATCATATGAAAGTAGATTCATGGTGCGTAGATAACAAGCCAAAGCGGCAGCAAGTGGGATTTCACAAATAACTAATTTACTAAACGTTGACATGGAGGAAGGAGAAATATGTGACAGAAAGAAAAGAAACAAAAGGCTAAAACACGACAGAGAAGAGCCCGAAGGAAGGTAATGCACAACGAAAACGAAGAAGCAGTTAAAGAAAAAGAAGAAGAATTTTGGAAGAGGAGGCAGGGGTTGAATAAGTAAAAGAAGAAGAAGAAGAAGAAGAGGAAGAAGAAGTTGAAGAAGAAGAAGAAGATAAGAAGATGACGGAAAAGAAAAAAATGATTGACACGAAGAAGAAGAAGAAGAAATAAAGATAAGAAGAAGAAACCGACGAAGAAGAAAAAGAAAACGTAAGTAGAAAAATAATGTGAGTAGGAGGAGGAGAAGAAAAATACGAAGAAGAAGAAGAAGAAGAAAATAAAGATTAGACAAGCAAATAAAACGAAAGAGGAGGAAGAAGAGATATGAGACAAAAAAGAAAGAAAAAGGAAAGGAAAAAGAAAAAGAAAGCGAAAAAGATAAAGATACAGAAAAATATGAAAAAATAACACAACGAAAGAAAGCAGTTGTTGAAGAAGAAGAAGAAGAAGAAGAAGAAGAAAATGAAGAAGAAGAAGAAAGAGAAGAAGATGAAGCACAGCCATAACTCGTTTATCTACAACCACAGGAAAAACATTCCATTTTCTCTGTGTGTAGCTAAAACCAAGCGGAACTTACAGAAACAAAGTTTATTTCCTAGAACTTCCTATCTGTTGAACAAAATACCACTAGGCTGCTTACCAACTGACTACAACATGGTCGTCTTCAAGTAAGCAAATACTTCTTGAGCCGTCGTCTTAAATAATATGTCCTTAGTCAGTGAATCGCATAACAAGTTCAATAATTGAAAGAGAAATCCTTCTGGACGGAAGCAATTTATTATTTTTGTATAATCCAGAATCCCTTTCTTGGGGAGCTGGATTTCCCCCACATTAATAATTGACTTTGTGTCTAACTGCCCTCGTGGGGAGGTAAGTAAATAGGATAACTAAATACTGCCCATTCCACCAATCGTTTCCAATCCTCTCATCGTCTTGTTAATCGTTCGACTGACTCGCTTTAATCCTTATCTTCGAGTGGCATCCGGGCCTTGATAAGCGGTGACCCTTGAGAAAGAAAAGAAAAAACAAGAAGAAGAAGAAGAAGAGGGAGGAGGAGGAGGAGGAGGAGGAGGAGGAGGAGGAGATGACAACAAAATGGACGACGACAACGACAGGCGTGATAGAATCGCAAAACTGGCCCCGGACGTTGTTAGTGCACTCAGACTGACAATTTTGTCAGTTCACTTTTTTCCATCCATCTAAAAACAACCCCCCCCCTCCTCCCTCCCTTCTACGTATCCACCTCCTCCTACCGCAGCGTCCCGACATTTTTAACCGCCCATTTCTCACCCCCATTTAAAACCTATTTTACAGCCCCCCCCCTCCTCTCCTCTCACTCTTTCAACCATTCCCCCGCCCCCAAATCTCGTTCCTCTACTTGTTAAGTTATGTATGGAATTTCATTTCACTTTCCACTGGGGCAGGTTTCTACCTCCCCCCTACCCCCCCCCCCATCCTCTCTCTTTCTTTCGCTCGTTCGCGTTCTCTCTTATCCCCCCCTTCTCTTTCTTACACACTCTCTCTCCTTCTCGCTTTCGTACCTCTCTCTTTCTGTCACGCACACTTATTCTCTCATGCGCTCTCTTTCTCTCGCTCGTTCGCTCTCCCTTTCTCTCTCTCTCTCCACTCTTTTGCAATTTCTTTCTTTCTCTCTCTCGCGCTCTCTTTCTCTCTTTCTCTCGCTCATCCTCCCCCTCTTTTTCACACTCTTTTTCTCTTACACATATTATCTCTTTCTCACACTCTTTTCCTTCCCTAGTTTCTAATTCTCGCTTGTTCGCCCCGATCTTTCTCGGTCTCTCTATTTCTCACTCCCGCCCTCTCTCTCTCTCTCTCTCTCTCTCTCACTCTCTCTCTCTCTCGCTCTCTCTCTCTCTATCTCTTAAACACACACACACACACACACTCTCTCTCTCTCCCCCTTTCTCTATCTATCTATCTCTTGTACTCTCTTTCTCTCGCTCGTTCACTCCACCTACTCGCCATCGTTCTCTCTCTCTCTCTTTCTCTCTCTCTTTCTCTCTCTCTTTCTCTCTCTCTCTCTCTCTTTCTCTCTCAGAAAGGACTTCTTCAACTATAGCGACAGGTTATTCTTTTTCACCCCGCAAATAACGCGTACCCACCTCCCGCACATCGGCCCCCATCAAGCACCCTTCCTACCCCTACCCCGCCCTCACCCCACGAAAAAAAGTAAAAAAGAAACAAGAAAGAAACAAAAAAAATACCTCTGCCCTCTTGTTCCTTGTTCGTCCCTCTCCCTCCGCCCCACCTTCATAGACGCACTTGTCCTTTTTCTAAACATATCCTCGTCATCTTTTTACACTAGCAGACAACAAAGAACGCTAAGTAGACAAAGAAAAAGAAGAAAACATTTCTCAACAAACAAACAAACAAACAAAAAAAACGTATTGTTTGAGAAAATGACTACCTTGTTCTTCTCTCTACCTACACCCCCACCCCCACCTTCATATAAGACGTACTTGTCCTACATGTATATTATTATCTATACTACCCCCTCCCCCCCCCCCGAAAAAAAATAACATGCAATGAAATTACAAAAACAAGATGCAGGGTATTCGATTATTTTTTGATTATTTCAAAATTAGCCATATATAGTAAACGTTATGAAAAAAAAAAGGTATTGGCCCCTCCCGTGGGTCCTTGACCTTAAGGTGTGTTGTTTTTCATACCAAGTCGAGGCTTTACCTTTATTATTCTATTGCTAATCGCCTGAGTCGCCCCTACCAGGGAATGCCGAAGGGGCTGCTCAGGCATTTTTGGTAGGCGAGAGTGCTCCGCTTCTTGGGCGCTGGTTTTTCAAACTCACCTTCCGACCTTGTTTCGCACTTTCCTGCGGTGGAAATGAAATAAATACTAGTTCTTGGCCCCTTTTCTCCAATAGTTTCTCTCAGAAATCAGATTAAAAATAGCTCTTTAAGAACATTTTTGGGGTCTATCTGATGAAATATTTAAAAATTTTGGATCTCTATATCTACTATTATACTAAATGTATTTATCAGTATCTGTTTTCCTACGACATTTTCATGCATGATATCCTTAATGTAACCCTTATCCTCGAGTGGCCAGCGGCCCTTGATAAGTGGTGACGTATTAGTAAAAAAAGGCTCTTATGTAAATCATTTTAAGGATGAACTGATTGAATAAAGAAATAATGGTAAAAGCATTAACTTGCAAGAACATTTTTTTTAAAAACTTAGTTCACCCCAAACAAGGCAAGTTGCCACTGTAGACATAAGGGGCTAGTGAGAATTAGGGTGTAAGTCTTGGGGGTCATCCTAAATTGGGAGCTGTGCAGCGAGATGCTTGTTCACATTAGTTTTACATTTCTGTATGTCGGTACAGTCGGGGAAACAGGGAGCAGGGATGAAATTCCAAAGGCCGGCAGCTCGAGGAAAGAAGCTATTGGAGTAGAAGGCTCTCCGGCATCTACGGACCTCCACAATTAATGGATGGGATTTAGCTGATTGTCGGGTTGGTCGAGTGTAGTTACGCCGAAGGGGCACTAGAGCAGAAAGTTCATCGGAGCACATTCAATTGAAGTACTTGTAAAACAAGCACAAGGATGCAATATTGCGGTGATGGGACAAGGTCTGGAGCTTGGTGGATAGTGAGGGACCTATTAGATTAGAAACTCTTTTTTGGACGTTGTCTAAGAGGTAGAGACTAGTGGGTTGTGCACCAGCCCAGATGTGACAACAATACTCCATGCATGGGCGGATGGTGGCTTTGTAGAGATATAGGATACTGTCAGGTGTGAGAAGTTTTCTAACACGGTAGAGGGAGTCCAGGGGTCTATCTACTTAAATATTTAAGAAATGTGAATCTCTATTATCTATTCTCGGTAAATTGGCGACATTGATTATTTCAAAGGAAATACAGTTCGGAAATTAATAAAAAAAAACAATTACGCTTTGGTTACCTTACTCATTTGTGACGAATTTTCGTTATAAAAATTATGTATATATTTAATAGAAAATATAAGCGTGTGAAGTTGCCGTAAGTATTCGTTGTGAGTAAAGTAATCAGCTATGGTAAAATAAACCTTACTTACTGTATACCTTACTTGCGAAACAAACATTATTTATTTACTCTCATGATTAAAAGAAATTTTACTTCTTATATTTCTATATATTATACTTTACTCCATTTATATTTAAATCATTCATTCTTATTTATGTTTATTTTTTATTTTATTCTATTTTTTATTATTATTATTATTATTATTATTATTATTATTATTATTATTATTATTATTATTATTATTATTATTATCATCATCAACATCATTATTTATTATTATAATCATTATTTGTCTGAGTTGTAAAATATTAGTATGTAGTTATATATATATATATATGTATATATATATATATATATATTAGTTAATAATGCAAAATAATACACCAGAATAGATCTCAATTTTAAAAAATGTTCTCCCCCTGTTTTGGACTTTATTAAGCTTTTTAATCTCACATATCATTCCCTAACACAAAATTTAGACAATACGAATTGAACACTTCAAAGCAAATAACGTATCCGATCGTGGCTTATACGAGATCCTCCATTTTCTCTACCAAGTGACAACAAAGCTGAAGATAGCCGTGATGTTAACACCTTCTGAGCTTGAAACCAATGGTACTGATGTTGTATTGATTTTCTGTACCAAATAATATATATATATATATATATATATATATATATATATATATATATATATATATATATATATATATATATATATATAATCAAGGGTTGTGATCACTCCTTGAAGATGAACCCACTCCCTGGCTTCCATCCACCTGATTGGTGACTGTCATTAAGTTGTTGTTTTTTTTTTTTGCTATAGTCACCGCGTTCGGCACTGCGGGTTGACGCCGCTATTTGCCCCTAGCTAGGTGTCTACATACAACGCCTGGTATTCCTAAACCATTTAGTACTGACCAGGCTCAACGTTGCTTAACTTCGGTGATCTAGCAGGAACCGGTGTGTCAATGTGTTTATTCCGTATTGCACATTGGCTAAGTGGTTAACGACGCGGACTAAGGACCTGTGTGTGCCGGGTTCGAATCCAGTTCGTTCCACAGAAACACTTTCACAAAATCTCACACCTGACCTTGTGTCTAACTTCCTGGGTAGGAAGTAAAGAAATAGTAGAAGAAAATATCTAAGTTTTGCACCACGTTTATGTTCCCTAATGAAAATTAAAATGAAGATACTAAACCACATGTCTAAAATCTTTATTCTAATTTTGATCAAATTCATTATAGGATTTTGATTCGAGAAAATGTCTAAAATTTATAACTTACGTTTAAGAACTCTTAAGAAGAAATTGAAATTCAGGGAATCTTGCTTAATTGGTGTCTAATGACTATGGATACAATCCAATGCAGATCTGAAATATTTGAATTTTCAAATGAGAGGTGCTGCCTATATAATGCCCCCTAAAACCCCTTTAAAATACTCTAAATAAACTGAAATTTGGGGAATATTTATTAATTAATGTTTAGTACCTATTGTTTAAATTCCACAAAACTGGGAGGTATTTGAATTTTAACGAAAGGCTTTCTACACCATCGTTTTATCCCCTTGAATGAAACTAAAATATAACCCACATTCGGACCACTGAAGTCTAGCAGCTCAGATTTATTTTACTTGCTTCTTCGTGAGCTGGCACTAGTTTTGATCTTTTTACTCACAGGAATGACCACGTAAAGGGTAACAATACCTCCAGCACTGGAACACGACACGTCAAACCCATAGTGAGCAGCGGTGAGCACTGCACGTCCGGTCGCTTCCCACTTAGCGTGTATTGTAGTATGGTGGGGCAAAAAGCTGGAACAACATTTCAGAGGAATTCGAAACGGAACGAAATCTGAGATGAAATACATTGTGTGACCGCATTAATGAATAATACATTATCTATCGATCTCAATTCTCTAAAAAGATTTTTAAGGGCTTGGCTACGAACAGAAAGGAGCTTGACAACAACTACGTTAGACAAAGGACGGCCGTTGTGGAGGAGGGGTCTGGCATACTACCTTGAAAGTCATCGAGTTATTTTCACACCTTACTCGGGAGCCAAGGTGAAGATTTGGCAAGTATTGTAAGAGCCATACGGAGGTTTGACAAATATATGCGTGTGGGGATCAATAGCTACAGGAGTATTATGGGAATCGCTAATTTTGGCAGTTTTCTGTTTTTTAATGTGTATCTTATTTCAAAATTTACCCAAGAGCAGAAAAGGCTGAAAAGTTTTCATGATTTAGAGCAGTGATTTTCAACCAGGGTGAATACCCCCTCTCCTTAGGGGTGAATTTCATGGTTGCAGGGGGAGAGGAATAGGCACAACAGAGTAACAAATCAGAAACACAAATCCTACAAAAAGGTTACTGCAATTGCACAACAATTCTTTCGGAATTAAATTATTCTAAATTATTCACCCAAAACATTAACACAGTGGTTCTAAACAAGGCCCCCCCCCCATGGCAGAATATCAGGGGGGGGGGGGATTAGCACCACAGATTAAAAAACACAAGCTGGATCCAGGGCCACAAAAAAAATCACAGTGTGCATCGCCCATCGCTACTGAAAGGTCATGTTGGATTTTTAGTATTGTTAGTTTGAATGCATATTTTGAGTCGGACATTTTTTTAAATGGGGGAAATATCATTCTGATACAGTATGAAAGGGATCACGAGCTAAAAAAAAACATGGTTGCAACGACTGAGTTAGAGTATTGGTGGGATTCGAAAGAAAATTTCGAAGCTGTAGATTTTAAGCGATCTAATGCAGCTCTACATTGTGCATCTTAGTGTAGTGTTATACAGCATGTGGTGTATACGCCAATAATGTTTGTATTGCAGTTTGGAAGGTACCGATGTAGTTCGGATCTTCTGTAATACAAACATTAATAAATATTACGCTCTTATTTTTTATTTTTCATAATAATCGAGCACTCTGCTTGGGTTCTCTCCCACTAACGTTGGACATATATATATATACATATATATATTTTTTATGTATTTTTATATATATATATATATATATATATATATATATATATATATATATATATATATATATATATATATATATATGTATATATATATGTATATATATATATATGTATATATATATATATGTATATATATATATATGTATATATATATGGCATCTTGGATTTTAACTTTGAATCTTCTCTCATTATTTATTGTACCGTTAATGACCCACTTATCTACACCTTATTCTCTCCGCTGGACTTTTCGACACCGGACTTTTTAGCAATCGGACATTTGCTTGCATTCGGGCAGAGTTTTGCCCCGCGTTTTCTTTCCCTACAACTTTTATTTCTTTTTTTCAAATTTTAAATCTTGGCCATTGCCAACTTATCTATCCCAGCAACTTCCTCTGATGATAAGATTTTGATCTTTGAAAAGCCTGGCTTAAGGAAAATTTAACTTGAATAAATTGCCTTTTTGCGGAATATACCTTGCTCTGAGCATTTGAATTGAATTTTGATTTGGCTTTTGCTTCTCTAATTCCTTTCCATTCTTCTTCATATGTATATATATGTATATCTAGGCAGCATCTTCTCTTGCAGGCAAGTATTGTTGAATATAAGAGACAACTTATGTTTAGATATTCTTTGGTAGATCCTTTCAATAGTCCGAATCAGGATCTTAGTTTCGGAGGGGAATTGGCTGATGATTTTGCCATTGTTTAGATTTGTCTGATAGTACGTGAGATACAAATCTACACTATGGCAAATTCATCAGCCAATTGCCCTTCGAAACTAAGATCCTGATTCGGACTATTGAAAGGATCTACCAAAGGATATCTAGACATAAGTTGTCTCTTATATTCAACAATATATATATATATATATATATATATATATATATATATATATATATATATATATATATATATATATATATATATATGTGTGTGTGTGTATATATATATATATATATATATATATATATATGTGTGTGTGTGTGTGTGTGTGTGTGTTTGTGAAAAAAGACAAACGGAAAACAGGTTAAAATGCAGATGCAGGAGAAAAATAAAAACAAGATATTTGACCGGTTTCGTTCGTATTAACGAACGTCTTCAAAAGAATATACGGGAATACCTGTAATTCATGTTCGCCTTACCGACAGTCAGAAAAAAATTTTTTAAGTATGTTTATCAACATTTTTATCTTTTCAAATGGCATTTGTTTTCGTGAATTTCCTAATGCTTTTCGTGCATCTTTAGGATTTAAAGTGACCGAGTATCTCGTCTCTTTTGTGTTTAATTTCAGAATTTAAAAGTATGTATTACTGGTTAATCACATTGTCTTCTTTAATATTCGCATTCTCTTCGCTACTTTCTTTAACTTTCTCGTTAGCTTGTGCGAGAAGTTATTCCTTCGTAGAAAACACCTTATTTTTCTTCAGTCTGAGTTTTTCGGTGGGGGTCGATGTGATTTTATTTGATTGTAGTCCTGTAGATTATGTTCTTGGCGAGCCACTTACTATCTAAACGGCAATTAGTTTTGTCTTTACAGTTATAATATTTTCCGTTGGTGTTATATGTTTCTTGTCATATTTTAATAGTGTATTATTTTAGTGGTATTTCGATGCAGTTGTAACTTAGTTTAACATTGTTTTGTTAAAGGGCGTGAGTAGCAAAAAGGTTAGCGAAAAGTTCACTTATAAGCCTGAAAAAGATGTTACCAATATTTGTTTTGACATAAGTTATATGTCAGATTAAACCAAACACATTATCTGTTTCTGTATCGCCTCTTTCTGTATATTTTGGTTTTATGATAAGTTGCTATTTATGCCACTATATCTTAAGGTATTTCGGTAGTGATTTTTACGTTTTCAGAATGTGTACATAATCTACGTACTTTGGATATAAACATATTTTTAATAATTATTGTTTCACAAGCCGGGATCGAATCCATGATTTAATTAATCTTTTTAAGTAACTTTTAGTTTCCTTTGTCAAAATGTTTTTAACTGATACCCTTTACATTACAGTATATATCTTCTCCATCAGTTATAATACAACATTGCAAACACACTCCCCGATTCCAGTCGCTCCCCATCACAGCAAAATAGTATTAGCCCTAAAAGATGTACATTAAAAATCAAATCCCTCTTTTCCCCTCCCCATTTCTCGCTCCGTTCCACCCTGAAGAAGACACTTACTGGTGCTTTATCCATTTAAGATTATCTTAGAAAATATCTTCGATACCTAATTTGCACATATATGCGTAAGAATTTAAGGAAGGGGATAGACAGGGGGCATTTATATATTGGTCAGTACACTCTAGCCAACTGTACACGCCTCTTTATAATACAACCTTGAAAACACAACCCCCTGCTTCTACTAGCGCTCCTCCGACAGCAATGGAATACTATTTCAAAAATGTTTTACATTAAAAATTAAATATTGTGGTTGTATTTTAGTTTGTTATTAATGCCACTTTCATTTAAGGCATTTTCGTAGGAAATTTTGGTATTGGAAATAATGTTTTCGTTTCCCAAACTTGTATATAATTTAAAAGTTATAGATATATAACTATTTTTAATGATGATTGTGTTACATGATGAAAATCATATTTCAATATCCTGAGTAATAAATCCCATTTAGATTGTAAGGGTGATAACTTCTATTTTCGTTCTTGTGAGTTGCAAAGTTGTCCCGCTTGGTACAAAATTCATACTATGACTTAATTCTTCGTTTATTTCACATGCAAGACGACTGAACAGTACCCAGACTTTTTACGTAACCCCTTTACTCCGTGCGTTCTTGCTTCATTTGTCACACACCGTCTCCCCGAACCTACTCATGCTGTTGTTGTTTATGCTAAGGTTTATATGAAACATGTTTTACGTCATCCACGTCAAATCTTTTTCTTTTGGCCTTCTTGTCCCCATATACTAATTTTCCTATTGTCCGTCGAGTTAATTAATTTTAGTCAGCATTCAAAATCACATTTCTTTAAAAATATGTTTGATCAATTTTTACCTTATTGACGTTAAGGTCAAAGGAATGTTGTGACTTCCAATCTCCCTCCAAAAATAATACTTTACATTCATTTATTTCTTCTTCTTCTTCGTCTTGTTGTTGTTCTTCTTCTTCTTCTTCTTCTTCTTCTTCTTCTTATTATTATTATTATTATTATTATTTCATTACATGGCCTTGAGTTTCGACGATGTCGTCCGTGTTTTTTTTACATACGCCTCCAGCGTCATATTACAATTCGAGGGTGTTTAGAATTAATGTCTATATATAGTTTATTATTTTTTCATGTATGGTTGGTAAGTTTCTTGGTTTAGATCAAATGTTGTATCTAGAAAGTATATTATTCTGGTTAGTTTTTTATATTTAGTCTAGATTATAGTATTTAAATAGTTTAATTATTTGTTTCTACATTGGTCCATTTTTGTGACGTTAATGTTTTTCATCGTAAATATTTTATTGTCTCTGTAAATTCCAAGCATTGTTTGTGCGACATTTTCCAGAACATAAAAATTCCTACAATATCTGCTACTTCAGCTCCGCACAAAAGATCACTTTGTTGTATCAAAACATTGCAGTTGTTTCCTTTTTACGTCTACTATGTCATTATGTACCAGACATGGTTTTGAGAAATGCTTAATTATTTCCGCCTCATGGTCGGTATTTTTACAAATGTCTAAGCCACAGATAATGCGGTGTTAAGGCGCTCTTCTTATAGCGAGGCGCAAAAGTCCCATTTCATAGCAGAACTGTAGGAAGATGCAATTAATTTAGTTTTTTGACGTTTTAAACTAGTTAATTGTTGCTTTTCTTATTCTTTCTATGGGTGTACATTTCGCTTAAGCATTAACATAACGAACTGTGAATGGAGCACCTGTTTAATAAGGTGGAAGAAATGATGGGCATAGTTTAGCACCGTGATACTAATAATTTGCTTCTTTTTGACTTTTGAATTATAACGTGTATGTTTTGTTCGAAAAAAAAAAAGAACAAAGACATTCCTTTCACATCATTAACGCACCACATGTTTTGAATTATAACGTGTATGTTTTGTTCGAACAAAAAAGAAAAAACACATTCCTTTCACGTCATTGACGCACCACATGTTTTGAATTCTAACGTCTATGTTTCGCTCGACAGAAAGAACACAAACATTATTTCACGTCATAAACGCAGCACGTATTTTCAAATATTGACTTTTATGTTTTTCTTTCAAATCAGTCATCTTAACAATGTCTTGAAATAAAGACGAAACGTTCCTGAATATATAAACATTCTACATTATTAACTTTTTAATTATATATATATATATATATATATATATATATATATATATATAGTATTAAAATGCACTTGTGGTAAGTAATCTACACAGATAAGTTGTATGTCTCGTTCGTTGCTTATATATCGAACTATCGTTTATTCTAGCTACAAATCAATCAGGTGCGTTGGATTTATTACACCCTCTCTATCTATCTAATTCCATCAGCCAATGGGTGTAATACATTTTGTTTGGGAGGAATTTTGGCGATACTAGCAGATTCGACATGTGGCTTTCTTTATTGTTTTTACAAAAATAAGTTCTAACATATTTTACCCTTCAATTAACACATAAGAAATGTAGTTACTTGCTTGGTATATTCGTAAGCTTTTTCTGTAATGAAATACGTATTCAGGTCAAATTCTGATAATCAGACAAGATATGAACACAATACAATATGAACTTTTCTATAAAATAAAACAGAGGTAAACAAGGTTTGCCTTTACATTTTGAGTGAAACAGAAATATGTATAAATTACATGAATGTTGGATGCATTTTGATTTTTTTAGCCTGACTGTGGAATATTGTAACTATTCGTGAATATAAGTTATATTATATATATATATATATATATATATATATATATATATATATATATATAATAATAATAATAATAATAATAATAATAATAATAATAATAATAATAATAATAATAATAATCCAGGTAAAACATCCACAGGGTAGTAATTCAAATAATTTCAACCGGGTTTATAACATTTTTCCAAATATAATCTAAGGTTAAGATCGGATTCTAACTCTGCCTGAGGAGATCTCAGTTTATAATAGCTGTTGATCGATAACATCGACATGCCAGTGTCGCAGATTTTGTACATGTCTGTGTAAATAAAAATAATCATATACATATAAATATATATATATATATATATATATATATATATATATATATATATGTGTGTGTGTGTGTGTGTGTGTGTGTGTGTGTGTGTATTTCATTATATATTACGGTGAACTTGTGTCTTCATACCTGTCTACTAACGTACCCGTAAATGAAACCATCAACATAATCATAAACAACATCTACAAAACACATAATGTTAACCCTAATCCTAAC
This sequence comes from Sepiola atlantica, assembly GCA_963556195.1. Lineage (NCBI taxonomy): Eukaryota > Metazoa > Mollusca > Cephalopoda > Sepiida > Sepiolidae > Sepiola > Sepiola atlantica. The sequence goes on along the minus strand of OY744538.1, from coordinate 38,485,684 downwards.
CCTAACCCTAATAACCGCCCCTTAAAATAAACTCAAACACCATGCGTAAAATTATGTTAGCTTGCACTACCGAAATCACTTTTTATGATCATCACGGCAACATCTTTATACAAAAAAGATGGAGTCGCGTTAAGCTTACGTTTATTAATTTCTACATGTCAAACCTAGAAAACAAAATATGTAACCTTATTCATGAACCTCCAATTAAATAACGATACGTTGATTATATTTCATTAGTTACTAAAAATAATAATGAAATGAACACACTGCGAACCACTTTCCAAAATGGCTCTATACTTAAATTTACATACGAAATAAACAAAAACAACTAAATTCCATTTATCATAGTTCTAATAGATACCAACAATAACGAATTCTCGACATCAACGTATACCAAATGTACCCATAAAAACTCCTGCGTTCTTAATTATAGCAGTGAATGTCTCTCCGATACATAACCGCCATTATCAATAACCTATTATCCCGAGCTAAACTAATCTCCTCCTTAAACACGAACTTAAAAATAGTAAACAGACTCTAATCAATAATGGCTCCGCCAACTGCATTATAGACGAACCAATTCCACATTTTGATAATAATTGCTACTAAAATACTAATAAAAATAATCTCCCGCTTAATAAATACACCACAGTATTTTACCGAAACCAGTTACAGAATTATAAAATAGACAAACACGTATTAAAAAAGATGATTAATAAAAATGTACTACCGATTGATCTGAATAAAAAAAACTTATTTGTTACAGTAAATTTAAAACCTCAAACCTCATCATCATCAACGATTCATCACACTGGACCAGGGTTTTGGATAAGACTACTTAGTATATGAGTTTAAATATCCATTGGGAGACTGTCCCCGACAATGAAGAAAAAACATGTACCTAGGCTTGACCACACAAACTTTGTCTAGACCTAACACTCTGCACTTATCCGACACCAGCGCAATAGCCCATCATCTAAAAACTAACCATTCTTCGAAATATCCTTGTAGAAACTAACAAACTTAGATTATACATTTTAGAAACTCTGCACATAAAAATTAAAAAGCCATCTATTAACAAAATTAATTTCGATTATAGTGAACCCATCCTAAAATGCTTTTAATACTAATACTGACACTCTATTAATTCTACAACTAATCATACGCTTCCCGCTGAATCCAGCACTAAATAGTTGTTCTTTAATTGACACCCACACCTGAAGATGGCCCCGGAAGGAACCGAGAGTACGAGGGTATACAACGAGTATAGCATCCCAAAACTTGCAAACTAATAAGGAATTTAGAAAGGCTCAAAGAAAATATATGCAGACACAGGTTGTCCGAATTATTTACTGATATATATATATATATATATATATATATATATATATATATATATATATATATACATATACATATATTTTTTCTTTAAGACACGTATTATTAAAAATAACTGACAATTTTTGTCTGGTTATTTTAGTATTAATCCTTTCCATTTTTCTGGATTAAAATCTTAATCTCGGAAGAAAATTGGCTGATGAAACTGCCGTAATGTACATGTTGGTCCAGAGTACTTTCTGACCCGTCTGACGATGGACCGAGACGGGTCAGAAAGTACTCTGGACCAACATGTACATTACGGCAGTTTCATCAGCCAATTTTCTTCCGAGATTAAGATTTTAATCCGGAAAATATAAAGGATCAATATTAAAATAACCAGACAAAAATTGTCGGTTATTTTTAATAATATATATATATATATATATATATATATATATATATATATATATATATATATATATATATATATATGTAAGTAAATTTCGTGTACAACAGAATCGTAGGATTAATTTTAGAGGAAGCATTATTAAAATCAATGAAACAGACGAGTGGAAAATAAAAAAAAATAAAATAAAAGGAAAATTGTAAAAATTACCTTAAGGCCTTATCGTCTGACCCTCTGAGAGGAAACGTCAGAATGGTAAATCAAAAACTAAAAGTCGAATGAGATATGAGGGGAAAAAACTTATTTAGTTGGAGGAAACGATTGAGAGGAAAAAAAAGAAGAAAAAAAAGGGTAAATCTCTCAACGTTATGGTGGCTTTGAATCATTAAAGATCTCCAACTGATGTTTCAAAATCTTTTGTCTACACAGGCTAGGTCGAGAGTTGTTAATGACTAACGCCTCAATAATATTGAGATGGTAGTTCGACCTGGCACTGTGTAAAACAGAAAACCACCCATCGGAATACTTGCCAGAACAACTATTTGTACTAACGAGGTGATTGCCGATGGCTGATTCCTGTGCCTGGAAGTTCCTGGATGATCTCGAAACCTTGTGTAGGCGAATATCACGTGGTATGTGTTGGGATATTCTAAATTCTAATCTTTGGGATGTCTATATATCGTTTGAAAAGTCACACATTGGAAACGTTGCTGAAATGGCAATAATAAGGAGAATATTTTTTTTAAATCGGTAATAATATACCCGCAGCGCCATATCAACATTAGTCGTCAATAACATCAAGACGAATTTCAACTTGACTGCGATAGATATGTCTCAGTCAGGGAGAAAAAAGAAGAGAAAAAAATATGCTTATACTTCTGACAAGGGTATTTATTACCGAAAGTACTCAAGTTTAAAAAAAGAAAAAAGTTGCTAAAGTAAATAAATAATTTATTTAAAAAAAAAAAATAATCTGCGCTTTCCAGGTTTTCAAAATATTTTTTTTTTAAATATCCTCCTTATATATATATGTAAAACAATATTAATTTTAAGTAAATAATATTAAATTATTTTTACCTACATACGCCAGACGGTCGCACCATAAGGCCAGAAGACTTTACCACATTCAAGAAGAGAATTTAAGTTCTATTTATGCAAAGGGCGGCATATCTAGAAATACTGACGAACGTTGTCGGAATATGTCTTATAGCTACGAACCGGGCTCAGTTTTAATCTTATTAAAAGTATTAATTTTTAGTAAATCATATTAAATTATTTTTACTTACATATGCCAGCATTTCAAGCTTTCGCTCTCATCAGTGTAAGGATGATAATCTCAGACGGTCGCACAGTTCGAACCCCTGCCACAGAATAAACCTAGACTCTGCAGGTAAGCGCCATTACCATTAAGCCACGAGACATTACTACGTTCAAGAAAGGAATTAAAGTTCTATTCATGCGAAAGCCGGCATATCTAGAAAGACTGACTAAAGATTCTACGAACGTTGTCGGAATATAAAAATGAATGAATGGAACTTTTTTCCACCTATCCTAACTATATTAACATCAAAACGGGTAATACTTATTTAATTGTGTGATACAATAAAATATTTTGAAATACCGCAAATATCTGCAACCACACGCAAAAGTTTAAGGTATTCCTTATTTACATATTTACAGTTTCTAATAAATTAATATTCATTTCTAATTTGCATTGTCATATTTTCTTTTATATACGCAATAGTTTCATCGATAGTCAAACGTCTGATGTTGCAAGGATGCCGAGAACACACACTACACTTTTATCTTAGCAAAAAGGCCAAGGTACTATAAAAATAATGTTTTTATGGCTTGACATTTTTACTGGGTAGTGTAGCATCAGTTCTGTTGTTATAAGACGGTCCTCCTAGTAAATACCTCTTCCTTTTAAAGAGAGTGGGGGGTAATCTTCTCAAGTATTACATCCTTCTTTCAGGGAGGGTGTAATATAGTGTCTGTTCTTTTGTCATGAGATTTTTTTCTCTTTATTGGGTCTTGGTAGTGTTGGTGATGGTGGATAGTATAGTATCTTTCTATTGTTATGATAGCATACTCGCAGACATTACTGTCTCCTTTTATAGGGGAATCCTCCCAGGTACTGCCTCCTCTATTTTGGAGGGGTGGATGGGTAGTGTAGCATCTGTCTTGTGGTTATGATACTATCCTACCAGGCATTATCTCCTCCTTTAATGGCGTAGTGTAGTATCTGTTTCTTCATCATGATACCATTCTTCCAGGCATTACTACCTTCTTTCTTTGAGGGAATCCTAATAGGTTTTGCGCCCTACTTTGTGAGGGGGGGGGTATAGTATATATTTTCTCGTCATGATACATTTCTTCCAGGCATTATCTCCTCTTTGGTGGTACAGTGTAGTATATGTTCCTTCCTCATGATACCATCCTCCCAGGATTACCTTCTACCTTTCTTTCAAGTGAGGGATAGGGTTGTATCTGTTTGTTATCATGACATCATCGGGCATAACCTCCTCTTTTTTGCTGGGGGAGCGGTAGTGTTCGTTCAGTGGTATTGTTCTCAGTCATTACCTCCTTCTTTTGAGGTCAGTGTAGTATATGTTCGTTCACCATGATACCATCCTACCAGAAACGAAAAAATATATTTGATAGTATTATGAAAAATCTGAGTTTTAATCAATGTTTGTTTCTCTACAGCTTTTTGCACTATTTACTTTAATGATATAAAATACATGTTAAATTATTCCTTATTAAACTAATAAAATACATTTTTTTTAAAATCCCTCTGAAAACACAATCACAAGAGACAACTCCTTACAAACACAGATTATCGAAAAACATAAACAGCGAGCACCGCTTCCCTGAACCATGGAATTGTGTTTCCCCCCTTTTCCCCCATTTTCCTCGGGGTCTTCGACTACTAAACGAAGCTGAGTATTCTCGTTGACAATATAATACGGTTCTATCTCATAAACGGCATGTCAAAACCGATGACACCCCAGTACACGAAATACACACTGTAATGTATAGGATTTAAATAAAATACTTATATATATATATATATATATATATATATATATATATATATATATATATATATATATATATATATATATATATATAAATGAAGGAGAATGGAAAGGAATTAGAGAAAGCAAAAGCCAAATCAAAATTCAATTCAAAAGTTCAAAGCAAGGTATATTCCGCAAAAAGGCAATTTATTCAAGTTAAATTTTCCTTAAGCCAGGCTTTTCAAAGATCAAAATCTTATCATCAGAGGAAGTCGCTGGGATAGATAAGTTGGCAATGGCCAAGATTTAAAATTTGAAAAAATGAAATAAAATAAAAGTTGTAGGGAAAGAAACGTAGGGCAAAACTGTGCCAGGGTGCAAGCAAATGTCCGATTGCCAAAAAGTCCGGTGTCGGAAAGTCCAGCAGAGAGAATACGATGTAGATAGGTAGGTCGTTAGAGGCACGAGAAGTAATGATAGAAGTTTCAAAGTTAAACTCCAAGAAGCCACAACTTCAGGTACGGCGAAAATAGAAAATCCAAAAAGGGTAAAAAGTCCAATAAGAGGTACATTCGATATATATATATATAGCTTATTTGTTATTGTTTTATTGTTGGACGATAATGACAGTTTGGTTGTCAGCCATCTTTAACTATACCTTTTTATTATTTTTTCAAATTTTCTGATGTCTTTTTTTATTAAGATCAGACAAATTTAAAAATGTTCCACAGGTTTCACGAACGTTTTCGATTCTTCGTCGAATCATCCTTAGGTGTCAAAAGCAAATGAACAAAAAAGCTAGAGAAAGAAGAGAATTTTAAAAAGACGGCGGAGAAACGCGCATAAAACGGTTTTCGAATTGTTCCAGGAAGTCGTTGGCGATTTAAATTCAGCAACGCTAGATGGAATTACATAACAAAATCACATTACGTTAAGAATTTAAAAATGTTACCAATGGTTTAAAATGTGATGTTGTTAATTTTAGGTTGTGTTTTCATGTAGATAGCTTGCAGTATTTTTAATTTTTAAAAATTGGTTTCGGGATGTATCATTTTAGTGTTATAAACTAGAATTTTTCTTAAATTAGAGGGAAGACAGTTATGTTTTTGAAGATGTTGGTGAATTGATCTAGGGTTTACAAGTGAGGATGATTCGACGAAGAATCGAAAACGTTCGTGAAACCTGTGAAACCTGTTAAACCTATGGAACATTTATTAATTTTTTTGATTTTAATACAAAACAATTTTGAAAAAAATAAAAAAGGTATAATTAAACAGACGAATTCTGTTATTTTAAGAATGTTTGCATAAATAAGAAAATTCTGCCTAAATACCCACATAATATATATATATATATATATATATATATATATATATATATATATATATATAAATAATTAATACCAGAAGAAATCTCCGATTGTTCAGAGAATATGACAAAACAAAATGACTACCAAAAGACAGAATCGTAGCAAAACTATTTCCAGAATGCTTCAAGCAAACTACCATTCTCTCTCTCTCTCTCTCTCTCTCTCTCTCTCTCTCTCTCTCTCTCTCTCTCTCTCTCTATATATATATATATATATATATATATATATATATATATATATATATATATATATATATATGTCTCTCTCTCTATATATATATATATGTCTCTAGGTATATTTTAAATATTTAATATTTATAAAAGATATTATTGTTTATCAGCCCCCTCCCACGGAGGCTGGGCACTTTTCGAGGAGCTTTAATAACAAGTAGTACAAATAGCTATATGCATGATCCGACTCGTAGATCACTCTTAGCTACTTGGTGGATAGTAGTAATTCTACTATTTACAGTTAAAATTCCCCTTTATTTACTAATTAGTTTCCAGTGGCCTTCGGGTAAGATCTTCGACTGCGAATCAGTGGCGATTTGTGTTCGGGGTTCGCGCCCGCTGACCGTTGGGAACTGGTTCCTAGACTGAAGATTGCGTTAGCATGAAACATCGATGTCTCTAGGTATATTTTAAATATTTAATATTTATAAAAGATATTATTGTATATATATATATATAATATTTCGATATCATGCGTAGGAGGATAGGATAAGAAAATCGACTGGACCTATTAACTACAGGATGACCGACCAGTTGACAACCGGAGTTGGCTGTAGTGTTCATAGAAAAGATAGAGTAAAAGGAAATATTTTTGTCCTTCTGAAAAGTGACACCAAGCAATAGCGGAACAGGATGAGCTACTTTGCTCATGAGCCCCCCTCATAAATTGACGCCGTTCAGCACCACTCCCCGTCTTCCTTCACGTTTCAAATGAACCCGCGCATTCTCTCTCTTTCTCCCTCTTTATCATAAATACTTCATTTCAATATCTCTTTCTCTCTCAAGCTATATATATGAAGAGTTCGAATGCAAAACGCGATAAATCCAGTTTGTTTAAATTGAAACCTTAATCAATAAAAAAAACGAATATAGTAAATATAGACTTCGAATAACAGCTTATTTAAATTGAAAGCAAATAATAATTATTCCGGTATCATATTATGTAAAACATAATTTGAGTGTCTGGTCGAGTGTTGAAATATAACACTTTTTATAGTGCTAGCTTCATAATTTTTTTAATGGCGTTTATCGTGTTTTGCATTCGAACTCTTCATATATATATATATATATATATATATATATATATATATATATATATATATATATACTTATTAATTTTGGTACAGAAAAAATAGTACAACATTAGTACCGTCGGTTTCAAACACAGAAGGGCTTAGCCATCCGGCTTTCTTCAGCTTCATTTGTTATCTCAATTAATCGAGCACTCTGCTGGGATTTTTCCTGCTATATTACAAAGAGGTTATATATATATATATATATATATATATATATATATATATATATATATATATATATATATATTGTTTCATTTATCCACATATAATATTATAAGGAGAAATAGTATATCATATATCGATTTTCAGTATTTACTTCAACGGTGCTCAATATGTTAGCAGAGCTAGGTAGTACGTTATAAAATATATTTATGACCATTAAACTACAAAGAGTCGTCTGCATTTCATCACCGTAAGGAATCGTTAGTCTTATTTGCTATATATCTTATATATAAAGTAGAGACGTTTTTCCCCTGTACCTTCGCGTCGAATAGGAAAATAAACTCGAACTCAATAGGTTACTACAATCACTACAACATCAACCTTATTCGCTCGATCGTGTTCTTAGCAAACTCTACACTCTTACATCCACCTCGGGCAAATTATTACTTTCGTTCCTCCATCAATCACTCTCCCCAAAACAGACAGCATACAGGTAGTAGCAAGAACATTTCTCTCTAACATTTTACTCCTCCCACGCTACCAGTCTACACCGGGAACAACTACACAACGGATACTTTCACACAATTTACACCTTATTATTTACATTACGCAAGCCTTCACCTCACCACACAGTAGCATACGTTGCACAGAAAATATAACAGACCCTCCCTTCAATAGATCTGACTACGTCACTTCCGCCAAATACGATTACGCAATCGTCTACTCTCAGCCTCAACCAGCTACTTCAGTTCACGAAACGCCTGCCAGATTCACTACGCTTAAACAATTATACCGATTCCCCTTACCGATCTAACTTTTCGTCAGGTAATACACCGTTCCTGTTATTCTATTTCCGTTATACATTCATCTACTTCAGTTCTTATCATTGCTGCTACAATACTAACGTAATAGGTCCAGAAAAAAACCGGTTACAGATTAAGCGATTGACATTCTCTTATTCTTCCTTCGTAGCATTTTCAAGTTAACGAATAACAGATTAAATTAAACTGAACACAATAACAATCGCAAACACTACGATTTATTCACCTTCATTGTAATAATAAATAAATTAGTACAGTTCTGACATAAAGTACACCATTTCTTCCTTCTACATAATTTGAACTTAACGGTTCCCTACAATATTCGATTTAATATGTAATACTAACAGTTTTCCATTACTTTACTCTTAACACGCCACCGTCAGATCAGTTAACGTTAGTAACAACTTGAGAAATACTGGTGGTGGCACATTACGAACTACAGCCAGTTACAGATATAACTACAGTTTAATTTATTTTGCACAAAGAATACACATCAAGCATATTATATTATAATAGATACTAAACAATATTCCAAATAACTTTTATATATAGTTTACACGTACTTTTCAATTTTTTTCATTATTTTACATAACGGACACCGATTACATAATAAAATAATTAAAAAATTTCAACTCTAAAATATAATATAAAAAAAATTAACGTTTTCCTTCTGTTACGAAATATACAACTCAAGAATCAATATATACCAATAATTATACCTTTCACTTATTTTATAAACAAACAAATATGTGACTTCTACACTATTTGAACCGAACTGTTTTTTTTAATTCGTTTATAAACTAAGCAAATACTTTTAAAAATTGGGATTTCAGTTATCGACTATGAGAAAAAAAAATTCAAAACACTAGATCTTTGAATTTTATTGTAATAAATAAGGATACTTCTCCATTTCAAACGTCACTTGGACTTAATAATTGAAGAATTTCCATTCATTCCACCGACTCAACCGGAAGTGCCAGACTGAATGTTTCATTTTAAATTAAATAATTTTCGTTTTAAACGATCAATATTGACTATTCTGATAGAATTTTAATTCATACAATAACAAAAATACATTTTCATTATTTTTATAAGTTACTAAATAAAAAAAACACTGTTGAAATCGATTAACTTCTTCGGGAAGAATTCCCTCAACGTTAGATACTTTGAGACAAGTAACAAAACAAACAAACCGATTAGATACATTTTTTTAAGAAAAATAACAAAACACCGCGCTTACAGATTAGACGAATATCATTCCCTTATTCTTCTTACATAACACTTCCGAGTAATCGAATAACGGATTACATTAATCCGACCACCTTCACAATCGAAAACATTCACCTTAATTGTAATAATAAATAAATCATTAAATAACAAATTCACTTACACACAATCACCGGAAAACTAAACAAATCCACTTACGTTCTATTTATTCCAAACATAAATTAAACATTTCTTAGTTCTACATAATTTGAACCGATACATAACCCTATTAACATTTTTTCGTTACTTCGCGCTTCACAAGCTTCAGTCAGATAACTTTACGTTATATTTAAACAAAATTACAAAAAGATTATATATATCGCGTGTGGGGGTAGACATGTATTCAATTTACACGGATTTTATATTTTCTTCATCATTACACGTAACGGACATCGACTACATAATAACGTGCCACCCACAAAAACTAAGCCGCCGTAATCAAATACGAATTTGTAAACGTCGCTAATTAAATATGATATACTTCTACATACGGATTTAGAACCTTACACGAAAAAAAAAAATGAATAATTCTGATATTTCACTCTACCTGGCAACATAACAGTTCCTGTAGATAACCGATGGGTTGTACCACATAATAAACTGCTTTGTAAGATTTTTGATGCGCATATCAATGTTGAATATTGCAACAGCATGAAATCAATAAAATACATTTGTAAATATGTAAATAAAGGTAGTGATCAAGCTATCTTCACAATTGAAAGTAATGCTCATGATGAAGTTAAGAAATACGATACGGGACGTTACATATCAACCAATGAAGCCATTTGGAGAATGCTTAACTTTAACATACATATACATCATCCCCCAGTTATTCACCTATCAGTTCATCTAGAAAATGGACAGCGTATATACTTTACTGAAAGTACTGCAGCAGATAGAGTTGCAAATCCACCTTCAACCACTCTAACAGCTTTCTTCAAATTGTGTCAAACAGATTTTTTGCACGTACACTTTTGTACTCAGAAGTTCCACTTTATTATACCTGGGACACTAAAACTAAGGTCTTCAAGCAACGATTACAGGGTAAGCCAGTTCCAGGCTATCCGTGCATTAAAAGAACAGAATTTTGGGGCAGGGTATACACCATGCATCCAAATCAATTTGACTGCTTCTGTTTGAGACTGCTTCTACACAATGTTAGAGGTCCACGGAGCTTTAATGACCTAAAAACGATCAATGGTCAAGTTATGACTACATTCAGGGATGCATGTAGTGCACATGGACTACTTGAGGATGATAACCACTGGGATGCTACATTACAGTAAGCATCTATATCTGAATCTGCAGACAATTTGAGACATTTGTTTGCCATCATGTTGACATCATGTGCAGTGTCTCATCCAAAACGAGTTTGAAGCTTTTAGTGAAGATTTCCTTCTTAGGAAACACAATCAACAGCCTTAAGTTGATATAACATTTTTAGACAACATCTTCAATATGGCTTTAGTTCATATCGACTTATAAGATGTATGGTAAAACACTGACAAAATTGGGTCTTACCTCACCTAATCGATCTAATACACATTCGGTCATTACTGCATGGACGCCTGAAATTAGTTATCAACCTCATGAGCAAGCATCAATTGTTCGAGATGGTATCGCACAACTAAATAATGAGCAAATCTATATTTTTCGTATTGTAGCTAATACTGTAGAAGATCAGCAAGGTGGCCTTATATTCCTTGATGCACTCGGAGGTACAGGAAAGACATTTGTTACCAAATTAATTCTTGCTAAAGTTAGGTCAGAAGGCAAAATAGCTGTGGCAGTCACATTATCAGGCATTGCAGCCACTCTTCTTCCTGGTGGTAGGACAGCTCACTCCACATTTAAGTTGCCATTATCTAACAAAATATGCTGATCCAATTTGTCAAATAGAAAGAGGATCAGATTCAGCCAAAGTCTTACAGAATTGTTCCTTGATCGTGTGGGATGAATGTACAATGACACATAAACAAGCGTTCGAGGCTCTAGATAAGACATTGCGTGATCTCAAGAGACGTGATGTTGTTATGGGTGGCATAACACTTTTATTATCAGGTGACTTCTGACAAACGCTTCCTATTGTTCCACGTGGAAGTCCTGCTGATGAGCTTAATGCTTGCATTAAATTGTCATATTTGTGGAAGTACATTAAGACTGTAACGTTATTTACAAACATACGTGTACATCTCAATAGTGACCTGATGGCTGGTGAGTTTGCCTCCCTCCTCCTAAAAATAGGTGATGGCACACTTGCAACAACCAACAATGGCAAGATTGTTATTACTCCAGGTATCGGCTCAATTGTTTCATCACTCACAGAACTTAGTAGCAAAGTTTATCCAAATATAGCCGAAAACTATGTGCATCCTGAATGGCTAACGGAGAAGGCTCCTAAAAATGACATGGTGCATGTCATCAATCAACAACTGCTTGATGAAATTCCAAGTGATGAACAAACTTTCACTTCTGTGGATTCTACTCTCGATGACGACCAGGCTGTACAATACCCTACAGAATTTTTAAATTCATTAGAATTGCCTGGTATGCCAACACACAGCTGAAAGCTGGATGCCTAATTATGTTACTCCGGAATCTTGATGCTCCAAGGCTATGTAATGGAACGAGACTGTGTGTTAAACGCATGCAACCTCATGTGATAGAAGCTGTAATACTAACTGGTGTGGCAAGGGGCAAACTGACATTCCTTCCCAGAATACCCATTATTCCGTCGGATTCTGCAATAAAATTTAAAAGGCTTCAGTTCCCAGTTAAATTGTGTTTTGCCATGACAATTAACAAGTCTCAAGGACAATCATTGGCAGTGGTTGGTCTAAACTTGATTTCACCTTGCTTTAGCCATGGGCAGTTTTATGTAGGATGTTCAAGATCTTTGTACGAATAACGTTTTACCACTATAAAGGAGACATCTGTTGGAACAAATACAAGTACGCTAGGGCACAGCTCCGTGTTAAATCCTATTTTAATTACCTAAATTATTTCCAGTGAAATGATTTATTTTCTGAATCTATTTATTTAACTTAAAAATTAAAATCAGGCTGTTATATTTCCCCGCGCAACGCCGGAACACGGGTCCTGCTAGTATATATATATATATTAGTCTGCCTATCCTTTACGAGGATGACACGCGGGATCTTCTGTGTAGCTTGTTTGCCATAAATATATTTTCATAACTTACAATATATATATATATATATATATATATATATATATATATATATATATATATATGTATTATTTTGAAAATAATATTAATTTATAAATAATCATATATATATATATATATATATATATATATATATATATATATATATATATACATGATTATTGATGACATTTTTTTAAATAAACCCATATACACATGTGTTTAATGCCAAACCTACAATCGTCAGTATGTGAGGAGCCAATCCCTGTCGGTCACACGGTTTTAACTCCGATACGAAAGTCATGTTTAGATCAGTAGCCGAGGTGTGTATCAATGCTCCACTGCGTATTGTCTAGAAATGGGATGTAAATTTACATCTAAATAGCAAACACGGCGGTTATCCGACTAGCAGTCGACAGAGAACTCAATAGGCGTGGCCCAGAATTATACATTACGCAGAATGACGGCTTGTTGCCAACTCAACTTTAAGTGATCTACTATCGAGCTTTGAACAATTATTTAAAATAAATATTATTTTCAAAATAAACCATATACACATGTGCTTCAAGCCAAACCTGCAATTGTCAGTTCGACCCCCGATACGAAAGTCATGTTTGACTTAGTAACCGAAGTACGTACCAATGCTCCAACGCGCATTGCCTAGAAATTAACATGTAAATAGTAAACACAGCGGCTATATATATATATATATATATATATATATATATATATAAGTATACATTTTTATTTATACAAACCTTATTGGTTACATATGTGCATACATGTTTCGGTTGCACTCTTCACAGAAAGTCAACTTCATCAGACCAAGGATTCCAGAGAAATGGGACCATTTCTCTGGAATCCTTGGTCTGATAGGGTTGACTTTCTGTGAAAAGTGCAACCAAACATGTATGCACATATGTAACCAATAATGTTTGTATAAATAAAAATGTATACTTATAAACAGCTCTACTTGTTAATGAGCACTTTTTATAAACACTTCAGTTTCAACGGATTTATATCTACAGAAACTAATACAATACATGTATTATATATATATATATATATATATATATATATATATATATATATATATATATATATACTTTGAATATTAGAGACAACTTATATCTGGATATCCTTTGGTAGATCCTTTCAATAGTCTGAATGAGAAACTAAGTTTCGGATGGGTATTGGCTAATGATATTGTCATAGTTTTTATTTGTGTACGAAGTACTTTCAGATCCATCCGGGTCTATCTTAAGGGGAATGAGGATAATAAGGTACAGCCCATGTGTTAGTATTATAGATGGTTTTGGCGGGAATTATGTAATAAGTACGAAACTATAGTTAGAATTATAGACATTTTAGTATATTGTTACTGATATTAAAGTTAATTCTGTTAATTAGGTTTTTTTTTGTTTTTATATATAGGGCTTCTAATATATGGAGTTTTTGTTTGTTAGTACTATATTCTAAGATTTTGGTATATTCTACTAGGAGTTTTCTGAATTCCAATTAGAGTTTTGGATAAGACAAACCTTGTTTATGAGGTTAAATGTCCTTTGGGAGACTGTGTCTCCGACAACCAAGAAAAAACATATACATAGGTTTGACTACCACAACTTTGTCGAGAAAATTGACGATGCATTTGTCTGATACTAGCGCCATAGCCCAACACTTAACTAACGACCATTCCTGCCCCCAATCGGAATTCATAAAACTCCTAATAGAAAGATGGACCCGGATGCGTCTGAAAGTACTTGGGACACAAATCAAAACTATGACAAATTCATCAGCCAATTCCAATCCGAAACTAAGATTCTGATTCGGACTATTGAAAGGATCTACCAAAAGATATCCAGACATAAGCTGTCTCTTATATTCAACAATACTTGCCTGAAAGAGAAGATGCTGCATATATATATATATGTATACATATATATATATATATATATATATATATATATATATATATATATATATATATAAAATTTATTTGAAAACTATGTGTTACAGATTTCAAAAACATACCACGGTTTCATCCAGATGGGCTGACTTTTTACATTTAAAAAAAGTCTATGCCCAGTGGAATCGCCAGCGTTCTGAATGAGGTAAAGTCACAATGAGAAATGGCGTTGTATCGATAACAATTGGTGTATTCTTGGAAAGTCTCTCTGTAAAAAATATATTGATTGTGAATGAATGCGTCTTATTTTATTTATTTATAGTTTTTTTTGTTTATATTTAATTCTACTACGTGTTTTATTTATTTATTCTCTTGTAGTTTGTTATTTTTATTTTTATTTAAAGTGTTCTTTATAGATTGTAGGTGATTATCGGCGTCTTGAAAGAGAAATACAAGTGGGGACGTTTGAATACGTCGTTTAAAAGTTGTAATATTGAAGCCTCTTTTTAATGGTGATACCGGGTTTTAATTCGTGTATCGGATTTATTAGTTATTTTATTTATAGTTTTATGTTGTAAAGGTTTTATTTTATTTGTTGTTTTATTTACATATCTATTTATTGGTTTGTTAGTAGTTTCGTATTTTAAAAGATCGTCTCGAAAGAAACGAAAATAAAGTGAGCTAGCGTCGCTATATACCGTTAAAAACGGTGCGTTGTTGACGTGTCCCTTTTAAAGTAAATACTGGGTCAGGGTTGAAATAATATATGGGTCTTAATCGTAATTGAGTAATTGAGTTATGTTAAATTGATTTTATTATTTATGATGGGTGTTGTCTGTTTTACTGCTTTAAATGTGTGTTTATATTTAGTGGCATAAATTATTGATTATGATCTTGGTGGGGTGCGTTAAAATCTTGTATTTATTTATATATTATTTTTTGTTTGTTTGTTATTTATAGTTAAGTATGTTCCTGAAATTTATTTTTATAAATTATATATATATATATATATATATATATATATATATATATATATATATATATTTCTCTCTCTCTCTCTCTCTCTCTTTGATAGTTATATTTCTAGTTGTATATATATATATTTATATATATATATATATATATATATATATATATATATATATATATATATATATATATATATATATATATATATATAAATTGCATATTAGTGGGTTCCCCCACGTGTGAGTTTGTTCTTTTCTTTGTTTTCTATTTGGTTTCACCCAAAAATGAACCTCTGTATAGTGTAGTTTTTTTTTCAAGACACTTTAATCCAATAACCTTTTACTCTTTGTGATTTTTTCTGATGATTTTGTAATATTGCAGAGACGATATTGACATAAAAATGTTATTTGGCACAAGACAAATTAAACCGACCGTAAAAATATATATCACAGAAATGTTATGTTTTTTTGAAATGTAAAATTAAAAATAAAAACAATAAAATAAAAACATGGTTATTGGAATATAAAATGAACCTGACTAATATATGCTCTGTTGTTACTAATTGACAATCATCGAGCTTAATCTTTTAAGGAGACTGCAAAGTAAAAGGACACTGAGAATATATACTAATAGATATATTGTCATTAATAATTATATATATATATATATATATATATATATATATATATATATATATATATATATATTGGGGGAGTAGATTAATTGTTATGTCATGGCTTGACGTTGACGGAGGATATATTTTGTCAGTGAAAGGGTTCATCTAGAGGTATCTAATGTTTTAACTATCATTATCATATGCATTCGTGTTGTGTTTATGTATTTAGTTAATTCTGTTGGTTTTATCTAATAAGGTTTCTGAATCTTTTATAGGATCTGTGTGATGCGGCGAGGTGTAGGCCTTTAACATCTATAATCTTCAATTCTGTGGGATTTGATAGTTATATTTCTGGGTGTTTAATTGGGGGGATTCATGTATTTACCACGTTAGAAAAGTTTTATAAAGATAGGGTATCTATTTATAAATGTTTTATCCGTGGTGGATGGGGTAATGTTGTATTTGGATTGGTGATGTAGTTGTTGTTGTAGTATGTGCAATATATCCGGGGGTGTTATGTTGTACATAAAAATTTAAGTATAACTTCGGAAAGGTCTTGGGGAATGTGGCTATTTTATATGTTTTTAATTTTTTTTAATTTTTAATTTTTTATTTATGAAATTTTATAGAGTTTATTGGTTTTTAGGGGGTGATTGGTGAGTTATGTATTATTATTGTTGTCAGTCCATTGGGCTACCAGAAATCTTTTTGTGGAGGCATTTTTTGAAGACTTCGGTTTTAATGTTCATGCAATTTATGGAAGGGTTGTTGATTGCTTGTCGAATCCTGTATTTTTCTGTGGTACATATAGAGCTAATCTCAAGCGTAGGGCTGTAATAATTATATATATATATATATATATATATATATATATATATATATATATATATATATATATATATATATATATAATATTATATATATATATATAATTTAGAAAAATATATTACTATTTAAACTTAAGCGTCACAGACCGACCGGCGGACGTTACAGGCTGAGTCTCTCCTAAAGATGAGTGTGCACATATAAAAGATATATTTCAAACTTAAGTGTCACATACCAATGGGCGAACGTCAGAGACGTAACCCCTGCTTGTGTCCGCATTATTATGTCTATTTACAATTTTAAGCGCCACTGACCGTCTGATGGACGTTGCACAAGAATATACTATTTAAAACTTAAGCGTCACAAACCGACGAGAATGTAATTTCTAACTTAAGCATGACAGACCGACAAAAATGCTATTTGTCCATTAAGAATGACAGACCGACGACAATGCTATTTCTAACTTACGCATGTCAAAGCGACGAAAATGCTATTTATTGCTACAAGCGTGACAGTGCGACAAAAATACTATTTCAAACTTACGTCTAACAGGCTGACGAAAATGCTATTTCTAAATTAAGCGTGATAAACCGAAAAATAAATGATATTCAAAACGTGACAGAACGAGGAAAATGCTATTTAAAACTTAAATGTGACAGACCGACGAAAATGCTATTTCAAACTTAAGCCTGGCGAACCGACAGATATGCTATTTCAAACTTAAGTGAGAAAAACAAACGAAAATGCCTTTAAAAAATTAAACGTGACAGACTAACGAAAATGCTTATAAAAACGTTAGCGCTACAGACAGACGAAAATGCTATTTCAAACTTAAACTTGACAGACTAACGAAAATGCTATTTCAAACTTAAGCTTGACAGACTAACGAAAATGCTATTTCAAACTTAAACTTGACAGACTAACGAAAATGCTATTTAAAACTTAAGCTTGACAGACTAACGAAAATGCTATTTCAAATTTAAGCGCTACAGACAGACGAAAATGCTATTTCAAACTTTAGCTTGACAGACTAACGAAAATGCTATTTCAAATTTAAGCTTGACAGACTAACGAAAGTGCTATTTCAAATTTAAGCGAGACAGACTAACGAAAATGCTATTTAAAACTTAAGCTTGACAGACTAACGAAAATGCTATTTCAAATTTAAGCGCTACAGACAGACGAAAATGCTATTTCAAACTTAAGCTTGACAGACTAACGAAAATGCTATTTCAAACTTAAGTCTGACAGACTAACGAAAATGCTATTTCAAACTTAAGCTTGACAGACTAACAAAAATGCTATTTCAAATTTAAGCGCTACAGACAGACGAAAATGCTATTTCAAACCTAAGCTTGACATACTAACGAAAATGCTATTTCAAAC
Organism: Sepiola atlantica; assembly: GCA_963556195.1. Taxonomy (NCBI): domain Eukaryota; kingdom Metazoa; phylum Mollusca; class Cephalopoda; order Sepiida; family Sepiolidae; genus Sepiola; species Sepiola atlantica. The sequence continues at coordinate 38,467,137 of OY744538.1, read as the reverse complement.
TTAAGCTTGACAGACTAACGAAAATGCTATTTCAAACTTAAGCTTGACAGACTAACGAAAATGCTATTTCAAATTTAAGCTTGGCAGACTAACGAAAATGCTATTTCAAACTTAAGCTTGACATACTAACGAAAATGCTATTTCAAATTTAAGCTTGACAGACTAACGAAAATGCTATTTCAAATTTAAGCTTGACAGACAGCCGGATATGCAATAAAAAAAACTTAAGCCCGGCAGACCGACGAATATACTTTTTCAAACTTAAGTGGGAAAGATAGACGAAAATGCCTGTTTTAAAATTAAGTGTGACAGACTAACGAAAATGCTATCTAAACCTTCGACCGACATACAAGGCCTCTTATAGATTTACATTGACGCATCTAATAAATAAATAACCCAGTTTGACATTTTATCCCGCCCCAGCAAGAAAAAAAAATGTTAATTACGTATGCTGGGCGGTGAGATTACGGAGCACAACCGCCTGAGGGGAAGAAGAAAAAATGATATGTATAGATGGTATGTTTATGATGACGTCACTATGGTATGATTACACGTCAGTGGTATGATGTTCTTATTATGGGTTGACGAGCGAAATGAATGTGGTCTGATTCGTGATACTGGAATCAAGGGCCTTGGAAACGTGGCATGAATAAGACTCGAATGTGTATTAACAAGGTCGGTTACGTATATATATATATATATATATATATATATATATATATATATATATGTATATGTATATGTATATACATATGTATATATATGTATGTGTATATGTATATATATGTATATATCTATATATATATATATATATATATATGTATATATGTATATATTTATATATATTTATATATATATATATATATATATATATATATATATATTGTGTGTGTATTTAGGCAGCATTTTTTAATTTATGAAAACATTGTTAAATATAACAGAATTTGTCTGTTTAATTATACTTTTTTTTTAATTTTTTCAATTTTGTTGAAGATCTTTTTGTATTAAAATCAAAAAAATTAATAAATGTTCCATAGGTTTTACATGTTTCACGAACGTTCTCGATTCTTCGTCGAATCATCCCGAGGTGTCAAATACAAATGAACAAAAAAGCTGGAGAAAGAAGAGAATTTTAAAAAGACGGTGGAGAAACGCGCAGAGAACGTTTTCCGCATTGTTCCAGGAAGTCGTTGGCGATTTTAAACAAAATATTTAATCACATCATAAAACCCTCTATTTATGTACGCTATGTCGACGAAATTCTTGTTCTAGCTGATAACAATGAACAAATACACAAACTTCAAGAACCTTTTCGAAAAAAACTGTTCTTAAATTCATCATAGAACTGAATGTAAATAATAAAATCCCATTTCTAGATGTTCTTATTGTCGCCTTTAATAAATCGTTTAACACTTCAACTTATAAAAAAACAACCAGCTTCAATTCTAATCTTTTAAATTTCAAAAGCGAGTGTCCCAATCGCTACAAAATAGCTATTGTTAAAAATCTATTAAACTGTGCCAAATTATTCTCCTCCTCTAAAAAAATACTATTTATTGAATTAAAAAATATAAAACAAGTACTTATTAACAAGGAATTCCCTAATTATATCGTTGATGAACAAATAAAATTAATGATTTGAAACTTAAAAACACCAGTACAAATAATAATAATATTTAACATCACAACTTAAACAATATTGACATATACTATTGCAATCAAATGCAACCAAACTTTAGATTAGAA
>OY744538.1:38345391-38460391 GCA_963556195.1 Sepiola atlantica | reverse complement strand
AATTTTTATGGATAAATTGTTGTAAAGCAATTTGTCATGTGAGCCATCCATAGTATAAATAAAAGTATAATTTTCATGAATAAATTATTGTAATGCTATTAGTCATTTGAGTCATCCATAGTATAAAAGTCTAATTTTCATGGATAAATTCTTGTAAAGCAATTTGTCATTTGAGCCATCCATAGTATACAAGTCTAATTTTTATAGATAAATTCTTGTAGAGCAATTTGCCATTTGAGTCATGCGTAATATAAAAGTCTGATTTTTTATGATACATTTTTGTAGAACTATTAACCTGATTTTCGTAAATAAATACTGTAAGAGCATATACATAACCCCTTTAGCTTTTACTTGATTACGTCAGTTATGTTTTAGAGTGTGTCGAATTGATACAAAATATCCAGCAAGGGATGACTTTTGGATTTAACGTAAGACATTTCTGTGGTTTACAACGGTGGAGGTGGAAATCGGGGGAGGGGGGGGGGGTCAATGACTGCCTTTGTTCTGTTTGTAATTGATATAATGCGATTTATTTGTGGTTTTAAAATATGGATTACATTAGGAATACACTCCTCGCCAGATTAGACAAATCACTGACAGCGAACATTTTGTGGTAAGTAGAATAAGATTTCTTTTATGAAGAGAGGAAACCGTAGGCAAAAGATTGGAAAGGATTGGCGATTATATATGCCTCACCGTTGATTATAACGTAAAGGAAGGCTTGTCTACTGTAATTAAAATGGAGTAGCGGTGCCCATGAATATTCTACGCTTAATTTAAAAAAAAGGTGTTTTCTAGGAGACATGTCCTGAGTATGCTTTTTTTTCATTTTACTTCAGTCGAAGTTCTCAGACATCAAGGGTCCCCTTCCTAGGGCTAACCCTTTATTTCTATATGAGATAAATAGATATCCGAATGTTCATTCAATATTCTTCTCTACTTCTCAAACGTTGAGTTATTAAAGCAGTGAAGAACATTCATCTTCCTCTCCCCAATTGACAGCTTAACTATGTAATGGTGTATCTTTATTGTGGTATTTTGCTGGTCTATACGGATTCGAGGACAGAAATTCATCTAGTCTAGTGGAATATCTAGCTGAGTGTTGTTGCTTGAGGGAACATCACAACGAGAAGATGCATCATTTCTCGTATGAGCAAGTGTATAACCGTGGGTCTCTTATTTGGGCTTCGAATACTATGTTATTTTGAATATTTGGTCAGAGTTTACGTCTAGGGTGAAGTATCCTCATGTTTTTTTGTTTTTTTTTATAGAATTCGCTCCAGACAAGGCATGAAGCCACTTTATGTAAGGAGCTAACAAAAACGAAATATGTTTATCGCAAAAACAGGAGACGCCTATTGGCCTTAGTCTTGAAAAGACCAAGGCTATAGGTAGGAGGAAAACAGTCAACAGGAAAAGAGTTCCACAAGCCGGCAGTTCTTGAAAAGAAGCTACGGCAATAGAAAGCTGTATTACAAGGTAAGGTTAGCTTTACACACCCCTGTACAGAGAGACCGAAGACTCTAAGATGGTGTCTAGTAGACATTCAAACTGTCTCTATTAAACTGAATACGGTTGTAAGGCTTCAATTGGCGGCTTTGGGAGCGGTGTGGTGTCAGTAACATTTAGTTTTTATTTATCTCCACCCACACGGAAGATTAGACACAAGGTCAAGAAAGTGGGATTTGAAAATCCAGCGCCCTAGAGGTAGAGAACTCTGGCCAAACAACAAATTTCTGGGCAGTCCCGTCGGCATTCCCCGGTACGGGCGCCTTAGGGGTTTAGCAATTAACTAACACCTTCTCAAAGGGTGAAAAAGTAAAGCCTGGGAAGGTATACTTCCTAGAACTGCACAGGATCATACATCAGACCGACAGAGAACAAGCCATCCCCAAAAATGGCATAGACTATGCTGGTTTGGTTTTGGTATGAACTAACCCCAAATTTAGTTATCCTAATTCCAAGATCGATTTTGCCTCACAGTGGAAGCACATGTCTAGGTTTAATCTATAGATTAAGTAGAATCATTCCTGGGTAAGGCATCAAACTGCATCTGCTTGCTTGCACGTGGATTTACATAAATGCTAACTAGTTAAAACATACGCCATGAATTTCAAGATATTAAGAACTGAAGCAAAAAAAATAACCATTTACCGAAATGAGTGGCTTTGAGAAGGGGTGATATGCCGTAATGTTGCATCATGAGGGCCATATTTGAGTGGAAAAGTTTAAAGGTCAAGGGTCAGAAAATTACATCAAGCGGAAGTCACGTAAGCACGTGATTTCCGGGGAAGTTTTTTCTTGTTCTTAGCTGGCGAGATTTCAAGGAGGAGAGATGCGCCCGCGTGCTGTTCCCTAAATCTATCTATCTATCTATCTATCTATCTATCTATCTATCTATCTATCTATCTATCTATCTATCTCTCTCTCTCTATCTCTCTCTCTCTCTCTATATATATATATATATATATATATATATATATCTATATATCTATATATATATATATATATATATATATATATATATATTTGACGTATACGAAAATAACCTGCATGTGACTGTTCTCTGTTTTAAACAAACCTTATTAAAAACTAAACAGACCATTAACAACTTGGGTTCACAACGACGACAATGACGACGACGACGACATGGGTGTAAAAAGTGAAAGTGCAACAGTAAAACAAAACAAACTTAGACACAACGCAGGTTACTACTCTAACACACGAGTATTTGATGTTATGCCCTCTTTATCCTTATATATATATATATATATATATATATATATATATATAATTATTACTATTTCATGTATCCACATAAGATTTTATAAGGAGATAAACATCTTTATGTATCAATTTTCAGTATTTACTTTAACAGTGCTCGATACGTAAGTAGAGCTAGGTAGTAAGGTATGGAAATATATTTATGGCAATTAAGCTACACAGAGGCTCCCGCGTTTAATCCCCGGGGGAATCTTCAGGCTAAAATGCATTTTAGCCTGAAGATTCCCCCCAGGTATGAAACGCAGGAGCTTCTGTGTAGCTTAATTGCCATAAATATATTTTCATAGCTTACTATATATATATATATATATATATATATATATATATAAATATATATATATATATATATATATATATATATATATATATATAAATATATATATATATATATATATATATATATATATATATATATCTTCGTGGAGAGTAGAAAGTGGACCCTGGGTTTACTTTCAGCAGCCTTGTAACTCTTGCTTTCGTCATTTCTTTCTTTAGTCCTCACATTACATGACCAATGTTTCCCACGAAGTGGAGGGGGAGAGAATTGCTGTTTTCTGGGTCGGAATCTATCCATATAACACTTATCGTTGGCTAGGTTTTGACCTTGAAGTGGTATATTTGTAACTCCTCACAGCAAGTGGTTTTATGCCTTGTCTGGATTTTTTAATAAAGCAATATATCTTAATCTTTTTCTTTACCCACCCACCCCTCTCTCTCTCTCTATTTATCAATCTAAAATTGATCTTTATTTCTCTCTATTTCTCTCTCTTTCTCTCTTTATTTCCACCTTCTCTCTATCCCTCTTTATCTATCCACCCTTTATCTTTCTATATATATCTATCTCTTGATTTATCAATCTACAACTGATCTGAATCGCTCTCTATCGCTGTCCTTATTAATCTCTCCCCTCTCTATACACTCTATTCCTCTCCCTCTATCCTTCCACTTTCTCTCTCTCTCTCTCTCTCTCTCTCTTTATATTCTCGTCTTTCTATCTCTCTATCCATCACTTTTTATATATTTTTATCTCTCCCTTTCTCGCTCTCTTTTAGTCAATTCACTCCATCGTTATATCTCTCTCTCTCTCTTCTTCGCGTTCCATCTCTATACCCTCTCTTCCATATTCTCTTTATCCACAAAACAAACGTGCCAGAATGGATGACAAAAGGAAGGACAACGTTAGTACAAAAAGATGCCAAAAATGGAACGACCCTAACAACTACTAACCAATAACTTGTTTACCAACAATGTGGAAAATCCTAGCTGCTCAACGGAGAGAACACATCTACCAATCCCTGAACAAACGTGGACTACTCCCCGAAGAACAAAAAGGGTACCAGAAAGGGGGAAAAAGGACGCATGATCTACTATACATAGATAAAAAAAAATCCCGAAGGAGATAAAAGCAGAAACAGAACATATCCATGATATGGATTGACTACACAAATCTTACGACAGAATCCATCAAGCATGGATAATTGAATGCCCGACAGGATTATTAATCTTATCAAGAAAGCAATGGAAACATCGAACTGATAGAACTGATTGCCGGAAGACAACACCTGACTGAGATTTTGAAAAATACAGCAAGACATTTTCCAAGGGGACTCTCTATCACCACTACTGTTTATAATCGCCATGATGCCACTCAACTACATACTCAGAAAATGTGATGCCCGATACAAGTCTACAGATTCAGAACAAATAATGAACCACATCATGTACATGAACGACCTGAATCTATTTTCCAAACTAAAAAGGAACTGAAAAGCTGATAAATACGACCAGAAACTTCAGTCAGGATATTAAAATGGAATTTTGAATGGAAAAGTGCGCATTACTAGAGATGAAAAGAGGAAAACTTGAGACGACAGAAGGCATGGAACTGCCCAACCAAGAAGAGATGATGGCGCTACGCGAATAGTATAGCTATAAATATTTGGGGGTTCTGGAAGCAGACATCATCAAATCTACAGTAATGAAAGATACGATTGGAAAGGAATATTTACGAAGAACAAGAAAACTCTTAGAAAATTATACAGCAGAAATCTAATAAAAAGAATCAACACATGGACAGTATCACTAATAAAATGCTCTGGACCATTCATAAACGTGACTAAAGAAGAACTCAGGCACCTTGACCAGAGGACTAGAAAACTAATGACCATGCACAACGCACTATACTTAAAAAAAAAACGATACGGACAGACTCTACATAAAATGAAACAGAAGGGGAAGAGGTCTGATAAGTATAGAAGACTGTGTGGAAGACACAAAAAGAGCTAAAGAAATATATAACACAGAACACGGAAAGGCTAGACACCGCAACAAGACACACCGTCTCGACGAACAACTTGGGAAGCACCGAAACCAGAAACAAAAATACAAGAAAAGAAAACTTGGAAGAAAAACAACTACATGGACGGTTCATAAGACTGACGAGATAATAAACCAACGAAAATAGCTGGGCATAGCTAAGAAAAAGCTACTTGAACAGAGAAACGGACTCTTTACTGACGGCTGCACAAAACAATGCGATTATGACAAACTAAATCATATATAAAATAGATAAAACCCAGGAAAACAGTAAATGGAAGAGACTGTGTGTACAAAGAGACGAAACAATAAATCATATAATAAGTGAATGCAGCAAACTAGCACAAAAAGAATACAAGAACAGACAACTACGTGGGAAATTAGTAGACTGTGAACTGTGCAAACGATTAAATATCGAATACGCAAACAAATAGTACAAACATAAACCAGAAACAGTACTGGAAAAGAAAATCACAAAATATTCTTGGATATGGATGTACAAACAGATAAACTTATACAAGCAAGAAGAACGGATGTTATAATAATCGACAAGAAGTAAACATCTTGCCAAATCGTAGACGTCGCCGTTCCAGCACACCACCGAGTCAAGATAAAAGAGACAAGAAAACGAAGCAATAACAAAATTTAAAAAGTTAAAAATAAAAAAATTAAAAAATGGTGCCGACCTAGGCTAACACCAGACAAAATATTTGTAGAAGGCCGAGAAGGATAAGAAGACCGAGGAGGGACAGCACAAACCATACCTCCACTGGAAAAATGCGGAGAATGCTGGGACCTTGGGGAGGCTTATTGCCACTTAAATCCCATAGAAGACCAATGGTCTTTACCCGCGAGAAAGCAATGGTAAGAGGATGTTGCGATACCGCAAGGCTATTTGCGGTAGTTACCGAAAAAAGGTGAAAAATACTTGAAATCTGGAGAGCCTTGTTGTCACTCAGACTCAAGGAAATACCACTGGTTGTTGTCAATGAGCAATCACTGACGATACTCCGTGTGAGAACTCTTAGTAAGTACAAATAATAATAATAATCTATTAATAATGGAGATTATGTATCTGTCTGTCTGAAGCCAAAACTATACTATTTAAGACTATTGTACTTATTATAAAATAGTATAGTATATACTATTTCAGACTAATGTACTCTCTTTAAATGCTCAATTCAGGGGCATAGTGTAGTGTAGTATCTGCTCTAATGTCATGCTACCATCCTCCTAGACATTACCTTTTTTTTTTGAGTAGTGTAAAGGTAGTGCAGTATCTGTTCTGTTTTCATAATACAATCCTTCCAGGCTTTACGTCCTTCTTTTTTGAGAGGTGTGGAGGTAGTGTAGTATCTGTTCTGTTGTCATAATAATATCCTCCCAGGCATTACCTCCTCCTTTTTTAAGAAGTGTGGAGGTAGTCTAGTATCTATTCTGTTTTTATGATACCATCCTTCCACACATTACCTCCTCTTTTTTGATGGTTTGGAGGTAGTGTAGTATCTGCTCTTTTGTCATGATACTATCCCCTCAGGCATTACCTCCTTTTTTAAGGGTCTGGAGGTAGTGTAGTATCTGCTCTTTTGTCATGATACTATCCCCTCAGGCATTACCTCCTTTTTTAAGGGTCTGGAGGTAGTGTAGTATCTGTTTTGTTGTCATGATACACTCTTCCCAGGCATTACCTCCTCCTTTTTGGGAGAAAGGGGATGTAGTATTTGTACTGTGGTACAGGATACTACCCTCCCAGTGATTACCTTCCCCATTTATTTTTTTGAGGTCGGAGGTAGTGTAGTATCTATTCTGTTGTAATTATACCATCCTCCCAGGCATTTCCATCTCCTTTTTTTAGGGGGATAATGTAGTATATGTCTTACCCCCCTTGATTATTAAGCATAATGTTCTATTTCGAACGCACAGAAAGTTCTATTTCAAGAAAGAGAGAGAGAGAAAGATAGAGAGAGAGAGAGAGAGGGGTGACACAAGACAGGGGCGTGTTATTTGATTAATAACATGTAAACAACACATGCTCTGAAATTTATCGTACGAGTCGCTAAAAAATCATATATTTCCTTTGATTTTTTATTAAAACCGTTTTTTTTTAAATATTATTAGAAAGTATGTTTTAAGGCACAAATTTATTGAATCAAATTATTAAATTAAAAAAATAACTGATTAAAAAATTACTTTTTTTATAAAAAAAAACAACACATTTTACAATTAAATAACTGTATTTTATTTTTTTAATTGTTGATTTTATTTAAGGTACACCTTTGTTTCCGATTTGAAAAAAATCAAATATTATTATCTTTTTACGACCTTAAGTGAGTTTAGGATTTTTTGTTTTACATTTTACGCCGTAAAGGGTAAATTTTGTTTTAAAACTGTTTGAATTATTCCGTGTTTTATTTATTAAAATAAATAATACGGTGATTTTATTTATTGTTTTTTTTTTGTAAAAAACAAAAAAACACATTTTACTGAGCAATTAAATAAAGCAACTAGCAAAATTATGCGATCGGAGGAAGTATATATTTGCTAGTAGTAATAATAATAATAATAATAATAATAATAATAATAATAATAATAATAATAATAATAATAATAATAATAATAATAATAATGATAATAATAATAATAATAATAATAATGATAATAATAATAATAATAATAATAATAATGATAATAATAATAATAATAATGACAATAATAATTATAATAATAATAATAACAATAATAATAATCGTAATAATAATAATTATTATAATAATAACAATAATAATAACAATAATAATAACAATAATAATGATAATAATAACTATAATAATAATCATAATAATTATAATGACAATAATAATAATAATAATAATGACAATAATAATAATAATGATAATAATAATAACAATAATAATAATAAAACAATCATAACTATAATAACAATCATGATAATAATAATAATAATAATAATAATAACAATAATAATGACAATAATAATAATAATAATGACAATAATAATTATAATAATAATGACAATAATAATAATGATAATAATAACAATAATAATAATAATCGTAATAATAATAATAATAACAATAATAATAATAACAACAATGATAACCACAATAATAATAATAATAATAATAATAATAATAATAATAATAATAATAATAATAATAACTGTGCCAAATCATAAATTTCGCCGTCGCAGCAGTTCACAGAGTAACAATTTAGGAGGCAGAAAAACTAAAAATAATTTGGAACATGAAGTAAATCACTATGATACCAATAATTGTAGGAGCACTAGGATCAATCACGAAATCCTGGAAAAAAGACTAGGAGAAATTTGAATTAAAGGGAAGACTGAGACAATGCAACGCACTACAATGATTAAAACAGCTGAAATCATGAGAAAACTCCTCGAATGCGGGAACCAACACACGTAATCAACGAACGCTAATAAGCCACGGGTCAGTTGAAATAGAAAGAAAAAGAAAAAAAACATTTAAAGAACACCACACGAACCCGAGGGAACTGAAACTGCCAGAAATCCCAGAAACTGACCCCCAAAGAAATATACACTCACACACATCTGATTGCATCAGCCTCGGTAAAATGATCATGACTAATCAAAGAAGATCGAAAGATCGATTAAGGAAATCACCAGCCAGACCTCCACTGAAAGAGTTCAGAGAGTACTGGGCATTAGAGGAGGCCTTTTGTCACTCAAATTCCAGAGAAGACCGATTCTCAGTGTCAACGAGAAATTAATGGTAAACATCTGTTGCGATAACGCAAAATCATTTGAAACAGCTATCGTAAAAAGGCGGAGTGTAAAGAGACTTATTATTTTTAGTTATGCAAGAACAATGTTTTGACGGCTATGTGAGAGTATATGAATTTTCGAATGTAATCTAGTAAATAGTGGTGCTGATTGTGACCCCAACGTATTCTGGGTACGTCTATATTGTTTATTTACATCCTCTGTAGTAAGTCAGACGCAAGGTCAAGTGGTCAGGTGAGCTTTCGAAAAGCCAGTGCACTAGGTGAAGTGCACTCTGGCCTACAACAAATTCCCGAGCAGATTTGTCGGAATTTCCCGGTTAGCAGCGCCCCAGGCGGTTAGCAATAAACTAACACCTTCTCAGAGAGATGATAAAGCCTGGGAGTATGGACCTCCGAGAACTTAAAAAGAACATACTTCAGCTTAAGAGTTACAAATCCACTATCGGATTGAATGTCAAGTGTGTATCATCGATTGGTCCGCACGTTAGTTAGTCTATTATATATATAAATATATATTGTGTAATTTAAGCCACCCGCCTGTGTATGTTCAATACACTACTATACAATTGATATATTCCCACATCTGAACCCGGTTGTGGCCTTGAAGGTGAGCAAATGCGTACCACTTCTTTATTATTGTTCGTTCGGATCGGACTTTCTGGTGCGCATACGCACTTTTACCGAGGATTCTGATCGAGCCGTTGGAACTCTTTTATCTTTGCCAAACACGAAAAGCCGTATCCGAAAATGTTCTTCGCCTCTTTTCATTTTTATTTCGGATTCGTTCCCACCATTTCTCTTATCCGGCTCGGAGATCCTATCCCCCTGCAAAGCTTCCACATTCTACAACGCACACACTCCGAGTGACTCATCGGCGTCTATGTACTGTTGAAAATTCTTGGGTATCTTTTTGCAATTCCTTGCATTATTTGTCAACGCGCCAAAATCTGATTTTTGCCTCGTTGGTCTTCAGCTATTCAACGCACCAACTGCAAAAATTCCCTCTGCTTATATATATATATATATATATATATATATATATATATATATATATATATATATATATATATATATATATATACTCTTATAAAAAGAACAATGCGTATTTATTTTTATATTTATATCTATAAATAAACTAAAAAAATACCGTCCCAGGACGGTTATAATTAAATCCTCGCACAAAACAGTTTTGCACCATTTCTATGTCTCTCATTACACAGATTAAAATCAAGATATAGTTATACTAAACTTTCAATCGATAATTATTATTTTAATTTTGAGCAAAATCCAGTACATGATTTTGATTCTAGAAAATGTCTAACATTAAAGGCTTAAGCTTAAGGAGTCTTTAGAAGATATCGAAATTAAGAGAATCTTGCTTCATTGGTTTCTAATGACGACATATTAGATTCAATGCAAATCTGAAATATTTGAATTTTCAAATGGAGAGGTTTTGCCCATATTGTTTTTCCTAAATATGCTTGAATTAAATAGCGATTTGTCAGATGCAATGCTATAACAGCCTAACTTCGAGAATCCGACTGTTTTTCTTTATATATTAGATTTTCGTTATTCGTCTATTTTTATTTGAGGTTTCTGCATTAAACATAATTGTAAGGCTCGTGCTAATTAAATAACTCTAGTTAATAATGTAACTTTATATGATTAATTAATTTATTTTTAATGTATTATTATTATTATTATTATTATTATTATTATTATTATTATTATTATTAATGGAACTGTTAATTATTGCAAATGTTACTCTTTTATTTTGTAACTTCTTGTTTGTGGCTATTTATTATTTATTTATTGCATTTTATTTTATTTTAATTTGTTATAATGTATATTCGGTATATCGTGTGTTTTTTTAAATTTATTTGAGTCATCGTGTGAGTCTGAGTGCGTGTGTCTTTTTATACTAATGGTTCACCACTTACCAAGGCCAAAAAAAATTCGAGGATAAGGGTTTGTGATATTTTCAGTTGGATGATGGAACGGTACTATGAAATGATTGAGAACTATGATTACTTCACGGTTCGACAGATATTTGTTGACATTGGACTTGAAAAATACTATGTTGTAGTCTGTAGGTAAACATTTCTGCGGTAACGTGTTACACAGGTGAGAAGTTCTTGGAAATAAACTCTGTTCGTGGAAGTTCTGTTTGGGGAGTTCTTTACAGTGTTAACAGCAATACGAGTCCTTGCTGAGGTCTTACCAAGAGAGGGGGAAAGGGGTTGAAGCTCGGTTGAGCACCTACAGTGGAAATAACGATAGAGCAGGGAAATACTAGCAACGTCTTTTCTGTGAGAAAGGGACTACAGGAAAGAGAGGAGATAATCTCTCACTAGATTGTGAAATCGATTTTTGAACTTTCTCAAGACAAGAAAAGTGCTCTGAGCGGAACCTTCCCAGCAACACTCCATTTTGGGTCAAATCTTACTCTTATAGACGTAAAGGATTGTATCAGGAGCCAGGAATCGTTTAGAGCAGTAGAATGGTCTAACCATTTTTCCAGCGACTTTAGCAGCGTATTTGATGTAAGTCTTCCATTTCATATCTGAGGTGAAAGTCAGTCCTAGGAGTTTGTCAACGTAAGAGGCTTCATCAAGGAGAGAACCATTCATTTCAACTGAGACAAAACGAGATTCCGAGCGCTGGTAGTGAAAAGAGAGAAACTTGGTTTTGGAGGTGTTAAAAGTAACAAACCACTTTTTCCTTATTGAACCACTAGCTCCAGATCAGAGGAGAGATTATCGGCAAGGTTTTGATCATCAGTACTTTTCGAAGTGCCGTAAACAGTTGTGTCGTCAGCATAGATCTACAAGTGATCTCAGAAAATGATTTAGAAGATCATCGATTAAAATAAGGAAGAGATTGATCTTTGAGACATGCTAGCATTGATTTGAGGTGCTTCAGACTTCAGCCTATCAATAACTACTTTCGGAGACCTACTAGATAGAAAGGATTTGATAGCTAAGAAGACATTTCCGTATATTCCATAGATAGAAATCTTGTGAAAAACATTTGTGTCACACTGTATCAAGGGCCTTTGGTATATCAAGAGCTATCGCCCTAGAAACGAAGTTCCTGTCGAAAGATTCACTTAGTCTGTGTGATATTACAGTCAGTACATCAGCTGTTGATTTTGCATATTGTTTGTCACTCAGCAGATCGCTTCTTGGCTTAACACAGTTTCAAACAACTTACTCGTGATGCACAAGAGACTGATTAATCGATACTTAGAAGCAGAAGACCGATCTCCAGTATCTTTAAATACTGAGCAGACTGACGAAGTTGCCAATGAGATTAGAAGCATTTCTCCTTCGGGCAACACTTGAATAGCTTTGGTAGAATACGAGCTAGTTCGGGCAACACTTAAATAGCTTTGGTAGAATACGAGCTAGTTCGGGCAACACTTGAATAGCTTTGGTAGAATACGAGCTAGTTCGGGCAACACTTAAATAGCTTTGGTAGAATACGAGCTAGTTCGGGCTGTAATTTCTTTAGCACAATAAATGGTATATTGTCAGGGCCAGTGGCTTTAATTGCATCTAAATCTTGATTCTTTATGAGTTCGACAACATAACGGACATATATTTTGATGTCGCTTAAAGTCACTTAAAGTATTTTCAATTTTGGAGAGAAATTCCGGGAGTAGGTCGCTCTGATCACAAAGTGCAGAAATTTGATGCACATTTCTTTGGAAACAGTTTAAATTTGTCTGATGCTGAGGAGATGATCTCTGGTTCGTTAATAGGGGTTAGAATTAACACCTTACATCTGTTAAATACCTTGTCTGTTATCCGCCAACACTCATGGCAACCTTGTCTTTACTAAGCAACCCTCGATCAAACAGATTGGGAATAAACCACTTTCGCGTTTTCTGTAGCCCATTTACAACAGTTTCGGCAGTTTAAAGGCGGATTTGGTGTGGGGACGTCTATTTCGTTGAACACAATTGAAATAGTGATTCTGTGATCAACGGCAGCGGCAATCTCGGAGGTGTATCCTAGCTGGATGTATATGGACTTTTTGAGAAGGTATACAACTCTTAATACCAGCGATTAACCAATCAGATATATCGAAGATGATACTAGATACATTTTGTCCTGAAAATTAACTGCAGATTAGTTGATGGGATTAAAGATCTTAGGCTGTTCCAATCAGCCTTTGAGTATCTATACATTCTGCGATAGAAGGAGACATCTGAATTTAGATTTGATCTTAATTTTGACAACTGAGTGATCTAATGATCCCAAGTGGTGATAGACTAATGGATGAGCATTGTTCCATGTATTGATTTACTCCTCTCGGGGATTTAGGCACAAGGCCAGTTTTTATCTTACTCCCACAAGTAAAGTATGACCCAAGGTCTGGTCGGGAAAGTGGGGTTTAAAAATTGCCTGGGCAGCCCCGTCGGCATTCCCCGGTAGGGGCGCCTCAGGCAGTAAGCAATAAACTTACTCCACCCCAAAGAGGGGAGGCAAAGCCTGGGAAGGTGGACCTCCCAGAACTGCACAGGACAGGCCCATTGACCGGCGTAAATCAAGACCCGAAGGCCAAGACAACACCAGTATGGGGTGCAGTATCCATCGAAACAGATACTACACTTTGATCTTAGCCAAAAGTAAGTTGTCAGGAAAAGATCAAAACGACTTACAAAATGTCTATATGCATCAGATAAGCGTGTGGGTTTGTTGACAATCTAAATCAGATCATATACAAGGAGAAAGTCATGACAGGAACTTACTTCGTCATCAGTCTTGTTAGAGGTGACTAGCCATTCTATATTGTGAACATTAAAGTCATCACATGCATACATATTAATATAGGGTTAATCAGATAGGATCTTGTCAAGTTTTTTTCCGAGATTCGCTCAATAATGGTGACCTCATCATTATGGTTGCGGTAAAGGACAAAGAAAAATATTGTACTGTGAGCAACACGGAAACACATATAAGACAACTCAGTGTCCTCGTTGGTGATACCCTATCACATGGATAATCGTTCCGGATGTAAGCATGAATTTCATGTCGATGGCGATCTTGATTCTCGGGTTTTGATGTTCTGCTAAAATAACCCGGAATCTTGTTTATCCTCGATCGAAGTTGACGGGTAATACCTGTTTCACACAGAAACAACAAGTCGGGTTTAGTCTCCTGTAAATGCATTTCCACCCGTTGATGGTTGGATCGCAGACCCCTGATGTTGGGAAAAAAGACCTGATAGTAGGGGTCTATGTTAGGAAGTGAGATTTCGGGCTAAAAGTTATCGTTTTATTTGATATTTTTCATGTTGGGATTCGAAGATATGTGGAAGAGCTTAGTGGGGTAGTTGAGAACAGAACGCAGAGAGAATGAGTAAGCATATTGTCTTTGTAAGCGTTGAAGAATGAAAAGCCGTGACAGCTCAGTAATATTGCACCGAGAGGCCCCACCGGAAACTCGTGCATTGTCCAGATTCAATATACCAAATGGCAATACAGCAGGCCCGGTATTTAACACCTGCTGATAGGAAAATCTCCTCGGAAATTAATCTAAGGTTCTGATTCTTGGAATATCAGGCGGATAATGTCAGCTCTTAAAAACATTGACTTCCAGCACCCTTATTAGTGACATGGCTACAAAGACCAACATATTATTCAAAATAGTTTCACATATTAACACTAAACAACAGCCGACCCTGTCAACAATATGGTCTTCCTCCTTCGTAAGAAACAATGCTCATGGAAAGAGATGATTAAGAAATTAAGTAGAAGAAGAATGAGTTACAGGGCTGCCAAAAGTGCATCCACGGTGCATTTTCTACTCTCCACCAGTTTGAATGCTCTTTTTCTATAAAGTATCCGTTCAGTGAAAGTCTAACGCAAGATGACTGAAAAGACGATGTAGAGCGCATGTTATTTATCAAAGATCTTGTCTCCAAGATGGACGATCTAAAAAAGACCTACAGGTAAATCTTGCCGGGTGAGATACTCAGGTATTTTTCGTCCCCACTAGAGTGCAGGTATATATATATATAATCATTTATAAAAAATATTTTTTAATATCCGCTACATATATGTTTCATCATAACTAACACACATCAGTGTGGCTAGCTATAATAGTAACACCGGTCGAAGGATTCGAACTCAAGACTGAATTCAACTTTTACTTCTATTCGACATTTTTCCCCACGGCAACTCAGAAAGCAATACCACGAAGAAGGGAAATATATTTATAAATTATATTAAAATTTGAAAACCAAAACATTATGCAATATAAAATGATTAAAATCATTTATTTTATTATTTTGTCAGGCAAGACTTTCGATAAATATATCATTTTCAAGAAAGACTTTTTCCTTTATTTTTCTTCATTTTGTTGGTATTAATTCCAGGAGGGGGGGGGTCCACCGTAAAGAAAGAAAAATGTACGTGAAGGTGTTAAAGACGAAACCTTAAAGTAAAGTCAAGTCCGGGCGATGTGTTGCACGTGTTAGCGTGTATTTCAATAAGGAAATTGATCACATCTTGAGAAGCATCCATGTGTATATTTTGTTTTATATTAAAATTTGAAAACCAAAACATGATGCAATATAAAATGAATCAAATCATTTATTTATTGTTTTTTTTTTCAAAACTTTCAATAAATATATTCTTGAGTTTAGTATTGAAAACGGTGTTATTGTAAAAGAAAATACTACGTAAGGAAGTTCCAGTGACCACATCTTTTCCTCCCCTTTTGGTACTTGTTATTCCTTCAATATTCTAGTTATATTTTTATTTATTTCTTTGCTTTAAAGCGTGGCCCGTCGTATTACAGCAGTCGTTAATCTTTTGATTAAATAAAGCACAATATTAAACATTTTGCACTCGGGCAGATTTGCGTGTCGTGTGCGAAACCATGTGTATCAACTGGCTATTAACTTTATATTTGTATACTATCACCAAAAATAAACTATTATAATATATGTGTGATTGAATGATGTACGCGTTCTTAATCAGTAATTACCATAGGTTTTACGCTGTATGCGGTGCATCAGATGTTCATCAGCGTTTCTTGGTGCTTAGTTTACTTTCCGTTCTACATAACCGTTTCAGATATAATTTTTCCGAGTCACTTTAGTCATCATATTTTGCACCAAACTTTTTCATTTCTCTGTTCTTTCTTTGAAATATGTTTCTTTTTTAAAATTTTATATTCTTGCTTTCATTTAATAAATGGGACTTGTCTCAAAGATGTCGATGTGTTTATCTATTTGGGCAGTAATGTTACAATTAAGATTGCACAAAGAGCGAACTTAATGTGCGAATCAGCAAAGTCTGTGTTGTACTAGGCAAGATAAAAGTCAATTCATTCAAGATGAAATGTGATTTCTTTGAAGCCATTGTTACATCAGTTTTCAGAGACGGAAGCAGCACCTTAACTCTCACCAAAATATTAAAGAAACTTGACAGTGTGTACACCAGAATGCTAAGAGCTGCTTTTAACATATCCTGGAGGTAGCGCCTCACAAGAAACCAACTCTATAGACATTTTCCCCAGATCTCAGCCTTAATTAGAGAGATAATAACTAGATTTGATGATCACTTTTTGAGGGTTAAAGATGAAATCATCAGCGATGTTCTTTTGTGGATACCAAAACTGGAATGTAATTCAGTGGGGATACCGCATAGAACTTAGTCAAGCAACTAACAAAGGACTCACAATACACATATGAACATCTACTTAGTGTAGTGGAGGATAGAGTAATATGGCGTGAGAGAGTACAGAAAATCAATGACACTAGAACGACTGGATAATGATGATGATGTTAATTACTGCATAAACCAACTACATTACAGCGTTAATGAATAAATAATGATAGGCATCAAAATGATCGGTTAGAATTGAACCAAATTCGGAATGAATTAAGAATACAAATTTGGATTCTTAAATACATGGTGACACAAAAAAAAACGGTCATCACCTAAACTTGAATAGCTTTTGAAATAATGAATCAATTGTTTTACTGTTTCAGATTTACCAAGTAGAATCAATCTTCCAAATTTGAGCTTCGAGATGCCATCGACTACTAAGGAAAATACATTTATAGTTGAGGCTTATTTTCGGCTGAAGTCTATCCATACAGATCAATTGCAATTCAAAGAACGGTTCGGATGTCGTAAAGGTCCTGTCCACTCAATGATCTACAGATGGGTCAACAAGTTAAGAACCCATGAGATTGTGCATAACCCCAATAGTAAAGACACTAACAGACAATCACACTCTGTACGACCGGAATCATCAAAGACACCACACAACGTTGCTGCAGTCAGAGACTCTGTTGTCCGCATCCTAAGCAAGTGCTTGCGTCGGCGAAGTCAAGAGCTTGGAATCAACCGAGAAAATGTTGATCACAGATCTCCATTTGTATCCTTACATGATACAGATTAAACAAAAGCGTACGCCTGATGACATGAGGAAGCGAATGAGCATGTGCCAGTGGTTTTGCGGCAAGATTGACGATGTGCCAGACTTCCTTGACAATGTCTGGTTTTCGGACGAGGCGCATTTTCTGTTGTCAGGTCACGTTAACTCTAATAATAATATTTTCTGGCATAGCATTCCCTGAGTTCGGTCTCCAAAGGTCATTACACTCTGTGAAGTGCACAGCCTGGGTCGCCATATCCAAGCAGAGCGTCATTTGGGTCATTCTGGTTCGATGATGACAACGAGCAGTCTGTGACAATCAACACCGAGCGGTATGTCCAGGTGCTTGGCAAGTTCTGGACAGCACTTTGTCGACGGAGAGGAATCGTCAGGACCCTCCAGTGGTTCAAGCAGGATGGTTTCCACCCCGATACCTCAAACAAGTCATTGGCCTGGCTACAGCAGCGTTTCCATGACTGACTGATCAGCCGCATTAACCGGACGTGAACTCCCCAGATTTTTATCTATGACGATACCTTAAGGACAGGGTGTATGGCAACAACCCCCAGACCATCCCTGACCCGAAGGCAGCAATCACAGCAGCCATAAGAGCGATCCTGAGGGAGGAATGCAGGAGGGTCATCGAGAACTTTGTCCGCCGGATTCAAGTGTGCCTGCAGCGCCGGGGAGCTCACATGGAGCACATTTTGGAGAACCAGTTAAACAAAGAGTTTTTGTAGTACAAACTCTAAACTTTGGAGAGGTCTGCTACATAAGCTTTGACCTAATGTGGCTGAAGTTATGTGTCGATCTAAATAAACTTTCGGAAGTTATTCGAATTTTAGTGATGACCGTTTTTTTGTGTCACCCGGTATAAAAACCCGACCCGTCTTTCACAGAAACTACACTTAACGCCGTCCAAATGGAGACAATTTAGCTAGTTACACTAAAATGAAATTATTTTAAACATTGAAAGTCCATCAACCACAGTTTGGTGACCTTTTATTCTGTGCTGATACGAGGCAAGTTTAAGCAAATTGTTATTATATCTTATCGTACGTAATTCGGCTAATGTATGATCTATGTATATAAACTGTGACACCTCCATTTGCCTAAACATTATTTTTATTAACTTTGTACTTGTCAACATTCCTATGCGTGAAGTTTAAACAAATTGTTCGTAAATCTTATCGTACGTAATTCGGTCAATGTATGATCTACGTATATAAACTATGACACATATAAGAACTTATAAACTTTATGGATTCGTTTCAATTTGTAGAAACAATCTTGTCTTTAAATTTTTTAATAGAAATGTTTGAGTTTCCTTTTAAAAATTGTGTCAAATAAGGGTTTACATGGCGTGTGGAAAATAACTCTCAACTATTAAGTTCTAGTAATTTTTTTACTGAAATATGATTCTTACAAATAATGAATATGAGGGTTTTATTTAGAAATCAATATGGGCGCCAACATTCGTCACCAGCTTCTCAAGCCTGGGCAGCGGCCTCACCTGATTGCACAAGTGACTCTAAAACATGACTCGAAGATAAGGATTAATGAGATGGATGAATAGACAGTAGACCGTTAATGATTACTAAACTCCATATAATACTGTTTCGAACCATCAGCGAATTCAGAAAACTACAATCAGAAGGGTAGAAAGTGGACCTTGGATTTACTTTCGGTCGCCTCGTAACTCTTGTTTCCCTTATTTTGAAATTTAGTCCTCACATTCCATGAGCGATGTTTCTGAAAAAGGGGGAAGAATTGCTGTTTTCTGGGTAAGAATCTATCAATCTAACTCTTATCGTTGGCTAGTTTTTGACCTTGAAGTAGTATATTTGTTGGCTTCGTGCCTTGTCTGGAACGATGTTCATTAAAAAAATCCCCCTTTGTCAGGAACATCGTTTATGGAATGTTAAGATTTTCTGTTTCTTGGATCGGCCGTTGTTTTGAGCGCGTCGCATGGTGTAGGTTTTCAATCCTCTCATAGTATTCATCATCATTGAACTAGCAGAAAACGTAACGAAAAAAGTAGTTTCTTGTGAAATCAGTTGGTGCGGTTCCCAGGCGGCTTGAAAAGCTGGTGGCGAATGTTAGTATCCATATAAAATTCTAAATAAAACCCTATGCTATATACTTTCTTATCATATTCATATCTTGTAAGAATTATATTTCAACAATAAATTATGAGCACCTAATAATAAGTAGTGACTTTTGACACTCCTTGCAATTTTTTTAATTCTTAAAAGTAAGCATTGATTTTGCAGGATCCAAGATTTAAAGAATAGAATTCATATCCAACTATGCAGAATTTGGTAAATTATTTTAATGCCAGCATGTACAGAAGGTCTTCATTAATAAAACATTTTTTAACATTTTAAACACTTTAACCAATTTTCTAAGCGTACACTTCATATTCATTACCATCAGATTTTTTAAAGTAGTTTACGGCACTTACTACTAGTTTAGAATTATTCCTACTTGGTTATTATTACTTGTTTATAATAATTTAAATTGTTTACTACTCTTACTACGTCTTTAAACCATAAAAAGTTTAATACTATTACAACTTGTTTACAATTATTTAAATTGTTTACTACTCTTACTATTTTTAAAAACCATAAAAAAGGTTTTGCTACTATTACTACTAGTTTACATTTATTTAGATTGTTTACTACTCTAACTACTTCTTTACACCTATTAATAAAAAGTTTACTACTATTACTACTTGTTACAATTATTTAAATTGTTTTCTACTTTCACTACTTTATTAAACCTATTAATAAAAGTGTTCTATAATTACTACTTGTTAACAATTATTAAAATGTTTACTACTCTCACTACTTCTGTAAACCATAAAAAAAGTTTACTACTATTACTACTTGTTACAATTATTTAAATTGTTTTCTACTTTCACTACTTTATTAAACCTATTAAAAAAAGTGTTCTATAATTACTACTTGTTAACAATTATTAAAATGTTTACTACTCTCACTACTTCTGTAAACCATAAAAAAAGTTTACTACTATTACTACTTGTAACAATTATTTAAATTGTTTTCTGCTTTCACTACTTTATTAAACCTATTAATAAAAGTTTTCTACTATTACTACTTGTTAACAATTATTAAAATGTTTACTACTCTCACTACTTCTGTAAACCATAAAAAACTTTACTACTATTACTACTTGTTTACATTTATTACAATTGTGTTCTACTCTTACTATTTGTTTACAACTATTTAAAAAGTTTACTACTATTAATACTTGTTTACAATGATTGAAATTGTTTAATACTCTTACTACTTCTTTAAACCATAAAACGTTTAATAGTATTACTACTTATTACAATTATTTAAATTGTTTACTACTCTTACTACTTCTTAACAACTATTAAATACGTTTACTACTATTACTATTTGTTTACAATTATTCAAATTGTTTACTGCCTTTACTACTTCTTTAAAACTAATTTGTGTTTACTACTATTACTACTAGTTTACATATATTTAAAATGTTTACTGCTCTTACTACTCCTTTAACCCATAAAATGTCTACTACTATTACTACTTGTTTAAACTTATTGAAATTGTTTACTACTCTTATAACTACTTTAAAACTATTTAAAAAGTTTACTACTATTTCTACTTGTTTACATATATTTAAATTGTTTACTACTCTTACTATTACTAATTGTTTAATAATATTACTTGCAGAGTTAGGCACAGGGTCAGTTTATAATGCCCGGGAAATCCAGCTTCCAATTCGATATATATATATATATATTTATATATATATATATATATATATATATATATATATATATATATATATATATATATATATATATATAACAAACTCGCGGTTTACGGAGTGAATTGTACAGCTAATTAACCTATTTATTTCTAACTAATTTTAATAATTCCTGCACATTACTGAGTTCGAATTCCTGGATTTTATTTATATAGAAATTGTTAATCAACGCTTTTAACCGTTGTGCCACCTGGACCCGTTGTGAGCTGATTAAAGGCGTTCATTAACAATCAGTTCTAAGTTACAGTCTTTTTTTGAAGAGGTAGATATGGGACAGATGAACGTATTTTGATCTACTCTTCTAAAGTCAACGATGGCGTTGGTTTCGGAATAAATACGGGAATTGTTTGGTAAAGAATCAATCTAATGGGATGTTTTCTAAAGTAAGTTTATTCAGGACTTTTTGGAGATTTTTTCTTGTCTTTGTCTGACGAATCATTGTTCTAGAAAATTCAAGATACGATTGAACACCCTGAGTGTATTGATGTATGAGAAAACAACCGTAAAAATGAATCTCTTTACTGGAAAATAAAGATATAGTCGCTGTAATCTCATCCTTTTTATTGTCTATTCATAAGTGCTTTAGAATTATAAATTGATATCTATTGAGTTTAAACTCTGAATGTTTGACTACAAATATATATACACGATTTTTTACACATATCAGCCAATAATTATATATATATATAAATATATATATATAATATTTGTAATTGTTTATTATCTATGTACGTTTACGTGCTGTCTTTTATAATTGGGACTCATTAGCATAGAAATAGGACTATTCTCTACCGGTCATGCGATTCGAAACCCCGGATTACGAGTATTTTGCAACTCAAATCCCGACGCCCGAACCACTCGGCCAACGTTGGACAGCGGATAAACGGTAATAATTTTAATACTTTATGTGGCGGTTTGACGTCATAAGAGCGTTCTACTTAATGAAAGGGACGATGCATTTATAGCTAGCGACGTCATGCTGTGTTAATACTACACTTGTATGTATATATATATATATATATATATATATATATATATATATATGTAAAAGATGAATCAATAAGTCCCGAGTTTAACACAACGATGGCGCCACTGATAAAAAGTCCATACAATGTTTATAAAGTTCATACATCTAAATGGATCGTGTCAAAATTGTTAGTCCAATTATTATTGTAAAGTTACTGTTATTTAAGTGAAGCTACTGTTGAAAATCTTCAAAGCAACGGAAAAATATGAATTTCGTGTGTTGATAACGCATTGCTTTCCGATGCGAAAAATAATGTTCAACCAAAGCAATGACATAAGTGTTAATAAGAACATACACAAATTAGCGTTAATCGGTTAAGGGTTGGTATACTGACTGGGTCGTACAAGCACAAATAATGCTGAACACTTAGATCGTCTAAATTAAGCAGTTGTCCTGGAAAACATTTTTTTAAAATCCACATACTCGTTTTGGCCGATTGTAAATTTAAGTAGAGTGATATAGCAGAAGAGTTGAAGATATAACACATTATTGTATTAACCATTTTGCACGAAAGCTGTGTTCAAAGAGGGTGTCGCGTTTGCTCACAGTTGATCAAAAACAACAGCGTGTCGTCGATTTAAACGCAACGAAAATAAGTTTTTGCGTCAATATGTGATAATGGATGTAATATAGATCCCCAACTTCACTCCGGAAATTTCAGTAAGTTTAATGGACAACAGAAGGTTAAAGCCGTCCAAATGAGACCAAAGGGGCTAAGATGAGCATGCAAGGTTTTGGCTTCCGTATTTTGTTCGTCAGTTACCTGGAGAAAAGGGAGAACCATTAATAGCGAATATTATATAGCATTATTTGGTTGAAGGAAGAAATCGCCCCGAAACGACCACAGTGAATAAGAAAAAAGGTGCTATGTCACTCCAAAAATGCACTGCTAAACTATATGAATTGCACTTTGAATTGCTTACCTATCCACCCTATTCTTTAGATTTTATCCCCAGCGAATACTGGCTGAATTCAAAAGAAAGCTCCATGAAAAGAGATTTTGCTCCACTAAGGAAGTGATATCGGAAACCTAACCGTATTTTGAGGCCAAAGACAAATCGTTATAAAAAAATAAGCGTTGAATAGTTAAAGCGGTTGAATCAGTTTACAACCCTAGCACGAGACTATATTGATAAATAAAGTGGAATTTTGCCTAAAAGTTGTCGTTTCATTAGTTAAGACCGAAACTTATTTAGTGAGAAACTTTACTTACTTACTATATATGTGTTTTTATAATTGTAACAAACATTTATAGACAGCTCGGGAACGTTGATACACTTGTGGTAATAGTGGATAGCACCCTAAACTCTAGCCCCAAAGCTGATGAGCCGTTGCTCAAAATGACGAGACACTACGAGCAGGCTTATTTTGATTCCATCAGAGCCACATCAAAGACACCCCATGGAGTGAAACGTTTTATCTTCCTGCTGATTAGTGCGCAAATAAAGTAACCGAATGGGTTGAAGCAGGATTGAAGCACATTTCCCCATGCGAAAATTCTACAGCAAGACCCACTCTCCACAATGGTACACCGCGAATTGTGCAGCTGCTATTGCTCAGAAGCAGCAAACATTTTGACAATTCGGCAGCCATAAGTCAACTACAAATATACAGATTTTTATAGTGTCAAGAAAAAATTGTAAGATTGTGATAGGTGAAGTAAATAGAAGGTATACAGATATGACCAGAAAATGCATTCAGTCGCAGAAACTAGGTACTCTTAATTTCTTGAATATCTTCAATAGCGTGGGGTAACAATGAGCAATCAACAATTCCCCTGCTATCCAACTACAATGATGTCGTTTGCACGGCAACAAAGAAGGCTAGACTACTTGCCCAGCGTTTCGCCTTAAACTTCACTTTGTACACGGCAAACATAGATGGGTGACAATTTGAAAATGGCAAGTGCTTTTTCAGCAAAACGCTCCAACCAGGCTTATAAATGGGTAACAATCTCGCTAGAAAGTGTAACTTCCTCTATAATTTCCCATCGTAGACTGAAGCCGCACATGATGACATCACCCCATCTCATGTCCAGGGCATCATAAAAAAAACTTGACACCTCCAAAGCATGTGGGCCTGATCTTATACCAGTAATAGTAACAAAGAAGTGCTGTGCTGTGCTGAACTGGCACCGTCCTCTCCAAACTCTACAACAAATACCTTGCCGTATCTTGCTTCTCTGATAGCTGAAAAATTGCCTCTGTGGTACCAGTTGTCAAGAATTCTGGAGATATAACTGACCCTATGAATTATCGCACCATCAGTCTACTCTCGATGTTCGCTAAAATTTTTGAATCCCTGATCAATCCTGCGATAGTCCGGAACCTTGTTAATGTTAAAATTCTTTCTGACCATCAGTATACATTTAGGCAAGTACGGTTTACTGCGGATATCCTAACGGTCATCTCCGAACGCACATATCATACACTGGACAAGTCAGGTGAAACTAGAGCGGTAGCGCTTGATATATCCAAAGCCTTTGACAAGGGCTGGCATAAAGGTATTCTCGTGAAAATGAATTCATATAGTATTACTAGACGAATTTTTAATATAATGAGATTCTATCCTAACCAAAAAGAAAGATCCAGGTTATCGTCGATGGTCGTTCATCCAAACAACATGACATAAATGCAGGTGCGTCCTAGGGATCGATCCTTAGACCTTTATTGTTCCTGATTTTGATAAACGACCTCTCTGATGATATTGTGTCTAAGATATTTGCTGACGACACTACGCTCTACTCTCGTCATGTGGGCAAAACGGACGCACAATGGCTGAATCCTTAGAAAGTAACATCTAGTCTGTAGTGGAATGGAGTCATAAATGGATGGTAACATTTTATGCTGCTAAGACAAAGCTCCGTTTCTTAAACAACTAGAAGAATCCTCTTGAACCACCGATTGCCATGGCAAATAACATCCTACCTGAGAGTCCAACGTTCAAACTCCGCTGCCTAACATTCACAGGGAATATGAATCTGAACAAATACATAAAAGGCATTGCCAATACTGCTGCAAAGAAATTGGGATCCCTCTACCGTGCTAGAAAACTTCTAACACCTGTTAGTATCCCATATCTCTAAAAAGCCACCATCCGCCCATGCATGGAGTATTGTTGTCACGTCTGTGCTGGTGAGTCATCCGCTAGTATCTCCCTCTTAGACAAACTTAAAAAAAGAGTTGCTGATCTAATAAGTCCCTTGCTATCCACAATGCTCCAGCCTCTGTCCCATCGCCGCAATGTTGTATTCTTATGCTTGTTTTACAACTACTTCGATGGAATGTGCTCCAATGAACTTGCTGCTCCAGTGCCCCCTTGACGTAAATACACTTGACCAACCCGTCAATCAGCTAAATCCCATCCATTCACTGTTGAGGTCCCCAGATACCGGGGAGCCTTCTACTCCAATAGCTTCTTTCCTCGTGCTGTCGGCCTTTGGAACTCCCCATGCTCCCTGTTTCCTCGACTGTACCGACATGCACAAATGTAAAACTAATGTGAACAGGCATTTCGCTGCACAGCTCTCAATTTAGAATAATCCCCTTTACTTTCACCCTAATTCTTAGTAGCCCCTTACCTCTACACGGCCATTGTTTGGGGTGAACTATGTTCAAAAAAGACATAGAAAAACGTTTGTGTTTCATTTCTGAGGCAAATCTTCGGGTTGATTTATCTACACTACTATTTAATGTATAACTGGACGGGGAATATATTGATTCTTACTTTATCTAAGGGTATTAGTGAAATTAATACAGTATAGAGTGGCCCTGAGAGAACTTGAACCCAGCAACGCCGGGCGCTATAGCCCGCGCCTGTAACGGTTACACAACACGACTTCCATATATAGAATCAAGATTGTGGTGTTATGCGTATTTAGTATTTTTGTGATCACTGTAATGACGCAACTCGGTTGTTAAGGCGATAACTTACTTCATTGGCCTCGTTTTCTTGTTGGCTTTTGTTCGTATTGGAGTTGTCGTCACTTGACACTCGCGTTTCTTCTTATCATATGATGTTGCACAATGAGAGATCGTCAATTATAATTGCATATCTCAAATAGTTTCTCTCTTCCCACGCCAGAATACCACCACTACTACCGCTACTCCTAATACGACTACAGTTGAAGCTAAAATCACGTTGATACACCGGTTAAGCGACATTTAGTTTGGTCAAACATAGTTGGGTGACAATTTGGAAATGGCAAGTGCTTTTTCAGCAAGACGCTCCAACCAGGCTTATAAATGGGTATTGATTTACTCCTCTCCGGGAGTTAGGCTCAAGGCCAGTTTTTATCTTACTCCCACAAGTAAGATGTGACCCAAGGTCGGGTCGGGAAAGTGGGGTTTAAAAATTGCCTGGGCAGCCCCGTCGGCATTCCCCGGTAGGGGCGCCTCAGGCAGTAAGCAATAAACTTACTCCTCCCCAAAGAGGGGAGGCGAAGCCTGGGAGGGTGGACCTCCTAGAACTGCACAGACAGACCCATAGACCGGCGTAAATCAAGCCCCGAAGGCCAAGACAATACAAGTCTATGGGGTGCAGTATCCATCGGAACAGATACTACACTTTGATCTTAGAACCTCGCTAGAAAGTGTAACCGGCGACACAATAGCGTTTTATCACTAGGCTAGTTCGGACTATCTGTTCAAATGCACACTATAAGACCGGTGATAAGCACGTGACAAAAGAGACTTTCAAACTGACAAAAATACTACTACTACTACTACTACTACTACTACTACTACTACTACTTTTTACTACTACTACTAATAATAATAATAATAATAATTACTGTAATCTATTGCTAATGGTGATTTGTTATCTGTCAGTCTGAAGCCGAAACAATACTATTACTTTTATTACAAGTGGAGATTTGTTATCTGTCTGTCTGAATCTGAAACTATACTATTACTTCTATTAATAATGCAGATTTGGTATATGTCTGTCTGAAGCCGAAACTATGATACCATCATCTTCCATTTCGGGAGGGGTAGTGTAGCATCTGTTCTGTTGTAATAATACAATCCTCCCAGGCATTACATCATCCTTGAAGGGCAATGTAGTATATGTCAAATCGTCATGATACAATTCTCCCATGCATTACCCCCTGCTTTGGGGGAGTGAGTAGTGTAGAATCTGCCCAGTTGTTATGATACTATCATCTCAGCATCAGCCCTCCTTTGGGGTCAGTTAAGTATATGTTCATTTTTCATATATATGCGACCAGAGGGAACATACTTTTGCGAATAATAATAATAATAATAATAATAATAATAATAATAATAATAATAATAATAATAATAATAATTGCCGTCCCAGCAGGTAAATATAAAAAAGACAGAACCACAAACTAAATACACGGGGCTTGCCAGAGAACTGAAAGGAATATGGAACATACAGAAAGGCAATATAATACCAATAATTGAAAGAGCACTTGGAACAGCCCCGTAAAAACTGGAAAAAAGACTAGGAGAAATTGGAATCAAAGATAAGATTGAGACAATACAACTTACGGCAATCATAAAAGACAACCAGAATGTTAAGGAAAATACTCGAATGCGGAAACTAACACATAGAACCAACATGTGCTAAACAGCTACAGCTAAGTTGAAATAACGAATAAACAATATAGTGGTAGAACGTCACCCGACGAGCCGAAAGAACTTAAACTGACAGAAATCCCACGAATTCACCCAGTTTTTTTAAAAATGTATACACACCCACGTGATACTATCCTCGGCTGGTATCATACAAAATAATTGTGAAGAGCCAAGGGGGATTGAAAATACCGAAAGGGGAGAGCACCAATAAGACCTCCGTTTGAAGGGTGCGAAGAATACTGGAAATTTGGAAAGGGAAGGTTATTGCCACACAAATTCCAGAAATAAACAACGGTCGTTGCCATCAAGAATGCTAAACAGCTGTTGCAATAAGGCAAAATGATTTGCAGTGGTTATCGAAAGAGATGGAACATGCTGGAAATCTTGGTCGATCGATTGTAACTCGGACTCCAGGGAACACCACTTGTTATTGTTAGTGAGCAATCATTGATAATGACTTGTGTGACAACTCCTAGTAAGTAAATAATAATAATAATAATAATAATAATAATAATAATAATAATAATAATAATAATAATAATAATAATAATAATAATAAAGATACTATGGATCATTCATAGGATGGACTAAAGAAGAACTCAGGCAACTTGACCAAACGAGTAGAAAATTAATGACCGTGCACAACGCACTACATTCAAAAGACGATACGGGCAGACTCTACGTGAAAAGAAACGAATGGGGGGGGGGAGAAGACTGGTAAGTATAGAAGACTGTGTGGAAGACACAAAAAAGAGCTGGAGAAATACATAATACAGAAAGGCTAATCACCGCAGCAAGATACACCGTCCCAATGAACACACCAGGAAGCACTGAAACTAAAAACAAAAACAAAAAAAGAAAAGAAAAGTGGGAAGATAAACAACTACATGGACGTTTTATAACCCTGACAAGAGAAGAAAATAGCTCGGTATTGACTAAGAAAAAACACTTGAACAAATAAATGGAAACTTTACTGACATCTGCACCTAACAATAAAGCTTAAATAGCTAAAACCCAGGAAAACAGTAAATGCAGGCTGTGTGAACCAGCAAACTAGCTCCCCCAAAATATAAGAACAAACACGACTGTGTTGGAAAAGCAGTACACTGGGAACTATGCAAACGACTGCATTTCGAACACGCGGACAAATGATACAAACATAAACCAGAAACAGAAATACTGGAAAACGAAAATCACAAAATCCTTTGGGATGTGGAGGTGGGAACAGATAAACTTATACAAGCAAAGAACACCGGATATCATAATTATCTACAAGAAGGAAAACTCCTGCCAAATCGTAGATTTTGCCGTTCCAGCAGACCACGGAGTGAAGATCAAGGAAACGGAAAAACGAAGCCAATACACGAAACTTGCCAAAGAGTTGAAAGGGACATGGAGCATTAAGAAAGTCAATATAATACCAATGATCATAGGCGCACTAGGAACACCTGGATAAAAACTTGGAAAAATTGGAATCAAAGCGAAGACTGAGACCATACAACGGACGACAATGACGAAAACAGCTGAAATCTTAAGGAAAATCCTTGAATGCGGAAAATAACCAACTCAAGCTACGAATGCTAACCAGTCACATGAAAGTTGCAATAGGAAGAAAACAAAAACTCAGAAGGAACACCATCGCATGAAACCTGGGAACAGAAAATGCAAGTCATTTCATAAACTAACTCCCACCCCTACCCACCCCCAAAAATAATGGAAACAATCTCGGTTGATACCACACAAAATTGTCGTAAAGGATCAAGGAGGATGAAAAGAGAAAGGAGGGATAGCACTAACCAGACCTCTATTGGAAGTGCGGAGAGCACTGGGACATTGGGGAGGCTTATGGCCATCCAAATCCCAGGGAATACCAAAGGTCGTTGCTTGTGAGAAATCAATTGTAAGCGTCTTTTGTGATAACGCTAAGTCATTTGCAATAGTTATCGAAAGAGGTTAAGAGTACTGGAACTCTGGGGAGACTTGTTGTCACTGAGACTCTAGGGACCATCGCCGGTTATTATTAGTGATAACTCACTGATGATGACCTGTGTAAGAACTCCTAGTGAGTACAAATAATAATAACCTGTTTACGAACTATGTGGAAAACCCTAACGGTAAAACAGAGAGAACTACTTCCATAATAATCGTGGACTACTGCACAAGGAACAGAAAGGCTGCCGAAAAAGGACAAAAGTGATGCATGACCTCTTATACATAGATTAAAAAATCCTTAAGGAAGTAAGAAGCAGAAGAAAAAAAACATAACCATTGCATGGATCGACTACAAGAAAGCCTATGCAGAATCCCTCAAGTGCTGAAGGATGTACAAAGTATCCAACAAAATCATTAATCTTATTAAGAAAACAATAAGAACGTGGAAACTGGAGGACAACACCTGACTGAGATAAGACTACAGAGAGGCATCTTCCAAGGAGAATCCATATCACCACTACTGTTTATCATAGCCATGATGCCACTCAACAACATACTCAGGAAATGTGAGGCCGAATACAAGTTTTCAGATACAGAACATAAGATAAACCAGCTGAAACTAGTTAAACAAAACAAAAATGAACTGGAAAAGCGGATAAACACGGCCTGAATCTTAAGCCAAGACATTCAAATGGAATTCGGAATGGAAATGTATGCACTGTTAGAAATAAGAAGAGGAAAACTTGCCTGACCAAGAGATGAGAGCACTTGGTGAATATGATGCCTATAAATGTTTCGGAATTCTGGAAGCAGACACCATCATATCAACAGAAATGAAAGAGAAGATTGGAAAAAAATACCGAAGAAGAACAAGAAAACTTTTAGAAACTGAATTATATAGTCGAAATCTAATAAAAGGAATAAACACCTTGGCAGTAGCACTAGTAAGATATTCTGCTCCACTTATAAGCTTGACACTGGCCGACTCTATTTAAAAAGGAAAGAAAGGGGAAAAGGACTACTAAGCATACAAGACTGTGTGGATGACACACACACACACACACACACACACACACAAACAGAATTGAAAAATTACATAACCAGAACACAGGAATGCTGATCATTGCAGCAAGAGACACCTTCAACATCAACAAGACAGGGAGCAGCGAAACAAGGAACGAAAAGACAAGAAAAGTGAAAAGAGAAACAGCTACATGGACGATTCATGAGAATGACAAGAGAACAGACTCACGAAAAGGGCATATACACAGTGAAACGGAATCACTACTAATGGCCGCACAAAACAATTCGATTAGACCTAACTATATCAAAGTTAAGATAGACAAACCCCAGGAAAAAAGTAAATGTGTACTCTGTGGACAAAGAGGAGTAACGGTAAATATCATAATAAGTGAATGCAGCAAACTTGCTTAAAAGAATACAAGAATAGACACGGCTGCATGGGTAAAGCAGGACACTGGGAACTATGCAAACAACTGTATTTTGAACACTCAGACAAATGATTCAAACAGAAACCGGAGGCAGTTCTGGAAAATCAAAATCACAAAATCCTCTAGGACATGGAGAGATACACTTATCCAAGGAAAGATACCGGGTGTCATAATAGTTAACAAGAAGGAAAAATCCTGCCGAATTATAGATTTTTCCGTCCCAGCAGTTGACATTGTAGAAGTCAAGGAGACATAAAAAACGAAACAAATACACAAAACTTACCAGCGAACTGGAAGAAAGTCAAGATAATATCAATAATCTCATGGGAAATAGGAACTGTCCCGAAAAACGTGGAAAAAAGAGAAGGATACATTGGAATAAAATGGAATACTGAGACTATAAACCTGTCAGTGAAAAACACTGAAATATTAAAGAAAGTCCTCGAATGCAGAAATCAACACACATAAACTGCAGAAGCTATCCAGTTACATGGAAGTTGCAGTAGAAATATGACGTAAACATAAGAAAAACATAATCACATAAACCCAAGGGAACTGAAACTGCAAAAAATTCCATAAATTGCCAAAGTGATGGAACCAGCCTCGGCTGATACCACACAAGATAGTCATGAAGGGTCAAAGAGGATGGAAATACCGAGGATGGAGAGCACTACGCGGACCTCCACTGGAAGAGGGTGAAGAGTACTGGGATCTAAATCCCAAAAGAGGACCAATGTTTGTTGCCAGCGAGAAATCAATCCTAAGCGGCTCTTGCGATAGTGCAACGTAATTTGCAATGATTATCGAAAAAGGTGCGTAGTACTGAACATATGGGGAGACTTGTTGTCACTCAGACTCCAGGGAAGACCACCGACTATTATAAGTGAGCAATCACTGATGATGCTCTGTGTGAGAACTAGTGAGTACATAATAATAATAATAATAATAATAATAATAATAATAATAATAATAATAAAAAAGGGACGTTCACTGGAAGGTACGAAGAGTACTGGAGCCCTTGGGAGGCTTATTTCTACCCAACTTCCAGTGAAGAACAATTGTCTTTGGCAGCGAGAAATTTGTGGTAAGCGACTGTTGCGATAACGCAAAATGATTTGCAACGGTTATTGAAAAAGTGAAGAGTGTTGGAAATTTAGGGGAGACTTCTCAGACTCCAGGGAACACCACTGTCTATTGTCCGTGATCAATTACTGATAATGACTTGTGTTAAGCGTCTTAATGATTTAATATAATGGATGTGTTTGTGTGTGTGTGTGTGTGTGTGTGTGTGTCTATATTCCTTTTAGTGCCTTATTATGTGTTCTCAGGTATGCGAGTAGCGTGCTAGACCGTAAGTATATACCTATGTTAATACCTTTAAAGAATTTGACCTCGACTCAGCTGTGTCCTAGATGAGCTTTGTCACGTGGGAATGTGACGAACAAACGAACAGTGATCACTGTCGAGTCGGTGAAACAGCGACTTAAACCTGCCGGCCGCCACCTTGCAAGCTAAAACGGTAGCCGAGACTGGAGACATACGACAAATCTCAACACGCCGCTAGCGAACAATACATCTGTTCAGACGAGTCGAATTCTATACGCTGAAGAATGTTGTAGCACTGTTTGATCAGATGGAATTCAAGAGTCGACAACGGCATAACGTACGAGGAAAAGTGTGCGTGTGTGTAGAGGAGGGGGGGGGAGAAGCGTAATTTTGAAACAAATAATTCTGACACAGTGTTATCATATGTCCACCCCTTACCCTTGTTTATAGGTTGTTGCATCAAAATCCGACACTTGACAAAACGTAAACGAAATACCAGGTGGTGCTGAGGAACGCGGTGAAACTCTGTATGGACGAGATGGTCGCCAGACGCTCCTACGTCTTTCAGCAATACTCCGCTCTTACCCATAAGGCCAAGACGACCCAGGCGTGGCTACTGATTAATGCTCCTCACTACTGGACGCCGGACTTGTGAGCGTTGTCCCCACCCGACTGCAATTCAAATTGACTATTTTTCTGGGCCGTGATCGAGGCCAAGACCAACAAGTGAGTGTTGGTGAGGTTCTTTACATTATTCGGTCTTGTTTTTGATCGAAGCTTGCGAGTAACTTTAGACAGTGTCTCTTCATTCTCTTTTCCTATCAAAGCTGGTTTTCCTCCAGCCCAACACTGTTTCTTCTCTATATAAATGATCTCCCAGAGAATATTGTTCGGAAAATTAACATATATGCTGATGATACCACTTTCTATTTTAGTGTTGCTTCTCGCCCGTCTCCCTCGGATCAGTCGAAATATGCAGCTGATCTAGAAGTTTACTTGGGTCGAGTTGTAGATTGGAGTAAGAAATGGCTTATTTAATTTAATCCAGTTAAGACTCAGCTTGTGCCTTTCAGTCGTGGACGTGCCCCTTTCCTTCCTGAGATTCTCATGGATGGCTCTGCTCTCGAGGAGAAATCGACTCTGAAACTTCTTGATCATTCATTCTCTTCAAATCTTTCTTGGAGTTCATACATTAGATCCATTGCTCTTTCTGCTTCTCGTAAAGTCGGTTCTCTCTATCGCTTTAAACACTTTCTCACACCTGAGGCTATTTTCTATCTCTATAAATCTACAATCAAGCCATGCATGGAGTACTGTTGTCATATTTGGGCTGGTGAATCTCTGTCCCATTTGAAGTTTCCTGATGAGGTACAGAAACGTATCTGTAATTTGATTGGCCTTACCCTTTTTTCTCCTCTGTACCCTCTCTTTCACAGACGTGGTGTTGCTAGTCTAAGTCTTTTCTATAAATAATATTATGGACTGTGTTCTTCAGAATTATGTGATCTATTCCCGGCTTCTTTTGTTTCAGCTCGTTTGACTTGTTGGTTTAGTGGTCTTCATCAAATCGCTGTTTTAGAACCTCATTGTAATAACGCTTCCTATTCTCTAATACAGCTTCTTATTCTAGTAGTTTATTTCCGAGAACTGCAAACTTGTAAAACTCTCTTATTGCTGACTGTTTTCCTCCTACCTATAACCTTGGTCTTTTCAATGCTAAGGCAAATAGGCATCTCCTGTTTTTGCGATAATCATATTTGTTCTTGTTAGCTCCTTACATCATGTGGCTTCATGTCTTTTCATGGAGCGATTTCCATAAAAAAAAAAACACGCCCACAACACGGGCGACTTTCTAAAGAGTACCGTGGTAGAGGCGTCCGCTTCTATAGACAAGGACATGGTCTCCAAAGCATGTGGCTCATTTTGCGCCCGTTTTAAGATGGTCGCGTCCGCCGGCGGCGGTTACATTGTAAATATAATGTAGTATGTAACTCTAACTGTTACTAGATAAACTGTCGAGTTGTTGCATATGCAACTGTATTTTATTATTTGTTTGGTATTCGTTTTCTTTTTTCATGTGTCAGATTTTGCTGCACCACCCTGTTCATTATGTACCACTTTTATTAATATAAATTATAATTTGGAGTACCGTTGCCACCTCTGAGGAAGTGCCGCCTAGAGCACTTGTTCCTTCTTTGACAAAGTACAAAACTGACTTCGAAATCTAGTGGGCGATGTCCTCTTCTCTTCACTACAGTCACTTTCTGACACAAGAAATGTTGCTAGTCTTTCTCTGATTTATCGTTATTTTAAATCTATGATTTCCCACTGTAAAACATTTTTTTTTAAATTGTCTAGTGACGATCACTGTCAAAAAATTCCATTTTCTCTCTCTCTCTCTCTCTCTCTCTGTACCTACAACTAAATTAAGCTTCCACGAGCAACATTTATTTTCTTAGAACTGCCCGTTTGTTTAACACAATACCGCGGGGCTGCTTCTCGGCTGACTGCAACATAGTCGTTTTCAAGTCCAATGAAAACACATTCTTGTTCAGCCGTCCTCTTAAATAATCAAATTCTGCCAAGTTTAACCCATCGTTACCTATTATTACAGTGTTGCCTCACAGTCAACCTGACAAACTCATTAGCCCTTATCCTCGAGTGGCCTTTGAGCCTTGATAAGTAAACTCATTAGTAATATATATATGTGTGTGTGTTTATAACACACACGTATACATATCTATATATATATATATATATATATATATATATATATATATATATATATAGTAAGCTATGAGAATATATTTATGGCAATTAAGCTACACAGAGGCTCCCGTGTTTCATCTCCTGCGAGAAATTTTAGCCTGAAGATCCCCCCGGGATGAAACGCGGGAGCTTCTGTGTAGCTTAATTGCCATGAATATATTTCCATAGCTTGCTACCTAGCTCTACTTACGTATCGAGCACTGTTGAAGTAAATACTGAAAATTGATACATAACAAATTATATCTCCTTATAAAATTTTATGTGGATACATGAAATACTAATATATATATATATATATATATATATATATATATATATATATATATATATATATATGTATATATATATATATATATATATATATATATATATATATATATATGGAGAGTTTTGATCAATTACTACACACTGTCCTCGAACAACTCTGTACAATGGTTTGTCAGGACAACCTGACATGCGGATACGTCACCCTACAAGTAAACCCTGACTAAATATTCAAAATAACATTATATTTGAAGCCCAAATAAGAGCTCCTCGACACGGCTATACACTGGCCCATACGAGAAATTTCGGACCTTCTCCAAGTAATGTTATCTCAAGTAACAGTACTTAGCTGAATACTCTACCAGACTAGATGAATTCTTATCTTGGAATTCGGTAAGACGTAGAGACCACAAAAAATATATACTATAACTTTGTTAACTGGTCAATTGGAGAAAAAAAAATGTTCTTCACTTCTTGTCTAGTTAAACGTTTGAGAAATAAAGGAGAACTTTAATAGAATATTCGAATATCTATGTTTCTCATATAGAGATCAAGTGTTGGCCCCAGGAAGGGGCCCCTTGATTTCTGAGAACTTCGAACGAATTAAAATGAATATATATATATATATTGTTGAATATAATGGATAACTCGTGTCTAGATATCCTTTGGTAGATCCTTTCAATAGTCCGAATTAGGATCTTAGTTTCGGAGGGGAATTGGCTGATGAATTTGCCATAATTTGCATGTCTTCAAAGTACTTTCGGACCTATCAAGGTCCATCTTCAGGGGGAATGTAGCTAATCGGTCTAGACCATGTGTAGTATTTATAGACGTTGTTTGGCGGGAATTATGTACTAAGTACGAAACTATATTTGAGCTATAAACATTTTAGAATATTATTACATATATTATAGTTAATTCTATTAATTAGATTTATATATATATATATATAGGGCTTCTAATATATGAAGTTTTTTTTTGTTAGTACTAATTTCTAAGATTTTTGTATTTTCTACTAAGAGTTTTCTGAATTCCGATCGAGGGCAGGAGTGGTTGTTAGTTAAATGTTGGGCTATGGCGCTAGTGTCAGACAAATGCATCGTCAACCTCCTCGACAAAGTCGTGGTAGTAAAACATATGTACATGTTTTTTTCTTCGTAGTCGGAGACACAGTCTACCAAAAGGGCATTTAAACTCATAAACAAGGTTTGTCTTATCCAAGACCCTAATCGAGGGGGAATAATTATTTGTGATAAGGTTAGTGGTATTTACTTTATCGTAGAAAATGATCAGTTTTACGTTTTCGCAGAATGTCGTTTGGATTGCTTTATATTTTAGAAAATATGAAGACATATAAAATAGATTGTGAAAATCAGACAGACTCTAAAAAGGTTCGCCTATTACTTCGGAAATCAGGCACCACCGAACATACAAAGTTCGTGTATTTTATTTGGTCCAAAAAGCGAGCGATTTGACTTTTGCTGAAGCTATAAATCTTTTGATGGAATTATTTAGCCCAAAGACGACTTTCTTTCACAAATGCTAAAAGTGTTTAAACCTGGGGAAAAGACAACGAATATCATTCAACGTTCGCATCAGTCGGACTTAGTGCTGATAATTGTAAATGCTTAATGTTTGTACAGTGATTAGTATCAGGAAAAGACGCTGAAACCAGGCGTAGACTTCTACATAAATTAGAAAATGAACCAAACTTAACACTGCAGAAATAATCTGAAGACTGCCTGAGATTCATAAGTGTTAAGCAGAATTCGAAGAGTCGGGCATTGTACACATACGAAAAGTACGTAACAAATTAAAAGTTAACGCTCATCCCAAAACAATTGAAAACAAAAAAAGTGATTTTCACGCTTTAAAAACAAGCCAGCATTATAAAAATAAATTACCGCCAAACCCTTGTTATCGGTGCGGAAGCTTGCATTAGGTAACAGATTGCCCATTTTGTTTTAAAACCTGCCTGGCTTGAAAAAGGTCGGACACAAAAGTTCGCATTGTAAAACGATTAAAGGAAATAAAACGCGGGTTAAATCTACAAAAACTAACAAACATGGCGGCAGAAGATATGTTCAGGTAAAAATCTTAAATAAAAACGTAAAACTACAATTGGATTCGGGTTCAGACGTATCAATTATCAACATGCATACACACCGACCATACAAAAAACAAAATCACATTGCCAAAACAGTGACTGGTGAAAAAATAAATTTCGAGCGTGAAATAATTACCTACATTACTTTTAACAGAACAACGAAAAAAGTAAAAATGTACATATAAAAAAACACAAATAATTTATTTGTCGTAGACTTAATGCAGCTATTCAAACTATAGGGGATTATCAACCAATATTTTTAGCCAGATGAAAATAAATCTGACGACCGGGTCAGAAAAAACGAAAAAGAGATTTGTTTTAACCATTAGAAATCGTATGAAATGTACTCAAAATAAATTGTCTACAGAAAGTCAATCACATAAGGATAGAAAATGTTTGCTGAAAGCGAATACCAAACTGAAAGAAATTAAGCCAAATTCTTTGGATAAGCAATTGAAGGTTAAAGAGAGTGAATTCATGGTTCCAGAGCTGGAATCGCTAGAGTTACAACTCAAAGAGTTCTGAGAAGAGCTAAAGCTTATAAAAATTGATATGACTTGTCTTGAAATGGAATGTCGAAGCAAACAAAACATTTTTTTTCAAAAATTAAAGATATGCTTAAAAACCAGACACCTGGAATTAAAAAAAACTGGAGGATATCAGATCTGAATTTGATAGAGGCCATCAGTTATCTCATAAGAGACACGTACACCAAATTAAGGAACAACTATCGGACGACACCGACAGTACTACTCATAAAGAAGTTACGGTTACCAGATACAACACTTTCGACATACAGCTATCTCAAGGAACCTCAGAATAGTGTCAATCCAAAAAGGAAACGATACTAGACTTCTGAGGAGGTAAGGCTTTGGAGGGCTGTTATGGTGCCGTACCTATAGCGAAACTTTTGACTATTCCATTCTCAATAAATACTGAAAACATAGGCTCTCAATGTTGTTCAAACCCTAGTCAATACTGGCAGTCAGGACTGACGTTCCACCACCCTTGTTTCTTTATTGTATTCTATTTTCTCCAATATACTTGTTTTGGCCAATCCTCGTGTTCAATCGGGACCCTA
The DNA here is from genome assembly GCA_963556195.1 of Sepiola atlantica. Lineage (NCBI taxonomy): Eukaryota > Metazoa > Mollusca > Cephalopoda > Sepiida > Sepiolidae > Sepiola > Sepiola atlantica. Next base: position 38,421,730 of record OY744538.1, on the reverse strand, counting down.
AACAGGGCCACAGCAATTATATATCGAGCTTAACCAAATGATATTTATATTCTTCATATTCTTCTTGTTTTTACATTCTTTTGTTGTGTACGTCATTTAATTAATTATATTTTTTCATTATTTGAGTTGTTACTAAGTCTACATGCAATAAAACCAATGAACATTTTTGGTGGGTGGTTATATTTGTTAGTGTATGCGTATTGAGTAACCGCTTTCTTTCATGTATGGCTCATATGTATTCTTATATATATTGTAAGTGATACCTAGAAAGTGTGTTTATTTTATATTTGCAACTCCTTCAACCATTACGCCTAATTCTATCATTTCCTTACAGATAAATTATCTGATGTTTTCACCTTCCACCTTGCTTGACTTATTTATCAATGCGAAACTATCATCTCTATATAAACCAATGTCACTATTTGCAAATATACTTGTCAAAGTGTACAGAATATATAAACCTAAAAGGCATGAAACCTCGGTGGGTGCTGAAGACCCCATCGGGATATCTAATCAGTACGACATAGCAGTTTTATCCACTGATTTTCATATTGATCATTACTAAAGTTCTACGCGCCATACTGATAGGAACTCTTCTTTACAAAATTATGCACAGATCTCTGCACACTCTAGAAGATTGTTGAAAAGTTCCTCAAAAACTAGTGGAGTCTAAGGGCGGTTTCATCGCATAAGCTTTATTCAGCAAACTATCCTCTAAGTGATCCACTTTCAATATTTGAAATACACTAATTATTGGTCACGATATCACGTTTTTTCGTTCCTTTACAAAAAGTGTCAAATTTGTTTGATAATCGTTTCTACGTTTTCAGTGCAACTCTAACTAAGTTTGAAATTATTTATATTAAATATTATGTATCAGATTATAAGAAATTACAGTTTTTCGTTCTCGATACTTTAGAACCATGCGATTGTCTGGTAGTGTTAACCCATTGATTCAATATCTATTGATTTTTATCAAAAGCTATTACTGCTACAAAACGCTATCTGAAATAGTATTTATACAACATCTGTTGCCTTGATCGATTCTGTTTTAGAATTAAATCAAGATGACTGTTTTCGAGAGGTTGATTTTTTGTAACTACTAGAAGAATAATAGACCCAGAACGGATAACATTAATTCTCCGAACAAAACAGTTTTGCACCAATTATATGTCCTCTAACGAAGATTAAAATTAAAATATAATGCTACTAAACGTTATGCCTACAATCTTTATTCCAATTTAGATCAAAATCGATTACATCATTTGGATTATAGAAAATTCCAAATTCAAGGCTTAAGCTTAAGGACTCTTAAGACGAAATTGAAATAAAAGGAATATTGATTAATTGGTCTGTAGCGACTATGGATCAAATTAAATGCAAATCTGAAATATTTGAACATTCATATGTAAGGTTGTGCTTATATTACGCTCCCTAAATATCCTTTAAAATACTCCGAAAATATTGAAAGTTGGTGAATATTTATTAATTGATGTTTAATATCCATTGTTAAAATTTCACAAAAATCCGAGGTATGTGAATGTAATCCCCTTTTGCATAACACTAAATTAAACTAAATATAGTCTACATTACGCACTTTATCGCATAGCAGCTGTGTTCTAGTGAGGAGTGAATTCTATGAATTATAAATATATAAACGTATAAACATACCTAACATTTTTTTTAACTGAGTTCACTTCAAACAAGGCAAGTTGCCACTTTAGACGTAAGGGGCTACTGAGAATTATGGTGAAAGTAAAGGGGATCATTCTAAATTAGGCGTTGTGCAGCGAGATGTTTGTTCACATTAGTTTTACATTTCTGCATGTCGGTACAGTCGGGGAAACAGAGAGCAGGGAGAAACTTCCAAAGGCCGGCAGCATGAGGAAATAAGCTATTGGAGTAGAAGGCTCTCCAGCATCTGGAGACCTCGACAGTGAATATATGGGATTTAGCTGATTGTCAGGTTAGTTGAGTGCAGCAAGTTCATCACGGCACATTCTATTGAAGTACTTGTAAAACAAGCACAAGGATGCAACATTGCGGCGATGGGGCAGGTGCTGGAGCTTGGTTAATAGTGAGTGACCTATTAGATTTGCGACTCTTTTTTTAACATTGTCTAAGAGGGAGATACTAGTGGATGATGCAGCAACCCAGATGTGACAACAATACTCCATGCATGGGCAAGCGGTGGCCATGTAGAGATATAGGATTCTGGCAGCTGTGAGAATTTTTCTAGTATGGTAGAGGGAGCCCACCTTCTTTGCAGCAGCTTTGGCAATGTCTTTTATGTATTGTTCCAATTCATGTTACCTGTGAATGTTAGGCTGAGAAGTTTGAACGTTGGACTCTCATGTAGGGTGTTATTTTCCGTGCCAGTCGATGGTTGAAGAGATTTCTCGTAGTTGCTGAAGGCAAGGAGCGTTGTCTTGGCAGAATAAATGTTACCATCTATCTATGACCCCATTCCACTACAGATATCACTTTCTAAGGAGTCAGTCATTGCTTCGGATATGACGAGAGTAGAGCGTAGTGTCGTCAGCAATAATACCCATCTCAGACACAATGTCATCATGAAGATCATTTATGAAAATCAGGAACAATAAAGTTCCAGGGATCGATCCCTAGGTCACACCTGCATTTATGTCATGTTGTTTGGATGAACGGCCATCGAGGGCAACTTGGATCTTTCTGTTGGATAGGAAGGACATAATTATGTTAAATATTCGTTCTGTAATACTATATGAATTAATTTTATGAGAATACCTTTATACCAGACCTTGTCAAAGGCTTTGGATATATCAAGTGCTACCGCCCTAGCTTCACCTGCCGTGTCCAGTGTATATATATATATATATATATATATATATATATATATATATATATATATATATATATAAAGATATATATGAAGTCTGAAGTGTGTGTTTTTAATATTTGTTAGGATTTACAGATTGAGAAGGATCTCATTTTATCAAATGAACAAATAATATGTTCTTAAGGTTTATAGATGCGTCTACGTCGAACACTATATTAAAAAAGGGGAATTCTCTTTGTTATTCAAACACATAATTTCACGTAAAATCGTGATAAAATGACTAGAATAAGATTTGTTAATAGTTTTTAAAAATACGAATGCAACAATACGGAAAAGGGACAAACATTTTTAAATGTATCTGAAGTGTTTCATTTTTGGGAGCAAACCTACTGTTTTTTTGTTTTGTTTTTTATTAGATAAACGGACTGTTCAAAGTATTAAAAAAATTGCATTAACATCTACAATTTACATTAATTCATGTTTTTTACGAGTTTTTTGAATTTTTGAATTTTTAAAATATGAAGTAATTCGTCATTTGAGCCGGGAAACACGACCGGCAGAAAAAAAAGAATGATCAGGTGTGACAATGGAAAGAATCATAACGAAAAATTGATTTGATCTTAAATTCGTGTGCTACGCCATCCACCGATCACAAAAGCGTCTGTAACAATGGTTCTGGCATATTGAAGGCACCTAATCTTTTAAAGTAACACACACACACACACACACACACACACACACACACATATATATATATATATATAAGAGAGAGAGAGAGAGAGAGTGAGAGATGGGAGAAAGAGAGAGACGGAGAGACAGAGAGAGAGAGAGAGAGTGAGAGAGAGAGAATTATCACACGTTAGTTGAAAAAAAACAATAAAGTTCTCAATCGTACGTTCTAAAAGGGAGAGCTAATAAAAATTATTTTATTTAAAAAAGTATATATTATAATGTATCTTAAGGTGTAAACCCTACAGATAGTGCAATGTATACTTTTTAAATGAAATGCTTCATAAATATATATATATATATATATATATATATATATATATATATATATATATATATATATATATACATAATCCAGGTAAAACATCCACAGGGTAGTAATCCAAAGAATTTCAACCGTGCTCAATATCGATGTTATCAAGCAACAGCTATTATGAACTGAGATCTCATCAGTCAGAGTTAGATCTTAATCTTAGATCTTAACCTTAGATAATATTTGGATTTTAACTCTCCCTGATGAGATCTCAGTTTATAATAGCTGTTGATCGATAACATGCCAGTGTCGCAGATTATATATATATATATATATATATATATATATATATATATATATATATATATATATACGAGTAGAATCCCCATCATAGAACCGGTATTAGTATTAGTTTTCAAATTTTAATATATTTTTTTTTTACTTTGGTGGTGAAAGTATGGTACGGTTTCAGTTACACCCCCAAAATGATAAAGTTTACAAGAAAATAATGTGGCCATGTTGTTCACACTGAATACATATTCCATTATTCATAATGATCAGTTGAATAGTTTCGGATTTTACCAAGCACATGCATATTATCGACGCTCATGCGCACGCAATAAAACATATAAAAACGTATTACTTAATATGATTAAAAATTTGATGTTGAGCAATTATTTTCTCTATTAATTCTTTTGTATGTAACTTTTAAAAAGGTTTTGAGAGTTTGATGCGAGTTTTGATAAGCGCACTGCCTTCTTCTCATAATCGTAAAGTTGATAAAAAAATGATGTGCCTACGTAACTCACCCGGTTGCCGAGAGTATATCCCCCAAAATTCATGATGATCAGTTCATTAATTAAAGTGTTTATCGTGTACAACGAAATATTTTACTTAACTTTATATATATGCACTCCAACATGTTGAAATTTACAAGACAAATGATGTGCCCATGTTACTCACCGTGTTGCCTAGAATATATATTCTAAAATTACTAATGATCAGTTCAATAGATTAGGAGATTATCCAGTGTGTATATATATATATATATATATATATATATATATATATATATATATATATATATATATATATATATTCATTTCTCATATATATATATATATATATATATATATATATATATATTCATTTCCACTATATATATATATATATATATATATATATATTCATTTCTCATATATATATATATATATATATATATATATATATATATATATATATATATATATATATATATATATATACAAGTGTGTGTGCTAGAACTTTTCACTCCAAATGGTACATAATAATGCGCAATGTAGAAAATATGCATAAATAGAACTCTGCGTAATAGTTACATGAAGCCTATCATTTAATTAAAACAGAAAAAACAGAATATTTTTGAATAGAAAAGTGTTTTTTTTTAATCAATTGAAGTACAACAAATAACTCTACTTTAAATGTATTCATATATTATATTATATCATATTATATTATATTATATAATACACACACACACATATATATATATATATATATATATATATATATATGTTTATATTAGAAGAATCCGCCTTCCAAGACGAGCACACTTCGTTACTCGAGCAGACGCGTTTTGCACCACTTTTATATACCCTTGCGGAGATTAAAATTAAGATATAAGGATACTAAACCCAATGTTTAGAATCATGACTCTAAACTTGTTCAAAATTGATTACATAATTTTGATTGGAAAAATGTCTAAAATTTGAAACTTAAGCTTAAATGATCTTAAGAAGAAACTGAAATTCAGAGAATCATGCTTAATGGCTATGGATCAAATTTAATGCATATCTGAAATATTTGAATTTTCAAATGGGAGGTTGTTCCCATTTTATGTTTAATTAAACATTTTTAAATATTCAAAGAAACTGAAATATGGGGAATATTTGTTTGTAACTATGATCAAAATAAAAAAAAGTATATCTGAATTTACACGCATGACGTCTGCCGCAATTGTTATTCCGTTTGTATAAAACTAAATTAAACTAAATATAGCCCACATTTGAACCCTTTACGCTTAGAAGCGATATACCAAACTTTATAATGATCTGTTTATTAGTGTACGAGGGAATCCTATATATACAAACATAAAAAACATATCAATATACCTAACATACATATATATATATATATATAGCTGACTATGACTGGGCTCTAACCTCGGTCACAATGGTTGTGACCGAGGGCACTTACAGTTATGCTAAGAGCCCCGTCTGAAATTATGAGACAATTAATCGTTTATAAAGTTATTTTTTGTTGTTACTGCTTTTTAAACTATCATTAACTAATGGTATATTTCGCGATACACACACATATATATATATATATATATATATATATATATATATATATATATGTGTGTGTGTGTGTGTGTGTGTGTGTGTGTTGGTGTGTGTGTGTTTGGCTTACACCCTGTGTGCCCTCTTCAGAGACAAGTTTTCAATGGATTGATTGGAAGTGGCATGACGTAGTGTGTACAAGCGCAGATTGCAGGATCAGCAGTTATATCTGGGCAACTGCATTATTTTTACCACTTCATATTCTTGCGAATGTAACCTCTCTCCAGCTACGGATTAAATAGTAGGGTAAACCAGATTCTCAAGTCTTGGTTATGCAACTGGTCTACGAGAAAATAAACTCCCAAATAGCACCAGTCTGTCTGTGCTTCACCCGGCATAGATTCTGTCCGTCCTGGACTTCTTATCACTGGATTCAAGCAATACCGTCTCAGATGAGATGCGGTAGGAGATTACACAACCCTTACTACAGACTCCTTGAGCAAGGGTCCTTACGAGGAGGAGTAATGTCATTATTCGTGACTGAAACGAAATGTTTGTTTCTGTATAGACATGCGTGTGCGGTACCCTAACATAAAATCGGTATTAATCAGCCTTTATATATCACGAAAAACCATTCTATATTCTGCTGACTATATATATATATATATATATATATATATATATATATATATATATATATATATATATATATATATATATATATATATATATATATATATATATATATATATATATATATATATATATATATACATGTGTGTGTGTGTATGTATGTATGCATCTATGTATCTATGTATGTATGTAAGACACTCCTCTCTCCCAACCCGTCCGCAAAAAGAAAAAAAAAACTAAGAACACTGTGAAGCGAAAATAAGCTGAGCAAGTTAATTCGATTCAAGATATGTGAATTATTTAGTTGCCAAGTCAGATGGTACCAACTCTGACGCCGGGCGGCGCTGTGGTATTAAGAACAGAAACAAATGGGTCAGGCCGTTAGGATGGAACACAACAACAAATAAAGAAGAAAAAAAGGCGAAAAAAAATGAAAGAAAAAAAGAAAAAAGAATCCTGCAGATCATATGTAGGTCATCTCTTTATTATAAAAGTCAACAAAGTAGGCCATCCGGTTTGGTGTGAATGTAGACATTTGGGTCATGGAGATATACGTATACGATGGCGTGGGTTAAATACTTTATTCGTCAACTAACATTCCAATTTAGTTAGTCACTTTATTATTTCCTGCTTTAAAATCTATGAAGGCAAGCGCATATATATATATATATATATATATATATATATATATATATATAAATCTCTCTCTCTTTTTATATATATATATATATATATATATATATATATAGAGAGAGAGAGAGAGAGAGAGAGAGACAGACAGAGACAGAGACAGAGAGATAGAGAGATATTTTTTAATTAATTAATTCATAAATACTATTTTTGTATACAGATTTTTAAAAAGTGTCGATATGGCTGTGTGTCACGTGGTCGGCGTGGAAGGATATTTTGAAAAGTCACACAATTTGAAGCGTTGGGTTGATGGAAATAATAAAGATATTTTCTTTCATAAAATATTTAGAAAACCTTGCACAACGCAGATTATTTGTTTTTAAAATAAATTATTTATTCATCTCAAAAACTTTTTTTTTTATTAACTTGAGTACTTTCGGTAAATCTACCATCTTCAGAAGAATATTTCTTCTTTTTCTTTTTTTTCTTTTTTCTCTTGGTTGAGACATTCTCGTGGCCAAGTTTCTGCGTGGTGCGCTCTCATTAGATATTTAAATCCATTTGAAGAAATGTTTTCCGATTTGAATGAGTGGGTTTTCATTTGAAACAATACTCTTTACTCTTTCAAATCGAAAGACATTTCTTTAAATAAATGTACATATCTGATGAGAGCGCACCACGCTCGAAACGCGTTATAAAATTATAAAATTTTAAAATTATGAAATGATAAAATAACAAAATACTAAATAAATGTTGAGAAAAAACTGTTTGCAACCGTTGGTAGCTTTACTCCCTTACATATATACTTTTCTCTCATTGGAACATAACTGATACTGCACTACCCTCTTTTTCATATATATATATATATATATATATATATATATATATATATATATATATTAGAAAAATACCCGTTCCCGGAAAGGTTAAATTAAGTATCCGTGCATAGAGCTTTGCAAGACTTTTATGACCCCTTACATAGATTAAAATCAATATATTATGCTACTAAACCTCATGTCTAGAATCCTTTTTCCACTTTTGATAAAAAATCATGACACTATTTTGACTCAAGAAAAGTTTAAGAGATTTTGAGAAGTAATTGAACTTCAGGGAATCTTGCTTTATTGGTGGCTGGTAATTTTTGCTTTATTAATGTATATTACTTTTATTCATCCCAAAGAAGGCGTATTTCCACTGAGACGTATGTTGCTACTGTAAATAATAGGCCAGATTTATAGGTGATATCATGAGTGGGGAGTTGTGTAGAGAGTTTTTATTTACCACATTACATTTAAATTTCGTCATCTGAGGACTTCTATAGTGAAGGGATTATATTTTGCTTCTTTTTTGCGTTGATCTGGAGTATTTACGTTAGGAGGAGGGTACAAGTAAAGTAAGTTCGTCGGAGCACATTCCGTGGTAGTACCTGTAAAACAATCACAGGGGTGCTACTTTGCGGCGAAGGGACACGGGCTTAAGCTTGATAGACAGGACTGAACCTATTACGTTTGAAACTCTTTTTGTGCCCTGTTCAAGAGGAAGAGACGAATAGTTGATGCACTTGACTAAATGTTGAACCAATACGTCATACATGAGCGAATAGCGGCTTTATAGTGATACATGGTATCATGGCCGGTGTGAAATTTTTCTAATCCGGTAGAGGGAGATCACCTTTTTTGAAGCAGACTTTGCAGTATCTTCTATGCATTTATTTCAATTCATTTTTTCTGTGAATCTTAGACCGAGGAGTTTAAACGTTGGACTCTCGGGTGGTTGAACAAGTTTCTTGTAATTATTAAATAAAAGGAGCCTGGTCTTGGTTGCCTTAAATGTAACAATCATTATTTTTATCCCCATTCATTTTCTAATAATTACCTTGGATATGTGTGCGTATGATTAGCCCCCATATCGAGGATAGAGCGTGGTGTCTTCAGCAAATATACTCATCTCGGATGCGGTTGCATCAAGGAAGTCGTTTATGAAAATCAGGAATAATAAAGGTCCAAGTATCGATTCCTGGTGCACAGTCGCATTGATGTTGTTTGATATACGGCCATCAGGAACGACATTGATCTTTCTTTTAGTTAAGAAAGATCTGATTATACTAAATATTCGTCCAGTAATACCATACGAATTACTTTTCTTAATTTATTTGCATTATTCAGTGTATAGTATATGCGTCCAGAGATGATCGTTAGGATATCCGCAGTAGAACGGTATTGCTTAAATCTATTTTGTTAATCAGAAAGAAATTTAGCTTTTTCGAGGTGATAAAGTATCCTTGCATTGATTAATGTGTCAGATTTTTTAGCGAAGAGCGGGAGGAGACATATGAGGCGATAATTTTGCGGGTCAAACTATGGATAAAAATCTATGCAAATCTGAAAGACTTGCATTTTCAAAGGGGAGGTTGTGCCCATATTGTGGCCCCTAAAAACCCTTTAAACGAAACTGAAATTTTAGGGAATATTCAATAATAAATTTCTAATATATATGATTAAAATTTCACAAAAATCTGAGGTATCTGAGTTCTCACCAAGGGCTTCTAACCCCTTTTTGCCTATTTTGCATAAAACTAAATGAAACTAAATATAGGCCATATTACCCAGTCTTCTACCTCACATCTATGTTCCAAAATTAATAATCATCAGATTAGTTTAGTAGTTAATTATATACATAGAAATATATAAACATAGACACATACCTAACTATACATCTATGTGATAATTCGTTCATATAGTTAAAGCGATTCTTATGAGAATAAATTTGCAAAGCGAAATAAAGCTCAATATTGAATAGTTAAATCTGTAAATAGTCACCTCAAAAATTTATTTTGCTCCGAAAGTGAAATTAAATTTCAGTATGTTATAATTCTACGTTCTCATTTTATATATATATATATATATATATATATATATATATATATATATATATATATATATATATATATATATATATATAACATCACTCAATAATTTCCCGAGAGACGGGTTACTTGTGTGCGCGAGGAACAGATGAAGGGATATATATATATATATATATATATATATATATGTATGTATAGTAATTCTATTGTTTTTGCTTCCTAGATGTGAATCCAGGGATTCGACAGTATCGTGTGCATGTACTGTCTCTCAAGTACGGTCCCAAGGTAATAGCTACAAGGATTCAAGAACTTCTTTGCCCAGAACATGTCCAAATTTTCGTCATAGCAAGCCTGGTCTAAATTGGACGAATAAGCAGGGGCACCGTTCTGTTGAAAGATCCATGGCTTCCCTGCAGTTACCTAAAAAAATCCATGTCGTCACAATATTCTTCATGCCATCTAGGTAGACATCTTTAGGTAAATGTTTATTCAATTTTACTTTGAATGGGCTTATGATAATACTAAATCATTTAAAAAATATTTTTACCTACGTACAACGTCGTTTCGAGCTTATATATATATATATATATATATATATATATATATATTCATATATATAAGCTCGAAACGACGTTGTACGTATATATATATATATATATATATATAAATGAATGAATGCGAATGTTTTTTCCATCTATCCTGACTACATTAACATCAAAACACGTTATGATTATTTAATTCTAATGATATAAGAGAATATTGAAATACCCTCTATATAGGCATCTTCTACTCACTCAAACAAATCTCGATATTGCTTATTTGCATAATTATTAAGTTTTAAGTTTTTAATAAATTAATATTCTGTAATATATCTTTCTAGTTTGTATTGTCAAATTTTCTTCTACATACGCAATCGTTTTATCGATAGTACTATTATTATAATTATAAATGAAATAAGATAAAAAGATTTTATTAAAAAAATGATAGCGTTTAGAAACTTATTTAGGATTTCATTTTGAAGGGAGATAAATTACGTCCAGCTTTAGTAAAGTGTCAAATATCGCTGAGATATCGAACAGATACTACACTTTGATCTTAGCCAAAAGGCTACGGAAACATAAAAAAAAATTGTGACAAGGCATTTTTAAATAAAAATAACAGACAAAAAATGATTAAATTGGAATATTTTTAAATGGGCGGTGTAGTGTAGTATCAGTTCTGTTGTCATAAGACTGTCCTCCCAGGAAGGAATTACTTCCTCCGTTTTTAAAGATGTGTAAGGGGAATACTCCCAGAATGAAAAATCTCCAAGACTCTATTTAGTCAGAATATCTTTTAAGGGGGGCAGTGTAGTATCGGTTTTGTTTTCATAAGATCGTCCACGCAAGAATAACTTCCTCTATTTTAGGTGGAGAGAAGTCGTGTGCGTTCATCATGATAGTATCGTCTGCCAGGGGGGGGGGTCAGTGTAGTATATGTTTGTTCACCATAATACTAGCTAAGGAAGAACGATAACTCAAGTTAATAAACATGTCTTTTTTAACTAGAAAATTATGAAAGTTATCCTTCATCTTTGTTTATAAAAATGGCGACTAAATTTTTCAGCCAATTTTCATTTAGGCGTTTCACGTGGACAATAAAACTTGCCATGTTTTTAATGTTATTTAAATAAATAAAATGCACAATTTTGTCCACCTATTCTAACTCTATTGACATTAAAACAGTTTATGCTTATTTAATTCTCTGTAGTATATTTTCATTCGTCATGATAATTCCTCCAAGGCATTACCTCCTCTTCGGTTGCAATATATCAAATAACACTACGATAATCACTATTTTTTACAAATTTCCTCTAAACTACTAGCATGTCAAATGAAAATTACTTCTTTGGTTTCTGTAACAAAGAATACAGCGTCAGTAATTACTGCCCGGATGCCAGGTAGTTTTTGCTTGGAATCCGCTTAACTGAAGACAGGAAGAATATTGTTTTCTTAATATGGCCAACCTTATTTGATCCCCCCTCCGAGGACAACAGACTTGGGTGGAATCATCGTCGTTGGATTTTTATACAGATTCTTCTCAATTTACCAATATTTCTGAACCCCACGCTATTTGGATTTCGTTATTGGTGACTTTCATGCCCGTTTGAACTTTAAAATTTTTTCAAAAACTCTTTCAAATTAAGAACTTTGACAGTCCTCATCTGTCAACTTATCAATCATTAATCTCCTCTTGTGATAAGATTTTAATCTTTGAAAAGTCTGGTTTAAGGAATGAAAGAGAAGAAAAATAAATGTTTTTATTAACTAAACTGCTCCTTGTTTTGAACAACTGAAGATATTGATTTGCTTCCATTTGCAGGTCTAATCAATTTTCATTGACTTACCATATATATATATATATATATATATATATATATTTATATATATATATATATATATATATATATATATATATATATATATATATATATATATATATATATATGTGTGTGTGTGTGTGTGTTTGTGTGTGTGTATGTGAGTAGGGTTAGTGAGAGATAATCTTAGCAGATTATTTAGAAAATTGAATAATAAAGACACAATAGTTATATATGTATTACAGAAGATCAGAACAACATCGGTACCGTCGGTTGCAAATCCAAACAAAGGGAGCTCTCTTTAGCCTCTGTTTTCGTCTCCCTTTGTTTAGATTTGAAATCGATGGTGCCGATGTTGTTTTTATCTTCTGTAAGATATATATATATATATATATATAGTAAGATATATATATATATATATATATATATATATATATATATATATACACACAATTATATATATATATATATATATATATATATATATATATATTAGACCTCTTCAAAATTGACCTTTTTCTTCAAACATATGGAAACTGCTATTATTCCCATTCTCCAAGGTCTAAATTAGCTAAATATACCAGTTATTGTGATCTTGGACCTTGGCTATGCCTGCCTCAAGAGCCATGTAATTTTATTGTTGACGTTTTTTCAAAAACGCTGCAAAATATGGGATATTATGTCCTTATTTTCATTGTAGCTTTCCAGAGGTTGATGCTATTTGTGTGTTCGGTGTCATGCGACTGCCTGCAATCAAAACTCCTGCACTGATGAGGGCAAAAAGCCCGAAACGATATCGTCTGTAGGTAAAAACGCTTTCATATTTAATAACAATTATTCGTAATTAAAAGTCTTCTTAAAGATGCAATAGTCTTGAAAGTAGAGCACCGTGAAATAGAGAAAAGTTTTTTTTGTCATTGTACGCAAGTTTTGCGCGAGTTCCACGTGAGCGTTGAACACTGTAGACAGCAATAACGCTTCCGATTGCCTCTCCGGGTAAGTGTATCGTAATTTCATTTACTATCTGTGCTGATTGCCGGTAGCCGTGTGGTCCTGAGAATTTGTCTCGTAATTCTTACCGGTAGGTCAAAAACACTTTAATACTTAATAACAAATATGTATATATATATATATATATATATATATATATATATATATATATATATATATATATATATATATAGTAAGCTATGAAAATATATTTATGGCAATTAAGCTACACAGAGGCTCCTGCTTTTCATCCCCGGGGGAATCTTCATACTAAAATTCATTTTAGCTGAAGATTCCCCAGGGGATGAAACGCGGGAGCCTCTGTGTAGCTTAATTGCCATAAATATATTTTCATAGCTTTTTACCTAGTTCTAATTACGTATCGAGCACTGTAAATACTGAAAATTGATGAATAAAAAATTATATCTCCTTATAAAATTTTATGTGGATACATGAAATACTAATATATATATATATATATATATTAGTAGTAAGTTTTTGAAAGGCTGTGGGCAATGCAATTCCGGGTAAGATGCAAGTTGAAAGGAAAGGAACAAAAACAATAAAAATAAATCGAATACGATATAAGACTTACTATTTATTTTTCCTTTTTTTCCTTTTATTTATTTATTTTTTTCTTTCTTACATAACAGCAAGAGTGTTTTAGCTGTTCGTGTGATGTCCGGGTGATTAAAAATCACTATTTGATATTTCGGGAAAAGACATCCCTTTTTCAAAAATAATTAGACCAGAAGAAGAATAATATTTTATTCTTCTCCGACTGTGTAGAGAATATATATATATATATATATATATATATATATATATGTATATGTGTATGTGTGTGTGAGTGTGTGTGTGTGTGTGTGTGTGGATAAAATGCACGATATATCATAAAATAAAACGCCGTTAAAAACAAGATGAGTCAAAAAGACAAATTTATAAAACAAATTCAAATACAGAAAAATCATCATGAGATTTTACCGGTTTCGTTCAAATCAACGAACGTCTTCAGAAAAGGTGAAGATTTTAAGTTTATTAGATAACGGAACAAACATAGGAAAAAGAAGAACGCACAAAGAGACATCATTGGCGCATGTTTCACAATTTGAAAAAAAAAGAATGATAATAAAGCGCGTGCGAAGAGACGTTTAAATGGGAAATAGGGAGTGAGAATTTAAAAAAGAAGAAGAAGAAAGAAAAGTAGTGGAAAGATATTTATGAAATATAGTAAAAAAGAAAAGTAAGTTAAACTGGAATCGCAGTGCCGCAATATATTGCATTGTTTCAGTGCGGTTTTGCTAGATGTTTGCTTAAGGAATAGTATTCGTGTCTAGGGTTTATGTTCGATGGTGATGAGAGAAGTATTATAGCGCGTTCGATGCATTTGCGACGTGGGAGAGAATATTCGGTCTTGAGGAGGGTTCAATTTTTAAAATCAAAATTGTGGCAAAAAGTGTTTCTGTGTATGACTACTGCGTTAGTGGGATTGTTTTGTTTAAAGCCCCGTTTGTGTTTGTAAATGCGGGATTTTATATTTCTGGCCGTTTCACCAATATAAAACATCGGACATGCGGCACATTTTATTTTGTAAATGCCGGCTAGGTAATCTTAGGAGGTAGTTGGAGACGGTGTTTGGTGTTGAATAAATCATTAATTGTTTTAAAGGTTGATATTACTATTTTTATGTCAAATTTGAATTGTTTTTGTAAGGAAATAGATTTGGGATTGTTGGGTAGAACTATGTAAGATTTATTTTTCTCAGTCATATCGGTGTTATTTGTGCTGGTTGTGTTATGAGGGAAGTTTTTGTGGTTTTAGCTTGTGTTTTTTTTGTTGTGGATATTAACGGTTTGCGTTTAGCGTTTTGGATAAACAAATTGAGGATATTTATTTACTCCTCTGCAGGAGTTAGGCACAAGGCCAGTTTTATCTTACTCCCACAAGTAAGATGTGACCACAGCTTGGATCGAGTAAGTGGGGTTAAAAGCCAGCGCTCGAGAGGTGAGCACTCTGGCCATTTAAAAATTGCCTGGGCAGCCCCGTCGGCATTCCCCGGTAGGGGCGCCTCAAGCAGTAAGCAATAAACTTACTCCTCCCCAAAGAGGGGGGGGCAAAGCCTGGGAGGGTGGACCTCATAGAACTGCACAGGACAAACCCACAGACTGGTGGAATCAAGTCCCGAAGGACAAGACGACATCCGTCTATAGGGGTGCAGTATCCATCGGAACAGATACTACACTTACTTCCTAGCATGTGCCAGGTAAGTATTAGTTTTCTTCATTGTGGAGGTAAGTGGGGCTGCAAATTCTAAGAGCTCTGAGAAACGAACCTATGATGATTCCAGATTGTATTCTGTTGTGGTCGGAGTAAAATGTATAAGATCATTTTTATTCGTAGGTGTTCTAAAGACAGAAGTGTAGACCGTTTGGTATGTTGTGTAGAGTGATATCAAGGAAGTTGATAATCACATCCTCAAATTCTGAAGACGTTCGTTGATCCGAACGAAATCGGTAAAATCTCTCGTTTCTTGATGATTTTTCCTGTATTTAAATGTGTTTTTTCTTGTTTGTCTTTTTCATCTCTCTCTCTCTCTCTCTCTCTCTCTCTCTATATATATATATATATATATATATATATATATATATATATATATATATATATATATATATATATATATATATATATTATTTGAAAACTGTATGTTACATATTTCAGAAAACGGACGGCGGTTTCATCCAAATGGGTTGACTTTTTACATTAAAAAAAAATCTTTAAGCCCAGTAGAATCGTCAGCGTTCTGAATGAGGTGAAACCACGATGAGAAATGGCGTTATCGATAAAAAAAAAAATGGTTCATTCCCGGAAAGTCTCTCTGGAAAAAATTCGTCGGGAATTGATTGAGTTTTATTTTATTTATTGTTTATAGTTTTTATTTTTTTCCTACTAAGTGTTTAATTTATTTATTCTGTTGAAGTTTGGCATTTTTATTTTTATTTAATTTAAGGTGTGGTTAGTAGATCGTAGCAGATAACGACGTCCTGGAAAGTAAGACTACAACGGGGGAGTTGAATACGTCGTTTAAAGGTTGCAATATTGACGTCTCTTTTTGATGGTGATACCAGGTTTAAATTCATGTATCGGATTTATTGTTTATTTTATTTCTAGTTTTGTGGTTTAAAATTTTCTTTTGTTAGTTGTGTTATTTGTATATTTATAATTGGTTGTTTCGTATTTTAAAGGATCACCTTGAACGAACCCCCCCCCACCGTAGAACTAACTTAAAATTGCCGTAAAACTAACTTAAAATTGCCGTAAACAAACGCGCTGTCGTAAAATGTCGTAAAAACTCCCATCCCCAACCAACCCAACTGAATCCCATAGGGTCTTTTGTCTTAGTCACCGACAAGCCCTCGCCCTTTGAACAATACAAACTGACCAGTCCCGTTTTTGTGTGCGTTAGTGATTCATTGCCTTTGCACCAACCTACCTCCTCCGACCCCCCCCTATCCCATGAACAATTTCCCATCACCGTTCGGGACTCCCCCCCCCCCCGTACGTTCATAGGATCACAGTATCACCTTTGTTTTAAGTTCTGAATCCTATGGATGAAACTTTTAGGCATTTGCCAATTAATCTTAAATTAACAGCTTAGGTGGGGTGTACTATAGAAGTTAATTAGGATACTATATCATTTCAGGTTTAATGCTATACTTTCAGGGGTATACATTAATTAGACGCAATTCTAGCGTTCAAACATGATGAAGCCCAAACTAAGAGATTTTATATAATTTATCAGTTTAACTAATTTACAATTGTTCATATTCAATTTTCTTTCAAGTAAGCAATTAGAAATTAATTCAGATTTGCTATGTTTGTTTGCTTTTTTTTCGAATGTTAGTTTGCTTTTTTTTTAATGATAAACTATTCTATGAGGTAGGTCTACGCGCAGATATAATTAATAACATAAACTTTGTCAAGAATAATGAGCTCAGTAGGAACACCGTATAACCACTTATGTAAGAAGAGAGATTTTGACTGACAAAAGCAGAGAAAACTAAAGTATTGTTTTTTACACTGTTTTGAGTTTTTTAAGCAAAAATAATGTTTTCTAAATGAGGGTACGTTCCTTAGGGCTAATACGGCTCATGCTTGCTTCGGAAGGGGTCCTTTACTTATTCTAAAAAAAAAATTAAAAAATCAATAAATAAAAAAGTTATGAATTTTTAAAAATAGGACCCTTATTTTTGCCCACCCTGTAGTTCAAAAGTGAATAATTTAGACACACTGCTAGCCCTTGATAACAAAACACAGATCACAGAGAAACAAAACCTGTCACTAGGTGGAAGGGCAAGTTTGTCACGCTGTTCAATGAATCATCGACTGTAGATCAGAATTGATCCAAGGATAATTTAACACCAGATGGATAATTGCTTAGAACTGTATGAAGTAAGCAAGGTTAGCTCCTTTTTGTGTAGATCGACATTACCCAGAATTTATAACGAAAGAGATAGGAGCACGATCTGGAACTTTACTCCATCATAGGAGAGGTCAAAGAAACTTGACAGTTCCTGCAAGTTAGAAAGATACAACCACATAAGAACTTGCGGCAATTACCACGGAATCCAACTCTTGTCTATAGATAAAGTGTTCGCCCGAATAATGATTGAGAGATTTTCGATTCGAGCAGAAAATAACCAACTCGAGACACAGTGTAAAATCTGTCAAAATTGAAGAACCACAAATCTGATCTCTCTGAGAATAGTATTAGAACAGAATATGCCCCTATAGATGATCTTCATCGACTTCACAAATAACTTCGACACCATGAACAGAAAAATACTGGTGCATCCTACGGAATATAGGGTACTCGTAGACTCATATCTACCTTGTATGCAAGAAGGAGGGTAACCGCCAAACTTAAGGGAGACCTCTACACAATATTCACGGTTAAAAACGGAGCAAAACAAGGTTGTGTCCTTGCACTCACACTGTTCTCAATTTTTATCTCTATGGTCTTATCTGACACCACCAAAAAGATACAGATTCAGAGTCAACCGGGAGCTGACTTGGTCAATATCAGACATGTTTGATCTACCAGAAAGACCATGTGTGTCCTGGTACACAATGTCATGTTCATTTAAGATACTGCTTTCGTTGCACACAAACCTAACCTGAACCCTAACGCTAACCCTAACACAACGATCAGGATGACCAGGACATTTGCTCGCTATTCTGGAACACTTAAAGGCGTTTAAGCTAAACCCGAAGTTGTATTTAATTACCAAATTGTAGCTCAGGTAAACACCTAAAATAAAAACTAGGCTGCACGGCCACCAATAATAACAGAACATGTTCTAGGAATAAATAACATATCATTTCAAGGCTTTCAGCAGATTAAAGAAGCCAGATTAATTTAACAAGGACTCTACTATAAAACTGTTTTTTTAATGGAAATTGCTCCAGACAAGGCATGAAGCTACTTGATATAAGGAGCTAAAAAAACAAAAAAACTAGCCAACGATAAGTACTAGATAGATAGATGCCGACCTAAAAAACAGCAAGTTTTTCCCCTTTGTCAGAAACATCGCTCATAGACTCGTAAGATAGAAGGACAAAACAAGGGAAGCAAGAGTTACGAGAGTGCCGAAGGTAAACCCAAGGTCCACTTTCTGCTCTCCTGAAATTGCGCAGTTTATCCTGCAATAGTTTTCTGCACTCTCATTTATGGTGCAGAAACTTGGACGGTATACCGAGCAGAAGCTAAAAGGTCACACGTCTATATCAGGCGACACTTGCGCTAAATGCTGAATGTCAAGTAGTGGCAGCATGTCTCCAATAAATCCATTCTAGATAGGACAAAAATCCCCGACAATTATTACATACTTGCTCAAAGTAACCTAAAATGGGTCGGCCACTTCAACAGACTTGAGGACAATAGACTACCCAAGCAGTTCGTGTACTTACAACTTAAAGATAGGTAACGTAGACCAAATACATCAGTAGACCAAGATTCAGGCATGAGGATATCATCAAACACAATATGAGTGACGTTAACATCCACCTAGACAGAGGGCAATACGTATTCAGCCACCGAAAAAAAAGAAGGTCGAAGGTTACATTGGCCGAAACGTTGAAGCCATAACATCAAAGATGAGAACAGTAGTCCGAATAATCCAAATAATATATATATATATATATATATATATATATATATATATATATATATATATATAGGAAATGAAAAAGGAAAAACCAAAATATGTTCTTTATATATATAATATAATATATAATAGTATATATAATATATATATATATATATATAATATATAATAATATATAATATAATATATAATATATAGTATATAATAATATATATAATATATGATAATATATAGCTTAATATATGATATATTATATATATACATAATATATAATAATATATATATAATATATAATATATAATAATATATAATATATAATATAATATCATATATAATAATATATATAATATCATATATATATATATATATATATATATATGGGAAATGAAAAAAGAAAAACCAAAAGATGTTTGTTTTAATGTATTCATCAACGTTTCGTCTTTATTTGTAAGACTTCCTCAGGATGATAATTTTAAGAAAAATGTCATGCAATTACATAGAAATATTGGGTTGACATGATGGGTTGATGAGAGGAAGTAGTAGCCACTACTGGGAGCGCAAGACCAATGTCCGGGCTGAGGGAAGTCGGTGGCAGAGAGTGAAATGAATGTGGATTACTCTCATCTTGCCTTTCTCCTATATATATATATATATATATATATATATATATATATATATATATATATATATATATATATATATATATATATATATATATATATTAAAGTGTTTTTTACCTACAGAAGATGTCGTTTCGGTTTTCCTACCCTTATCAGTGAAGAAGTGGCGGTTGCAGGCAGTCGCATGGGCTCGAACGCAATTCGTAGATTAAGTCTAAAATCAAGTGTCTGACGCCTATGCCCACACAGGGCAAGCGTCTTGTTATCGATAGTGTTCGACGCTCCAGATGACAACAATCTCTTTAATTCCAAACAGGGTTCTACTATTAAATAATCCTCATAAATAATCACATTTTTTTCATTCCCCCTCTCCCCACTCTCTCTCGCTCTCTCTCTCTTTCACTCTCTATCTCTCTCTCTCTCTCTCTCTCTATATATATATATATATATATATATTTATATATATATATATATATATATATATATATATATATATATATATATATATATATGAAATTAAAAATGGAAAAGCGGAAGACCTTTTCGCTCAACGTTTCGCCCGAATTTCACGTGGGCTTTGTCAAGAGCGGACGAAGAATACAAAAATGACAAAAGACGAGAAAGTCTGTAAATTATGGGGAATATATATAGTGGTTGGGTTCATGTTGAGATAAAGGGTATGCAAATAAAAAAAAATTAAATTAAATTAAAAAAATAGAAATAAATATATATATATATGCACATAAATGTGATCGAAACATATATATAACACATATACATACATAAATATCAAATATACATAGAAGTAGCATTGGAAAAGAAGAGGAGAAAATAAAGAGCAGAAAGGGGTCCAAAGGATATTTAATTTAAAGCTCAGGGAATCATCCGGTGTCTAGAATTATCTTGTTTTCACTAATGATTGCTTTTGATAGGTTGGGGGAGATATTGTAGAAGCCCATTCTTTGTTTAATTTTATTTGTGGAAAGGGCTATGAGGGCAGATTCATTTATTCGACGTGTTGACTTGTTGTGTATTATTTTGATTAAAGTGGATTTCTCAAAGTCAAAGTAATGACCATATTCCATAGTATGAGCACATAAGGCGTTAAGTGTGTTGTTAGTTTTAATCGCTCTTTTATGCTCATAAATCCGCTTGTCCAGATTACGCTGCGTCTCTCCAATGTAGATCTTATTACAGTCTAGACAAGGAATGGAGTATATGCCAGCTTTGACATTGGGTGTCGTGTTCAGTTTAGGTGTTTTGATTAAATTTATAATACTTGCAGAAGTTATTTGGGATATGTTTATGCCTAGTTTATTAAGTTCTGTGTAAATCGGGTTATTGTTGGAATTGGTTGGTAAAGCTATATATCTATTTATTATAGGGCTGGTGGATAAGTTTTTCTGTTTGGAATTAGAGTAAATCTGTAGAGCTTTTCTTTTAGAATTTTGTATAAAATACTTTGGGTACTGTAATGTATTGAGAGAGTGTTCAATGTATTTAAATTCGTCATCTAAATATTCATTGCTGCATATCCTAAGTGCTCTTAGGTAAAAACCAATTATGATGCCAGATTTTATTTTATTATTGTGGTGCGAATAAAAATGAACATAATCGTTCTTATTGGTTTGTTTACGGTAGACTTTATAAGATAAATTATTATTTTTATTTATTAGTAGAATATCAAGAAAAGGAATGGAGTTATCCGTTTCTTTTTCGAAAGTAAATTTAATGGTCGGTTCTATTTTGTTCAATTTGTTAGTAATACTTTCTATTTTAGTGGTTTTCGGGAGGAAAATTAGGATATCATCTATGTATCTATAGTAAGATACATTTTTAGGTAGTCTGTATTTTATTGGTCCGTTCTCAAGAAATTCCAAAAATAAACAGGATAGGACACCACTGAGGGGATTCCCCATAGGTAGGCCAAATTTCTGTTTATAAAAGAAATTGTTGAAAGTAAAATAGGTCATATTAGTGCATAAATTTATAATATTAATTATGTTATTTACTGGAAAGGGTAAGTTGATATTTATTTTGTCGAGATGTTTTTTGAGTAAATTAAGGCATTTATTGGTGGGGACATTTGTGTATAATGATTCTATGTCAAGGCTATTCATAGTTTTATTAGTTAGGTTAAGATTTTTTAATTTATTAAGTAGATCTCCGGAATTTTTTAGGTGAGATGGACTAATCGTACCTAGTAATGGGGTTAGTATTTTTGTAATGGCACGTGCAATTATATATATTCCCTTCGACTCGGACTTTACTAAGGGTTTTATCCAGGGAATCATCTCTACTACAACCACTCAATCCATGGACTCAATTCTCCCCCATAGATATCTAAAATCATTACACAACCTTGCTAACAATGATAACATCATCATCTCACCCGCAGACAAGGGTGGTGGCGTTGTTATCATGGATAAATCTAAATACATCGAAAAGATGTCCGAATTAGTTGCTTATAGGATTTGTTGAACTTATCTATTTCTTTGTATATAAAGGTGGAATTAGTTTCTTCGTAAATGTCTTGATTATATAAGAGTTCGGACATCTTTTCGATGTATTTAGATTTATCCATGATAACAACGCCACCACCCTTGTCTGCGGGTGAGATGATGATGTTATCATTGTTAGCAAGGTTGTGTAATGATTTTAGATATCTATGGGGGAGAATTGAGTCCATGGATTGAGTGGTTGTAATAGAGATGATTCCCTGGATAAAACCCTTAGTAAAGTCCGAGTCCTCGTGTTTGTAATTTCGGGAGACCATGTTGGTTGTTATTTTGGGGTAAATTCCAGTGGCGAATTTGAGTCCAAAACTTAAGACTTCCATCTCAGTATTGGAGAGTATGGTGTCGGAGAGGTTTTGGATAAGTTCAGGGCATCCAATGGATCTCCATCTGCTGTCGGAAATTAGAATGCCTAGTTTTTTGTTTAATCTATTGTTGTGGTTAATATTGAAAGATTTGATCCGGTGTGTAATATTTAGAAGTGTCCTTTTTGAAAGAGAATGGTTTTTATGTAGGTCACGTGCAATGGTTTTAGCCAAATTACGTAAATTTGTGGATGTGTGTTTAAGGAGAAGTGCTGAAGAACGTAGGTACTCATCAATGTGTTTAGGAAAGATGTGATGAGAGTGCTGAAAAGATTTTGTGGTGCTTTTGGGGATGACCTTCTCGTTAATGCAATTTTGCAAAAAAGAACTCCTGTTGTTATGGGAGTGGGCTGCGAATAAGATGTTGGTATATCTGCGCAGTTTCTTCTGATAAGTATAGTCTTCCATTCCGACAATATGAGTATATGAAAGGATAAAAATAATCCGACGGTATGAAATTAAAAATGGAAAAGCGGAAGACCTTTTCGCTCAACGTTTCGCCCGAATTTCACGTGGGCTTTGTCAAGAGCGGACGAAGAATACAAAAATGACAAAAGACGAGAAAGTCTGTAAATTATGGGGAATATATATAATTGCACGTGCCATTACAAAAATACTAACCCCATTACTAGGTACGATTAGTCCATCTCACCTAAAAAATTCCGGAGATCTACTTAATAAATTAAAAAATCTTAACCTAACTAATAAAACTATGAATAGCCTTGACATAGAATCATTATACACAAATGTCCCCACCAATAAATGCCTTAATTTACTCAAAAAACATCTCGACAAAATAAATATCAACTTACCCTTTCCAGTAAATAACATAATTAATATTATAAATTTATGCACTAATATGACCTATTTTACTTTCAACAATTTCTTTTATAAACAGAAATTTGGCCTACCTATGGGGAATCCCCTCAGTGGTGTCCTATCCTGTTTATTTTTGGAATTTCTTGAGAACGGACCAATAAAATACAGACTACCTAAAAATGTATCTTACTATAGATACATAGATGATATCCTAATTTTCCTCCCGAAAACCACTAAAATAGAAAGTATTACTAACAAATTGAACAAAATAGAACCGACCATTAAATTTACTTTCGAAAAAGAAACGGATAACTCCATTCCTTTTCTTGATATTCTACTAATAAATAAAAATAATAATTTATCTTATAAAGTCTACCGTAAACAAACCAATAAGAACGATTATGTTCATTTTTATTCGCACCACAATAATAAAATAAAATCTGGCATCATAATTGGTTTTTACCTAAGAGCACTTAGGATATGCAGCAATGAATATTTAGATGACGAATTTAAATACATTGAACACTCTCTCAATACATTACAGTACCCAAAGTATTTTATACAAAATTCTAAAAGAAAAGCTCTACAGATTTACTCTAATTCCAAACAGAAAAACTTATCCACCAGCCCTATAATAAATAGATATATAGCTTTACCAACCAATTCCAACAATAACCCGATTTACACAGAACTTAATAAACTAGGCATAAACATATCCCAAATAACTTCTGCAAGTATTATAAATTTAATCAAAACACCTAAACTGAACACGACACCCAATGTCAAAGCTGGCATATACTCCATTCCTTGTCTAGACTGTAATAAGATCTACATTGGAGAGACGCAGCGTAATCTGGACAAGCGGATTTATGAGCATAAAAGAGCGATTAAAACTAACAACACACTTAACGCCTTATGTGCTCATACTATGGAATATGGTCATTACTTTGACTTTGAGAAATCCACTTTAATCAAAATAATACACAACAAGTCAACACGTCGAATAATTGAAACTGCCCTCATAGCCCTTTCCACAAATAAAATTAAACAAAGAATGGGCTTCTACAATATCTCCCCCAACCTATCAAAAGCAATCATTAGTGAAAACAAGATAATTCTAGACACCGGATGATTCCCTGAGCTTTAAATTAAATATCCTTTGGACCCCTTTCTGCTCTTTATTTTCTCCTCTTCTTTTCCAATGCTACTTCTATGTATATTTGATATTTATGTATGTATATGTGTTATATATATGTTTCGATCACATTTATGTGCATATATATATATATATTTATTTCTATTTTTTTTATTTTTTTTTTTTTATTTTTTTTTTATTTGCATACCCTTTATCTCAACATGAACCCAACCACTATATATATTCCCCATAATTTACAGACTTTCTCGTCTTTTGTCATTTTTGTATTCTTCGTCCGCTCTTGACAAAGCCCACGTGAAATTCGGGCGAAACGTTGAGCGAAAAGGTCTTCCGCTTTTCCATTTTTAATTTCATACCGTCGGATTATTTTTATCCTTTCATATACTCATATATATATATATATATATATATATATATATATATATATATATATATATATATATATATATATATATAAATATATATATATATATATATATATAGAGAGAGAGAGAGAGAGAGAGAGAGAGAATGAACAAAATTTGATTAGTTAAGAGAATTGTTTATGCCATTCTAGTTAAAAATATATATACTCCCTGGTAGAAAATCTTTTGATGTAGACGGAGTCCACCCCAAAGTTATAACGAAAGTGAGATCGCCCTGGAATTTTACTTCATCATAAGAGAGGTTTAATAAACGTGTCAGATTATATATATATATATATATATATATATATATATATATGTGTGTGTGTGTGTGTGTGTGTGTGTGTGTGTGTGTATACCTTTAGGAAACACATTTTGGTTCACTAAGCTTTATTATAATACTCGATAAACTAGTGTTTGAGAATTTTTAATAAGTTTGTCAAAAGAGTGAGATCGTCGGAAGAAATAATTGCGGTCGTGCGTGTATGTGACTGTACGTTTATGAATATATGTACGCTGATGCTTGTATGTGTATGTGTTTGTATATACGTTGATGCGTGGGGTCTTATGACTGACGTGGCGATGTGTTTTTTCTGTCATGGGTTCAAAATCAAAGTCAGCGTTCTGAGGGTTTTATCGTCCAACTATCTGTGGTTTCTTATTAGTAATGCGGTACACGAACTGCGATGCGTGAGAGTTGAAAGCCTTGCTCCACTTGTACACGGACACTCCCTCTGGTTGAATAACTGGGAAGGCCAGCAAAACTAATTGATTTAATATGAAACGCAAGGGGATTTTGGGGGAGGGGAGTGGAGGGAGGTGTAAGTGCCACGTCATTCTTTCTAAAAATCTTAACAAGCTTACTTAAGTAATACACATTTTCTGAAAGTCATATAGGTCTTAAACTTTTTCGTTTAGTTCCTGTGCTTTCGACTAATTTTAGTCATAATTTGAAGAAGTTAACCAGTAATACTGAAGTTTCAATTTGCTTGCCTTACTACGAAAGCAAAGTTAGACAAGAGGTTAGTTATTAAAGTGGGGAAAGCTTAACTTCTCGAAAAGTGCATTTTGGATTTGGTACAACAATAACAATAGCTTAAGGCTAAGAAGAATGTCAACTCCACTGACTGATAACAGAACAGATACTAAACTTTAATCCTATCTTGAAGGCTGTACACAATGTTATTTACTTCCCTCTCTCTATGGGAAGATGGGACACAATGTTAGAAGTTAGGGGGGGCGGTCAACGCCTCTGAAGGGGCACTCCAACTTTACAAAAAATAGCCATGAACAGACCCGTCGGCATCTTCCGTAGGGGCGTCTCAGGTTGTTGACAATAAACAAAATCAAACAAACCAGTAGAGTACATGACTCAAAGTCAGCAGCAAACGGTGTTTCGTTAGATTTAGTTCCTGATATTAAAGACTTTCTGTTTTGGGTCGCTTACTCTTCTTGTTTACTAAGTTTTGTACTAATTTTTATTTATTAATGTATTCATTAAATTGATAGGTTAAAGTACAGAATAGTTAACAAACCTTCTTACCCCCAATGTTAAGAATGGCTTTCTAAATTATCTTCTGCAGTTCACAGCCAGTGCTGAAATAATGACGTTATTATTTAGAAAGCCATTCTTCACATGTGGAGGGGGGTTGTTAACTATTCTGCACGTTCACCTAACAATTTAATAAATACATTAATAAATTTGGGAAACTGAAACTCTCGCCGGAAGTTATATTACGGATGAAGTTTAATATCAGGAACTAAATCTGTCCGAATACCGTTTGCTGCTGACTTTGAGTCGGGTACTCTGCTGGTTTGCTAAAAAAATTATTCTAACGAGCGAGAGAGTAATGTCTACTAGGGTGAAACTCTTACGATTGAGCCGGACCATACATCACCCCGATTAAACAGGGCCTAGAGCAAACACGACAACTCCCCGGGTCTCGGTAACTTTTCACAAACAAGTTTTCATAAACTTCTCTCAAATTTGTCCTTCTTTCAGATTTAATCCATTTAACGCCCATTTCCCACTTCTTAACACATCGATTTTCCTTCAGTTCGATATTACGTGACACGACATGGACACTTCTTCACATCAATTTATTGATTTCTTTGTTGTTGTTTTTTTGTTTTTTTTTCCGGCACATCAACCTTTTTCGGGGTATTTAATGTGGAATACAGTGGAAGTGTTTGTACTACATAATTACGTTGACACACTGGATCATCGAAGTTAAGCGACGCTGAGCCTGTCCAGTACTAAAACGGGTGACCATTTGGAAATACTAGACGCTCTCTGTCATCTCCCTTAACCGGGATATACATGTTGACTGGGGACCACGTGTGAATTTGTATTCCCCATAAACTTCCACTTACAGTGCAAGGCGGATTGTCCGACGCTGGGCGAATGCCACAAAAAAGTGGTATTACCGGTCATTCGAACGGTGCAAGTTTTTATGTTTCAAGTTCTTAATATGTTCAAATATTCAAATTAGTGTTGTTGCTTTAACCTGTAATGATGTAAATGTTATATGCAGACCAGCAGATGTTGTTTTATGTTATACCCACGGCAGATTCTATTTAACCTATAGATAGGACTCTGACATGTACTCTCACTCAGGGTAAGAGAAGACTTGTAAATAATGGTAACTTAGGGTTATTCACTTGGGGTTTTCGCACAAGTCATTGTCAGTGATCGTACACTAAAAAAGTGGTTTTCCCTGAAGTCTGAGTGACAACAATTCTACAAAGATTGTCAGCACTGTCCGCTCTTTCGATAACCGGTGTAAACAATTTTGCGTAATTGCAACTGCTGTTCACCTATGATTTCTCATTGGCAACGACCATTGGTCTTCTCCGGATGTGAATGGCAATAAGTCCTGCCTAGATCCCAGTGCTCTCCGCACCTTTCCATTTGAGGTTTGCTTGGTGGTCTTCCTCATCGACCTTTCAAACTTCCTTGGACCTTTAATTATTGTGTAGTACTAACCTAGGTTTGCGGGTGTGTCATTATTATCTATATATTAATACGATAGCGTGTGTGTTCGTGTGTCACGCTTCCGGCAAAAGCTCTGCGCATGCGTGCCGCTCCTAAATTTTTTAAAACATTCAACTAGCCTGCGTTTAGGGATATTTATATCTGTATCCCTCTTGCGCAATGGTTAGCGAGGTGGTATTTTTTTACTTCGGCCCGACTGGTTTATAGTTCGATCCCAACCAGCCTCTAAGATTTTTATTCTACATTTCGAGGGGAAGGCGAAGAAATAATACATTTTTTTATTACCTGGTTAAAAACTACTTTTTTGTGTTGCTAAAAACTTAAAACTATTTTTTGTTTTTATTTTGGCGTTTTTAATGGCATTGTCTATTTAATTACGTTGACTGCTTAAAAAGTAGGATATCGGCCAGTATTATTTTGTTGTTGTTTTTTTTTGAACGGATGGCATATCAACCTTTTTTAGTAGATATGCGCAGTGTCCATCGTACACGAGTTACTATTTCAAACAATTATTTAACTCTTATCCAGAAGGGAGATGGCTCATAATAAAGCAAGCGTAACTTACTAACAAATAGAGGGTGCTTTGTTACATTAGGACCCGTATTGAAAACATCATTTCGTGTAATTTACACGGGTTCCGCTAGTTATTATTATTATTATTATTATTATTATTATTATTGCGTAACGAAGTATGTGGTGCGTGGGAATACAGCCTTGCTCCAGTTGTCGATGGGCACTCCTCCCTTTGACTGAAAAAGCGGGAAGGCCAGCAACATAACTGATTGAAAATAAAAGCCTTTTGAAAGTGCCACGTCATTCTTTCTCAATGAAAGAAAAAAAAACGATGTTCAAACTAAATACCCCATTGAAAGAAAATTATTCAATGAATCAAATAGAGTAAAACACATAAAATATAGTAAAACAGGTACCACACAGAGAACTATATATATATATATATATATATATATATGTGTGTGTATATATATAAATATATATAAATATATAGATATATAAATATATAAATACCTATATATATATATATATATATAAATATACATAAATATATATATGTGTATATATATGTATATATATATATGTATATATAAATATATATATGTATCGATATATATATATACATATATATATATATATATATATATATATATATATATATATATATATATATATATATATATATATATATATGCCCAAGATTTTATTCACCTTACTAATCATTTTTTTTCAAAACAAAATGTTCGGTCCAATTACGGAACCGTTTGGTTCACAGAAGAACATCCGACTTTTGTATGTTAATCCCGGATCTTTGCTCTATGGACTCATCAGAAACCAAAAAGTTATAGGGATGCAGTAACCAAAAAAATAATTTTTTTAAACTCACACTACAAAACTCTCAAGGAGAGGCTTAGTAATCGATACCCAAGAAGAGCTGCCATCTTGTTTTATGAAGTAAAGCCATTAAAAATACGCACAACACTGCCCAATTAATAGTAAACTTGGTCGAAAGTTAACAAAAAATATATAAAGAATATCTTTATCAATTTATACATAATAGTCATTAAGCAGGAGGAAATGGAAGTTACTTACAGAGGTTTTAGGAGACGAGGTCTTGCTGTGAAAGATGAGAGCTTCCATAAACAGTGACTTAGAGTTGGTTTCTATTTCCTGGAAAAAAATATTTCGCCCATTAAAAATACAATCCGCTATCTAATTACTTCTTGGAGCACATCTTTATATTTTAAGAAAATACAAATCTTACTATATTTCGTACCTGTATAGCCGTTAAGAAAAATAGAAATATTGCTAAAGAGAAATATGCTACTAAATATAATTGGTCATTATATTTAACTATAACGATACATGGATAAAACTAGACTACCCGTGACAGGATGAGTCAACGTTGGTACATTCTACACGTTTATTTAATTTATTCATATTTTACATCTTCCTCCTTCTTACTCTTTCTTTTCTTCTTTATTTACGTCATTTATTTATTTTCGTCATCTCTCACTCTCATCCATTTACACAGCTGCTACTCCTCCTCCCATATTTCTCTTTTTTCACTTCCCCGCCAAACGCAAGCTCCTGCCGCTACCCTTTTTTCCCGCTTATTTTATT
This sequence comes from Sepiola atlantica, assembly GCA_963556195.1. Lineage (NCBI taxonomy): Eukaryota > Metazoa > Mollusca > Cephalopoda > Sepiida > Sepiolidae > Sepiola > Sepiola atlantica. The sequence continues at coordinate 38,390,956 of OY744538.1, read as the reverse complement.
TCCGTCATTTACTTATTTATCTCATCATTATACTCTCTTTCTCTTACGCTTAGGTAGCTACTACTACTATCCCCTTTATTCTGCTTTCTTCCACTTCTATTTGTCTAATTCACCCTCCCTCACATGATATAAAACGTTCAATATTAAAACGAATAATCTAAGTAAGGTTATCAGAGTTGTGCTTCTTCTTTGCGTGTTTTTGAAGCATGTGGTCATACAACATTTTCCCACTTTTATTACGTAGTCCTTTGCCTTATTGTTGTACTCTGCAAGATATTTCAAGCTACACCAGTTGGGCAGCAGAGAGAAGACAAAGCAGTGTGGCATCGTATCGTCCACCATTTCACATTCGCAGATGGTTGGGTCAGTTTTGTAACCCAATCTAGTCATAGGAACTTTTGAGCGCCCCATTCCCGTTCAAAACCGGACGAATTCTTTCCACTAGAGCCAGGATGATCTTGAACCGAGTGAGAGTGCTTCAAAAGGAGTGATTCCCATGTTCGTAGTAGGGGGGCATTCTCTAGCCCGGTCTCGTTCTGATATGTTGTTAGGGGGTCGACATGGCCGAGGAGCTTCTTGACTTCAGTCGAAGGACCGTTGGTTCACGTCCATGAAAGAGGTAATGTTCATCACATATAGCCTTTGTGATCTCTACTCAATGACAACTTCCCGTCTCACATCTGAAGAGTTATTGTATAATACTAGATGATCGGTGTTATTTAGTGTCATGTTCCTTTTAAATGTAAACTAGTACAACCTGCCCCAGAGTCGAGTATTCAGAGCCCTCACCATGGGGTCCTTGGCTTATCTGACGAGCTGGGTGCCTGGATACACAACAACTGTATAAACAAGAGCTGTCAAAAGGCGGATGAGCACCACAGGAGTTATCGGTCATCGATACTGGTGGAGAGTAGAAAGTGCACCTTCGGTTCACTTTCGGCAACCTCGTAACTCTCACTTCCATCTATTTTGTCCTTTAGTCCTCACATTCACATTCAAATCTCGTCTAGCTATAACCATTTTCTTTTTTCTCTCTGTGCCTAAAACTAAACGAAAATTCAACGAACAAAGTTTATTTCTCTATAACCGACTGTCCGTGGAACCTAATACCGCGGAGCTGCTTCCCATCTGACTACAACAGGGTCGTTTTCAAGTCCAATGTAAACAAATTCGTGTAAAGCGGCCTTCTTAAATAATCAAATTTTGCCCAATCACCACCATCATTACCAATTATCACGGTGTTGTCTCACCGTTCAGCTGACACTCATTTAACTCTTATCCTAGTGTGGTCTTTAGGCCTTGATACATAGTAACACCTTAGTAAAAAAAAAATTCATTAGCAATGTTTCTGACAGTAGGGAATGATTGCTGTCCCCTAGGTCATCTGTTGTTTTAGAGCGGGTGGCATGTAAATATTTTAAATCCTCTTATAACAATTATCATCATTCTACCGTCAAGCTTACCATATGTAGCACGATGATATTTTCAGTTGTCGCGTTACGGTAAAAATAACACAAGACAAGTTGTAAGTATAACTCAGTTGTGCTCAGGGTGTCTGTGTGTTATACCGTCGTGGCTAAGGACCCTAAACGTTATCTGTTGATCTTTGTCCAGTCGTGTCGGCCCCAGTTACAATATTTTTTGCCCGACGTCGAGTAGTTGACTCTCTGACTTTTTCGACAATCTCCCCAAAACGATATCTTCTGGACAGCCAGTCCCCCAGATAGATTTACTCTTGACCGGAAATCCTGAATATCCGGTCTTCCTCTCAGTCAAACCCAGCCGACCATCGGAACGGGCCACATCCGTTTTTTCTTCTTAGCTTCTTGCTATCCGGCCACTCAGATACTAACAACAGACTGTCGAGGTGTCATTCCGTCTGAGAAGTTCAATGGATGTATCGGCTTCCACATTGTCGTACACTTATCGCATTTCCTCGTCATTTCTCGACGGTCTCAGCTGCGTGTGTTGGGGAGGGGAGGTCCATAGTATCAAAATATTGTTAATTCTTATCTTCGAGTGTTTTAGACCTGGATAAGTGGTGACTAATTACTAAAAACAATCCAATTATTGAAACAACCTACAAACACGAAATATCCAATATAATTAGCCAAACAAGAGATTATTTTTTTAATGTTATTCATAACTTTAAGCTTCAATGGTACAAATACAATAGACTAAAACTAATTATATTTTTATCGGGTTGCGGAGATAGTTTTAAAGTATAGTATCTGTTCCCTTCAGGGGGGAGGGCATCATATCAGGTATTACTAGGAGATGGGATAGGTTTATCATCTGTCGCCTGGGGCGCTCTCACCGGGTTATGCCGGCAGGTTTTATATGTAATTCGTAACCGGTCCTGAGCGATTGTAGTATTCATAAACGGCCTCTCCCCAGATTAAGCTCGACTTTGTGTCACATCCAGCCTTCGTAGAAAGCAAGTTAATATAGTACACATTTAAGGGCTTCATGTGAACCCACATACGATCCTGCAACCATTTTTAAATGCATTCTCCATAAATGGCTTTGGTGTGGATACAAAAACACAGCCACACTGAATGTTCACAAAGGAATTGTATTCATCTCCTCACTAATTTTCCCGTTCATGTCATTAGTTTCAGAATAAATCCATAGGAAACAAGAGGCAGGTATATGCACGAATTATATAGAAGGTCGCCATGAAGATTTCCGTATTAAACGTACCATGTCGCCAAACGTCGATCTCAAAAGTAGAATTTTGTAAGGAAATGTTGACTCTACCGTAAAATATAATTTGTTACTGCTTCTCTCGTTTCTATTTATTTCTTTATTTGCATAATTTATTTATTTATTTGTTTATTTATTTCTTTATTTGCATCATTTATTTATTTATTTATTTATTTATTTATTTATTTGCATCATTTATTTATTTATTTGTTTATTTGTTTATTTATTTATTTATTTGCATCATTTATTTATTTATTTGTTTATTTATTTATGTTTTGTCTTACTCTCCTCTTACGCTAAGATTACAACTACTACTACTACTACTACTACTACTATTACTACTACTACTACTATTATTACTACTACTACTACCATCCCGACGACGACGACGACGACGACGACGACTACTAATGAGGATTGCAGAATCGGAAGCTATAAGGTCCGACTACGATTCCCGATTTTAAAGTCTTCAGATATTCAAACTGTCCGGTAATTCTTCAGAGATTAAAAAATACGAATCCGAGATTCTTACGACTCCGCAAATCTACTGCTACTACTACTACTACTACTACTACTACTACTAAGACGACGACGACGACGACTAATTGGGGTTGCGGAGTCGGGAGGTATAAGGCTCGACTCTGATTCCTAGAAATCCAAAAATTCCGACTCCGACTTCTACAATTCCAAAATATCTGATTCCGGCTATTTATCTTTAAGTCTTCCGATATTAAGACTGTCTGTTGATTTTTTTTTTTTAATTCGACTTCCACATCTTTACGACTCCGACTCCGCAAATCTACTATATTATTATACTACTTTTTATTTATTTTTATATTTTATTATATTACTTATATTTATATTATATTACTTATATTTCATAACCCCCTCCTCCGCGAAACAAAACATTACAGGTTATTTGGACCATCGGAAACTATCAACTTATGATGTTCGTGCCTACACGCTTGATGGGTAACGATCATGTGAGGCAGTTACTCACTTACCGTACCGAATGCTAGTTCACAGACCCATTCACTAACAGAACAGGTCAACGTTTATGGGCAGATGACGATTATTTATAGAAAGGCTTCTATGAAAACAAATTCTCATGCGTAAAACATTCGAAAAATGTACAGTAAAGATGAGAGAGAACAGCATTCTTATTGAAATTCATGTCACACGAAGAGGCGTTCGTATCAATGAAGGCAATTCATTCATACTTCCTGTACGTTGAGTACTGATAGCGACTTAGTATTACATATACATACACATATGTGCAGCGATATATATATATATATATATATATATATATATATATATATATATATATATATATATAGTATTAAATTAAATAATTTTTTAAATATTTTACATATGTACAACGTCGTTTCTAGCTTTTGGCACCCATCATCGCAAAGAAATAACAATCTCAGACGATCATAAGGCGCGAACCCGGTTCACAGATACACCTTTAATCTGTAGGCGTTCACCTAGTCCCATTAGGCCACGGAAAAATAAAGTGATGTTTACACTGAAAGCGGTGAGCATAGACATTTAAACTTTCGATAGCACTCAACGAAAAAGTTGGCGCATTTCACTATCATTTTCTTCCTGGAAGTTGGCTTTTCCAACTTCCTGGAAGACAGACATAATCAGAGGCTGAAGAGAGTTTCGATAAATGAGGCCGTTATAGTTCCTTTCTGTAAGGATTTGAAACCGACGGTCCCGATGTTGTTCTGATCTTCTGTAAAACAATAATATATATATATATATATATATATATATATATATGATAATTTTATTTACACAGACATGTACAAAATCTGCGACACTGGCATGTTGATGTTATCGATCAACAGTTACTATAAACTGAGATCTCATCAGGCAGAGTTAGAATCCGATCTTAACCTCAGATCATATTTGGAGAGAGTGAAATGGAGGGATAAAGAAAGAGAAGAAGAAGAAAAGAAATTTAACATTTCAAAAATTGGGGCCGTTAAAAATATATATATTACTATTTCATGTATATACTATGAACTTATATAATAAAATAATATGTTACGAACATATATATATATATATATATATATATATATATATATATATATATATATATATATATATATATACACACATATACATATATATATAATATTTTTTATATAAATATTTAGTTTTACCTACAGACACATGAGTTTCATCTTCAGTGTAGGAGATGATAATTACTACCGGTAAAAGGATTCGAACCTAGTTGAAAAGTCACCTTTGACTCTTAAGCCTGGTATTGAAAACCTAGTCTACAATCAATTAACATGGGAAAGAAGAGAATTTTAATTCTATATAATATTTAATCGGCGGACATATACAGTATGCTTGGTTATATAGTTCAACGGTAGAGGCCGGAACATCGCATTATGCATAGATTGACAGATTATTAATTCTCATCTCTCTCTCATTCTTTCTTTCTCTCTCTCTCTCTCTTTCTCTCTCTCTCTCTCTCTCTCTGTATATGTATGTATGTATATATATATATATATATATATATATATATATATATATATATATATATATATATATGTATATATAATGAATCAAAACATTACTATTGTTTCAACAATTGGAACATCAAGTCCATTATGGCGTACGGTACTCTCCAAAACAGTTTGGAAATACTTTAATTTATTTTATTTCATAAGTTTATGAGACAGAATGGATCAAAGATATTGAAACGATGATGTGCTCCAGAGTAGAACGACAAACGAATATAACAGTCACCGTTTCGATGCTGAAGGAGCGGTTTCAAAAGCTTTCAAATTTGAAAGCACTTGAAGCTGACGGAGTCCAGGGATACTGGTTTAAAAACCTTCCGGCTCTTCACTCACGTCTTGCAGAAATGATAAATGACTGTTTGACAAAAGGTAGCTTCTCTAAATGGCTGACAAAGTGCACCACAGTCTTGACTATAAAAGATAAAACGAAAGGGGGTGAAGTTACAAACTTTAGACAGACCACTTGCCTCTCAGTTATGTGGAAACTTTTCACTAGCATATTGTCTGAAAGTATTTATGGTCATTGGGACCAAAACTATTTGCTATCTTCGATATTGATGTCTATAGTCCAGCGTTTTACCATCGGACCAAGACGCTCTGTCTAGACATATGTACGATTTTTATCACCTAAATATTTTTCATGTATTTTTATGTAATTATTTTTATTGGTGATTGCAGCATTCGTTGTTTTCTTGCTTACTATTATTTCGATTGTCTCCCTTCCTAAGTGTTGAAGATGCAGAAAATTATATATATTAACGAAAAAATACATCCTATGAAGTTAAGGGCGACTAATAATGCAATTTTCTGCACCTTAATCCCTTAGGAAGTGAGACAATCGAAATAATAGCAAGCAAAATAACAATAAATATAATTACATAAAAATACATGAAAAATATTTAGGTGATAAAAATCGTATATCTTTCTAGACAGAACGTATTGGTCCGATTGTTTGGTTGTTTGGTTGTTTTGTTTTACGGCATATCAACCCTTTTCAGGCTATTCAATGCCGAATGCAATCATTTTGGTGAAAGTTTTTATGCTTCAAGTTCTTTATATGTTCAAATATTTATTGATGGTGTTTGGTTTGGTTTATCTGTTTCTATTTAACCCATAGTTGGCACCCTAACAGGTACTACCACTCCGGGTCAGGGTGGACCTGGGAGCAATGGTAATTAAGAGGAGGCTCCACATTCCCCAAAGTCCGTAAGCCGGATCTCACCATCGGATGTAGTTTAAGGTCATATCCAGGACCGGGAGTAGGGTAGGAAAAATAAAATAAAAAAGGGGAGGGAGAAAGGGAGAGGGGCTGTTGTTTTTGTTTTTGGTTTTGTAGAACATAATTAAGTTTTACAAAAAAAAAAAAAAAAAAAAAAACGTCAATGTAGGTGAATTTCGTCTCAGGGAGCTACAGGGCAGCCTGATCTGGTATCACCAGGGTCCGATTGTAAAACGCTGGACTATAGACATCAATCTCGAAGGTTCGATCTCTGTGTAAGTTAGCCATGCTGATGACGGCTGTGAACCAGAAACACGTGTCCATAGATTACTTTTACGTACGTGTAAAATAAATAAATTATATATATATATATATATATATATATATATATATATATATATATATATATATATATGAACTTATTAAAATATTTTTACGACAAGTAAGCTACACAGAAGTCTCGGCGTTTCATCTCCGTAGAGAATCATCAGGCTATATTAAAATGATGTCGCAATCGTCAGGCTATATGGAATGATGTAGCAATGAAAAGGTACGAGCATCAGGTGAATTGAAAAGAAGGGGGCAGAAAAAAACGATATAAAGGTTAAAAATAGATAAAACTATAATATATAATATTCTTTTTATTCATTACTGTTTTATTATCGATCAATAGAGTGTTATTTGGTGTTAAAATTTTATATTTCGAAGATATAATCTTTTTAAAAGTATATCTAATGGGGAGCAGCATTAATATCGTAAGTCGACCGGAAATAGGTAATGTAAGTGTACCAGTTCATATAATCTTGCTGAAGTCGCCGGAAGTGAGGTAAATTATTAGTAGGTTACGAGTTCAAATATATTTGTTTAAAAGCTAATAAATAAATATACATAATAATGTATATTTATTTATTATACGTTTTTGTATTTTCTCTTCTTTCTGTGTGATTCAATTATACTTTTTTTAAATTTATTTTTTATTCATAATTTCTGTGTCGTTTACTGTTTATGTACGTGTCGCAATAGAAAGGGAGGTAATTGCGGTTGTATTATTAATGGCATGACGAAGTAATGTCTTTTTATTAGTTATAAAATAATTATGAAATAAATATTGGTATAAAATATTATTTTGTATGCGTTTATACAGCATAATTACATTGACATGCCAGTTCTCGTTAGATCACCACAGTTAAGCAACGTTGATTCTGGTCAGTACTTAAAATGGGTGACCATTTGGGAATACCAGGCGCTGTGTGTAGGAGGATGTCGATACCTTCCTGCAAGAACTGCATATCTCCTAACCGGGAATATACAAGCGACTGAGGACCGCTTGTGAATTTGATTCTCCCATAAACCTTCCTCTTTCGGGGGAAGCATGTTTAACCCGCCTAGGGTGAATGCCGTACCAGGAAGGGTACATAGGTACATAGGTACATAGGTATATGGTATTTTGTATGTGTGCGTGTTTGTATTAAAGTGAATATTTGTATGAACTTTAGATGTTATTCTCCCATGTTATTCTCTCGTAGTATTCTCCCGTAATGCTGAAAAAGTATTGATTTATAAGAATGTTTGACGGAGTTAATTGTCCACTATACGAATATATATATTTTATTGTTATTTTATTTTTTTAAATGTTATTATATATGAGTGTACGTGTAAGTATCATGGAATGCTATTAAATTTGAGTACAGGCATTATTTGTAATTCGCGTTTCTAATAATAAATGCGAAAAATGTATTAGTAGGAAGACATGAGTGGGTGTTATATTCAGTTCTAATCTATTATTAACAGTTTTTTTTTATGTACATTCACCCTAAACAAGGTACACTTCCACTGAGACATAAATGGGCTAATATGAATTAGGGGTCGGATTCGTAGAGGCATCATAAGAAGGGAGTTGTGCAGCGAGGTGTTTGTTCACATAAAATTTAAATTTCTTCATGTTGATACAGTCGGGGAAACAGGGAGCAGGAATAGAATTCCAAAGGCAGACGGTTCGAGAATAGAAGCTACTAGAGTAGAAAGTTTTCTAAAAATTCAAATCTCTATCATGTGGATACAGTCGGGGAAACAAGGAGCAGGAATAGAATTCCAAAGGCAGGCGGTTCAAGAATAGAAGCTACTAGAGTAGAAAGTTTTCTAAAATTCAAATCTCTATCATGTGGATACAGTCGGGGAAACAAGGAGCAGGAATAGAATTCCAAAGGCAGGCGGTTCGAGAATAGAAGCTATTAGAGTAGAAAGTCTTCCGACATCTGGAGACTATGACAATGAAGGAATGGGATGTTGCTGCTTGTCCGGCTGGTCGAGGGGGGGGGGGGTATTAACGTTGAGGTTGTACAAGTGCAGTAAGTTCGTCAGAGCATACGCCGTTGAAGTACTTGTAAAACATGGCATAGGGATGCAACATTGCAGCGATGAAACAAGGGCTCAAGCTTGGTGGACAGTGCGGGTTAGGGTTAAGGTTAGATGGTTAGAGACTCGTTTTTGCATTCTGTCCAAAGGAGAGGAACTAGTGGTTGGTGCACCAGCCCAGATGTGGAAAGAATACTCAACGCATGGGCGAATGGTGGTACAGGATACCGACAGGCGATAGAAATGTTCTAGCCCGGTAGAGGGAGCCACCTTCTTTGCAGCAGACTTGGCAGTATCTTCTATGTATTTATTCGAATGCGAGTGTTAGGCTGAGGAGTTTGAATGTTGGACTCTCGGGAAGAGTGTTGTCTTCCATGGCAATCGGTGGTTGGAAAGGTTTTTTATAATTGTTAAAGGAAAGCTGCTTTTTTTGGTAGCATTTAATGCGACCATTTATTTTTTTATCCGTTTTACTACTGACTCGATGTTCATTTCTAAGGATTCACAATTACTTTGTGCGTTCGATTTGCCCACATGTCGAGAATAGAGCGGGGTGTCATCAGCAAATATATCCATCTCGGACTCGATTTTATCACGGTGGTCGTTTATGAAAATCACGAATAATAAAGGTTCAATTATCGATCCCCTACGGTACACCCGCATTAATGTTTGAAGAAAAAGAAATTTTATTAAAGAAAATTAATTACTTCAAAGGAACTTTGAAGCATTTAAACAGTCGATTAGAAAGTAATTTCTAACGTTTATTCACAGGTGAATACGATACGATTGAAGAAGGAAATTCACCGGACAAAATTTGAATATTTTATTTCTTTTATTAGTTATAAATAAAGGAAGGCGGATGATGTATTACCCTTACAAGCAGAAATCCTAATACTGCTACTCAAATCACCGGGCACTAATTTAATAACATTTTAGATATTTAGCGTTGAGAAAGAAGGAAAAGAAAGTCTTGAATTGTCTTTTTCGCTTTCTCTCTTTTCTTTCGTCGCCTTCACCGATATTCAAATTTATTTATATATATATATATATATATATATATATATATATATATATATATATTATAATATAAAATGAAGTAATAAAATAAGGTGTCAATCAAATTTTATTAGAATTCAAAGTTCATGCAAAGCATCCTTAAGTCCTTAGCTCATGAGTTTTCAAAGATAATTCTTCTCTTCAGAGGACCATTACCGCAGTTTCACTAATTATAAGATAAAGGATGTTTCACTAATTATAAGATATTAGTTGACGCTTATATCTTTTGTTGGATTGCTTCATATATATACATATATATATTTATATATATATAACACTATATGACTAGATTTACTGTATATGTCCGCCGATTTTTTAAAAACATTTTTTAATATTTTTTAAAAATATATTATTTTAAATATATTTCATATTATATAGAATTTAAATTCTCTTTTTCCCCATGTTAATTGATGGTGGCCTACGGGTTGAATACCAGGCTGCAGAGTTAAAGTTGACTTTGCAACTGTGTTCGAATCCTTCGACTGGCAGTAATTATCATCTCCTACACTGAAGATTGGCTAAGCATGAAACACATGTGTCTGTAGGTAAACATAATAAATATTTGTTATAATATATACTAGCAAAACCTACCCGCCTTCCGGGCATCAATTAATTGGGAGGAGGAGGAGGAGGGGACGTTAATATAAAAAAATGTTTTTTACTCTACAATAATATCCAAACTTTCTATATTTTTATTTATGCCATGAAAATAATATATTTAATTAGATCATTTCAAAGTTATTTATTTAATTCTCACCGGAAAGGTAAACACAGCTAAAATCAATTGCTTAAAATTAAAATAAAAAGAGATAAAAAGTAAAAAAAGGTATAAAATTAATAAATACATAAATATGGGTAAATTTGCAGATGAACACCTTCACCTAATACCCTACCTCCCCCCCCCAAAAAAAAATGACATTCTGCTTTTTTTACGGGATTACGTGTTAACACCATGGAAAACGTAAAAAAAAAACCAAAATATTTTAGAATTTAGAGTGAGTAATCAGTTGTATATATATTTAACATTTCCGGTCCATTGTATTTTTTTTATGTAACTTAACAACATTTTTTAACCACTAACCCTATGTTTGAGTGGTTGGGTCATAAAACCACACGTAATCTCCTAAAAAAAGTAGCGACCACCTAAAAAAAATACAGCGGATTTAACTCCCATAACAAAAAAGAATTTTGATAACTTCCCTAAAACTGGCCTGAAAAATTGAATTTATATATGAAAATTTTCCCCACTTTTTATTATAAAATAATTGGGTTTTTTTCTTTTCTTCTTTCCATTAAGTTAAAAAAAATAGACATTTTGGTGGGAGGCGATTTTGCACAAGGTGCTGTAGTTATTTTTCCGATTTATTTATTAAATAACTTTAATTAGTGTTAATATAGACGAAACTATTGCATATAGATAGCAAACATAAGCCAATACAACTCAAAATTCATAATACTGAACACTAATTGATTATGAATGGTTTAAGAAATAGTTATGCTAATGGCAGTCAAAAGATTCTATCTCAATCCTTTATCTCCACTATATATACAGAATATTAAGATTGTACGTTGTATTATTAATTTAAATGATAGTAACCGATTTCATAATAATATAGGAGTGAGGAATGAAATCAATTTTGCATGCATTCCTTTATATATATATATATATATATATATATATATATATATATATATATATATATATATATATATATATATATATGTGTGTGTGTGTGTGTGTGTATATATATATATATATATATATATATAATTGTGTATATATATATATATATATATATATATATATATATATATATAGTCTCGGAAGTTTCTCAACCATTAAAACTATATAAAAAAAAAAAATTATAGTCTCAAGTCTTCCAGTGGAAAATCACTCATGTAAGTCAATTTATTTTTTACAGTTATTATATTAGTTAGTTTCTAACACTATTTTAAGGGATCATCAGTTGTTTACCATTGCCCCCTTTACTAAGGCTGGGCACTCTGAGTGAATGTAATAAGAAGCAGTACTACTAGCTTCACTGCGAGATCCAACACGATTTCTTGTTGTTGCTGATCACTCATCGCCGCTTGCTGTGAATACTAGTCGACTTGGTATTTACAAAGTTAAATTCCTCCTAAGTTCTAATTTCTGGTGGCCAACTGGTATGTCTCTTGACAGTGGCGTATGTGATCAGAGTTCGCGCCCGTCGGGAATTAGCTTCATGTACTGAAGATTGCGTAAGCATGAAACATCAATGTCTGTAGGTAATGAATAATTAATATATATATATATATATATATATATATATATATATATATATATATATATACCAGAACAATACACCGGTAAAATAAGAACTGGTAACATGAATTCCTCGAACATAAGAGTTTGCATCACTTTTATGTCCCCTTACGAAGATTAGTACCTAAACCTTATGCCTTGAATCCTTACTCTAATTTTGATCCAAATGCATAACATGAGTTTGATTCTAGAAATGTCTGAAATTCAAGGGCTGTGAAATTTGTGGAATATTGATTAATCGAAGTCTAATACATATTGTTAACATTTCACAAAAATCGATGACATCTGCTTTTTCACGATGGGGTTCCAAACAAATTTACCTCTATGTAGCAAACTAAATAAAACTAAATGAAACTAAATATAGCCCACATTTGGACCCCTTACGTCTATCTGCCGTGTTTAAATATTAATAATGACCGGTTAATAGTTTAGGAGTAAATTCTGTTCTTAAAAATATATAAAGATATGAGTATTGGCGGAACAGTTATCACCACGCTGATGATTCTATCAGATGAAATATATTTCTGTAGACATTTAAAAATGTTTATTACAAATAATTATATATATATATATATATATATATATATATATATATATATATATATATATATATATATATATATATATAAAGTAAATCTAGGCTTCAATGCAGTTAAAATAAATAAAGGCTCAAAACAAAATAACTCTCAGATTTCAGGAATGTAACTGCAATGATCAAAACTTGTGCCCTTTGAATGGCTCATGCACACATGAAAGAGAGAGAGAAATATATATATATATATATATATATATATATATATATATATATATATATATATTAGTAGAGAATGGTAGTTTGCTTGACGCATTGCTGGGTATAGTAGTAGTAAGTTTTTGAAAGGCTGTGAGCAATGCAATTCCGGGTAAGATGCAAGTTGAAAGGAAAGGAACAAAAACAATAAAAATAAATCGAATACGATATAAGACTTACTATTTATTTTTCCTTTTTTTTCCTTTTTTTTTTTTTTTTTTTCTTACATAACAGCAAGAGTGTTTTAGCTGTTCGTGTGATGTCCGGGTGATTAAAAATCACTATTTGATATTTCGGGAAAAGACATCCCTTTTTCAAAAATAATTAGACCAGAAGAAGAATAATATTTTATTCTTCTCCGACTGTGTAGAGAATAATACAAAACAAAATGGCTGCCAGATATAGACCGCAGCAAAAAAACAGTTTCACAGGGAATATAAATTAAGTTAAGTTTTATTTTAATATTATGTTAAATATATGATTGGTGTTTAGAATATTAGTGTAATGTTGGTTAGGTGTATGGTGTTCGATAAACTGTTAGTTTTGATAATATATATATATCATTTTTTTATTTATTTTTTTTTTTTTTATATTTGAATATTTACTTTGTTTTATCTTCGTATTTTTATTTTGTTTATATTTCTATCGTAATTTAAGAATTTTAATATAAATTAAAGTAATTAGTCTCATATTTTAAATATTCTAGATCTATCTACTTATCGATTTCGATTATCATCTATTAAAGAAGTGTTATTAATAACACTTCTTTAATAGATGATAATCGAAATCGATAAGTAGATAGATCTAGAATATTTAAAATATGAGACTAATTACTTTAATTTATATTAAAATTCTTAAATTACGATAGAAATATAAACAAAATAAAAATACGAAGATAAAACAAAGTAAATATTCAAATATAAAAAAATAAAATAAAATAAAAAATGATATATATATATTATCAAAACTAACAGTTTATCGAACACCATACACCTAACCAACATTACACTAATATTCTAAACACCAATCATATATTTAACATAATATTAAAATAAAACTTAACTTAATTTATATTCCCTGTGAAACTGTTTTTTTGCTGCGGTCTATATCTGGCAGCCATTTTGTTTTGTATTATTCTCTACACAGTCGGAGAAGAATAAAATATTATTCTTCTTCTGGTCTAATTATTTTTGAGAAAGGGATGTCTTTTCCCGAAATATCAAATAGTGATTTTTAATCACCCGGACATCACACGAACAGCTAAAACACTCTTGCTGTTATGTAAGAAAAAAAAAAAAAAAGGAAAAAAAAGGAAAAATAAATAGTAAGTCTTATATCGTATTCGATTTATTTTTATTGTTTTTGTTCCTTTCCTTTCAACTTGCATCTTACCCGGAATTGCATTGCCCACAGCCTTTCAAAAACTTACTACTAATATATATATATATATATATATATATATATATATATATATATATATATAATTTCCCAAAGTATTCAAAACTATTACCGCTTAGTAAATTGCGCAATTATCAGTTGTTAGAAATGTGCTTTTATATATATATATATATATATATATATATATATATATATATATATATATATATATATATATATATATATATATAGGGTAGTGCAAAAGTAGGTATACAGTGATAAAAAAGGGGAAAACATGTGCATATTATTCACTGCATGTATTATACAAACGAATGTTGCATAAACATGTAATAAAAAGCTCTAATCTCTTCGGTACTCGAATCAAATTGTCATTTTAATTGAGGAAATATTATTAAAAGCACCTGCAGTTTGATCAACGGACATTACTAAAATTACATGACTTTTTTTTTAAAGATATGTCGCTTTCACTTCAATATAATACATTACTAATTTCACTGATGTGACATAACTGTATACCTACTTTTGCACCCAATATATATATATATATATATATATATATATATATATATATATATATATATATATATATATATATATATATATTTTAGATATATATCCTTTAATAAACATCGAAATTATTCAAATTGCAAGCGCAATGAAAATTATGTTTCTAATTTCAGCGTATATATTGTGATTAGTCCTTAATCATAATTTTTATTTTGCAATGACAGAATTGTCTATTGTTAATCTGTATTTTATCATCCTATAAATGGGTGGGGTTGTTTCCCCTTTTATTCTTGAACATTTTCCATCATTAACATTCTTATAAATGTTTTTTATTGAGGTTTCTGACGAGTAGCGTGTAATTGCTTCTGATTGTAGCATCTTGCACGTTACGAAACAATTGTAAAACCATCGACAATTCTGTCATTGCTAAATAAATATGATTAACGACTTAATGTTGGTCATTGGAATGTTACTAATAACTATATATATATATATATATATATATATATATATATATATATATATATATATAAGAGCTGTGGTACAGCGAAACAGTCTGTGGGTGACTATATAAGCCCCCCCCCCTTTTTACATCGAGCACTGTCGTTGGGTGATATCTCCTGCTGCTTATTAGCATACTGCAAAGCCCTTTGTAAATAAACTAATTGAGTGGTGGTCAGGGGTATATGAATATACTCCCGTTTTCATAATGGATAGAGCTGCTGACTATCAACTCGGTTGCTGAAGGTTTGATCACTGGCTAGGGAGATATGCTAGTCTAGGCGCACTGAAGAGCTGTGATACAACGAAACAGAGTTTGTGGATGCCTATATAAGCCGCCCTTCTCCGGTGATGTGTCGTGCGGCTTATTAGCGTAATGCAAAGCCTATAGTTAATAAACAAATTGAGCACGGTGAAGCGGCGGTCGGTGTTTATATAAATAGACATTGTAGATATCATTTACGAGCGCTTCTCCAGTTGGCCTAATGGATAGAGCTGACGACTATCAACTCGGATGCTGAAGGTTCGATCACTGGCTAGAGAGAGGTACTAGTCTAGGCGCAACGAAGAGCTGTAATACAGCGAAACAGCCTGTCTATAGATGACTACAAATTATTATTATTATCCGATGAACGCAATTCCATAAACGAACCAAACTTGGGTGGGAGTAGATGGTACGCGTCGAAGGGAGGGTATTTGATGTCAGATTTCAGCGGTAATTAGATCAAGTAAAGGCAGGCATACAATCGACGAAAGGACATTCTTAAGATACTTCCATTCAATTTGTGCATTTAACGTTGAAGATATTATTTCAAACTTAAGTGTGACACGTTGACCGACGAACAATATATCATAGATATGCGTGGACATATCTAAACCTTCTGTTTAAACCTGAAGCGTGACAGAAGGACGAAAATGCTATTTTAAATTTAAAGGTGATAGACGGGCGAAAATGCTGTCACAAATTTAAATGCAACAATTTGACGAAAATCTTATCTCAAATTTAAGTGTAACGGACGAACGAAAATGGTACCTTGAATTTAAGCGTAACAGGCCGTTAAAAATGCTATCTCAAATTTAAGCGTGGCAGTTCGACGATAATGCTATGTAAAATTAAAGCGTTACAGACGAAAGAAAATGTTACCTCACAGTTCAGCGTAACAGACCAATGAAAATGTTATCTGAAATTTGGGTGTAACAAATTGACGAAAATGCTATCGCAGATTTAAGCGTGACAGATCTATGAAAATGCTATCTCAAATTAAGCGTGACAAACCAATTAAAATGCTATCTTAAATTGAGCGTGACAGACGTATGCAAATGCTATCTCAAATTAAGTGTGACAGACCTATGAAAATGCTATCTCAAAATAAGCGTGACAGACCTATGAAAATGCTATCCCAAATTAAGCGTGACAAACCAATGAAAATGCTATCTCAAATTAAGCGTGACAGACCTATGAAAATACGATTTAAAATTAAGTGTGACAGACCTATGAAAATTATATCTTAAATTGAGCGTGACAGACCTATGAAAATGTTATCTTAAATATCAACAAATCGTAAAAAGTCAAACAGAAAATAAATGTTTCGAACAATGAAATCCATGTTGTAAATGGAGGATGTACAAAAGCAGAAACTAGACACCCCTGGAGAAATATATGGGAAAAACGACAACATTATTTTTTAAAGAGCAAGGCAAACCCACGACTGAGACAACATGACTCTACTCTAGTTCTACCTAAAATATTGTTTGGTGCATGTTAACATTTGGTATAACGTTGTTTAGCTGAACGAAGTGTTAATAGTTGCAGTCTGTCGGTGTTAGTCAACATTATGGTTGTTGAGATTTATGTGTAGTCGCACAGGACGATTCTTTGAGCACGTCCTTCACTGAAGTTCAAAAAACGTTATGAACGTCTTTTTCGTGATCTTCTTCCTCTCTGTGTATCTTTGAAGCCTCTGTTCATTCAACAATTTCCCACGTTTTTACGCAGTCTTTTGTATAATTGTTGTACCCTGCAAGATCTTCCAAGCTGCACCGGTTAGGCAGTAGAGAGTTGGCTAGCCAGTGTTGCATCGTATTGTGCTCCTCTTCACATTCGCAGATGGTTGGGTCAGTTCTGTAATCCCATCTAGACATATCAAGTTTTGATCGCTCTATTCCCGTTCTCAGGCAGTTGAGTGTTTTCCCTGGAGTCAGGGTGCTTCTGAACCGGGAAGGAGGCCTCAGAAGGAGGGATCCCTATGTAAGTAGGAGGAGGTATTCCCTAGCCGTCTGGTCAACAGCTGCAGTCTGGTCTCTTTCTGAGATGTTGTTAAGGGGTTCTGCATGGCTGAGGAAGCTTCTCCTTGACTTCGGTCGTTGGACCGTTGGTGCACGTTCATGAAGGAGATGGCGTTCACCACTGATTAGTTTATCTCTATGGTTGACCAGGGGTTTTCTTCAATCGATAATTGCTTTTCTCAGCTATTAATGAAATTCTATGTGAAGCAATGTTTTGGTGCAGGTGTGTAAAGATAAGCTTAGAATCGGGAATTTTTCATATAAGGTTGAAATCAAGTAAGTGAATGGAAACTTCCTTTAGAAGCTAAGAAGAGAACTAAAGATACGTGTACAAAAAGTTGAATCATGGGCGGAAGTCATCAAAAACATTCCGAAACAAACATTTTTTATTACTTTTAGTCGATTATAGTTGTCAAAAAAATCCAAATAATACGGATAAAAACTTCATCTGCGATCTACAATGACATATTATCCGGATCAACAGTGATTTCTAATTAAAATCAATGTGCTCCATCCCTCGTGTGTGATTACAGTGTTGTATCTGTTCTGATATTACACTTCACCTTTTTTGATATTACACTTCACCTTTTTTCATATTACACTTAACCTTTTTTGATATTACACTTCACCTTTTCTGTCCACGATAAGTGAAGGTGTGATTTAAGAGAAAATTAAAATCTATTGACCTGTGCGGGGATTGAACTCACAGCTTTCAAATTATGAGACATTTGTGTTTAGAACACTTCCGGGTTAAATTCAAGATGCCTACTGTGTCATGGCGGCCAAATTTGAAGTCGGATATTTCGACCAGTGTAAGCACAATATATTTTTGACATATTTTGGCTATATTCTGTATTAGATACGTCATTACTATGATGTTTACTTTGTCTCAAATGTAAATTAGTAATATATTTAAATTTTGTTTAGAAACATTTCTATTAGAAAAAAGCAGTTTGATTTTATTATTAGTTAATTGTTTGTACTTTATAACATTTTTTTAAAATGTTAATAATTAATAATTAAACTATTTGTGAATAAATATTTTCCACAAAAAAATGAAAAAATTTCAATGATATAAAAAAACAGTTTGATTTTATTATGTGTTGATAACTAATAATTCGTATGAAGGAGGCGACGATGGTTAAGTGGATAACGACACGAACTGACGACCTTGGTGTGCCAAGTTCGAATCCAGTCGGTTCCATAGAATCACTTTCACTTAGCAACCATTACGTTGTCCCTCCTGCAAAAATGCCAACAACAGAATCAAACCAACCAATAAAGTTGTACCGTGTTGATTCATACGAATTTGTACCCTGTTGATTCATACGAATTTGTACCCTGTTGATTCATACGAATTTGTACCGTGTTGATTCATACGAATTTGTACCGTGTTGATTCATACGAATTTGTACCGTGTTGATTCATACGAATTTGTACCGTGTTGATTCATACGAATTTGTACCGTGTTGATTCATACGAATTTGTACCGTGTTGATTCATACGAATTTGTACCGTGTTGATTCATACGAATTTGTACCGTGTTGATTCATACGAATTTGTACCGTGTTGATTCATACGAATGTGTACCGTGTTGATTCATACGAATTTGTACCGTGTTGATTCATACGAATTTGTACCGTGTTGATTCATACGAATTTGTACCGTGTTGATTCATACGAATTTGTACCGTGTTGATTCATACGAATTTGTACCGTGTTGATTCATACGAATTTGTACCGTGTTGATTCATACGAATTTGTACCGTGTTGATTCATACGAATTTGTACCGTGTTGATTCATACGAATTTACTTTACTTATTATTAATTAGACAATTTGTTGAAAACAAATTAATATTTGAAAAAAGAAACACGGTTCAAATATCCGCCATGACACAGTCTGCAATTCAATTCAACTCACTCTTGCTGGTTTTCTCCTGGTGCCACTTCTCGTCATATTCGCCCTTAATTGTTATCTGTAACACCATGCTCGGTAGTGATTAGATAGAAAGACGCATAGGAACACACTAGGGGGATATGGATCCATAACTTATATTCTGTACTGAGGTAATTTTTATTTTTGTTCCAATATAAAGTGCCCGTTTTGGGGGAGCTGGATTTTCCCCATATTAAAACTGATTCTGTGTCTAACTCTGCATTCGTCAGGTGACAAGTCAATAGGGACTATAGTTAAGTAGTGAATGCATATTTGTTTACAAAGCATAGACAAAATACTTCGTAAAATAATCCATTTTTCAGTCATGATTTTGACCAGATTAGCCCATCCTTCTCTAAAGTCCAACTTTTCTTAGCTGTGGTAGAGGCGGTAACAATGTGGTAGTATAAGAGCTACCCGACTAAAAGGACTCTTGTTAAAATCCACGAGGAGTCGGTACAAGAATCCGTCGTCCTCTGGTCGTCTCTGCGCGTGGTAAGCAAAGATGTGCCCGGTGCAGAACCGTAAAGCAGTGGAGTGAGAGTGACATCGTTGCTTCTACACCGCTCCTTCGTGTGTTTTGAGCTAAACATTCACCGACTTCGCATGCAACCGCTTGACCTTTCAGTTCTCGGTGTCGTGGGTAAAAACCCCTGCAAGATTTAAGGTTCAGTGAATAGCTACGGCAAACGGGGAGAACTTCATGCAGACCGGAAAATCTTGAGGCACAATCTTCGTGATCTCTATGCAGATGTACGACGAGCTTAACAACAACAGTAACAATCCCATTAGCGATCTACAGATAAAGAGACAATTGGCTCTACTTGATATGAACAGCACGTTTGACCCCATCTTTACTTTTACTGTTATTTTTTTTTACCCCGCCTAATGAAACCGGTATTGTCCGGGCCTTTCGGTCTGGATTTACGCCGGTCTATTGGGGGTTGTCGGTCCTGTACAGTTCTAGGAGGTGCACCCTCCCAGGCTTTGCCTCTTTGGGGAGGAGTAAGTTTATTGCTTACTGTCTGAGGCGCCTCTACCGGGGAATGCCGACGGGGGTGCCCAGGCAATTTTTAAACAGCCAGATTGCTCAAATTCTCGAGCGCTGGTTCTTTCCCACTTTCCCGACCTTGTGTCACATCTTACCTTGTGGGAGGAAGATAAATAGAACGGTAAGTATACGTATACTTATTTCATTTGCCGCCATATTAAATGTCTGTGTAATGGAATGATTGATTTTTCTGGGCAAATGTATTTTTTTTAATCTGTTGTCACTTTTTTTGTTGTTATTGTTAAGCCAGTCGGACTTCTGCATACAGCTCATGAAAATCGTGCCTAAGGATTGTATGTTCCGCATAGTCCTATCCTTTGGTCGCAGCATTTCGTTAACTTGTATGATTGCAAGTAACCCACCCCCAACTGACACTGAGAACAACAATGATCAGCGGTTGCATGCGAAGTCCGCCCCAGAACACACAACAGGAATTGTGCAGAAGGAACGTTGTCACTCTCACTCCATTGATTTGCGGTTACGCGCCTGACACATCATTGTTTACAACATGCAGAGGTATCAACGACGAGGGGACAACGGATCCTGACAACGACTCGTCCTGAATTTTCACAAAAGCCCTGTTAGCCGGGTGGCTCTTACACTATATTGTAGTTACTCCCGCTACCACCGTAAGGACGGGGTTGACTTTAATGGGTGTTATCGCTGAAGAGACAGTTCCCAAGTGTGTGTGTGTTTTTTTTTTCGAAAATCAGAGAATTTGGTCAATGGACCACTAAAACTATACTAGAGCATCAGTCAACGAGCAATGGTCAATGATAAAAGTGAATGTATCTTCTATGAATATAAAATTAACCTTTATAAAGAAATTGAACATGGCGTATGTATTTTGGGACTATTACATTACTCAACTTAAACTTGATAAACGGGCGTCGTGTACTGAAAAAAAACCCAGTGTTTTCTTTATTCAGAACGTTTCTTTGCCATTAAATAAGACATATCACATGTTATCGATTTTTAAATATATCACATGTTATCGATTTTAAAATAGATAATATTTAATGAATTTGTATAATATATCACATTTTATTCATTTCAAAATATATCATATTTTATCGATTTCAAAATGTATCACGTTTTATAGATTTCAAAATATGTCATTTTAACGATTTCAAAATATATCACATTTTATCGATTTCAAAATATATCACATTTTATCGATTTCAAAATTGATCACATTTTATCGATTTGTATAATATATCACATTTTATTGATTTCAAAATATATCACATTTTATTTATTTCAAAATATATCACATCTTATCGATATCAAAATATATCACATTTTATCTATTTGAAAATAAATCATATTTTATCGATGTTAAAATATATCATATCATACTGATTTCGAAATATAAAAAAATTATCGATTTCAAAAACTGAATAGAAAAACGAATGCATCCATGAGGTAGGTGTGGCCAAAATTTAACTTATTTTAAAGTAGAGTAAAATCTTAAAAAACTCCATGAATTTAAATAAAACTTAATGTAATTTTTAGTGCACTACAAAGGCTATAATGAAAGAAAATATAATTTGTGTGTATATTGTATGTTTCTTAAGCAGTGAATAGAGTCTGCAATCATTTTATTAAAGGAATTTAGTTAGTCACACGGGGTAAACGTTACTATTGGCGACATAAATTATATTAAATGAAATACAGTTGGCAAATTCAAACACAATTTATTTTGGTTTACCTACTCATTTTGGCTAAGATCAAAGTGTAGTATCTGTTCCGATGGATACTGCACCCCATAGACTGGTATTGTCTTGACCTTCGGGGCTTGATTTATGCCGGTCTATGGGTCTGTCCTGTGCAGTTCTAGGAGGTCCACCCTCCCAGGCTTCGCCTCCCCTCTTTGGGGAGGAGTAAGTTTATTGCCTACTGCCTGAGGCGCCCCTACCGGGGAATGTCGACAGGGCTGCCCAGGCAATTTTTAAACCCCACTTTCCCGACCCGACCTTGAGTCACATCTTACTTGTGGGAGTAAGATAAAAACTGGCCTTGTGCCTAACTCCTGGAGAGGAGTAAATCAATACTCATATATATATATATATATATATAAACCTGTGAATTTACCATAAATATTGGTTGTGAGTAAAGTAATAAAGGCTCAGACATCTTTTTAATAACATAAATAGTTACGATAATTTAACATGCTGATAAGTTCTATTAAATACTAAACATTATTGTTAACACTAATAGGTCACAAATGAGTAGATAAACCAAATTAAACTTTTTTTGAAAAATTTTCCAACTGTATTTCCTTTTTAATAGTTTATGTCGCCAATAGTAATGTTTAGTCGCCTGGAGCAACACAAATTGACTCATATCGCTATCAGAGATCCCTGAGTTTGACACACTTTCATTTATGGAATCTCTAATTTACATCCAGATAGATGAAATTTATTGTTAATCTTCGAGTTCACGTATATAGATGCGATTATTTATCTCCCTCTAACGGTGAGAAGATGTGACACAAGGTCGGAAAATGAGGATGTAAAAGCCAGCCCCGTCGGCATTCCTGGTTGAAGGCGCCTCAGGCGATGAACAATAAGCTAACCCCTTTTCATAGCACGAGAAGGTAAAGCGTGGGAGGGTGATCATCCTAGCACTAAACAGAATTATAGGTCATCCAGACAGAGCAGGGCCAGAAGATGCTATAACGCCTCTTCTTGGTGGACTGTCGCACTAAACCTCCAAAACGAGGAAGTGATGCTTGGGAGGATCGTCTCATGACAACAGAACAGATACTACACCCCCTTTCTAAGAAAAAAGAAGAATGCAATCTCTTGGAGGATGGTCTTATGACAACAGAACAGATACTACACGACCTCTCCCCCCCCCCAAAAAAAAAAGGTAATATCTGGGAGAATGGTCTCATGACAGGAGAAGAAATACTACACTATCCCCTACCCCCGGACCCCCTAAAAAGAAAAAGGTAATCCTTGAGAGGATGTCTCATGATAACATAACATATACTACACTACCCACCCCCACAAAAAAGTAGATAATCCCTGGGCGGATAGTCTCATGACAACGGAACAAATACTACACTACTCCCCATCCAAAAAAGAAGGTAATCCCTAGGAGGATGGTCTCATGACAACATAACATATACTACAATTCCCCCCTACCCCCAAAAGAAGAAGGTAATCCCTGGGCGGATTGTTTCATGACAACAGAACAAATACGGCACTACCCCCTATATCCCCCCAAAGAAGAAGGTAATCCCTGGCATGATGACAACAGAACAGATACTACACTTCCTTTCCCTATAATATTTCAGACTATTGTTCAATATTTCCAATAGTCTGAAATAGTATGATTTCGGCTTCAGTTCAGATTGATACCAACTCTCTATTATCCATAATAAAAAGTAGGCCTTGGGCACGATCGTTAAATATAAAGTAGCAATAAGTGACCTTTGTGGTGAAGCTTATCTTTGATGAGTATAATGTAAATAGCACATTGCTGGAATGTAAATAAAAGTCCTTGTAATATCAAATTGCTATCGATTTTTTCAATACTTCATTAATGTGTCCGAAAAAAATGTAACATTTCTCACTGTGATTTTTGACAGAACGGGTACTCTAGTTTTGAATATAAAAGAGTTATGGCGGACACTGGCGGGTATTTCACTTAGTAAAAAAATGGACGCAAAGAATTTCCAGGAAGGAGCTTTGCAGACAAAAAAAAAATGTTCAGCTCTTCGAAAATAGTTCTGCCACAGCTGACCCCCACCCGAACCAAAAATTAAAGAGCCTGCGCCCTCCCCACAACTTACATCTCAACCTATCCTCCGTGTGCTAGTTATTCACTCCCACGCTCAAAACCTGCATTCCAATGTACACGTGACTATCATCTATGCCCACCCACAACTAGATACTTATTAATTTATTTCAGTGTTTTTTTTCTTTTCTTTTTTTTATATCTGCATATCTCCTAGTTTTTGGCTTAGTCTTCTTCTTCTTCTTCTTCTTCTTCTACTACTACTTCTTCTTTTTCTTCTGTTTCTTCTTCTACTACCACTTCTTCTTCTTTTTCTTCTTTTTCTTCTTTTTCTTCTTCTACTACTACTACTTCTTCTTCTTCTTCTTTTTCTGTTTTCTTCTTCTTTTTCTTCTTCTTCTTCTTCGTTTCGACAGTACCACTGCCACGACCGGAAGTAATATCTCAGTTGGCCTTCTCAGTGTCACGTGGACTAGTGCCGAATTATTAACCCAGAACACTTACCATTTTCTGCTCTTTCTATTTGAAATCTCATAACGCACACACGCGAGCGCGCGCACAAGTGGCTTGGTGTAGTGTTTATAGGCGCGGATTGTGAACTCGGCGTGTCTGGTTCGAGTTCTGTCGGGGTTACTACATAACTTTCACTAATACCATTAGGAAAAGAATTGAATCTATATACTTTCCACCCAGTTATGTATTAAATAGTAGGGTAGACTAGACTTTCAAACCATTGGTGGTGTAACTAGCCTAGGAGAAGGATAACTCCGAAATGAAACTAGTTTTACTCTCTTTGGCACGGGACTCATGCAATAACGGTTCAGGAAAAGTGTGTTCGGGATAACTACACCCTTGTTTAACTATAGAATTCCCGTGCTCTCTTACATGGAATATCTATTGTCTCTCGAGACTAAAAAAGGGTCTACTATGTATGTGTGTGTGTGTTTATAGTAAATGAATTGAAATTGAGTACGTAAGGTGAAAACCTGGGCATGTCGATATAAACCATATGCAATACAACTTTACTACTGATATATATATATTTCATGCACATTGACCATGTTAGGTGAATGGACGATGGGATTGGCCTAAAGGATATTCTATTCGGCGTGTTTGCAACCGGCTTCATACCAGCATTAACACCTGTCCTACACTACAAGGATGTCTGCAAGCAAGATATGAGGGTAGGTAGCATCGATCTAGCAGGCTGAGTGTCCATGGCTGAAGGCCACAGCCGCTGGAGAAGTGTTGTGAAGGCATGGTCCAAGAGGAGTGGAGAGAGGAAGGACCAGCCGTGGAGAGAGAGAAGAGAGAGCACAGACAACAGAAGGCTCCCACAGAGCTCTCAGAAGCAGACACCACCTACATCGATACATACTGCAGCAGAGCCTGCCGATCCAGGATAGGCTTACATAGTCACAACAGACGCTGCAATTTAGCAACGAACTAATCTGAGGCACAAAACTGCATTGTGTCCTGAGACAGACATGTATAAGTGTATTTCACTACTTACTAACGGACCCGTCCATGGGCGTTGTCAGGGTGAAATAAAAGGTCCAAGAAACTCTCCGTCCCCTATTTGACCACCATATAAATACTTTTACTCGATTTAACTCGCTAGAGGTATCTATTATAGTGTTCTTCAATTACGCAATTTATAAATAATAATGAACATACAAACGTTCGCATTATTTGATAACGAAAAAGTAACATCATCATGGCAACTTTTATGTGCCTTACAGAGATTAAAATGCAGATATAATGGAGTCAATTCAATGCAAATCGGAAATATTTGACTTTTAAAATGAGATATATTATCCTCCTAAAATCCCGTTAAAATACTCAAAATAAACTGAAATTCGGAGAATATTTTATAATCAATGTATAATACCTATTGTAAAAATTTCACAAAAAAATCAGAGGTATCTGACGTTTCACGATGAGTTTCCGCCCTTTTTTACACCAATTTTATGAAACTAAATTAAACTAAATATACCCCACATTTGAAACCTTTTCGCCCAGCAAAAATGTTCACAAACTCATAATAATCGGTTTATTTGTTAAGCAGTAGAACCTATAAACATAATTATATATATATATATATATATATATATATATATATATATATATATATATATATATATATATATATATATAGGTAAAAACAGCCAAAATAGTCAGATGTAAACGCTTAATAGCTTTCTAATACAAGGTACGTATTTAATAGTTGTTATTGTCTGATATCGCGTCTTATTTTTAGAAAAACTGTCTTTCTAATCGATTTGATCGATTAGATATTTAATATTATAGGTATTTTCATTTAATTTAACATTATAGGTATTTTCATTTTTTATAGTTTTATTACAGAGGATAGCGGATAAGCTCTCCCTTCACAATCTTAAGTCCCCCAACTGTCACTCATTACAAATTAAATGTTATCGAATAAGAGACGTTTTTTGTATGCATCGATGTCAGACGAGTTTCGATTGGATAATAATTCTAGATTTGACCAATCGCTGCGTATATTTCAAATTAAAGAATATGAACACTATTTGACCTAGTTACACGTTGTATTGTTATTTTTAAACACACTTTTATGAAAAGAAACATTATGAATTACTTTACAGACAATTTTAAGCATTTAAACTGTCGATTAGGAAGTAATTTCTCATGTTTTTTTCATGTGACAATTACAATACGATCATGAAACTTAAAGTTCCGATAAGACGTAAATATTTTTTTTTACTTTTAAATTGTTTATAATCACTGTATTTATAAAACTATGGCGGTGGTACAATGTATATGAGACCAGTAGCTAAATTAGAGTTCGATTCCTGTGGGAGAGACAACACAATATTTGGTAAACCAGAAGAGTACCCAACTCAAAGTCAACAGCGAATTCCTGATATTAAAGACTTCCTGTTTTGAGTCGCTTACTCTTCTGGTTTGTCAAATTTTGTACTAATATTTATTTATTAATTCATTTATTAAATTGTTAGGTGAAAGTACAGAATACTTAACAAATCCTCATGTTAAGATTGGCTTTCTAAACAATCTTCTGAAGTTTACGGATCGTGAGGGAATAATATTGTTATTATTTAGAAAGCCATTTCTAACTTGGGGGGTGGGGCTTTGTTAACTATTCTGTACTTTCATCGAATAGATAAATTATTAAATTTTGGAAACTGAAACTCTCACCGGAAGTTATATTATGGGTGAAGTTTCATGTCAGGAACAAAATTTGACTGAACACCATTTATTGCGGTACTATTCTGGTTTGCAACATATTCTATTACATTTCTCCATAAATAGTGCCGTCTACCTTCGATAATCTTTTTTAATATTTAAAACAACATTACTTTAACATTATTAGCTATATTATACGAATGTTGTTCAATTTATAATTTCAAGACAAGCGTTGTGTTTAGAAAGTGATGTTAAGGCTTTAAATTGTCAATTGGTAACTAAATTCTGGCTAGAATTAAAGTATGGAACATCTGGAAGTGTCCTCTCGACAATCAAATCCTTTCTCTCGGATAGGTCTCTAAAAGCAGTTATTGATGAGCAGAAGTTTGGAGCAAATAGTATCAATGTCGTTGTGTCTTAAAAATCAACACGGGACACAACCCTTTTCCTGATATTCACCAATGATCTTCCCAATCAGATTTTAAGATCATTCAACATTATCAAGATTACGTGAATTTTAAATACTTCTTAAGACAGCATAAGCTTTAAATTTTCTCGAATCAAAAGCATGAAATGGATGTTGATCAAAATTAGAATAAGCCTTTGTGGACATACGATTTAATATCACTATGTCTTGATTGTAATCTTCGCAAGAGGACATAAAATATGCTTTTCCTTTGAGCCTTAAATTTTAGACACAAATCTTGAAATGGATTTTAATCAAGTATTCTAGACATAAGATTTAATAGCATTATTACTTGATTTTAATTACGACATAAAAGTGGTACAATATTGTTCTCTGATTAATAATTCATTAGATTATAAAATTAATGACATAATTAATATGTTTAATCAGACTGCGAAAATTAATATTTAACAAAGTGTATCCATATGTACACGCGTTTCAGAGCGTGATTTTAATATTTAAAATATTAATTACCTCATAAATTTTGTAATATGCTCACACACATACACACACACACGCATATATATATATATATATATATATATATATATATATATGCATATTTTTTATTAAATATTAAAGTGTATTTACCTACAGATAACGTTGTTTCGGACTTACGTCCTCATCAGTGCAATAAGTAGTGATTTCAGGCGGGCAGACGGGTTCGAACGCAGTTCGTAGATTCAGAAGAGACTCACGATCCGGCGCCATAATCCACACACACACACACACAAACACACACACACACACACACACACACACACACATATATATATATATATATATATATATATATGTGTGTGTGTGTGTGTGTGTGTGTAATAGGATGGCTCTCTAGCATTTCGCAAAGCTCGCTAATAGAATTACTTGAAACATTATCTTTAAATAATAAACATTTTATTCATAACTGTTGTAAACACTAAACAAAATATTTTTTTCATTTATTCATATGGATTGATAAACATAGTTTTTTTAATTGCAATAAAAATAATTTATCTTTTAAATGCGAATAAAGGACAATCAAGAAGATATAAAATTGCCTTTTCACGTGCAATTCGAAATACATCGTTGAAAATAGAAAAGAACGTTTGAACATTAATGCTAAATATTTGCCCGGAAAATAAAACAATATTGTGAAACAAAACTATTTGTTATATTAAAGTCAAACACAAATCATTTAATCAAAATACAATAACGAATAATAATTAATTAATAAAATGTCCTCTTTCAAAACCAATATGCAAATTAGTTTACTATGCGATTGATATTGCATATACATAAGCAGTATATGAAAAGATTGTGCGTCTATTGTGTAAAGTTAAATTAAATTGAAATAGGCCCAACCTTCGCAATTATATATATATATATATATATATATATATATATATATATATATATATGTGTGTGTATTTTCAAATTTTTCTTCTAACGACGCTTTCAAAACTTTAGTATATATATATATATATATATATATATATATATATATATATATATATAGTAAGCTATGAAAATATATTTATGGCTATTAAGCTACACAGAGGCTTCCGCTTTCATCCCTGGGGGGGGGGGGGAATCTTCAGGCTAAATGTATATATATATATATATATACAGAGTGATTCATAAGTCACATAGCTATTTATTTTTTTAAATTTACAATTTAAAAAATATGGTAATACAAAACAAAAAGTTTATTCAACAAATTCCTTTATGGGAGTTTAACATTACAGCAAATTTTCAAAATTTCCACCTTCGTTCTGCATGCATAGCTCCATTCTTTTTTGCAAGGAATTTACGACTCTTTGTAACATATTTGATTGATTATGAAATAAATATATATAGAAACAAATATATAAACGAACACATTTAAAATAAAAAATAGCAGTAATTAGAGAGTAAGATAACACTCATCAAAAGTTCATAGTATGTTTGTGCTTCATATGGCGATCATTTTAAATAGCTAAGTGAAGTGACTTATGAATCACCCTGTATATATATATATATATATATATATATATATATATATATATATATATATATATATATTCATAAAAATCTACGTATATATATATATATATATATATATATATATATATATATCTGACTCTCTCTCTCTCTATCTCTCTCTCTCTCTATATATATATATATATATATATATACGCATATATATATATATATATATATACGCATATATATATATATATATATATATATATATATATATATATATATATATATATATACGTACATTTTTTAGGTTAACGTAGAGAATATTGTACATCTTTGGAAAAATGTACAGAGAAAAAAAAGAATCTGGGGAAAAAAAAGAAAAGAAAGAGAAGGAGCGGAAGATGGAATTAAATAAATCGTAGTTCCCCATCCCTTAAATCTGGGTCGCCCAGGGTGGGGTCTGGTTAGAATATAGGACAGCAGTTCTCGGGGGTTCAAACAAACTATCTTGTAGCCCACACCTTAATTTGTTGCGGTTAGGGCTTTGATTTAAATTTTATTACTTTTATACGTTTACGTAAGGCGAATCCGAACTTCTACTTTGATATGTTCTTTCTTGTGTAAGCGACTCTTTGATTATAAAAGAGTCGCACCTTGCAAACCCTGGGAAACGCGTGTCTGTTGGGAGTAATGCGTGTCGTTCAGCTGACAAGAGGCCGACTAAGCCCCAGACCCCCTACTGCTTGCGCTTTCAAACGCATTTCAGGTCAGTTATGTATGTTGATACTATTCTGAAGCAAGTGTCAAAAACAACTGCTCCTCCTTCTTTCTTTCTTTTTTTTTTATTGAGAAAAGACACAAATTGCATCAGAATTTCAAATCTTCAATTCCATAAAACTACAGAAATCTACAAGTTTTGAAAAATTAAAGATCGAAAAAGATGAACAAAAAAGAAAAAAAAAGAAAACGATGTCATACATGCGATTCGAACCTGCACCCGTGAGTATAAAAACACTTTCTTCCGTTATTTAAACAAAATATTTCATTGTTTTTTTTTTATTTACTTATGTTAATACAAAACTTCTTCCTCCTCGTCAGATCAATTATTAATTATATAAGAAGAAACTAAAAGTAACATTTTGGATTGAACTTTGCTGAAACTTTCATATCGTTATGCTAATGTATTAAATTATCTATACCACATACCACATAATGTATTAAATTATCTATACCACATACCACATATGTGTGTGTGTGTGTGTGTGTGTATATATATATATATATATATATATATATATATATATACACACACACATTGTATGAATTTTATACGTACATAAAAGTAATCCATAAACATAGCTAACTTACACAAGGATCGAACCTTCGATATCGTAGCTATAGTCTGGCGTTTTGCCTAGAAATATATACGGGTTTTATCACCTAACTATTTTAATGTATTTTATGTAATTGTTTTTATTGGTGATTGTGGTGTTTCTTGCTTACACGTATTATTAAAGTTGTGTACTTTCTAAGTGATTAGTAAAAATCTATATATTAACAAAAAAATGCGTCTTATAAAGTTAAGGGCGACTAATAATGCAATCTTCTGCATTAATCTGTATTACTTAGGAAGTGAACAATCATAATAATGCTAGTAAGCCAACTAACGAACGCTATCATCACCAATAAAAAAAAAACAATTACATAATATATATATATATATATATATATATATATATATATATATATATATACTAAAAATATGTTTTATTAAATATTAAAGAGTTTTTTACGTTTCGGGCTTTTTGCCCTCATCAGTGCAGGAGTGGTGGTTGCAGGCAGTCGGATGGGATTGAACGCAGTTTGTAGATTGAAGATAAAATTACGAGACAAACGCTCGGGAAAAAAGGGCTACCGGCAATCAGAACAGACAGTAATTGAAATTAAGATACACTTACTCGAGCTTATTTCTGTCCACAGTGTTTAACGCTCGTGCGGAACTCGTTATATATATATATATATATATATATATATATATATATATATATATAGATATATATATACATATATATATATATATATATATATATATATATATATATAGAGAGAGAGAGAGAGAGAGAGAGAAAGATAGAGATATATATATATATATATATAGAGAGAGAGAGAGAGAGAGAGAGATAGATAGATAGATAGATAGATAGATAGATAGATAGATAGATAGATAGATAGATAGATAGATAATGGAATCACCATTTTATGACGTCACCGGTCTCTTTTTAAATGCATGTCTTGCATCGCTTTAATGGATGATATTAAATAATGGGTAACGGGTCGTTAACGCTACGGACGTCTTGTATACTACTAAACCTGTGAACCTTGTTTATTTCATGCACACTTAAACGGAATTAGAACGTCACTAAAGGATGACGTCATCTCCTATAATGGAGATGAGAAATAACCGACCAAATGAATGACGTCATCCATTAAATGGGGGAAGAAGTCATTTTACTAGGCGACCCGTGAAAGTGGTGTCTAGTATGCTAATAAAACTCTATCGATCTGTTTGTTATCTTGATTTTTTGTCCCCGTACCCACTGGATGACGACATCATTTCGTGACGTAATCCATTAAAACGTGTACGGATAAACGAGCACAGTATTTGACGTCAGAAAATGATGACGTCATCACAAGAAGCAATGGAGAAGAGAGACCCTTCATGATGTTTTACATGATCCTGGGAGCCGTATATATATATATATATATATATATATATATATATATATATATATATATATATATATAAATATATATATATAAATATATATATATATATAATTATTAATTTTTTGCACTTTTTTCATTATTTTTAAACGGAAATCGTTATTTTTTGTTCTTTGGAGAAATTATACAACATTAAAGAATAAGTTCACATTAACAAGCAAGTCATTGTTATTCGTTTATTTTTTGGTTGTTGTTGTTGTTGTTGTTGTTGTTGTTTTAGCACTACACAGCAAAATTAGTATTACATTTTAAAAATATTTTTTAACACAAAAAAATATGATTCATTTTAGACAAAAAAAAAAACAATCTTAAAATTAAAACACGCAGTAGTGTGTGTTTTAATAATTTTACAAATACAGATTTTCTTACTGAACAATTTTTTTCTAATAATTACTAATCATACAAAACTTACAAAAGTATTTTTTACAGATTAAAACAAATCGAGTACGCATAAGATTTTTACACAAAAATAATGAATATTTTTTAAAAAATTACTAGAATAATCAAAAAGAAAATTGTATAGATGTTTAACCCGTCTTTAAAAATTAGACATCAAAAAACACACATTTTAAAATTATATTTAGACCGGAAATTGATGTTTTCTGATAATTTGTACACCAAAAAGGACAACTTCAACTTTTACATCAAAATAGGCAATATATTTTTGTAATATGTGTACACTAGATATGAGCACATTCGATTAGGAACAAAAATTAAAATTGTCTCAGTTTAGAAGGATTTCTCAGCCTCTAACCGAATACAAAACGTTGTCTACACCTAATCTGAAGGCCGGGTATTGGTCTAATGAATGTAATTTTATTTTTAGTAACAAACATGTATTTCTTCCATTGGCGTTTTCGGTAATATTTCTTCTGATACTACACATCATCCTTGGTTAATGAAGGAGAAATCCTCATTGATTGAGGCAAATTTTATTTTTGTTCCAATCCAGAGTGTCCATTTTTGGAGAGCTGGATTTCCCCCACATTAATAACCGACCCTGTGTTTAACTCTGCTCTCGTAGGGAGGCAAGTAAATAGGAACAAATATGGATACTGCACCCCATAGACTGGTATTTTCTTGGCCTTCGGTGCTTGATTTACGCCGGTCTATGGGTCTGTCCTGTGCAGTTCTAGGAGGTCCACCCTCCCAGGCTTCGCCTCCCCTCTTTGGGGAGGAGTAAGTTTATTGCTTACTGCATGAGGCGCCCCTACCGGGGAATGCCGACGGGGCTGCCCAGGCAATTCTTAATGGCCAGAGTGCTCACCTCTCGGGCGCTGGCTTTTCAAACCCCACTTTTCCGACCCGACCTTGGGTCACATCTTACTTGTGGGAGTAAGATAAAAACTGGCCTTGTGCCTAACTCCTGGAGAGGAGTAAATCAATACTTCCTTCGGAATAAAAAAAAGTAGTCACCACTCCGTATATAATCACTGTATACACAATGATAACGTAGCGTATACAGTAGTTATTTTCCAAATTTTAGAGAAAAGGCATTTTAGGAGTTCGTCGACACTAAACCAACATATCACTAACTTATACACACTTGGGTTAATGATGACTTCGAAGGTGTAAACAGTTTCTTGACAAATTCGAATAAAATTAGTGTATAGGCGATAATATATATATATATATATATATATATATATATATATATATATATATATATATGTATATATATAAAGTAATCCAACAAAAGATATAAGCGTCAACTAATATCTTATAATTAGTGAAAACATCCGGATAAAAACTGAAGCTCAATATACTGGATAGAGATTTAATCTTATAATATAAAATGAAATAATAAAATAAGGTGTCAATCAAACTTTATTAAAATTCAAAGTTCAAGCAAAGTATCTTAAAGTTCTAAGATACTTTGCTTGAACTTTGAATTTTAATAAAATTTGATTGACACCTTATTTTATTATTTCATTTTATATTATAATATATATATATATATATATATATATATATATATATATATATATATATATATATATATATATATATATATATATATATATATATATATGAGAGAGAGAGAAGGAAGGAAAGAGAGATATTAACGATCATGACATTAAGAAAAATCAATTTAGTATTATGTAGTAATAAAGAAAATATGCGTTTTAATACTTTTTCGTCTTGAGCGATACCAAAAAAACATGGCGACATCAGCTAAATGCACTACTTCCGGTTCCGTTTTGTGTAAATCTCGATTACTCTTGCATATTTACACATTTCAAAGGTGTTTCCTCAGATTACATACGTAATACTAACTAGATGTTAACTCGAAATGGTTTCTTTATTTACTAATATTTAAAAACAACAACATGAAATCATTTTTATCTCCTATGCAAATGTTTTTATCACATTCTGTTTACACCTTTAAACTCATAATTTACCCGCACTTACCATCGAGTTAGTTTTGCCTTGTATCCTTAGTAAAGATATACAATTAAACAGCCTTTAATGTAAATATGGATAGATTCAGAAATACTGGCAAACGAATGAGTTACAAGGACATGTATTGTGTTTATCTAATTAAATCAGTCGATTGCTAGCATACATAATGAGAGATTATTTATATATATATATATATATATATATATATATATATATATATATATATATATATATATATATATATATATATATATATATATATGCATCGTTCCTTTCATTAAGTTAAACGCTCTTATGACGTCAAGTCGCCGGATAAAGTGTTAAAATTATCACTATTCAGCGTTGGCCGAGTGTTTCTAGATGTCGGGATTTGAGTTGTAAAATACTCGGAATCCGGGGTTTCGAATCGCATGACCAGTAATGAATAGTCATATCTCTATGCTGATGAGTCCCGATTATAAAGGACGAAACGTATACCTACATAGATAATAAACAAAACAAATATTATATATATATATATATATATATATATATATATATATATATATATATATATATACACACACACACAACATCAAACATTATATATAAAAAAAACAGAGTTAAATAAGTTTTCCCTTTGGATTTTGAGTGCAAAAGGAAATATGTATAAATTAAATAAATTCTAAATTAATGTTAATATTTCAGCCAGTCTCTGGAATATTATACACTGATGAAGTCTCTTCATAAATATTAGTGATATTTTGTATATCATAAAAATATAGGTTCCTAAAATGGGCACAAACAATTTTCTTTCAATAAAATATTTTTGGAGGAAATATGGAGTGTTTCACTGAATAACTATGGTTTACATAATGTTAAATAAAGAGCTATATTCATACACTATTGAGCTACAACATAAACCTTTGTGTTAACTTAAATAAATACTTATTTATTCATAATATTACAGAAGTTAAGACGAACATCTTACTTAGGTTTAAAACTGGGAGAGCGGTTTTAGTAAAAAAAAATACTGGGGTTTATTAAGTTTGATTCTACTTATAAACTGCTCAGTGGCTTTCTTTAGTAATATTCTTCAGACATCAAGCAAAAATACTGTTTTTCTTGATTTTTTATTCTAATTATAAACCGCTCACTGGCTTTTCTAAGCCGTATCTGATATTTGGAGATGTCTGAATATTTATATATATAGTAGAAGAATAGTCATATGAATTCCTTGAACGAAAACAGTTTTGCATAATTTTGATTCCCCTTAAGAAGACTACAATCAATATATAACGATACTAAACCTTATGTATAGAATCCTTCTTCTAATTTAAAAAAAAATGCATTACATGATTTTGATTCTAAAATGTTCAAAAATGTCAAGCTTAAGCTTAAGGGATCTTGAAAAAGAAATTGAAATTCAATTGATATTACTTAATCATGTACCAGTTTTATCAAATTCAATTGATATTACTTAATCATGCACCAGTTGGATAAAATTCAATTGATATTACTTAATCATGTACCAGTTTGATCAAATTCAATTGATATTACTTAATCATGTACCAGTTTGATCAAATTCAATTGATATTACTTAATCATGCACCAGTTGAATCAAATTCAATTGATATTACTTAATCATGCACCAGTTGAATCAAATTCAATTGATATTACTTAATCATGCACCAGTTGGATCAAATTCAATTGATATTACTTAATCATGTACCAGTTTGATCAAATTCAATTGATATTACTTAATCATGTACCAGTTGAATCAAATTCAATTATATTACTTAATCATGCACCAGTTGGATCAAATTCAATTGATATTACTTAATCATGTACCAGTTGAATCAAATTCAATTGATATTACTTAATCATGCACCAGTTGGATCAAATTCAATTGATATTACTTAATCATGTACCAGTTTGATCAAATTCAATTGATATTACTTAATCATGTACCAGTTGAATCAAATTCAATTATATTACTTAATCATGCACCAGTTGGATCAAATTCAATTGATATTACTTAATCATGCACCAGTTGGATCAAATTCAATTGATATTACTTAATCATGTACCAGTTGGATCAAATTCAATTGATATTACTTAATCATGTACCAGTTGGATCAAATTCAATTGATATTACTTAATCATGTACCAGTTGGATCAAATTCAATTGATATTACTTAATCATGTACCAGTTGGATCAAATTCAATTGATATTACTTAATCATGTACCAGTTGGATCAAATTCAATTGATATTACTTAATCATGTACCAGTTGGATCAAATTCAATTGATATTACTTAATCATGTACCAGTTGGATCAAATTCAATTGATATTACTTAATCATGTACCAGTTGGATCAAATTCAATTGATATTACTTAATCATGTACCAGTTGGATCAAATTCAATTGATATTACTTAATCATGTACCAGTTGGATCAAATTCAATTGATATTACTTAATCATGTACCAGTTCGATCAAATTCAATTGATATTACTTAATCATGTACCAGTTCGATCAAATTCAATGCAAATCTAGAATATTTGAATTTTTAATTAGGAGGTTATATCTCCTAAACCCCCTTTAAAATTCAATAAAGAAAGTGAAATTTGGGGAATATTTATTAATTGATGTCTAATACCTATGGTTAAAATTTCACAAAAAATCGAAGATATTTGAATTTTCACGAAGGGCTTTCACCGTCTTTATATTATGTTAGCATAAAGGTAAGTATAACTAAATATAGCCCACATTTGACCCATTTCGTCTAGAGCCGTGTTTCAAAATTCGTAATGATCCGGCGAACGCTTTCAACACTAAGAAAACAACACTTTGGAAAATCCTCGGCAAACTTGGATGCCCACTAAGATTTGTTACAAGGCGTAGACAGCTTCACTAAGACATGAAAGCACATTCCGCTTTAACGATCAATTTTGTAATCCAGTAACAATCGATAGCTGTACTAAAAAGCATGACATCTTTGCACCGAGGTTCTTCCTTAAATACTATGCGATGAGCCTCTTCTATGCTTTTCGGAACTTTAATCAAGGAAGCCGCGAGAGCGCTCTATCCCTTAATAGACTACACGAATGGCCTATGCTGGAAATATCATTTCTTTGAGCAATCATAACTCAAACACCAATAAACCAAATTAGTTAAAACTTTGCACAAAATGTTTATTTGATAGGTTCTATAAGTGTGTAGAATTTCAGCATCATTAGTCAAGGCAACACAGAGATCCAGAAAGTTCAATCATTAAATCATGTTATCTGTGTGTACGTACGTACGTACGTACGTATGTGCCACCCTGTATCTCATAAACTATTTGATGGATGCAGCTGATTTTGGGCAGATATAGAGGTTTTAGGGTCTAGTTGATGGCATTTTAATTTCAGTTTACCATATACCTTAGTTTTCCAGAGAATTCCAAAAAAACTTTAAAATTACCATTGTATTCATACACTTTATTCTATATCTTATCAACCATTTGATGGATTTAGCTGATTTTTAGCAAAGATAGAGGTTCTAGTGTCTAGTTGATAGCATTTTAATTTCAGTTTACTATATACCTTGATTAGTCAAACTACCAACTATATCAGTTATGAGAAGGCATTGTATTGAGGCATAGCCTTTACAAAAGTAGTGACATTCCATGAAAAATGCCAGTATACTGAAATCATATGCCCGTAATAGGGTTAAGATGAAAATTCATATACACTAAATGTACAAAATCAAGGAAATCCCCAAATTTTTACACTGTTATTGTCATTAAGGGTATGCGAGCACAACAGGGCTATGTATTTTACTAGTAGGAATTTTTCTTCACGCACCTCACACACTTCATCCACTCATGCATAGAGATTTATACTGTAGTGATGTGATACTGAAATGGTTTGGTTGATGATAATAAAAGTGTCAAAATTTGGGAATTTCCTTGCTTTTGTACATTTAGTGTATATGAATTTTCATCTTCACCCTATTAAGGGCATATGATTTCAGTATACTGGCATGTTTCATGGAATATCAGTGTACTTGTACGTTTTCGAACTAGCGTGATCTTCAAACTCACTCGTTTCACCCGAAGCCCAAAGCTTTCAAAACCTTGGATTAAAATACGTCTAGTTTAATTCCGTTTCTACGACCAGATATTAACTAGTTCTGCTCTAATGTTTTTGAAAACTTTATTCGCTAAAAGTTTCTTTGAAGAATACGGCACGTGGAGTATATGCAATGATGTCGAGTTAAAATAAGTCCCTTCTTAAGTTTTGACTGCTAAATGAAACAATCAACGAATTGCATTTAGTTTCATTCGGATTTTTGTATGTTTACTTGTTTCAGTTATTTACTATTACCAATCTTTACTTTCGAAACAGCCTCTAGATTCTATCTGACCTCATTCAGTTTAACTAAGTCCCATCTTAAATGTAAACCCGGAAATGAACCAAATAATTAACTTACGTTTAACTTAAGTCGAATTTGCTAACGTATTATTTCAGAAAATTAAAGACAAATTAAATATTTCTCGGGCAACATCGAGAGGATACAACTAGTATATATATATATATATATATATATATACATATATATATACATATATATATATATATATATATATATATATATATATATATATATATATATATATATATATACTAGTTGTATCCTCTCGATGTTGCCCGAGAAATATTTAATTTGTCTTTAATTTTCTGAAATAATACGTTAGCAAATTCGACTTAAGTTAAACGTAAGTTAATTATTATATATATATATATATACATATATATATACATATATATATATATATATACATATATATATATATATATATATATATATATATATATATATATATATATATTTAGATTTTTCATTTATAAAATAGATCATTCAGTGAAGACCGGGGTTGTTCCAATAAAAAACAAGCTCGATGATACTCGATTACAGAGTACAGAGCATTTATATGTGATTTTATGAAGGCTTACCAAAGCATTCCTTTCAAGACACCAATGATCACCATTAAAGATATTTTTTCTTACAAATACTATTTATTCAAATTAAATGTTTCTTCCTACACGTGTTTCACTACCAAGCAGTTACTTGCTTGGCAGATCATCAGGGAAATTAAATGTCTGGAAACAGTTGAAACCAGTATTCCAGACATTTAATTTCCCTGATGATCTGCCAAGCAAGTAACTGCTTGGTAGTGAAACACGTGTAGGAAAAAAACATTTAATTTGAATAAATAGTATTTGTAAGAAAAAATATCTTTAATGGTGATCATTGGTGTCTTGAAAGGAATGCTTTGGTAAGCCTTCATAAAATCACATATATATATATATATATATATATATGTATATATATATATATATATATGTATATATATATATATATATATATATATATATATATGTATATATATATGTATATATATATGTATATATATATATATATATATATATATATATATATATATATATATACACTGAATCTACGAACTGCGTTCGATCCCATGCGACCACTTGCGACCGCAACTGATGAGGGTAAAAAACCCAAAACGATATCGTCTATAAAACTCTTTAATATTAAAAAAATATTTATAATTAATGCCCTTTTAAAACTTAATAGTTTTAATAGTAGATCCCCGTTTGAAGTCACGAGATTTTTGTAACTAGCGACTATGCAAAGTTCCGCTCGAGCGTCGAACACTTTTGACAACAAGACGCTTGCCCCCGCCTCTCGGGTAAGTGTCCGTTTATTTCAATTACTATCTGTGGCGATTTCTCGTGGCTGCGTGGGCATAGTCGTTATACTCGTCACTCTACGCTGAATATACGAACCATGCGACCGCCTGCAACCACCACTCTTACACTGATGAGGGTAAAAAACCCGAAACAATATCACATGTAGGTATAAAAAACACTTTAATATTTAATATATATATATATATATGTATATATATATATATTATATATATATATCATATATATTATATATATATTATATATATATATATTATATATGTATATATAATATATATATATTATATGTATATATATATATATATATATATATTATATATGTATATATAATATATATATATTATATGTATATATATATATATATATATATATATATATATATATATATATATATAACGCTAGTACAGTCTATTTATAAATGCTCTACTCGCTATTGAGCACTTTTGAAACAATATTGGTTTTATGTTCAGTCAGGTGTCATACAAGTCAAGGTTCGCCTTCACGTTATTCTGGCAATCTCTATCAGACTC
The DNA here is from genome assembly GCA_963556195.1 of Sepiola atlantica. Taxonomy (NCBI): domain Eukaryota; kingdom Metazoa; phylum Mollusca; class Cephalopoda; order Sepiida; family Sepiolidae; genus Sepiola; species Sepiola atlantica. The sequence continues at coordinate 38,349,475 of OY744538.1, read as the reverse complement.
TTTGTCAGAATGAGATATGGTCGACTTGAAAAGATATACCTACCTAGGCATTATCTCCTCTCTTGTCGGAAAGTATTTATCGCCGGTCGACTGAGGCGTCTTTATCGGAGAATACTGTCAGGTCCGTTAATGTCTATTTTTTTTTAACCGAGTTTAGTAACTTTCTGGGGAGCTTTTTCGACCATCGTACTGACTTTTTGCAACATTTTTCCGCAGTGGGAAGTAATTAAATGAGATCAGTTGTCATACCAGCATTCTGGCAACCAACGGGCTGACTTGATCCATTAGACTATTCTTTGTCGGTATTAGGCATAGTCCGGATATGTCATAATCGGTACCCCCATGCATTACCTTCTTCGGCTAAGGCTCCCCTACGAGTGAATTCCGATGGATCCGTCCATGGCTAGTTTTACCGGACTAGTGTGTCCCTACCTTCCGACTTTGTGCTATATCTTCCTGAAGTGGGAAACAATTAAATAAAGTAAATGAAGGCGTTAAAGCCTCCCTAAAAAAAAAACCCAACAAATCTATGATACGGTGCCGTCCACTAGTAGTCTATTCCAGAGGTCTTCAAAGTGGGGGTCGCGACCCCCAGGGGAGTCGCGTAACCATAGAAAAGGGGTCGCCAAAATTATAACTACGGAATTTTAAAAATAATATTCAACTTATTTTTTATTTATAAAAAAGTTTGGTGGGTCACGAAAAAATTTTTTTTCAAAAAAGGGGTCGCGACAAAAAAAGTTTGAAGAGCACTGGTCTATTCTGTTGTTAACAACCAATATGTTTTTTTTCATAAAAAATTATAGAATCATTCCATTATTAATACATTTTAGCATATATCTAATAAACCATATATTTTATAATGAATTCAAGTGTTCAAATGAACATCCTAGCGATTTTCGAAATAATAGAATTTGACGTAATTGAAGTTTGTACGAGATGAACGGACAGGCGCAGTGACGATTTCGTTTTGAATAACTGTCTAGTTCAAAGTGGAAAGCCAAGGAAAACACGGGAGGAAGTGACAAAATGGACTTGATAAAAAAAGGAATTAATAAAGACCTGGGCTCAGATAGGTTACTTCGGAAATCATTTTTTTAAAGCCATCCAAAATATGTCAGCATGTAAAACGATGATGATGATGATGATGATGATGATGATGATGATGATGATGATGATGATGATGATGATGATGATGATGATCGTCGTCGTCGTCGTCATCATCATCATCATCATCATATTATTATTATTATTATTATTATTATTATTATTATTATTATTATTATTATTATTATTATTATTATTTACTCACTAGGAGTTATAACACTGGTCATCGTCAGTGATCGCCCACTGCCGACAACCTGTGGTATTCCCTGGAGTCCGAGTGACAATAAGTCTTCTAAGGCCCCCAGTATGCTCCACCTCTTTTCGTTCATCACCGCTGATGACCTTGCGGTAATCGCAACAGCCACCTACCAACGATTTCCCGCTGATAAGGGCCATTGGTCCCCTCTGGAGCCCGAGTGGCAACAAGCCTTCCCAAGGTCCCAGAGCTGTCCGCGCTCTTCCAGTGGAGGTCTGCTTGGCGCTTTCCCTCCTCGACCCTCTGTCCATAATTTTCGTGGCGTCAGCCTATGCTTGCGCCTCTCTCGTGCGGTTGTATTTTCTCCGGTTCTGTTGTTTTGTGCTTCCATGTGTTTGTTCTCCATTCGTTGCTTATGTCGGTTGGTTTCCGCATTCGAGGACATTTCTCAGGATTGTAGCTGTTTTGATCATTACTGTCCTTTGTATGGTCTCAGTTATCCCTTTGATTCCTATTTCTCCTAGTCTTTTCTCCATGTTTTGGGGACTGTTCCTAGTGCTCCTATGATTATTGGTGTTATACTGACTTTCCTTGCTGTTATGGGTTTGTCTTTTTACATTCATATCCCATATGATTTTGTGTTTTTCGTTTTCTAGTACAGTTTCTAGTTTGTGTTTGTACCGAAATTCAGTTGTTTGCACATTTCCCGGTGTACTTCTTTCCCCATGCTGTCATATTATTATCATTATTATCATTATCATTATTATTATTATTATTATTATTATTATTATTATTATTATTATTATTATTATTATTATTATTATTTTTCTTCTTCTTCTTCTTTGACACCGAGACAAGGTTTGGTACATTCTCTAGTTGAGCCGTCCTCTTGGATAATCAATTCCTCTCAAGTAATATTCCGCCCATCCAACCCATTGTCCTCACGTGGTAGCACGTCATCGTCCAACTGACGATCTCTTATTCTCGAGTGGCCCTCGGGCCTTGATTAGCGGTGACCTATCTGCAACAAAACAAACAAATGTTATTACTGTTGAAAGCGATCCTTCATTTTTGTTCGGATAACATTTTAATTAAGTTTAGGAAAATAAAAGTAAGTCACCTTCAGGACCCCCAGCAGGCTTCGGTAGAGGAGTGTCTCATGAATGTGGATCAAAACTAGAAGAGGTGGGGAGAACACATATGTTGGGGAGTCATGGATCGCTGGTTTGCACTGATTGAAACCACAAAACAACCTAAATCTGTGGGCGGATGTGGGGTGCTGTGTGTGTGGGGGGGGGGGGGGGGGTAACCATTTCTTATAAAATTACATAGCGAAATGAACACCAACTAATACATACCATCTATTTAATAGACTATGGTCATTTTTCACATAAATACTGTCAGTAAAGGCATGAACTCGCATTTTCTCCCCAACTATGTGCAGAAGAGCAACTTGTGAAAATCGGAATATTAACCGACTAAATTTAGGAGTAAGTCAGCAGCAAACGGTGTTGGCTCAGATGTAGTCACCGTCATTAAACTTCCTTCGTAATATAATTTTCGGCGAGAGTTTAAGTTTCCCAAGTTTATTAATTTATTAATTTATTTATCAAATTGTTAGCTGAAAGTACAGAATAGTTAACAAAGCCCTCCCTCCTCCTCTCCATGTCAAAAATGGTTTTCTAAATAATAACGTTATTATTCTAGTACGTCCGTAAACTTCATAAGTATTAAAAAATCAAATGACCTAAGAATTATGCCGTAAGTCTTCCTGTTTTGGGTCGGTTAATATTCCGGTTTGCCGCCACTTGTTTTCACTTAATCGTATCAAACGAGTTGTTTGCAATCAGCAGGGTGTCCGTAAATACTAGACGGATATGTTAGGTAAAATAAAATGTCGCAAAATGTAGCGCTAATGTACAGATTGCCATTTGTCAGTGATGCATATGTGGAATTTCGCGCATTCTTCTCCAGGTTCCTTGTATTCAATGTAATCGCTCGAAAATTTCCTTTAAAATGATATAAAAAAGAATATTTCTGTAAACATAAGTATTTATTTATGTCGCAAAATGTAGCGCTAATATTATTCAAATAACATCTTCAAAATGACTTCCATTATTAAAAATGTAAATATTGACGCGTTTCGTTAAACTTTTATAAACTCGATGCAATAATTGCCTTCAATTTTGCACATGTGAAGTGTATTGGATCTGTGATATTTTGTTGAATACACTTTCTCCTTGAGCAGACCCCGAAAAAGAAAGCAAGAGGACTAAGATCTGAACAATGTGACCACGTCACATGCCCACGTCACATGCCTACGTCTTCCAGGACCGGCGACACAGTTATAAAAGTGTGTGGGGGGGGGGGGGTTCTACTAAAAAGTGGGGGCCCGGTTAAACACATGCATATATAACTTCATTATCGATGACCGTAAAGTGGGGGGGGGGGGTCAAGTCAAAAAGTGTGGGGGGGGGGCTGGTCATTTTTCAAATAGTTGATGGGATACAGGGTGGCACATACGTACGTACACACAGATAACATGATTTAATGATTGAACTTTCTGGATCTCTGGGTTGCCTTGACTAATGATGCTGAAATTCTACACACTTATAGAACCTATCAAACAAACATTTTGTGCAAAGTTTTAACTATATTGGTTTATTGGGTTTTTAGTTATGATTGATCAAAGAAATTATATTTTCAGCATAGGCCATTCGTGAAGTCTATTAAGGGATAGAGCGCTCTCGCGCCTCCCTTGATTTGATTAAATTAAAAAAA